>CM061142.1:684532524-685198281 GCA_030789695.1 Scilla litardierei | reverse complement strand
TGGGTCATCTGACATCTACTTGCAGACCCTTGCTGACATACATTCATGTTGTTTGAATGTATGTCAGGTTACGAGACAGGTTACCAGGAGGACTAGCTGAGATAGCTGAATCAGTGGACCAAGAACTTTCATTGCACTTCTTTTCACTTATTGTACAGGTCATAAGACCCACTCCTCTTTTCTACATTGTTGTAATACCGTTGAGACATTTGAGATTGTAATAATGTTTTTTTATCTGCGTTGTTTTTAAGTAATGCAAGCAAGAACCTGCGGTATTTCACACAGATGCTTATTGTGTCAAGTCAAGGAAGAGAGAAAAGCAAAAGTACATCCTCCTTACTTGCATAAGCGGGCCTGTTCGCGTCCTCGCTCTCAAGCCTAATGGGAAGTGGGGCGTGACAGAGAAGGATTCCTAACCGACTAGATCGTCATTTAGTCGGTCGGTGAACCTTCTTTGACCGACTAATTGATCGACATGGCTGAGCTGAAA
This sequence comes from Scilla litardierei, assembly GCA_030789695.1. Classification (NCBI taxonomy): domain Eukaryota; kingdom Viridiplantae; phylum Streptophyta; class Magnoliopsida; order Asparagales; family Asparagaceae; genus Scilla; species Scilla litardierei. Next base: position 685,197,791 of record CM061142.1, on the reverse strand, counting down.
TGAGTTAGGACATCTAGTCGGTTCATGAAGAGTTGCCGACCGACTAGATCGTCATCTAGTCGGTTGGTGACTCTACTTGAACCAACTAAGATGCACTAGAAGCCGAGGGAAGAAGCGATAGGCTTCGGGAAAGTTTCTAATGGCTTCTAAGATAATCCTAGCTCTAAGATATGAGCGATATGAAGATAGACATGTAAGAATTACTCAAGGCTTAACATTCTATAAATCGAAGCTAAAAGACTATGAATAAAACCTTAAGGAACGGTCTTCGAAAGCTTCGATCAAATCTTCATGACTTCCAAACAAAGGTCCAAAAGCTTCAACGAAGCTTTAGGCATTAAATACGAGCTTTGAGAAGTCTTAATATGTCGCTTTGAGTGTTCTCGTGAATTTGGCGACGATCTCCATAACTGCGCTCACAAATTGTTAGTTCACGATTTATTTATGTTTGCTCATCATCCAAAACCAAATACGGGGAGTCCAATACTCAACATTAGACCGTTCAGGCCTTGCCCCGTGCTCTCCAGCAAAGCTTTGAGGCTTTCACAAAGATGATGAATGACTTCGAGGCGGGTAGAGCTGAGGCGCAACCAGGTCCCTCTGAGCCCCTGAACTTAAGGAGAAACCTTCGGCCTCCGTTCGAAGAAGAAGCAGGGCGGAGAGGGCTCGCCGAGGAGATAGTTGCCTAGCAAAAGCTCCTCGGCGAGGAAATGGAGGCCGCGCAGCAGTGGAGATGCAACGAAGAAGCTGCCACCGACAAGAGACGCCAAGAGGATGAGGCAGACGCCGACCATCAAGACCGCTTCGACGAAGAAGCCCGTCTCGCAGAGGAGGACGCTTGTCGACAACTCCATTTCATCATTGCAGAGCGTGAAAGGCTCCACAGGGAGAACCGCGAGGTCCCAGAGATGTCGACTTCGGGCCGACGGCGTTGGGATGCACGTAGTCCGCCCTCGGCAGGGTTCCCATCGCTCATGAGGAGCCCACTCTGGCAGCTGATGTGTCATTATATTCCATGTTTTATTTATATGATTACACGTCAAAATGATTACTCAATTACACATTTCATACGCTTTTACGCTCATAATTGGAACTATTGTACTTTAAGAGCGTTTGGTTACATTTCAGGGAATATCGAGCGATTTGGAGTATATTGGAGGAGAGAGTGCGTGATTCGACACCAGAGATCCTGAGGCACCGTGTTCGGTGACTCAAAGCTGGTGGGGAGCAAGGAAGGGGTAAAAGAGAAGAGACGAAGAAGAGGAGAATGAAGAAAGCATGGTTCTATAATACTATGTGATACGACCATTTTGACCGGGTCCGGAGGAGCCAAGTCAACCACGACCAGTCAACCAGCCAAACTACGGCCTCGGGCTCCGGCCCAAGGATCTTACGGGCGGGTCGCGTTTCTCCGCCCACGACGAAGGCCCAAGAGATTGCCCACTTCTGTAGTGGAGGAAATCGGGGCCCAAATCAAGGAAGCTTCCGCCAAATATGGCAACCGTCCAAGGCCATCACTCTCTAGCCATCATGGCTCGGCTTAATGGCTCGGCTTAATGGCCCGACTTAAATGGCCTTCACTCTATAGCCATCATGGCTCGGCTTAATGGCCCGACTTAAATGGCCATCACTCTCCAGCCATCAAGGCCCGCCAAATATGGCAACCGCCCGAGTCCATTACTCCAGCCATCATGGCCACCTTTAGGACATTCATCTCCTCATCAAGATGGGTGCAATTAGTGGGGTCAAAACTTCCCACATTTGCACGTCCCCATGAATGATGGCCATGATGTCACATCATGGCACGTGATTAGGACGAGTCACATATATGAGGGAAGGGTGGGCATCATCCAAAGGGAGGGCATCTCAGGTAACAAAACCTAAGATACTCCATCAACGACCTAGTTCCCCCACTTCATCTCCTTCCCCCGCTCGCGCCGGAGGACGTCGTTCCAATCTCCTCTCGAGTCGAACCGTCTCCGCTGAGCCTCCTCTTTCAGACTTTCATCTGACTTAGGCATCGGAGGGGATTTGGTCGGAACCAAGGTCCGGCCTCCCTGACGAGTGTTTTCGTCCGTTCAGGAGGACGCTAGATCCGAGTGCCAAGGCTTCCCTTCGGCACCAGGCGAACGCCATCAAGCAGGACGACCGAGGCTACCCCTCGTCGTCCGACCGACCGAGGCCGAGCGCATCCATCCGAGCCGAGGCTTCCCCTCAGCTCCACATCGGTCGCGCATCAAGCCAAGGCGCCGAGGCTTCCCCTCGTCGTCCGACCGTCCGAGGCCGAGCACCTCACACCGGGCCGAGGCTTCCCCTCAGCCCCCCAGAGGCCGAGGATCCCGATCTGGCCCAGCTGACTTGCTCTGCGTCGACTACATCTCCGATTCGCGTCGCGTCTACGCGCGCTCGACGCACCCAATGGACCCTAATCGGCCCCTTGACCACGTTGACCGGGCAGTCCACGGTCAACGATTTTGTAGTGAGAAAACACTCTGAAACACTATGACTCATGGATTACAGGTCACTCGATCGATCTATGATGCGACGAAGGAATCTAGCGATTCAAAGTGCTGGAAACAGAACAGACATGCACTCTTTTCAAATCTGCTATTACCTGGGATTTTTCAGTATTTTTCTGATACTTTTTCCAGATAGTAGACTTCAAGACGGTTTCAACGCCACCACGAACGCGCCAATCGGAGGTTCAGATGAGCTCTGGAGAATTTCTGCAAACTGATACTACAGTGCTGATATCTGTTCTTGACCACCTACTCGACCGAGCAGCTACATACTCGGCTGAACAGAGTGATAATTCGATTGAACAGCAGCCTACTCGACCGAGCAGACCCTACTCGGTCCGAGTAGGCAGAGCGACGTTTTTGGCCAATGAATCCAGACTTCTGACGACTCGACCGAGTAGCCAGCTACTCGACCGAGCAGCTACTCGACCGAGCAGGCCCTACTCGGTTCGAGCAGGCAGAGCACGGTTTTGGACAAGGAATTCATATTTTCTGACGACTCGACCGAGCAGCTACCTACTCGGACCGAGTCTCTGTGGGCCCAGATTTAAGTTACGTTCGGATCATGCTTTGGGGACGACTTTGAGAGGGCTTCTTGAAGCGGGTGGCAAGGGTTTTTTGAGGGGAGATAGATTAGAAGGATAGCCGTCATTTTTAAGGGGGAGTTGGGAGAGTTTTTTGGATCTTTTTTAGAGAGTAGACGTTATTTTGGAGTTAGGCTATGCCCTAGGCCCCTCCCTTGTATCAAGATATGTATTTTTGTTTTCTTTAATTCTATTTTAGTTCTTCTAGTAAATTGATTATTGAATATCTTGTTGATGCATGCAATGACGTTTTCTATCGTCCTTATATATATTGCTATCATGCATGAGTAATTCTATATAGGGCTAATGTATTAGCCCTAGAATTTTAGAATTAGATGCAAAGATAAGATTTTTATGATGCGTTGGATATAAAAGGGGCTGTATTTTGGTTGATCTAGCAAGATCCCTAGGAGAGCTCGTACTGAGATTGTGTCCACGGTCGGTGGAATCGATTAGCTTAAGGAGTATCCTACGGATTTAATTAGAGAGTTATTGGATTCTACCAAGGCTCATGACCATGCCCGTCTCGTGCCTTGATGGGATCCACCAACGAACTATATCACTAATTGACGGCTACCATCATTGCGTCAATAAGAGCCACCAAAATACCTCGAAGCTCTAACCCACGAGAGTGGTACGAGTTGAGAGCGTTCGAACACGAAAGTGGTGAGAACTTTGTAGATCCTTAATGCATGTATCGTATGCGCCTATCGGGCGAGCGGGGTTAATGCGATACGTGAGATTCATGATGCCCAGATGCGTGAATTCACTTTCTAGATGCTACAATCCCCCAATAAAACCAATGCAACGCAAGAGTCCTAGCTTAGCAACATCCGACGATCCTAGTGGCGAGTCCTAAGGCCCTAGTCTTTTTATATTTTATTCTTTTATATTGTGTGGAATCCCTCATTTGTGATATCGAGTGACACGATCTTCGCACCCATCATCATTTCAACATTCCATATTCCATATCCACCAATAAACCCGCAAGTCTAACTCAACCTAGGAGTAGATAGGTAATATAGAACCGCTTCCTCGTGTTCGATACCGGCTTGCCACTATACCATGCGCTTGCGTAAACGACATCGTTTCGGAGTTAGTTCCGGGCCAATCAAGTTTATGGTGCCGTACCATCCGATATGGTGAACCCATCTGTTATATTAATGAACAGCTCCACGAGGCTGTTAGGTGGGGCCTGGTGGAGTACCATCCGCAAGTGTTTGTCTCTTACCGCTTGAGTGAAAGCCACAATGACAGTCACATCCGACGTGTCCTCTACTTCGTGCCTTTCGTCGTTGAATCGCTGGACGAAGGCTCGGATTGGTACCTTATCCTACTACTTGAACGTAAAGATGTGGGAGGACTTTCTCTTGGGACGTCGACCTGCGACAAATTACCTGCAAAACAAATCGGCCAATTCGTCGAATGACCCGATACAGCTGTAGGGTAATCCGTCGTACCAGCCCTCCGCCCTCTTGAATAGGGTTGTGTCATCGGTCCCATGAAGTAGCATCACGTTTAGGTACCTGCAAATGTGCGACCACGGGCCGCCTCTATCGTCATATGTTGGCTAGCCGGGCTAGTCTTGGTAGGTCACGCGACCTGGGAGGGCGCACGCTAGACCTGGCGGGCCTGGCCTGTCTAGCTCAACGGGGCTCCCGTATCCGGTGGACCCTGCGAGAGTATCATCTCCAAGCAGTATCTCATAAAATGCAAGCTGTTGCGTAACTCATCTTGAACAATCACTTTCAAACAGTCCGCATCCGCATGGAATAATATAGAAGGCCAATCAACTAGTTGATAAGAATGACAAGTTATAGATCACACTATTTACGCAACTAAAGGTGAAATATATTTTTTCAGTTTTTTTTTTTGATTATGGCTAATATTGAGTTCAAGGATAAGAACAAACTCAACTTTCACCATTGATTTTATACCACTGGCCAATATTATTTAGAACCGAAAATAGCACAAATATTCAAATAAATTTCCTCCTGTTATTTAAGATAACCTGTACAAATTCTACAAAGCATCGACAGCGGTAGAACATTGCTTCTTAATCAAACCCCTGGGTACTGAGGATGATGTCAACTGATGATGATCCAAATCTCTGCTCCTCTTAGTTCCAACGTTATGATGATGATGAACCTCAACAACAGCTGGCATCTTGAATATATCCACACCAAAAAGTCTAATAACATGTGCTGGCCTCGCCCTCGGCCTGCACTCAATGTACATCTGCTTCTCGGCGCCGTCGCCTTTCGACCGCTGGAAGCTCACCACGTCCCCTGCTTGAAGCCTCTTCTCCTTAACGAACCTGCTCCATCCTTTGGTCAACACGTAGCTCTGGCTGCTGTTCCAGTATGAATATCGAAACCTCCAAACTTTTCCCGCTCCATCGTCGAAACTAAGCAGCTCGCCCTTGCAGCCGGCGCCGTTGATCTTGAGCGGGAAATGCTTATCGGCGTGCTGCTTAGGTACCACCAGCCTGTTCAGCTTCCCCACGTCGCTCGGCGTTAGGGTCTTGTCGAACATGGGCTCGCGTGCGCGTCTGGCGATTATGGCGTCCTCTCCGTCGATCGCCTGAATCCCGTTGGTCGCGTTGACTACGGCGGCGCTGGAGAAAGAGCGCTTGCCCTGCTGGAGCTCGTCGCCGTACGTGTGCTTCCGCAGCATGGCGACGATCTCGGGCTTCGAATGACGGCTTAAAAAGTCGAGCTCGGCGACGTCGGAGTCGCTGGTTTCCGACAACGGTTTGAAGTTGGTGATGGCGTCGCGGCCGCGGAAGCGCTGGGCGGCGACGTCGTAGGCCTTAGCGGCGTCGGACTCCCCGTCGAACGTGCCAAGCCAGACGCGCTGGTGCTTCTCGTAGATCTGGGCCCCCCACCGGCCGTTGGGCTGCGGGACGACCCCCTTGTATTTGGACGAGGGAAGCTTTCTTGATTCCGCCTCGACGCAGCCGTTGCCGCAGGCAGTTTCGGGGTCTATGACGGAGCCGGCGCCGCTGCCGAGGCGCCGATACGGGTTCTCGGTGCAGCAGCTACTGCTGGTGTCCATGGTATAATTGTATGGGATGATGTAATGATATGGATCAAAAGAGAATTTTGTTGTGTGTGTGATGAGGAGTATAGATGGAGATGAGTTGGAGAGAAGGTGAAGGGGGTGATATAAATAGGGAGACTGGAGGAGTGGCAATGTTGTTATTTGATGCAGTTGAGTTATTTTGTGGTCAACTACCAGGGGGAGATGGGAGGAAGATTCATTGATCTGGATTAGGGGTAAGGGAGGGTGATTTGGGGCATGGGAGATGGGTTCTTTTCACATGAGCTGTGGAGCCCATGCAGGGCAAGTGCGTTCCCCCTTAAACTATTGTTGCTGTTGTCGGCTGCTGCTGCGGCGCCATGCATGGGAGATGAGTTCTTTTTTGAGAGTTGCTATAAACACAGGGGACCCGGTGCAGTGAGGAGACATGTTTCCAAATTTAACAAAAAACAATCAAATAAAAAATCAAGTCACACACACTCTCCTACATTTGCTTTCTGTTTTAGGCAAAACGTCACCTCCCTACACCGATGGCTTCGGTGTAGGGAGTCGTTCTCTCTTTTTTTTTGTCCCCTAAAAATATAAACCATTAAATACGAGCTACACATAGTAATACAGTATTGGATCAAAAATCAATTTAATCCCGCATATTTCACCCTCCATCGGGTCATTAAAAAAAGTTCTATTGTTCGACTTTTTAAATGTTTAATCGACGCTCAACTCTCTTAAGTTTTACCGTAAACTTAGGGGTTTTGGTATACATATGTTTAGATCAATTCTCAGAACATAAAAAAAATTTAAAAATCAAGAAAAACATTTCCCACGGACATGCCCTTTTGGCAGGGACTTTTCTGTGGTACATATACCAAGGGATTAATACTCTAAAAATAAGAGAGATGGATAGGTCAAAAAAAAAATAGAAAAAACTTTAAAGCATGAAAAAACGTTTCGAACGCGGACGGGCTTCTTGTGCAAAACTGTCGCTCGCCCGCGCATGGTGAGGGTGTCATTTGAGACAGGCTAAAACCAGACCGGAAATATTCGGCCGGGATTAGAACAGGATGACCCGGACCGAAATTATTGGTCGGGCCGTACCCAATTCCGTCCTATGTGCAGGTTCGCATGGCATGACGATCACGTGCTCGTCGATCCAAGACAATGTACACGCGCATAACAGCCGTTTTCTTATTCCTCACCGTCGTCCCATTAGAATGCAAGACATGAATCTCACGTGAGTAGGGCCTGCTTGTTAGTTGTCCGAAACTGTGTCACTTAGTCGGCCGAAACTACCGTCCATATATAATGCGATCTGAATATCACTGAACCCGTACAAATTCGGCTGTAGAATGACGTGAGCATTAACAGTTTGTTTATGCGTACATTAGCGAATTATCCATCAAGCAACAAATAGTACATGATCAAAATTTGCTATGCATATGTGTGCATTGGACTATGACAGCCATACCTTGTAACAATAGATCACGTGAAATTCAATATTCTCCCGAAAAATTTCAACCTGTTTACGGGTGTTTTCTCACCATAGCTCGTTGACCTTCGGCTGTATGGTCAACATGGTCAAGGGGCCGACTTGGGGGTTCCTTGGGTTCGCCGAGCCCGCTTGGTCTCGGCGTTGGAGAGTTGAGGGGAAGCCTCGGCTCGGTGAATCGTGCTCGGCATCGGCTGGGTCGCGCTCGGCCTCGGTCGGATCCGCGTCGAGGGGTAGCCTCGACGCCTTGCAAGTGGGATGATGCCTGAGCAGCCGTCCACCTGACGACTGCGATGGGGGTAGCCGGCCGACGCTGAGGGGTAGCCTCGGTGCCTCGGATATCTTCTTCCTGGACAGATGAAGAAACTCGTCAGGGAGACCGGACCTAGGTTCCGGCCAAATCCCCTCCGATGCCTAAGTCAGATCAGGGTCTGAAAGGATACTCGGCGGGGGAGATCCGGCTTGCAAGGAAGCCGAAACGTCAACCCAGGCGGCGCGAGTAAAAGGGGGAGGGAGGAAATGGAGTGGCGAAAGCCTAGGTCGTTGATGGAGTACCTCTCTGTTGATTACCTGAGTTTCGATCCCTCTCTCCGTCGTCCTGGCCTTCCCCTTATAGGGTCTTCCGTGATTGCCCCACGTCCTGCCTCCTCTCACGTCCTCACGATCCGCCCCCGCCTCCTCCCACTCGTGCGTAGTGGAGGGGTGGCCCATTAACGGGTCCGTTAATGGCCATCATGGGATCGCGGATTCAGGGGGGCGGTTAATCCGGTCGAATGTGGGCTAGTCGGGTGCCCCCCGAGGGCGAAGTGGTTGGGCCTTCAGCCCCGTCCGTGGGCCCCCTTCGGGCGGGCTCGTCTTCTCTAGTGGGCTTCTCCTTTGAGGTCGGGCCGTGGGCCGCTATAATTCGGGCTCGTTGATATTAGTCGTAACAATTTCCCCCATCGCCCGGACCGTTCGGCTTCCGTCGGTTCGGTTCGGGTGATGTGACTTTTTTATGATCCGACGGGTGCGTCAGTCGAGGCCCCGCTATTAAATGGATGTCATTATTACCGCTCCGTTTGAACTTCCGTTGGTGCAGTTTTCGAAGCATCGCCGCCGTTTTGATGTCGCCACGCGCTCTCCCCTGACGGTTCAGATCCCTCCTTCGCCCTCTATTTATACATTCCAATCCCTCGGGCTTCAATTCTTTCGCGCTCATTCCTTCTTGATCTCCGTTCTGCCAGCTTCTTCTTCCCAACCTTTGTCTTCTTTCCAGCTTCGATCAAGGTAATTCTTCCACCCTTTAACACGGGCTATGGCCATGCTTAGAATAGGTGAAACACGTCCTGGCGGACTGACGCCTAGTCCCGGTCGTACCCATCCCTCGGGGCTCAAAGTTCGCTCGCCGTCCCCGGGGGTCCCGGATAAATGGAAAGGAATGCTTTTTCCGGATCCCGTCGGGGACGATGTGGCCTCGTCTTCCGAGCGATTAGGCATCCCTCCATCGATCCTCCGGTCGTCATCAATGGCCCCTTTCTTAGTCACTAGGGAAATACGAGAGAGGTACCTATGTTATCCCTATGACGTCCGGATTCCCTTTGGAGACAAGCGGATTTGCTTCCCGCGGAGTAACGAGGTCGGCGTCTACGTCGAAATGTTCCATCTGGGGCTCCGCTTCCCCCTCCACCCCTTTATCATTCAATTCACTGACTCCTTGAAAGTCGCCATGTGCCAACTAACGCCATCCTCTTGTTGGATATGGATGACATAAATACACCCATGAGGGGATGTATGAGGGTATACGGACCTCAGATGTCGCGTGCACAAAGGTGTGCGCGAAGGGAACCTTTTCTCGTGTGAAAAGGACCACTCGATAAGTGGAAAAAGCCACTCGATAAGCGGAAAAAGCCACTTTATAAGTGCAAAATGGCACTTGATATGTAACGACCACTTTTCGTTATACGTTGCTCATGCACGTGCTTTAGGCCGTGCACGTGTTTATTTTAGACTTTGTTTGTTTGTGAACACTTTAGTGTGATATGCCGTTGTGAACGTCTCTGAGAGTATTAAATAGTGGCACTATTTTGGAACGACGTTTCACGGGTCGTTCTCCCACGATTTGATCCTATTTGAAGAGACGTCACGATTTTCACTTTTGTCGCTAGACCTTTTTATTTTTAATTTCGTTTCTCGACGTCGAAATTATGACCGGTCTTCTCTGTCTTCTTTCTCTCGTCGCCCCGGTCGCCCCAGTATTTATTTCATAATTTTTGGACTTCGTTTGCCCCACTTTCACTTTTTCGCCAACCTATTAGTTGTTAATCCTAAGTTTCATGTGATACAATTTTTCCCTAGTATTTTGTTATAATCCCTATAACATTCTTTGACCCAGCCCACTTGCACTATCACTTATAATAACCAAGTCATATGTTTTTCTCGGCCTAATGGAAGCCCGTTAGTCTAGCCCTCTTGGTCACGGGCTGGAAATATCCACATCCATTCCTATTTTATAATACCCTAGCCCACCACGTGAAGCCTAGCCCGCTTGTTGTCATGGCCGAATCAATGGGACTATCGCACACAGCACTAATAAATTGGGATTTTTTTAATTCAAAAAAAAAAGGGAAACATCAACCCTAGACTCCCTCACGTGTCAGCCATACTCTCCCTATTAAATAATACCATATGGCCCCTCTTTGAGACCTAGGTTACACCTTTTTCTCCCTGAAACAAAGTGAGCCGCCGCCTGTTCTTTTATCCTCCCCACGCGAAGAGGATCGCAGCTTTCTCCTCGACTCCTCGGCCAACCGCCGCCCCCGTGGACCCTCTCTCCGGCCTTCTCGCCGGAGCACAACCCAACACTCACGCTAACTAATCCCTCAGCGACGCACGACCCTTTCACCGGCCTGTCTCCGCGCCTTCAAGCCCCACCGTCGGAAAAGCTCACGGAACCGCGCGAGCCTCGTCCACTCTCCGATGGTACAGCGACGATTGGCCTCACCGTGTGCATCTCCAGCGCAGCAGCGCCCGCTGCTGCCTCAGCGACATCCCCGTTGCTGCTCGACATCCCCAAGCACCGATGACGATTCCCGACGCCGCCCAAAGCCTGCAGCGGGCTGCAACGCCACCCAACGCCGCTGACAGCAGCGCTGTCCGCCGCTCTTCGTGTTACCGCCCTTCCCAGCGTTGAACAGACCCCGTCAGCCTCCCTCTCCGACCAGAACTTACCGATGACTGCCTGCGCTCTGCCGTGAGCACCGCTTGCCGCCTGAAACTGCCGTTTGCTGCTGTCACTGCACCGGCAGTGTTCCTCGATGCGTTGAGGCCGCGGCAGCGACCTCCCATTTCGCGACGAGCACCCGGTAGCTTCAGGGGGGATCATCTCTTCCAACGGTTAGTAAACTTTCACCGGAACAATTTTAAACCAGTTGCTTAGATATAGGATCAGCTTAGTAACATTGTTTTGTTGATAACTTGATTATTCTTAAGAGTGATAATTCGTGTACGTGATTATAGGCTAATGATGATTCCCAGTAAGTTAACCCTTGTTATCTAGTTAGTAGCTTAATAAATGATGTTAACACGCTAAAACTATAGGGCTGATAACTTGTTTATACAACTCCTGGTTAATGTGTTAAGCCTAGGTTGCTATATATATTTGTTGTGTTTTTCCGTACTAGCAGTGGATGTGGACAACATGTTAGTTAACGTAATTAACGTGTTAGATATTTAACGTTCATTATTATAGTTATGACATCCATCGTAGATTGGAAAACTTAATTAAAATTTGGGTCACTAGACGTTTTAGGACTTGTCTAATTATCCTACCCGTCGTCACAAACTTATTTGTCCGCGTATTTTATTGACAGAGAACACGTCGTTCCGTACCGTTCACGAAACCGGGATTCAACCCCTGACGTCGCTACCCGACGTCAGAGTAGCTCTCGCGTCGTGTTGAGGTAATTCTCTCTCCGTAGGAACCCACACAACATGTTAATTCAAGATTTAAAACAGTTATTTTTACTGCTTTGTAATTCACTAAACAAGATTAATAATATGGGACTGTAGGCTGGTGGACTTGTGCACGTAGGTTGTTTGTGACTTTGGACTTTTGGACGGTATTTTTTTCAGACGTCAGACTTGCAGGCAAGTGAAACTTGCCAACTCTTGTGTATGGACATGTTTTAGGCCACTTCCTTGTTTTTAGCGTAAAAGAGACTAGTCAGTGAAATGATAGCTGGCTAGACGCCTACTTGATCTAGTTTGACAACGAAACTAGATCCGTCACCTAAATTGATCTAGCTTGACAACGAAGCTAGATCCAACTCTTTAAACTTGTTAACCATGCATACTAAACTGTCACGTTTACTTTCCTTATCTGTACGCACTTTTAAATGCCATGCATTGCATCTTACATGTCATCCAAATTGATTGTTGCATCGTAGCACACGCTACAAAATACTTGTACAATCCATGTTTCAGTGTTTCCGGCTAGGTGCACCCCAATGCCATACTTGTTAAAAACACTTCCTGGCTCGTGATCCAGAAGCGAGCATTCCGTGTTCGGGGGTAAGGCCCTGGCTCGATACATGTGGAGGGGTAGGGATAAACGGTCACCTGAGCTTAGGAGTGGCCCGATCAGCCACTCTAGCCAGAAGGCGGAATCTCTGTGCACGAGGTGCTTACTTTACTTGTCTTGTACTAGTGAGTGTTACTTGTAAAACTTGTCATCCATGCCATGTTTAAATGCCATGCTCGTACCTTACTTTACTTTACTTTACTTGTTGCACTCATACTTTAACTGCCATGTCATTGCATTCATGCTAGAACTGCTAGGTTGCTTTACTTGTGCCTACTTTCAGTTTCCTTGCACAAGTCTCTTGTAGACTTGCTGACATGTGCCCCTTGCTCTTTTGGGTGTCACATGTTAGACCCTGAGCCAGAGACCGTTGCTGGGTACGTGGTGTTTTGTTGACGCTGAGCCTGAGTCCATGTCTGCCCAGGAGGAGTTTTGTGGACACCGGTGACCACTCTTTGTGACTTTGCTGCGTTTCCTTCTATTTTAGGTTTTCTGTTAGTTGTCGGTGCGTGGCACCTATACTTTGTACTTTGTACTTTTGTTGGCCATGTTTGGGCCTTTAGACTCCTTTTCTTTTAGCCTGGTGGCTTTTTCTGTGATGTTGAAACTTATTTCATGGATATTCTGAGATATCTCTTTTGTCTCATTTCATTATTATTATCTTTGTTTCGTTTGCATTGCAAGGACCTGCAGTTTTAAATTTGATTGACGCTTATCAGACTTGCAGCTTTGTAGCTTCAAGTCTGAGCGGACCTTCTCACGCTTCGCCTCCATATTTTTGGGAAGCGGGGCGTGACATGATAAGTGGATAAAGAAGAAGATAAATGAATGTGCTAATATAGGCTAATAAGCTTATAATTGGTTATTTCCTACAATAACCACCCCTAAAACCTATAAATAGGACCCAAGGGTAAGGCATTCATTAACACTTTCCATGCCATAAGTTTGCATAAGGCATTCTTATGTTCTTCTTCTCCCTTCCATTAAAATCCTCTTCTAGTTAGAGATTTAGGCGGTGAAACTCTGCTTCGATCCTCCGTGACGAAGTATCGACCGTTGTGGCAAATCCGAGGGCGAAGTTCCGAGATTACCGTGTCGCGTATGCAAGCGTAAGTCTCAACTTCATTTATCGATCCTAACGTTGTTTTGACAGGATCCTTCATTGGTATCAGAGCCATACGGATTCGCTCCAGTCAGGCCGTCGCCCCATCGAAACTATGAACGAGTCGTTGTCTTTTTCACGAAAGGGTATCCTACCATTATGGATATGGTAGGAACGCTTCGTGACGGAGAGAACGCAGCGGTTGTTTTTTTCACGTTACGGTCTCCTACCATTACGAATATGGCAGGAACTCTCCGTGACAGGAAGAACCGACCGTTCATACCGTCAAACTCGCTCTCTTCATGGATGCTGAGTCTCCATTCATAGGGAATGGGCGCTCTCTTCATGTGGAGCGCGTAGTTTACGAATTTTTGACGTGGGTTATTTTTTTTGGCACACGGCCATTGGAGGATAACTACTTCCTCGACGAACGGGTGCTTCACCGGAGAAGAAGATGGTGGTTATTCCCATCGGGGATGATGAATTTTGGTGCATGAAATCTATAGCCAAATGGGCAATGGAGGCAATGCACTCCCCCTCCCCATGCGGAGGGGGTTGGTTATGGCCAATGACGACGAACACCACCACGGCCACCCCCCTCCGGTGGGGGTGTGCGGCCAACCCCGTGAATGGGGGAGACCGGCCATGGCCAAAGGGCCATGGCCGGCCATGGCCGGCCTCTGGCCGAGGCCAGGCCAGGCCAGGGGGCCTGGCCAGCCTCTGGCCGAGGCCAGTGGGCCTCTGACTGAGGCCAGGCCGGCCTCTGGCCGAGGCCAGGCCAGGCCAGAGTGGCCAGGCCGGCCTCTGGCCGAGGCCAGGCCGGCCTCTGGCCGAGGCCAGGCCAGGCCAGGGGGCCTGGCCGGCCTCTGGCCGAGGCCAGGCCAGGCCAGAGGCCGAGGCCAGGCCGGCCTCAGGCCGAGGCCAGGCCAGTGGCCTGGCCGGCACTGGCAGTGGCCAGGACAGCCATTGGCCGGCCCTAGGCCAGCCTCAGCCAGGGAAGAGTCCCTGGCCGGGGGTGGAGGGTGCCAGAACTCTTGGTCGGCATTGGTCGACCAATTCGGGTTTTTTGGTCGACCAATTCAGCCGGAGGCCTTGTCAGTAATTTCGGCCCCGGCCATCTGCAAGGCTAGCCCATACGGGGCCGACGGCAGTCATTAGCGGCAAAATTCTCCTATAAGGGGGGAAGCGCCTGGATCCATACGGGAGCCATCGACAAATTGCTTGCAGAAAAATCTCCACAAAGGGGGGGATCCGACCTTGGCACGTCAACGGCTTAAACCCGGTAATGGCCAGGGATTATCGAATATTTCACTAGTATCATAAGGGTACTATGTTGAAATATATTTTTTGAAAAATACGTTTTCATATGTTTTGAAAAATACGTTTTCAAAAACGCTTTTCCACTGCGAAGTACTATAAGAGTACGATTATTTGATAAAGTGATGGGGAAATATTGAAAGTTGCTCTAGATGGTGATTGGAAACGTAGTGACTTTTCCGATTCTAAAGTAACATCTTCAATATTTTTCGAAAGTAACTTATCAAATTATGAATATCATTCCAAGTGGGAGTTGATTTTAGAACTATCCATATGGGATATTCTATTATCATTTCAAGTGGGAATTATATCTGAAAAATACGTTTTCAAACTCGTTTTTTGCTGCTAGTACTATAAGAGTACTATTGTTTGATAAGTGATGGGGGAATATTGAAGGTTGTTCTAGATGGTGATTGGAATCGTAGAGACCTTTTCGATTCTAGAACAACATCTTCAATATTTTTCGAAAGTAACTTATCAAATATAATATAATTCCAAGTGGGATTTGAATTTTTAGAACTATCCAAATGTGATATTCTATTATCATTTCAAATGGGAGTTATATTTTAAGAATTTTTATGCAATGTTTTGATCAAACCTTCGGTTTTGTGTCTTTTGCAGCATTTTAAAAGTAAAATGTCTTCCGCTTCAAAGAATATCGTCGCTGAGTTAAACAGAGGTGAAAAACTCAACGGCGATAATTACAAACTTTGGTCCATCAAGATACAATACGTTTTAGAGGAGCAAGAAGTGCTCGAAACTCTAAAGAACGTAATGATTGAATCCGAGTTGGGCACTACGGCCCAACACAGACGAGACAAGGAAGCTTTTGATGCTTGGTCTCGGAAGAACAAGATAGCATGCATTACGTTATTAAGCAGTATGGCTGATGACATAATGCGTATCTTCCGAGAACATGACCTAGCCATGGACATATGGTCCAAGCTAGAAGAGAAGTTCGGTGGCACATCGGTGTCTAAACTTCGCGCCTTAACTATAAGGTTCGATTCATATAAGAAACGTCCAGATCATTCCATGGGGAAACATCTACGACATATGGCGAATCTTATCTCGGAGTTAAAGGACGCAGGTCATGTGCTCACTGATGAGCAACAAATCCAAGCAGTCATACGTTCCCTACCAAATGGGTGGGACCAAATGAAGATGCATCTCACTCACAATGAGAGCATCAAGACTTTCAGTGATGTTTCTAAGCACCTCGAATTAGAGGAAGAGCGGCTTGCGGTTACCAAGCCAAGTGCAGAAGTGCACATGGTTGCTAGTTCCTCACACGGGGGAAAGAAATGGAAAGATCGTTCAAAGTTCACTAATGAACGTAATAAGCAACCTGAGTCTACCAAGAAACCCAAACATAAGGGTGGGCACAAGAAAGGGCACAAGAAGAAAGACTTGAAGAGGATCAAGTGCTTCAAGTGCAACAAGCTCGGTCACTATGCTCGTTCGTGTACGAGTGGAGGCGACGAGGTAACTTGTAAAAATACTAGTTACATATGTGTTTCTAGTTCAATATTTCTTGTGGAATCTAATCCATTTTGGATAATTGATTCAGGTGCCACCGACCACATAGCAAGGGACAGACGGTCCTTCGTGGAGTATCACCGGATACCCCAAGGAACGAAGTGGATCTATGTAGGAAACAACACACGTGTTGAAGTGAAAGTCGTTGGGACTTGCAAGCTAGTCTTGGAAAACGGCCGCACTCTCCTACTTCATGATGTCCTTTTCGCTCCAGATATTCAAAGGAATATAATTTCTGTGGTCGTGTTAATGGGTCTTGGCTATAACTGGTTTTTTCATGATTGTAATATGGACTTAAGTTGTAATAATACTCTTATTGGTACTGGGTTTGTATTTAAAGGATTTATTGTAATGAGTACAATGTATGATTCCTCGTGTAATGAAAATTTCCTTATTGCAAATTCTAAGACCTATGAGTCTGATGTGATTTGTTGGCACTCAAGGCTTGGTCATATTGGACCAACGCGTATGGATAGACTTGCCAAACGTGGCCTTCTATCCAGTGTTTCAAAGGTTGAAATGTCGAGATGCGAACATTGCCTAGTGGGGAAATCTTGTCGCAAGCCGTTTGGAACCGGCACAAGGGCCGAGGTTCCATTACAGCTTATCCATTCGGACATATGTGGTCCGATGAATGTCAAGACAAGACGCGGGAAGTCCTATTTCATCACTTTTATTGATGATTTCACCCGATTCGGACATATCTATTTGATATCCCACAAAAGTGAAGCATTGGCTTGCTTTAAAAACTATATGAGTTTAGTGGAGAATCAATTAGATAGCAAGATTAAGGTCCTGCGAACCGATAGGGACGGTGAATATCAATCAACAAGTTTTAAGGAACTTTGTGATGAAAAAGGCATAGTACATCAGGTAACTATGCCTTATACTCCTCAACAAAACGGTGTTGCAGAAAGGAGAAATAGGACTTCAATGGAAATGGTCCGTTCAATGATGACGCAAGCTAACTTGCCAATCACCTTTTAGGGTGATGCATTATTGACGGCCGCTTTCATTTTAAACTGCGTACCCTCGAAATCAGTTAGCTCCACTGCTTATGAGTTGTGGAACCAAAGGTCTCCTGACTTAAACATTTTGAAACCTTAGGGTTGTGCATCCTACGCACATATTTCCTCCCATAAGTATGGCAAACTTGGGCCAAGGGGAAGGAAATGTATCTTTATACGATACGCATAAAACTCCAAAGGTTATGTTTTTTTAGTCAGGAAGACAATGGTGGGCTAATTGAGTTTGAGTCGAGGGATGTCACTTTCTTGGAAAACGAGTTTCCAAGACAGGGCGAGATAAGTCAGGACTTATCTTTATTTGAGATTTATGATCAAGAAGGATTACCTCATTCGAGTGGGAGAATTCTTGGTGAAAACGAAAATACGTTTCAACCTTCACCAATGGATTATACGAATGACGATTATCTTATTCCATACGGGAATAATGATCCAAGTGGGAGCAATTCTAATGACATTCCAAGTGGGAGTGATATTAGAATTGATCTAAATTCGAGTCAACAAGGACTTGAAGAATCTCAAATACGACGTAGAAGTCGTACAAGGTTGGTTCCTCTAAGATTTGAGGATGAATTTCCGCAAACCTTTATGACTTTACTACAAGAAGATGACGAGCCTGCTACTTTCAAACAGGCCGTATCTTGCCCTGCTAAAGACAAATGGATGGAAGCGATGCAAGAGGAGTTAGAATCCATGAAAGTTAACCAAGTCTGGGACTTAGTTGACTTACCCAGAGGACGTAGAGCTATTGGGAACAAATGTGTTCTCAAGATCAAGCATAAGGCTGATGGCTCTATTGACAGATATAAAGCTCGCCTTGTCGCGAAAGGTTTTACGCAACAGGAAGGGATAGACTACGAAGAGACATTCTCACCTGTTGTTCGTTTAACCTCGATTCGCCTGATTCTGGCAATGGTAGCTTGCTTAGACCTCGAATTACATCAAATGGATGTAAAGACTGCCTTTCTCAATGGAGAATTGGACGAGGAGATCTATATGGAACAACCAACAAGGTTTGTAAAAGAAGGAAACAAACATAAGGTTTGTAAACTTCTTAAATCCATATATGGTCTTAAACAATCCTCGAGGCAATGGTATATACGATTTCAAGAAGTTGTCTCATCAAATGGTTTTACCATGCTTGATGAAGATAACTGCGTATATATCAAGAGGATTAAAAGCAAGTATGTTATCATGTCTCTATATGTAGATGACATTTTAATAGCCGGAAATGACAAGGGCTTTGTGATGGATATCAAGGCTTGGCTTTCATCAGTTTTTTGAGATGAAAGATATGGGAGAAGCCGCATATATCCTTGGAGTTAAGATTTCAAGGAATCGTTCGAAGAAACTTCTTTCTCTTTCACAGGAGACTTATATAAAGAAAGTTCTAGAACGCTTTGATATGCAGGACTGCAAGTCCATTGATATTCATATAAGCATATGCGATAATTTATATCTGGAATCGTGTCCAAAGAACCAAAAGGAAAAGGAAATTATGGAAAAAGTTCCATATTCCAGTGCAGTTGATAGTCTTATGTACGCTATGGTGTGTACGAGACCGGACATCTGTTTTGCCGTTGGAAATGGTAAGCCGTTACCAATCCAATCTAGGGCAAGTACACTGGAAAGCGGTTAAGAGGATAATGTGTCTTGTAAGATCAAACACATTGATATCCGATATGAATTTGCAAAAGACTATGATAAAACAAAGAAGGTAGACATAAGGTACATATCTACGCATGAGATGATAGAGAATCCGCTTACGAAAGCGATCCCCAGAAATGTGTTTTATAAACACTTATCATCCCAAGGATTGCGTAAGAGCTGAGTAGTACCAATATATATATTCCCATGTCTGAGAAAGATCAAATTTAATAAAAGAATAAGTTCTTTTTTTAACATTGCATATGAATTTCTGAGAAATGTTTGTGTACATTTTTAAAATCTCAGCTATACTTTCTAGTATGTCGGACAGATTGAGGTTGGCTCTCTCACATGAGCAACCGCCTTATTCTATCAGACGGATAGAATAGAGATGAGACCTGTTTAAAGTCAAAATCATCAGACGGATGATTTAGAGTCATGACTTAAACAAAATGGTCGCAAGAAAGATCTGCATCATATGTATGCTTACAGAAGATCTAAAAGGATTTTTTAAATCCTATCTATCTAAATGCGGGATGTGATTCCAAAATGATTATTTTAGTAGAAAAAGGGACTCAAAGTCAGACATTGTGGTGTCTGATCATCATCCTTACAACATCATTGAGACATACACTCCCTGGGAAAGGAGCGATGTTGTAATACGTATTCATACTACGTATGCATTTTTTGACCATTGGGTTAGAATAGTAAATAAGTTTACTATTATGTGAGACCCAAAGACCACATGGGTCTTAACTCGTTACCCTTATGGACTCTAATTGGTTCCTTAAGATTTGACTGGGTGATTGCTATCTTAGCATGTTGCTTATGGACTATGGTTAATTCGGTCCGGCGGGGCATGTTAGAAAAGCGAGTCAAGTCAAGATCGAAAGGAGCGTAAGAAGAGGAATATTAATTTCGCATTCACATTTGGACTTTAAAGATTCAAAGCTGGCCAGCCAATTGCAATCCAGATGGGATTCAATTGTTGAATATAAAGTATAAGAAATGTGAAGAAATAATCTAGGGTAAAGCATGCGTTGATCTACTCAACTTTGCTACTCGAGGAGTGTTGTGTATCTCTAACAAGTGCAAAATAGCGGACTCTATGCGCATGACGGTCACACGGCCTATTTCTCGGTATGACAAACAGAAGAGTTAAAGGAAAATATGTTTCCTTACAATCCCCTCAAGTGTGAGTGGGAGATGTTGGATATGGACGACATAAATACACCCATGAGGGGATGTATGAGGGTATACGGACCTCAGATGTCGCGTGAACGAAGGCGTGCGCGAAGGGAACCTTTTCTCGTGTGAAAAGGACCACTCGATAAGTGGAAAAAGCCACTCGATAAGTGGAAAAAGCCACTTTATAAGTGAAAAATGGCACTTGATAAGTGGATAAAGAAGAAGATAAATGAATGTGCTAATATAGGCTAATAAGCTTATAATTGGTTATTTCCTACAATAACCACCCCTAAAGTCTATAAATAGGACCCAAGGGTAAGGCATTCATTCACACTTTCCATGCCATAAGTTTGCATAAGGCATTCTTATGTTCTTCTTCTCCCTTCCATTAAAATCCTCTTCTAGTTAGAGATTTAGGCGGTGAAACTCTGCTTCGATCCTCCGTGACGAAGTATCAACCGTTGTGGCGAATCCGAGCGCGATGTTCCGAGATTACCGTGCCGCGTACGCAAGCGTAAGTCTCAACTTCATTTTTTGATCCTAACATTGTTTTGACAGGATCCTTCACCTCTGTCGCGGTGTTGACCGGATTCATTACGCTTTGTATCACTCACGGCCTGGAGCCGTCTCTTCCCCTCCTCTTTCACTTTTACCAGATCCAGACGGTCGGCCTCGGATCTTGGCTGCACCTCCGAGCCCGTGCGGGTCGAGTGTGCCTTCTCGGTCTGCCCCCTGGGTCGGGGAACTGGGACTCTAGATTTGTTTTTGTTGTTTTTCCCCGGGTCTCGGTGATCTTGACAGGTTGGGGGAGTTCGCAACAAACCGACGGGGCGGCAACCTTATCCGAGGCCGAGCGGGCTGCGGCCTGCCTCATATCGTCACTTTCTCTTGAGGAGAGGTCGATCTGGCATTTGCTGGACGACCTGCTTCTTAAGTGCACTCTGTGGTCCCCCGGTTAGTTGTCTCCCTTCCTTCCGTTTAACCTCTGGCTCACCCTGATTTCGCTTCCTCTCGCAGGGATGGCTGGCCGTGAATTCACCCACGATGTTGACGAGCTTATTCGTCTGGGATCTCGCCGGGGCCATGGGAGATCTTCCGGACGGGTGCCTCGCCGCTCTGTAGATGAAGAGTTGCGCCGGTCTGAGCCTCCTTTGGGAAGGATTGAGGCCAGGTCACCCCCACGGGTCGTGTCGGGCGCCCCCGGGAGGGAAGTCACTGGAGGCAACCCCCTCCTCGTTGAGGGTTCCGGATCGGTTCCTCGGCCGTCCGCGGGCGGGAGTCGCAAGCGCTCTCCCCCAGTTTCCGCTGGCCCAAATGGGAAGAAGTCGCGGAAGAACGGTGAGCGCGCCTCTTCTCTGGCTCCTGCCGTCGTGCCGACGGATCCCGGCAAGGCAGTCGTGCCGATCGTCACGGCCGACCCTACCGCCCATGCTGTTGATACTCCCTCGGTCACCCCTTCGGCCTCGGGGGCCGTCTGCGTGCTGCCGAGCGCCTCAGCGGGCCTCACTATCCCCACGGGGGCTTGGTGCCCCTTGATATGGCCTTGGCGAGCCGACCAGTGGCAGATTCCGTCCTTCCGGGGGACCGCTCCTTCTTGGAGTTGTCCTCTGTGGACATACTGTCGGAGTCTCTAGTCGGCCACCTCCGACAGGTTCGAATTCCTGCCGTTTTTGGACAGTTGTCCTGCCCTTCGATCTTCCTTGGTATAATCCACATCCCTTTCATTTGCAGGCCACCGCGATGGCTGTTGAGGCACAGCGCCGGGTGACCCAGTTGAAAAGCCTTGAGGACTCTCTAAATCAGGAGCGCACCCGGGCCGGGGAGGCTGACATGGCCCTTCAGGGTGCCCGCATGGAAGCTCGGCAGCAACGCCGTCGTGCCGACGAACTCGAGTCTCAAGTACATGATCTCAAGCGAAAGCTTGTGGATGTCCATGAAGTGAGCCAGGAGGCGGAAGAGAAGTTCCGGCGGGAGAGGGAGGATCTCTGGGGCCAACTCGCCGAGCTGCGCCGGAGGCTCTGTTTTACCGAGGAGGCTGAGAAGGGCGTTGACACGGCCATAAATCCGAAGATTGCGTCGGTTCTGAGGGAGGTCTTCGGAACTTATGAGGACCTCCTTGCCCCTCGCATAGTGGAGGTCGTCAGGGAGTCATTCCGGCAGTTTGCAGATCTCGCCCGGGCGCCGATCCTCCCTCCACCGGGACACGCCGATTCCCACTGCTCGGAACAAGGCGATGCCCCGGACGACGCTGTCTCTCGTGCTCCGGACCCCTGAAGAGCCTTTGTATCCCGTTCCCTTTCTTGGGTGACAAATTTTGTTGTCAACAACAGTGCTCCGGGCCCCAGGCGACGCTGTCTCTCTCACTCCGAACCCCTGAAGAGCCCTTGTATCATGTCCCCTTTCTTGGGTGACAAATTTTGTTGTCATCAACAGTGCTCTAGAGGACGTTGCTGAGTGATATGTAACCCATACCATTAATGAAAATGATATCTTCTAGTCAGTCCTTCTTGCTCCACTGGCCTCTTTTTCGGTGGTTCCCCCCTTTGGAATAGCCTTCAATGTTCCTAGACCGGACGGGTGTTGTCACCCTTGTCTAGGGGTGTTGTCCCGGGCCTGTCTGGCTTGTGATGTCGTTCTTCCGGCTGAGTCTGTCTGTCGGGGTGATTGTCCTCAGCCAGGTGAGCGGGTGGGTCACTCAATCCGCGAGGGAGGTCA
Organism: Scilla litardierei; assembly: GCA_030789695.1. Taxonomy (NCBI): domain Eukaryota; kingdom Viridiplantae; phylum Streptophyta; class Magnoliopsida; order Asparagales; family Asparagaceae; genus Scilla; species Scilla litardierei. The sequence goes on along the minus strand of CM061142.1, from coordinate 685,175,069 downwards.
TCCCTTAGCATGCGGCCGGCTGTCATGCTCGTCGGATGGGGGGAGTTGCCCCCTGCCTTAAGAGCGGGCGCCTCGCTCGGTCTGCGGGGGTGAGTTCCCCTCGATTTGTGACCGGGCGTCGTGCTTATCGACTGGGGGAGTTGCCTCCAGCCTTACGAGCGGGCGGTCCGCTCGGTCTGCGGGGGTGAGTACCCCTCGGCTTATGATCGGCCGTCGTGCCCGACTGCTGGGGGAGGTGCCCCCAACCTTACGAGCGGGTGCTTTGCTTGGTCCGCGGGGGTAAGTTCCTCTCGGCTTATGACCGGGCGTCGTGCTCGTTGGCTGGGGGAGTTGCCCTTAACCTTATGAGCGGGCGCTTCGCTCGGTCCGCGGGGTAAGTAGCCCTCGGCTTATGACCGGGCATCGTGCTCGTCGGCTGGGGGAGTTGCCCTCAACCTTATGAGTGAGTGCTTCGCTCAGTCCGCAGGGGTAAGTAGCCCTCGGCTTATGACCGGGCGTCGTGCTCGTCGGCTGGGGGAGTTACCCTCAACCTTATGAGCGAGAGCTTCGCTCGGTCCGCGGGGGTGAGTACCCCTCGGCTTATGACCGACGAAGGAGATTGGTTCGGTAGCGAGGGGAGTTACCCTTCGACTTACGGCCGACGAAGGAGACTCGTTCGGTGGCGAGGGGAGTTGCCCCTCGGCTTACGGCCGACGAAGGAGATTCGTTCGGTGGCGAGGGGAGTTGCCCTTTGACTTACGGCCGACGAAGGAGACTCGTTCGATGGCGAGGGGAGTTGCCCCTCGGCTTACGGCCGACGAAGGAGATTCGTTCGGTGGCGAGGGGAGTTGTCCCTCGACTTACGGCCGACGAAAGACTGAGTCGGCTAACTGGGGGAGTTGCCCTGGCCCTTAGACCGATCCGTTCGTTCGATGTCAAGGGGAGTTGCCCCTTGTCTTACGGCCGACGAAGAAGTGGGCCCTTGTAATTCAGGCTGGTCCATATTGGTCGGACCGCGGTTGCCTTGATTGAGTCATCCTACGTGTCCTGAATCGTCTGCTCAAAACAGGTGATAGAGTTTGTACTGACAGTGTATGCCTTCATTTCCGTGAGACAATTGACCGGCGCCCCGCTTGCGTCGCGGCGTCGCGGTGTCGTTTACCGCAAGTTTCACGGTTAGTGTAGGGTGCGAGAATATCGAACTCAGGGAGGCGAGGTTGTGCTTGGGTCAGGTAGGACCTAAATCATCCCGAGGGGCGAGCTAGCCCGAATCGGTGGTTGGTTGTCACGAAAGGAAATGAATGGGTATGAACAACAAGAAAGAAAACCCGGGACTTCGGTTTCCGACCCGACGAGAGACTCTCGCCGATACGGCCTATGGGTATGGATAGCGATCGGGATTAGGGTCTAATGGTGAGACGTTACCTCCAAAAGTGGTACCGGCGTCCCATGGGCCCGATATTCCGGTCAGTGCCCAGGATGATACACCGGACTTCCCGGATTCGATCAGTGGGCACTCCTGTGTCCATTAACACTGATCGATCCCGGGAGCACTAAGCCCGCAACGATTACTCCCAACGTCTCATCCTGCCGCTCCCGCATGCTAGGATTCGGCGTCTACGCTAAGGGTGTGAGCTATGGCTAGGGAGTCAACCGCCAAGTTTATTCCCCCTTGGCCCGACGGTCAAAGGCGGTCTTTTTCCCGCCGATGACAATGAAACACCCAGCGTAACCGTTAGATTCCTACTCCCTATCGATTTTCTAACCCTACGGACGCATCGGGAAGAGCCCCCGAAGGGGTTTCCACCAAAATCCCAGATTTGGGAACTACTCACAAAAATTCATGAAAAATCAATCTAAATGAAATTTAACCGTTGGAATCATAATCGGACAATTGCAATGTGGAAGTAATAGAGTAATAAAGACAATACTAAAATTTTAGAAAGATCTGAAAACTTACAAAAGAGTAACAATTACAGCCGTCACAGGGAAATAAAACAGTAGGAAAAATAACAGCTCTCGTTTCTGGAACCCTAGGGGTTCTATTTATAGACCGCCGCATCAACCGATCGGTTGACAAGTCAACCGATCGGTTGATCCGTTACAGATAAATTACAGAAAACGGCGACTTTTCACCCGATCTCATGAACCGGTCGGGTGAGTTCTTGAGTGACCGGTTGGATCTTGGAGCGGTCGGGTGAATCGATCGGTTCAACGTCAGTGTCTTCAGCTCATCTTCTTCAGCTACAGATGAACCGATCGGGTGAGAGTCACCCGATCGGTTGGAATTCTGCTCGAAAAAACAGAGAACAGCCGCCCGCAGAACATAAGCGTACCATCTTCTTGAGTGACCGGTTGGAATTCTGCTAGAACAATTTAACTAAAGCGTACCATCATACATGGCACATTATAAGCTTAAGTTGTACCATATGCATGGTACAACATAAGCTTAAGATATTCCCCCTTTATTAGCCATATGTCGCATGCACTTATGCATATATAATGCGACTTTCCCACTCATCCAGAGATCCTCTCCGCAAGGGAACAGATTCCCTTTGCACACGACTTCGTGTACGTGACGTTCGAGGTCCGTATTCCCTCGTACATCCCCTACAAGGGTGTACTAACGTCTTCCATATCCAACATCTCCCACTCACACTTGAGGGGATTGTAAGAGAACGTCTTTCTCTTAGTTCTTTCATCTATCATACCGAGAAATAGACCGTGCGACCGTCATGCGCGTAGAGTCTGTTGTTGTGCACTTGTTAGAGATACACAACGACCTCGAAGGTGCAAAGTTGAGTAGTTCAACGCATGCTTTACCCTAGATTATTTCTTCATATTTCTTATACTTTATATTCAACAATTGAATCCCATCTGGATTACAATTGGCTGGCCAGCTTTGAATCATTTAAAGTCCAAATGTGAATATGAAATCAATCTTCCTCTTCTTGCGAACCTTCTGATCTTGACTTGATTCGCTTTTCTAACGTGCCCCGCCGAGCTGAATTATCATAGCCCATTAGTAACACGCTAAGATAGCGATCATCTCGTCAAATCTAAAGGAACCAATTGGAGTCCTTGAGGGTAAGAGTTAAGACCCGTATGGCCTTTGAGTCTCACATAATAGCAAACACTATTGCTACTAACTCAGTGGTCGAAATGCATACGTGGTATGAACACGTATTACAACTTCACTCCTTTCCCAGGGAGAGTATGTCTTAATGTTGTTGTACGGATGAAAAGATCAGACACCACAGTGTCTATCTTTTGAGTCCCCTTACTACTCATGAAATATTCACGGACTCTCATCCTGCGTAAGACATATAGGATTTAAAAAATCCTATGAGATCTCTTTCAAATATCCTTGTGATACAGATCTCAGATCTTTTGTAAGCATCCATATGATGCAGATCTTTCATTCGACTATCTTGTTTAAGTCACGACTCTAAATCATTTGTTTAATGATTTTGACTTTAAACTAGTCTCATCTCTATCTTATCCATCTGATAAGATAAGGCGGTTGCTCATGTGAGAGAGCCAACCTTAATCTGTCCGACACACACACAATAAAATAGCTGAGACTTAAACACAAATGTATATAAAAATCATTTGTAAGAAACTTGTATGCAAATTAAACTTTGATCTTCTATAGACATGGGAAATATTACATGATACAGCTCAGCACCTACGCATTCCCATAGATGATAAGTGTTTGAAAAACACATCTCTGGGGATCGCCTTAGTAAGGGGATCCGCTATCATCTCATGCGTGGATATGTATCCTATGTCTACTTCCTTCCGTTTGTCATAGTCCTTCGCAAACTTGAATCGAATATCAATGTGTTTGGTCTTACAATGAAATTTAGGATCTTTGACATAGGCAATCGAAGCTTGACTATCACTGTATATAGGAACAGTGCTCGAGTCAGTGGCATCCGTTAGCCTGTCTAAGAATTTCCTAAGCCAAACAGCTTCTTGGACCGCCATGCTGAATGCTACGAATTCGGCTTCCATGGTTGATAGGGCGATGCAGGTTTGCTTCTTGCTGCTCCAGGATATTGCACCATTCCCGAGCAAGTAAACAAAGCATGAGGTAGATCTTCGCTCGTCGAGATCACCTGCCCAATCAACATCGGTATAGCCTTCGAGTCTCAAGGTATTGCCTTGATAGCATAACGCATAGTCCGCAGTCCCTTTGAGGTATCTTAATATCCTCTTCACCGCTTTCCAGTGTGCCTGTCCTGGGTTGGATTGGTAACGGCTTACCATACCAACAGTATAGCAAATGTCCGGTCTGGTACACATCATGGCGTACATCAGACTCCCGACAGCACTGGAGTATGGAACCTTTTCCATAGCTTTCTTTTCTTTTGGATCTTTGGGACACATCTCCAAACATAGACCCTCGCCTTTGCTTATTGGAGTATCAATTGGCTTGCAGTCCTGCATATTAAACCGTTCTAAAACTTTCTTTATATATATCTCTTGAGAGAGAGAAAGAAGTTTCTTGGAACGATTCCTTGAGATCTTAACCCCAAGGATATATGCAGCTTCACCCATGTGTTTCATCTCAAAGACGGATGAAAGCCAAGCTTTGATATCCATGATAAGATGCTTATCATTTTCAGCTATGAGTATGTCATCTACATAAAGAGACATAATTACATACTTGTTTTTAATCCTCTTAATATATACGCAGTTGTCTTCGTCGAGCATGGAGAAACCATACGACAAAACGACTTCTTGAAAGCGCATATACCACTGCCTTGAGGATTGTTTAAGACCATATATGGATTTACGAAGTTTACAAACCTTATGTTTGTTTTCTTCTTGTACGAACCCGTTTGGTTGTTCCATGTAGATCTCCTCATCTAGTTCTCCGTTAAGAAAAGCAGTCTTTACATCCATCTGATGTAACTCGAGGTCCAAACAAGCCACCATTGCCAGAATTAAGCGAATGGAGGTAAAACACACGACAGGAGAGAAAGTCTCTTCGTAGTCTATTCCTTCCTGTTGCGTGAAACCTTTCGCAACAAGGCGAGCTTTATATTTCTCGATGGAGCCATCAGCCTTATGCTTGATTTTGAGAACCCACTTGTTCCCAATGGCTCTAACTCCCTTAGGTAAATCAACCAAGTCCCAGACTTGGTTTGTTTTCATGGATTGAAGTTCTTCTTCCATCGCCGCTATCCATTTATCTTTAGCAGGGCATGTGACGGCCTGTTTAAAATTTGCAGGTTGGGAGACACTCGAAGCATATGAGCTAAGTAGTGATCAACAGAGGATTCGTCTCTTCCATTAATGAGAAGTTAGTGTCACAGGTTAGTACGACTCTCGATAAAACCTTGGCCAAGGTATGTTGTAACAGGTACAACATGTATGTACCAGAGACCGACGTATACTGACCACTGCTAGCTAATGGGGTTGATAGAGAACCATACCCTAGGCTAGACAAGTGACATAGTTATGACGAAGGGACTAAAACTACAGAAATTATCATAGTCACAGTCAGAGTGATCCCATCGGCACTCTTACCAACGAACCAATCACGTAATCGATGATCCTGAAACAGGGACGACACCTACTGCTAGTGGTCACTGTCGTCTTGAGACTTCGAGTCTCGGCCTGTAGTAAGGGTCAGGCTGTAGGGTCTCACACCGAGTAACATTCACGTCGTAGTAACAGATAGATTGTATAGAGGAAATCATAAGATGAAATGAGAATGTTAAATTCATAAGTTGATTGTGAATTTGGAGCATTTGGGAATGGAGGGGATTTGTATGGAATCCAGAGGATCAAATCGTGTAGGAATCGGAGCTCGGATGAGCCCAGAAACGCAAGAAAGGGGCAAAGGGAAGTGGGATAAACCCACTAGGGTTAAACGGGCGCGGCCCACTGACCCAGCGGGCCAAGCCCGCTGCAACCAGCGGGCGCAGCCCGTTGGAAACAGCGTGCTGCGCGTCCTAGCGGGCGCGCCCTAGCAGGCGCGCCCAGTTGCCTAAGGCGGGCGCGCCCGCTAAGCTTAGCGGTCCGCCCGCAACTTAAGTCGTTTCATTAGGGTTTAAGTGAAACCCTTGACAGCTACGAAACATGGGGTTTTGCTCAACTTTGAGCAATTATTTGAGGGGTCAAACGAACTCGGATTTCATCGCCGTTTGTTTCTACGCGTTCACCATTAGTAGCCCTTCGAAATGATAACTTGTATCATCTCTGAAGCTCAATGGTGCGTGAGGATTAATTGAATGAAGTTAGACTTTGTGAAAGCTATTCTAACTTAATTAAATTAAATCCCAAAACCTCTTTCTAGCTAATTAGTCCCACATTGCTCATGACAAAAGAAGCGGAGTCGGCCTCCTATATAAATAGGAGTGCACTCCCTTCTTTGTTTCTTGCACCAAGTCACCGATTAAGGAGCTCCGAAATATTTGAGCAAACTTAATCAAGACTTAAATTTATTCTCATCCTCTATAAATTTTCCTGTCCTCCAACTGGGTCCTGGCAAGGCAACGGGAGGTTCGAATCTGATTCGGAAGTCTACGACGCGGGTTTACTCAAGTGAAACTTTCTACGGCTAGTGATGGGCTTGGAGGCAAGGTGCGCTTCGGGAGCTGATCCAGTTCGTGATGAGGTGCGACGCAACGCGGTTCGGGAGGCGACTCAGATCATGGAGCGCAAGACGGTGCGAAACATCTTGCCTGCTCCAGGGCAAGATTCCGGGTGAGTTAATTTAATATGCATTTAGATTAATTAGTAGTTAGAACTTTCTCGAGTTGGTCAGACCCAACTCGAGTTAGTAGATTTCTTGGCTTAGGGAATTTTCCTTAGGGCTATATTTATTAAATAGTTTAATAAATTATTTTCTGCTGTTTATTTTATTTTGTTCGTCCGACTTAGGACGAATAATTTTAAAATTATCTCTAAGGGACCTTGAAAATCCCTACAGGATCTGGTTTTCGACTTAAATCCCTTCCGATACTTTAGTTAGATGTGAACTTAAGGAGAATCTAGGAGCTATCAAGATCGAGCCAAGGAGGTTCGCCTTGAGTCGGTTTCTGCAAGATATAAGGAGGAAGAAATATATAGAGTGGACAATAGAGGGTCAGAGTGTAGGTTATACCGTACCTTGGGAGTTGGAACCACATTTACATTGTCCTTTCGGGTATATATAGATGACGACCTGCTGATTGTGAATAACAGTCCTTCCTTGATCTGGGCGGGATTTTCTCCGAGATTGATGATAACGACTGCATATTTAATCGGCCTTATTAATTCCTCATTGTGTATTAGCGGAAGCCCAATAATCGAATGAGTTATTCCTTTGAATGAGTATTATTTAGCCTTAATGACGGGTTTTGGGTTTTGGGGCCGCCTTTGTAGGCGCTAACTGATGTGTCCATATTTTACACCTTTTTCATAGCATCATGACATCGCATTCCATGCCATTTTCACGCTCAAATCCTGTACTTACATAAGATATCGCATTTCTAACATTATATTCGAGTTTCGTAGTTTTTTTATGAATTTTTAGGGATTTTGGAGCGATTTGGGACCCAATCTGGGTATGTACACATATGACACGTCCGTGAGCTCATTGGCAAAGCTCTACAAGAGTTCGTCGAGTTTTAGGAGCCATGGAAGGAGTGGAGGAGAGAGCAAGAGGAGAGGATGAGCTTCAGATGTTCCAGGAAAGAGTTTCCCAGGCGACTTAACCGCGCAGAGCAGCAGCTTGGTCGAAGAAATGCAAAATGAAGAAGAGAGCAGATACGCAGCCTGCTTGGAGCGAGCACTCATGGTGCTCGGTCGAGCAGCCCTTAATTCTTACGCCCGACTAATCTCTTGCACGCCCGAGCGGCTTCTTCAGCGACCGAGTCAGCTATCTGCTCGACCGAGCAGAGCTGACTCGGGCCGAGCAGACAGAGTGATGATTTTGGAGTAGCGCGATTTACTGGCATGCTTGGTCGAGCAATACATCTGCTTGGACCGAGTGACCGACCGAGCAACCCACTGCTCGACCGAGTCACTGACTCGATCGACGATGCTGAAGGCCATTTTTGGAAATATTTTTCGGCCGTCTGTTGCGTGCTTGGTGGAGTGAAGTGTGGGTCACGATAGCGTTTGGGGGGTCGATTAATTTTTGTTAGTTTTTGAATTAATTTGAGAGGGGAGATTAGAGAGAAAAATACTTGTTAGATCTAGATTGAATTCTTGAAGATTGTTGGATAACTTTTGGGAAGTTTATTTGCTATTCTCACGTTTGGAAATCTTGGTTTTTTGTTAGATCTATTACTTGCTGTAAATTTCTTAATCTTCATCCTATCAATTTGCCATGATGTTTTCTCTCTTAAAAATTGTATTTTTCTTTGTCAATATCGCCACGAGTGAGTAGTCTTTTCTAGGGTTGATGGGTTAGCCCTAAGATCCTAGGGGGAGATGTAGATCTGGATCTCTAGATTGAATTAGGAATTTAGGGGAGTATTTCGGTTGATTCTACCGAATCTCTAGGATAACCCGTATTGAGATCATGCCCACGGTCTGTGGAATTGATGTGCTTAAGGGTATCCTTAGGATTCGAATAGGGAAATCGGTGGATCCAACCAAGGCTCGTGACCATGCCCGGCTCGTGCCTTGAGGGGATCCACCGATGAACTATATCGCTACATTGACGGCTACTGCCACTGTGTCAACGAGAGCCACCAAAATACCTCGCGATTCTAACCCACGAGAGTGGTACGAATTGGGAGATTAATTCCCTAACCCTAATGCAACGTAAGGATCCTATTCCAACGTCGATCCCCAATGGTATTAGTGGTGATCCCTAATACCATAGTCCCTTTTATTATTGAATCAACAATATCACAACCAATTCTCTCAACCCGACAGCTATCTCACTTCGAGATATAGAAATAAGATGAGAACCCAATTACACTGTCACCGTCCCTGTGGGATCCGACATCCTTTATACTATCATTTGACACCATCCGCTTAGGATTGAGCCCGGAATTGACACCTAGGGGCCAACCACGCCTGGCGATCGTGACACCGCGGGGTGGAATCTAGGTGTTGGTTTCGGGTGCGTCAAGTTTTTGGCGCCGTTGCCGGGGACGGCAATCGTGTTATCTCAGTTTATTTTTATTTTGAGAAGTTTGCTAGCAACTCTAATCATCCCTTATCTCTCCACCATTTTTATTCTTTTATTTATTGCCGTGCTACTAATGGTATTTGTCTGAGTTGTTTTGGTGCATGAACACTCTCTTTGGGGCATTTAATCAGGAGTTATTGCTCGATCCCGAGATCGAGAAAACGGTAAGGGCTCTGAGGGCCTCAAGCAGAAATCAATCTCCCTCTGCTCAGATGGCAGAAAATACTACTCCTCCTTGCACTGGGTCCATCAGGGACCATATGAAGCCTACATTTGGAATCAATTCTTCTATCCTTAGGCCGCAACTGGCGGTAGCGAGCTTTGAGCTGAAGACGGGGCTCATAAATTTAATGCAACAGGATCCCTTCCATGGGCACCCTCACGAGAACCCCAATTACCACATCGATACCTTCTTGGAAAAGTGTGACACTTTCAAGGCCAAGGATGTAAGTGATGATGCTGTCAAGCTGCGGCTTTTCCATTCACCCTGAGGGATAAAGCATCATACTGGCTATGGGCCCATCCGCACAACCATTTCACCATGTGGGAGAAGTTGGCACTCGCCTTTGTGGATAAATTCTATCAACCGTCGAGACGGTACGGATCCGGGAAGCAATTTCAAACTTTAAATAGCTCCCACAAGAATCCCTTTATGAGACCTATGAGAGATTCAAGGACCTCTAGCATCAATGTCCTTATCACGGGATCCAGCCTTGGGACTTGGTGCAGAGTTTTTATAATAGGCTGCAGTCCAGTACCAAAATGATAATTGATGCTGTTGCACAAGGTGCCCTCCTTGACAAGTCTACTGAAGAAGCTATAGACCTGCTAGAGCTTATGGCAGCCAATAATCAGCAATGGAGTGAAGAACAGACCATCGTGGCCCGGACCCCCGAGGTCAAATCTGCCAGCCATCTGGATTCTCATATCGAGAACTTGTGCAAACAGGTAGCCAAAATTGAACAGCACTTGGACTCCATCCCGGCGACCACTAGCACCTCTGTTTATCATCTTACAGAGGATTATGTAGATCAGGGTTACATTCCTGGTGAAGCACATTATGATGGTGCTGAATTATCTGAGTCTGTGCAATACGTCCAAGGAGAGGGACAAAATCAATGGCAACACCCAGCTGCTCAGAATCATCTGGGGTTTTCTTATGGAAACCCAAGTGGAGGGCTGCAACCTCCACAATTCCATAGACCGCTACCTCCTCCTCAGCAACAACAAGTGCAGTCACAGAATCAGCAGTAGAATGGGTTTAGGCCAGCTCGGCCTTATCGACCGCTGGGTTATCAGTTCAATCTCCCATCTCAGCAGGGCTATGCACCAAATCTGCCTCGATCCTATCTGGAGGCAATATTGGAAACATTTATGAGTGGTCAAGCCCGATTCAACTAGGACACTTCCTCTCAGTTCAAGAGTATAAATACTTTGCTCGACGAACTAAGAGCCCAGATGTCCCAGCTTCTAAAGAACCAAGGGAGGTTGCCTTTGTAGGATCCTGTCAAAACAGAGTTAGGACCGATAAATGAAGTTGAGACTTACGCTTGCGTATGCGGCACGGTAGTCACAGAACTTCACCTTCGGATTCGCCACGACGGATCGAGTCTTCTCACGAACGGAGTAAGGCTACTAAATCCACAATCAAAATCTCTACTTTTAGATTACGAACTTGGATAAAGAGAGGAGAAGGATTTCGGCAGAGCTTTGCTAGAATGAAATGCAAGGCAAGAATACCCTGCAAAAGTGTAAGGAAATGGCTAAGCCTTGGGTCTTATTTATAGCCCCCAAGGTAGTTATTTTAGGAGTAATTGTTCCTTTGGAACAATTTAACTAAAGTGTACCATCATACATGGCACATTATAAGCTTAAGTTGTACCATATGCATGGTACAACATAAGCTTAAGATATTACCCCTTTATTAGCCATATGTCGCATGCAATTATGCACATATAATGCGAATTTCCCATTAATCTAGAGATCCTCTCCGCAAGGGAACAGATTCCCTTTGCACACGACTTCGTGTACGCGACGTTCGAGGTCCGTATTCCCTCGTACATCCCCTACAAGGGTGTACAAACGTCATCCATATCCAACATCTCCCAAGGGGATTGTAAGAGAACGTCTTTCTCTTAGTTCTTTCATCTATCATACCGAGAAATAGACCGTGTTACCGTCATGCGTGTAGAGTCTGTTGTTGTGCACTTGTTAGAGATACACAACGACCTCGAAGGTGCAAAGTTGAGTAGTTCAACGCATGCTTTACCCTAGATTATTTCTTCACATTTCTTATACTTTATATTCAACAATTGAGTCCCATCTGGATCACAATTGGCTGGCCAGCTTTGAATCATTAAAGTCCAAATGCGAATATGAAATCAATCTTCCTCTTCTTACGAACCTTCTGATCTTGACTTGATTCGCTTTTCTAACGTGCCCCGCCGAGCCGAATTATCATAGCCCATTAGCAACACGCTAAGATAGCGATCATCTCGTCAAATCTAAAGGAACCAATTGGAGTCCTTGAGGGTAAGAGTTAAGACCCATATGGCCTTTGAGTCTCACATAATAGCAAACACTATTGCTACTAACTCAGTGGTCGAAATGCATACGTGGTATGAACACGTATTACAACATCACTCCTTTCCCAGGGAGAGTATGTCTTAATGATGTTGTACGGATGAAAGATCAGACACCACCGTGCCTATCTTTTGAGTCCCCTTACTACCCATGAAATATTCTCGGACTCTCTTCCTGCATAAGACAGATAGGATTTAAAAAATCCTATGAGATCTCTTTTAAATATCCTTATGATACAGATCTCAGATCTTTTGTAAGCATCCATATGATGCAGATCTTTCATTCGACTATCTTGTTTAAGTCACGACTCTAAATCATTTGTCTAATGATTTTGACTTTAAACTAGTCTCATCTCTATCTTATCCATCTGATAAGATAAGGCGGTTGCTCATGTGAGAGAGCCAACCTTAATCTGTCCGACATACACACAATAAAATAGCTGAGACTTAAACACAAATGTATAAAATCATTTGTAAGAAACTTGTATGCAATATATAAAAAGAACTTCTTTTTATTAAACTTTGATCTTCTATAGACATGGGAAATATTACATGATACAGCTCAGCACCTACGCATTCCCATAGATGTATCCTATGTATATATTACATGATAGACATGAAGAACACATCTCTAGGGATCGCCTTAGTAAGGGGATCCGCTATCATCTTATGCGTGTATATGTATCCTATGTCTACTTCCTTCTGTTTGTCATAGTCCTTCGCAAACTTGAATCAAATATCAATGTGTTTGGTCTTACAATGAAATTTAGGATCTTTGACATAGGCAATCGAAGCTCGACTATCACTGTATATAGGAACAGTGCTCGAGTCAGTGGCATCCGTCAGACTGTCTAAGAATTTCCTAAGCCAAACAGCTTCTTGGACCGCCATGCTGAATGCTACAAATTCGGCTTCCATGGTTGATAGGGCGATACAGGTTTGCTTCTTGCTGCTCCAGGATATTGCACCATTCCCGAGCAAGAAAACACAGCCTGAGGAAGATCTTCGCTCGTCGAGATCACCTGCCCAATCAGCATCGGTATAGCCTTCGAGTCTCAAGGTATTGCCTTGATAGCACAACGCATAGTCCGCAGTCCCTTTGAGGTGCCTTAATATCCTCTTCACCGCTTTCCAATGTGCCTTTCCTGGGTTGGATTGGTAACGGCTTACCATACCAACAGAATAGCAAATGTCCGGTCTGGTACACATCATGGCGTACATCAGACTCCCGACAGCACTGGAGTATGGAACCTTTTCCATAGCTTTCTTTTCTTTTGGATCTTTGGGACACATTTCCAAACATAGACCCTCGCCTTTGCTTATTGGAGCAACAAGGCGAGCTTTATATTTCTCGATGGAGCCATCGGCCTTATGCTTGATTTTGAGAACCCACTTGTTCCCAATGGCTCTACGTCCCTTAGGTAAATCAACCAAGTCCCAGACTTGGTTTGTTTTCATGGATTAAAGTTCTTCTTCCATCGCCGCTATCCATTTATTTTTATCAGGGCATGTGACGGCCTGTTTGAAATTTGCAGGTTTGTCATCATCTTGTAGTAATGTCATGAATGTTTGAGGAAATTCATCCTCAAATCTCAGAGGTGTTAGCCTCGTTCAATTACTATGTCTTGCTTGAGTTTGATCACTCCCACTTGGAATGACATCACTCCCACTTGGAATAACATCACTCCCACTCGGAATAGGATTGGTATCATTCGTATCATCCATAGGTGAAGTATGAGGGTCATTTTCCTCTTCACCAAGAATTCTCCTACTCGAACGTTCCGATCCTTCTTGATCCCAAGTCTCAAACAAGGATAAGTCTTGACTTATCTCACCCTGTCTTGGAAACTCGTTTTCCAAGAAGACAACATTCCTCGATTCGAATTCTATTAGACCCCCATTGTCCTCTTGACCGACGAAAACATATCCTTTGGAGTTTTCAGTGTATCGGATGAAGATACACTTCCTCCCACGTGGCCCAAGTTTGCCATATTTGTGAGAGGATAAATGTGCGTAAGAGGCACAACCCCAAGGTTTTAGAATGCTTAAGTCTGGAGTTCTATTGTTCCACAACTCATAAGGAGTAGAACTTACCGACTTCGAGGGTACACGGTTTAAGATGAATGCTGCCGTCAATAATGCATCACCCCAAAAGGTGATGGGCAAATTTGCATGAGATATCATTGATCAGACCATTTCCATCAAAGTCCTATTTCTTCTTTCCACAACACCGTTTTGTTGCGGAGTATAAGGCATAGTTATTTGATGAACTATGCCTTTTTCATCACAGAGTTCCTTAAAACTCGTTGATTGATATTCTCCACCCCGATCGGTTTGCATGACCTTTATCTTGCGATCTAGTTGATTTTCCACTAAACTCATATAGTTTTTGAAGCAAGATAAAGCTTCATGTTTGTGGAAAATCAAATAAATGTGACCGAAATGGGTGAAGTCATCAATGAAGGTGATGAAATAGGACTTCCCACGTCTTGTCTTAACATTCATTAAACCGCAAATGTCCGAATGGATAAGCTGTAATGGAACTTCGGCCCTTGGGCCGGTTCCAAACGGCTTGCGACAAGTTTTTCCTACAAGACAATGTTCGCAAGTTGACATTTCAACTTTTGAAACATTAGATAGCAAGCCACTTTTGGCAAGTCTATCCATTCTAGTTGGTCCAATGTGACCAAGTCTTGCATGCCAACAAATGATCTCAGATTCAGAATTAGAAGCATTTGTCAAATGGAAACTTTCATTAATAGAAGAAGAATCATCATACATAGTGTTTAAAACAATCAATCCATTACAAACATTACCCGACCCAACTAAAGAACTATTACAAACAAGGTTAACATTTTGTTCATAGAACCTCCATTCATAACCTAAAGACATTAACATGACCACGGATACGATATTCCTTCGAATATCTGGAGCAAAGAGAACGTCGTGCAATAATAGAGTCCAGCCGTTGTCGAGAACTAGCTTTCATGTTCCGACGCCCTTGACTTCAACACGAGTGTTGTTGCCGACGTATATCCACTTTGTTCCTTGAGTTATCCTTCGATACTCTACGAAGAACCTTCTGTCCTTCACAACGTGGTCTGTGGCCCATGAATCAATCAACCAAAAATAGTTAGATTCAGCAAGAAACATGGAACTAGAAACACATATGTAACTAGCCCTACAAGTTACCTTATCACTTCCATCCGTACACGTACGGGCGAAGTGACCGTACTTGTTGCACTTAAAGCACTTGATCTTCTTCAAGTTTTTCTTCTTTGAGTGCACATTCTTTTGCCACTTTTTGTTCTTAGTCTTCTTTAAGGTTTCCGGTTCTTGCTTTCGTTCGTTCATAAACCTTAAGTGTTTATCCTTCCGCTTCTTTCCTCCATGTGAGGAACTAGCGGCCATGTGCACTTCGGCACTAGGTTTTTCGGCTTGAATCCGCTCTTCCTCGAGTTCGAGGTGTTTGGATACATCGCTTAAAGTTTTAATGCACTCATTATGAGTGAGGTGCATTTTCATGTTATCCCAGCTATCTGGGAGTGAACGAATGACTGCTTGGATCTGCTGTTCGTCAGACAGCGTAAGACCCGCATCCTTCAATTCAGCTATGAGATTCGCCATGTGGCGAAGATGCTTTTTCATAGATTGATCTCATCGCATTTTGTACGAGTCAAATTGAATATTTAAGGAGCGGAGTTTGGTTACCGAAGTTCCACCAAACTTTATTTCTAGCCCAGACCATATGTCTTTGGCTAGGTCGAATTCCCGAAATAGACGCATTATGTCATTGTCCATTGCGGACAGTAACGTAATACGTGCTATTTTGTTCTTTCGAGTCCAAGTCTCATAAGCTTCTCGGTCCCTCTTGTGTTGGGCCGTATTGCCCAACTCAGGTTCTTCCATTATGTTTTGGAGTGTTTCAAGCACATCTTGCTCCTCCAAAACATATTGGATTTTTATTGACCATAGTTTATAATTGTCGTCGTTGAGCTTCTCACCTTTGTTAAGCTCGGCGACAATGTTCTTAGAAGCGGTAGACATATTCGAATCAAAAAACTGCAAAGAAAATGAAAAACACGATCAAAATTCTATGCATAAAGTTTCGATTCTTTAAACACTTGATAAGTTCCTTGGATAAGCTGAAATGTTACTCTAGAATCGAGAAGTTCACTACGTTCCCAACTACCATCTAGAAGTAACTTTCAAATTATCCCTCTTACTTGTCTCATGTAAAAAGAAATCAGAAATAATACCCGTATGGTACCAGCAGCGGAAAAATACTTTTGAAAAACATATCTTTCAAAATGGAATAGGTGAGAGTTTGCGCAAAGAATTTTAGCGCAACAATTGCCAAGCCACGAGACCTGTTCTACACACCCATGGGTTAGATAACCATGGCCGGATCGTGGTAGGACTTGGAATTCTAAATTGCGCTATCCCGATTAAGGACGGGACATAACCTATTTGAAAACATGTTTTTCAAAAAATTTGAAATACATTGGCTAATCTTCGTAGAGTAGAGCACAATGTCATAAGTACATTGGCTAATCTCCGTAGAGTAGAGCACAATGACATGGCTAATCTCGCATGAAGTAGAGCACTATGTCTAATCTTCAAGGAGTAGAGCCCAAGAAAAAACTTTATAAAATGTTAGCCCCGTATGGGCTAGTCGGCACATTCGTGTTTGACCAAGGCCTTTTGACACCCCGTATGGGCTAGTCGGCAAGTTCGTGATCGACCAAGACCTTATGCCGGATTGGTCGACCAAAACACCCAAATTGGTCGACCAAAAAATTCGTCTACATCACTCCTGGCCAGAGCCCCTGCCCTGGCCGAGGCTGGCCAAGGGCCGGCCAGGGGCGGCCTGCGGCAGCCTGGCCACTGCCAGGGCCGGCCAGGCCTCGGCCTGAGGCTGGCCAAGCCACTCTGGCCAGGCCTGGCCTCGGCCAGAGGCTGGCCAGGCCACTCTAGCCTGGCCTGGCCTCGGCCAGAGGCCCCTGGCCGGGGCCAGGGCCCCTGCCCTGGCCTGAGGCCGGGGCGGCCAGGCCCTGGCCTGAGGCCGGGGCGGCCAGGCCCTGGCCTCTGCCAGGGCGGCCAGGGCCTTCTGGCCCTGGCCGTGGCCGGCCAGGGCCGGCCCTGGCTTGACCTGGCCAGGCCATGGCCAGGGCTTATTGGCCTTGACCGGCCATGGCCCTTTGGCCATGGCCGGTCTCCCCCCTTTCATGGGGTGGCCGCACACCCCCGCCAGAGGGGGTTGCCGTGGTGGTTATTGGCCGTAGCCAACCCCCTCCGCATGGGAGGGGGGGGGGTGCCTGGCCTTCATAGCCCATTTGGCCATGGTGCACATGCACCAAAATTCATCTTCCCCGATGGAAATAACTACCACCTTCTTCTCCGGTGAAGCACCCGCTCGTCGAGGAAGTAGTTGTCCTCCAATGGCCGTGTGCCAAAAAATTAACCCACTTCAAAAATTCATAAACTACGCGATCCACATGAAGAGAGAGCCCATTCCCTATGAATGGAGACTCAGCATCCATGAAGAGAGCGAGTTTGACGATATGAACGGTCGGTTCTTCCCGTCACGGAGAGTTCCTGCCATATCCGTAATGGTAGGAGACCCTAACGTGAAAAGAACAACCGCTGCATTCTCTCCGTCACGAAGCGTTCCTACCATATCCATAATGATAGGATACCCATTCGTGAAAAAGACAACGACTCGTTCATAGTTTCGACGGGGCGACGGTCTGACCGGAGCGAATCCGTATGGCTCCGATACCAATGTAGGATCCTGTCAAAACAGAGTTAGGACCGATAAATGAAGTTGAGACTTACGCTTGCGTATGCGGCAAGGTAGTCACAGAACTTCGCCTTCGGATTCGCCATGACGGATCGAGTCTTCTCACGAACGGAGTAAGGCTACTAAATCCACAATCTAAATCTCTACTTTTAGATTAAGAACTTGGATAAAGAGAGGAGAAGGATTTCGGCAGAGCTTCGCTAGAATGAAATGCAAGGCAAGAATACCATGCAAAAGTGTAAGGAAATGGCTAAGCCTTGGGTCTTATTTATAGCCCCCAAGGTAGTTATTTTAGGAGTAATTGTTCCTTTGGAACAATTTAACTAAAGTGTACCATCATACATGGCACATTATAAGCTTAAGTTGTACCATATGCATGGTACACCATAAGCTTAAGATATTACCCCTTTATTAGCCATATGTCGCATGCACTTATGCACATATAATGCGACTTTCCCATTAATCTAGAGATCCTCTCCGCAAGGGAACAGATTCCCTTTGCACACGACTTCGTGTACGCGACGTTCGAGGTCCGTATTCCCTCGTACATCCCCTACAAGGGTGTACAAACGTCATCCATATCCAACAGCCTTCGCAACCAGAGCCAAATCCGAGGGCCCAATCGAATGTTGTGGTTTCTGTCATCACACGTGGAGGCCGGGTGACTGACCCCGTTGTAACGACTGGTTTTCATGTATTTTGGATTATCTATATTATATATATGTTTTGAATGGATTTTCTCCTTATGTGTGGTTTTCGTCCCCGTAGCTTTCGTTTTCATTCGTTTCGTCGTGATTTTCTAGCTTCTTCCTTAGAATCGTTGATCTTGGAGTAAGTCACTCAGGACGAACTTCAAATCGCTCATATTTTAGAGTTAGAGTGATCTTAGATGCCGTAGGAATCTTCCTGAAGCTTTGCGCTTCAATTCGGCACTTATCGTGCACGTTAGTTGGTTCAAGAAGGGGAACCAACCGACTAGATTGAGATCTAGTCGGTCAGGAACTCTACTGGAACCGACTAGTTCATTGAATCAATTGTATAGGAGTTACTGTTTACTCTTAGTCGGTCTAAGAACAACCACCGACCGACTAGATGTGAAACTAGTCGGTCAGAACTTGCTCTCAGACCGACTAGTCCCTTTGATAAATTTCACCTGAGTTACTGTTTATCGTTAGTCGGTCTAAGAACACCTTTCGACCGACTAGATGTCAAACTAGTCGGTCAGCCATCGTTCTTTAACCGACTAATTCATTGACCATTTTGACGACCTGAGTTACTGTTTGCTTCTAGTCGGTCACAGTTGGTCGACCGACCGACTAGTTGTTAAACTAGTCGGTCAACAACCCTTCTTTGACCGACTAATCAACCCAGAAACCCTAATTTTTGGGCAGCCGCCGGTTGTGCCTATTTAAACCCCCCAAACGTTTTTCTTTCTTCCTTCATTTTTCTCCTGAGCCTCCTTCTTCCCCAAATCATCATCCATCTTCCCCTAGCCTTCCTCCTTCATCAAGAGCCCCTCTCCCTCCCATTTAGGCCGGCCATCACATCTAGGTCACCAGAAAACCCCCAAAACCCCCAAAATCTCATTTTCTCCAGATTTTCCTATCCATTCCAGATCTGAACCATAGGTTCCCCGGATCGTTTCTTCCGTTGCCGTGCTTTCTCGGCATTGATCTTCCGCTTCTATACGGTAGGGTTCGATCCTTTGATATTCTCATAACACTCCTTGTGCTTTTATTGAAACCCTAATAATGAGCTAGGTTGGATGTTGTTCTAATGTTGTTTTGCCATGGCAGCGATCTCATCTCCGTAGTTAACATTTTGTGGCGTGCCTCGTTGATCGTCATCCTCGGTGCTAAGCAAGTGAAACTTGCCACTTATGGTTTTTAGGCCATGTCTTAGGCCATTTGCTTGTTGTAGCGTAAAAAGAGACTAGACAGTGAAATGATAGCTGCCTAGACGCCTATTTGATCTAGTTTGACAACGAAACTAGATCTGTCACCTCAATTGATCTAGCTTGACAACGAAGCTAGGTCCAACCCTTTTTAACTTGTTGTTCATGCATATTAAACTGCCATGTTTAATTCCTTACCTGTAGCCTTACTACATGCCATGCTATCCATGTTGAATGTCGCATTCGTAGCACACGCTACCATACTTGTGTTTCCTGGCTCGTGTTCCAGAAGCGGGCTACGTGAGTTGGTTGATAGCCAATGCACGATCTACTTGTTTCCGTCTAGGCACCTGTGCTGCAGGCATAACCCTACGCCATACGTGGTAAATACACTTCCTGGATCGTGTTCCAGAAGCGAGCATTCTGTGTTCGGGGTAATGCCCTGGCTCGATATACGTGTTAAGCACATTTCCTGGCTCGTGTTCCAGAAGCGAGCATTCCGTGTTCGGGGTAATGCCCTGGCTCGATACACGTGGAGGGGTAAAGATAAACGGTCACTTGAGCTTAGGAGTTGGCCCGATCAGCCACTCTAGCCAACAGGCGGAATCTCTGTGTACGACGTGTTTACTTGACGTGATTTACTTGACTTGTTCTTGTCCGTGTTTATACCTGTAAAACTTGTCATCCATGCTATACTTGTTACTTGCACCCTACCTTGTTTGTCACTTCCATTTTATACTTGCCATGCTGAGCATCATACTATAACTGCTAGGTTGTTAGTTTCCTTTCCTTTCAGTTTTCTTGCCCAAGTCTTTTAGACTTGCTGACATGTGCCCCTTTACTCTTTTGGGTGACACATGTTAGATCCCGAGCCAGAGTTTATTGTTGGGGACGTAGTGTTAGCTGACGCTGAGTCAGGACCCGCGTTTGTTATGGAGGAGTACGTGGACACTGGGGACCAGTCCTAGTGTCTTCGTTGAGCTTTCCCTTTTGTTTTAGACTGCTGTTGTTGTCGGTGCGCAGCACCTATACTTTGTTATGTTTGTCCTCGCTGGCCTTGTTCTGGGCCTTTAGACTCTTTCTTTTAGCCTGGTGGCTTTTCTGGATGTTGGACTTAATTTTAATATTGGACAAATTCTGAGATTTGAGATTTTATTTTTGTCTCTCCTTGTGTTATTATTGTTGTTCCGTTTGTGGTTACAGGGACCTGCATATGTTTTATTAATGCTTATCGGGAGTGGGGCTTCACAGCTCCACTCCCGTGCGGACCTTTTCACGTCTCGCCTCTATTTTAGGGAAGCGGGGCGTGACACCCGTCATGATCCCAGTTTTGAACAAGGAGAGAGTCATTGCTGAGTTAATGACAGTGATAAAGAAGAGGCTACTGAAGAGCCTACAAGGAATGAGGAGAAGGCAGATCTACCATCCATCACACCTACAACAACACCATCTCTTCGTTGATGTTGCAAAAAACAAAGCAAGTCGACCTCCCCCGCCATATCCACAGAGGTTGGCCTTGGCCAAGATGGAGAAGAAATACTCCAAAATCACAGAGTTGCTAAAGGGAATCCAATTAAACATTCCATTCATGAATGCAATCATAGAGATCCCCATCTATGCCAAGTTCTTAAAGGATCTGATCACGGGGAAGAGGAAGCTCGAAGAGATAAAGCTCATGGAGGACTCCACCTCAGTTATAAAGAATCATCTCCCCCGGAAGCTGTCGGATCCGGGGAGCTTCACCATTCCATGCTCCATCGGAGGGACGCCCATCAGCCGAGCCTTGATCGATCTAGGGGCGAGCATCAGTTTGATGTCGCTTTCTATATTTGAGAGATTGCAGACCGGGAGCGAATTAAAGCCGACGAATATGTCCATACAGCTTGCGGACCATTCGATCATATGCCTGGTGGTCTATTGCCATTGATATTATACTCCAGATACCCCCTGGGTTGTGTGTTTCAGTTGACTTCGTCATTATGAACATGCCCGAGGGAGGGAGCTCCCAGCTTATACTTGGCCGCCCCTTTATGGCGATGGCCAGAGTCTTGATTGATGTCCGAGAAGGGACTCTCTCGTTGAACATGGGTAACATCGAAGCTGAGTTCAGGCTGTAGAAGCCAATGAGGGAGCACGTTCGTGAAGAAGGAGCTAGCTACTTGGAGCTCCTGGAAGATGAAGTTGTTGGAGATTTTTCTTCTGAGGGGATCATGAAGGACCCAATAAGAACATGAGTTGACGATGACGATGACCCAACCTACCACAACGTGGTCACCACATATATCCGAGTGTTGGATGAGTAGCTTTTGAATCGACCTCTGCATTGTGAAGAACCGGACGCCATGGGGTACGCAAGGGAGAACCTTGAAGTAGACGGATACCAAATACCTCCGGATTGCGTTATCGGAAAGAACGACACGCGAATTCCATGCACACCAAACGACTATTGATGAATCAAAGGAAGTTGAGCTCATGACTAAAAACGAGCGCTTATTGGGAGGCAACCCAATCTCTTGTATCTTAGACTATCTTTTTCAATTTCTTGTTTTTAGTCTACCTATTTGAGAAAACCAAACAAAAACGTCGTTTATTTCCCGTAAAACTACAAAACCATAAAAATTTGATGAGTTCTTCCTCTTTACAGGTTGAACATGAGGGGGCATGCAAATCGACATTTTAAACGGAAGGAAGCTGGAGGAGAGCAACAGATTTGAAGAGAAAATGAAAGAAAAAGGAGCAAAAAGAAGACACAGATGACTCGACCGAGCAGCTACACTGCTCGGTCGAGCAGCGCAGGCACGAGGAGAAAGAGAAAAATCATCACTCTGTCTACACGGCCCGAGCAGCATTTGCTCGGGCCGAGCAGACAGTGACTCGACCAAGCAGCCACCTACTCGGTCGAGTAAAACATGCTCTTGAAGATTTGGAGAAAATGACGTTCTGTGTGCATGGCCCGAGCATGCCATGATCGGTCCGAGTGATGATCTGTTCACCCGAGTAGCATACTGCTCGGTCGAGCATGCGAGGGAGTACTCTTAAACTATTTATTTTTTTCGTGTCCGACTCGATCGAGTCAGTTTACCCCATTTTCAATGGGCCCCACCTCCAAGCGAGTTGGGTTTTTAACACAACTCGTTTTCATTTTAACCGTAAAGCACCCAAAATTTCCCTAAGCTCAGAAATTATCGCCCGAGCAAACCCCTCTCGCACCCAGCTCAATTCGCCCCAGTCGCCGTCGTCGCCTCCTATTCATTCGCCTGTGCCGCCGACCGCGCCTCCATCTCCGGTCAGTTTCCCCCCATTCTCCTCCACCTCCCCCCTCTCTCATCATGCCACACAAACCCCCCCAATCGCCTCCCCCCCTAAAACGGCTCCTGCTGCTCGATCGAGCACTCATAGTGCTCGATCGAGCAGCCAGCCTCTTCTCGACAAAATCCATAGCTGACCGAGCAGCAAATGTGCTCGGTCAGAATTTCCCAAACAAGCAGCACAGCTCAGACCGAGCAGTAGATCTGCTCGATCGAGCAACCCCAATTCAGTATTTCCCCTATTTTTGACTTTCTAATACTGGCATTTACATTGTTTCTGTTTCAGGTACCTTTTGCCTACGTCAGCAGCCACTACATGGATTAGCCTGGGGTAGATCTTTGCTTTCGCTTAACTCACCCATTTGGTACACTCGTTCCTCTATTTATTTTTTCTACTGATGCATCATATTGCCATCTCCACGATGGTCCGCACTCTAGGAGCTGCCACCCCTCCCATTCGTGGGAAGAGGCAGACTCCTGGCGCCTCCGCTTCCCAATCCACTCGTCGCACTTGCCTCACCACTGCCACTACTGTCCCCACCACTAACACGCCTATCCCGACCACTACTATCCCCACCACTACCGCGTATCCCCACCACTATTACACCCATCACCTCTGCACCTATTCCCACCACTGCACCCACTGTCCCCTCCCACCCCGTCGCCACCACCGAGACTCTACCGCCACGTGTGCGTACTTACGGGATAACTTTTCGTGACGATGCGCACCGCGAGCACTTCGTTAGGCTCTCGCAGCGTCGTCTCATCCCCACTCTTTTCATAGATGTCCCTACCCTCAGCTCCCTTGGACTCCTACATGGAGTCCATTGGTTGTACCGCACGATCAGCTTCGATCGTCTCATAGGTTTCCACGCCCCCACATACACACACCTTACCTTGGAGGCCTTGATCTCCATCGCCCGCACCCCTGCGGGCGATGTCATCACTTTTCGTCTCATGGATGATGATTTCACGATCATATACGAGATGATCCGTGCACACTTCCTTTTCCCTGCCATTCCCGACCCCCGAGCCACCTTCTCCCCAGACTACGACTTTGGCCATTTCGATGCTCCAGCTTTCTGGCATCGTATCTCAGCTTTGGACCACCACCGTCCGAGCTGGAAGAAGGCATCATGCATCGTGCATCCCTGCCTTTGTTACGCGCAGTGTCACCTCACCACGACAATTTTTTGTAGGCCAGAGGTCGGGACCATGTCCCTACCAGAGCTTGCCCATCTGATGGGTATGACCCGACCGATGCGCTTCCACCGAGATGGCTCCATCTGCCCCTTCGTACTTTCTGACGCAGCCCACTGGCTGTGTTATCGCCTGATTCAGATCGCCGGTGCATACCACGTGACCAATATCTGCTGTGGAAGATTTTTCATGATTTTTGCATGCTTGCTGGGTGTTGATCTTTGCGATGATGTAGTGACCCCTCCAGGCCCCACACGCTTGATTCTTGGTGTGCTCGAGCACATGCATATCATTATGCCCAATGGAGCCCGTCACTGTACATATCTTGTCCGCACCCACCATACGCCTCACATGGTACTTCTTGCCCCTCACCTTACCCACATAGCACCAGTCCAGCTGAGCTGGATGATCGATAGGATACAGCCTCTTCCTCTGCTCCATGTACTCGAGCCATCGGGAGCTCCCGTCGAGGCTGACACCGACGACCGGGTGCCCCGATCCCCCGAGTACGAGGAGCACGACATAGAAGCCCTTGTTGCAGCCCTTCCCGCTCTGCCTTTATATCCATCTCGCTCAGGAGGCACTACTTCTTCTACATCTTCCTCTTCCACCTCCACCTCTGTCGGGCCATCGTGACTCACCACCTCCTGCCCCCTTGCCCCTTCCTCTGTTTCTTCTATACCCGTGCCAGAGGGCACCGATATTCTGTCCGCTCCCGATCTTACAGATTTGGACTTTCCAGAGCACGACCCAGCTCCCACTCTTCCACCTCTTCAGGACCTTATAGCCTCACTGCCCATTTCCTTAGGCTCCCATGTTTCCTCATCACCTGCTTCAGCAATCCTTACCGAGAGCGTCTCGACGTCGGTCCGCACTTCTGTGTCGACGACTGCTCTGTCCTCTGTTGAGATCCCTTCGAGCTCACCCTCTCCCACTTTTCACCCGAGGCACCGTGTATCCTCTGCATGGGACCGCTTTACGAGAGTCGTGTCTCCCGGCCACATTTTTCGCCCTCCCCTCATCTCCCGTTCCACAGATGGTCATCTGACAGTGTTGGAGGAGTTGACTTCTTACCTTCGGCGAGATTTCGACGCCTTCATACGCTCTACGGTGACACATCACAAGAGAGTTGAGTCGGACCTGGCCTCCATTATTGACTTACTTCGGACACGTGGCCCACCACCCGTGATCCTTGCACACGTTCCTCCACCCCAGCCATACACTGTGACTACCACTGCACCACTCAGTGCTCCACATTCTCAGGCTTCTGCAGAGCCTGCTTCTCCCCCACCTGAGTTGGTTACCAGAGTCCAGTTCACTACTGCTCGTGTCCTACCTAGATCTCCTGGTCCACATCAGAGGGATCCATCACCACCCCCAGAGAGTGGTGTCTATTCTTGATGTTGTCCCTACCATCTTTTTCTCCCTCATATTTTAATGTGCCCATCTGTCTGTTCGAGCCCTGACCTTAGATAGCTTGGGGGAGGACCCATACATGCATCATTTCTCTTCATCATTGCATCATGTCATGTTTTTACTTCTTTTTTGCACAGTTTTTGTTTTATATTCCCCCACCTACCCATCCTATTTAGCATCATTTCCTGCCTACCAGCGTTTTCTCAGCAGTGAGGATAATATTGGGTTTAGCTTGGGGGATGAGCGCTACCGCTTTATTTTTCATCTTTCTTTTACATTTTCCTCCCTTTTTCAGCTTTTTAGTTTACTTTTCCGCCCCCTTTTCACTTCTTTATCCTTTTTCTCATTCTGCATCATGTTTTTTGCTTTTTGCCATGCATGCATCCTTCTTTTCACTTTCCTATTTTCTCCGCCATTTTTCTTTTTATGCTAACGATGTTCTGTATAATGATACTTCTCGTGGCCCTTAGTAGTTACTCATGATGCTTACTATCTGATGACATGCTATTAGGGTAGTTTCAGTTTTACTTTCTTTATGCGTGCATATTCCTCTGTTTCTTCTATACCCGTGCCAGAGGGCATCGATATTCTGTCCGCTCCCGATCTTACAGATTTGGACTTTCCAGAGCACGACCCAGCCCCCACTCTTCCACCTCTTCAGACCTTATAGCCTCACTGCCCATTTCCTTAGGCTCCCATGTTTCCTCATCACCTGCTTCAGCAATCCTTACCGAGAGCGTCTCGACGTCGGTCCGCACTTCTGTGTCGACGACTGCTCTGTCCTCTGTTGAGATCCCTTCGAGCTCACCCTCTCCCACTTTTCACCCGAGGCACCGTGTATCCTCTGCATGGGACCGCTTTACGAGAGTCGTGTCTCCCGGCCACATTTTTAGCCCTCCCCTCATCTCCCGTTCCACAGATGGTCATCTGACAGTGTTGGAGGAGTTGACTTCTTACCTTCGGCGAGATTTCGACGCCTTCATACGCTCTACGGTGACACATCACAAGAGAGTTGAGTCGGACCTGGCCTCTATTATTGACTTACTTCGAACACGTGGCCCACCATTCATGATCCTTGCACACGCTCCTCCACCCCGGCCAGACACTGTGACTACCACCGCACCAATCAGTGCTCCACATTCTCAGGCTTATGCAGAGCCTGCTTCTCCCCCACCTAAGTCTGTCACCATAGTCTAGTTCATTACTGCTCTTGTCTTACCCAGATCTCCTGGTCCACATCAGAGGGATCCATCACCACCCCCAGAGGGTGCTGCCTCTGCTTGATGTTGTCTCTACCATCTTTTCCTCTCTCATATTTTACTGTGCCCATCTGTATGTTCGGGGCCCTGACCTTAGATAGCTTGGGGAAGGACCCATACATGCATCATTTCTCTTCATCATTGCATCATGTCATGTTTTTACTTCTTTTTGCACGGTTTTTATTTTATATTCCCCCACCCACCCACCCTATTTAGCATCATTCCTGCCTACCAGCGTTTTCTCAGCAGTAAAGACACTGCTGGGTTTAGCTTGGGGGATGAGCGCTGCCGCTTTATTTTTCATCTTTCTTTTACATTTTCCTCCATTTTTCAACTTTTTAGTTTACTTTTCCGCCCCCTTTTTCACTCCTTTATCCTTTTTCTCATTTTGCTTCATGTTTTCTGCTTTTTGCCATGCATGCATCCTTCTTTTCACTTTCCTATTTTCTCAGACCTTTTTCTTTTTATACTAAGGATGTTCTGTATGATGATACTTCTCGTGGCCCTTAGTAGTTACTCATGATGCCTACTATCTGATGACATGCTATTTGGATAGTTTCAGTTTTACTTTCTTTATACGTGCATATTCTTTTACTGATCTATCGGATTTAATGCTTGAAATGAATTGAAAATCAATTGCATGAAATAATATCTATTATGTGCTATGTTGGGTAATGCACCTAGGTTCACGCATCACTAGAGCATTTGGAGCATCTGTTTTATATCTTATTCACTTCTATTTGCATACTTGATGTCATTGTGCCTATTACTGCATGTTTTTTAGTGTTCATCTAGATGAATGAAAATATCCATGCTAGTTATGAGTTTAGTTAGAGTATTATCTTATTAAACTGTAGTGCACCTCTTACGAGTGAGCCGAGAGATTCATTATTTTCCTTCTCCACATATCTTTATAGTTCTCTACATATCAGTTGGTTTCACCCCTACAACTACCCCCTACCGCATCTCACTTCCCAAACCCAAAAAGAAATATATCGCTTCTAAATGAAATGAAAAAAATGTATATATATATATGTGAAAAAGAAAAGAAAAAGAAAGAAAATAAAGTAATAAAACAGTTTTGTATCTTTTAATTAGAAGCTATCACATATACTGGGAAAAAGACAAAAATAACTCCATATCTCATTCCTAGATGTGATGCCTCATGCTAAGCTTGGGGGATGAACCAACTGATCATTTGAGTGAGTATGACATTAGAGTGGAGACGGTGCATAACGGAGAGATTTGATAATACTTAAACTTTACGAAACACTTTAGTTTGTGGAGATTTTTCATGACTCGAAATGAATAACTGAATATCATGACTCTTTCCATTCTCTACTACATGCTATGTGATTTCTATATGCTCCATGTGTATCTGTGATTGAATAGTGCATTGCTAACTCCTTCTATACTAGACTTTATGGACAGCATGAGATTGATATGAGATTGATGGCATTATTTTAGTAGTCCCGATCTTTTGTCTATATTGCATGCTGGACATATGATATGTAAAACTTGAAAGTGTAATTAGCATGTATTTAAACTATTCAGAGCATCGTGATATACTGTTTAGGCCTGAGATCTGATTGAACAACCTTAGCACTCTCCATCCATTTCCAGTCTCTTTTATTCTTATTTTATTTTTTATTTCTTTTTGTTTTTCTCCTGGTGTCACGCCCCGCTTCCCTAAAATGGAGGCGAGACGTGAGAAGGTCCGCACGAGAGTGGAGCTGTGAAGCCCCAAACCCGATAAGCGTCAATTAAACATAAGCAGGTCCCTGTAACCACAAACGGAACAACAATAATTACACAAGGAGAGACAGAAATAAAATCTCATATCTCATAATTTGTCCAACATGAAAATTAAGTTCAACATCCAGAAAAGCCACCAGGCTAAAAGAAAGAGTCTAAAGGCCCAGAACAAGGCCAACAAAAGGAACGACATAACAAAGTATAGGTGCTATGCACCGAAAACAAAACAGCAGTCTAAACAAAAGGGAAAGCTTAATGAAGACACTAGGACTGGTCCCCAGTGTCCACGTACTCCTCGCCAAACACAGGCTCGGGCTCGGCGTCAGCAAACACCTCGTCCTCAACAATGTACCCAGGCTCAGGGTCTAACATGTGTCACCCAAAAGAGTAAAGGGGCACATGTCAGCAAGTCTAAAAGACTTGGGCAAGGAAACTGAAAGTAAGGCAACTAACAACCTAGCAGTTATAGTATGCATGACATGGCAGTTATAACATGAGTGCACAAGCAAGACATGGTGAAACAATAAGTACAAGAGAACAATTATCGGGACAAGTCAAGAGTAGCCAAGCTACTAACAATCTCAATCTTTTCACTAGTCACGTTTCAAGTTGTTTGTAGATGTTTACGCCTTACAGCTGAATGGTTTGGCATTCACGCTGATTGGCAGCTTAACACTACCCCAGAACCCAGAGTTTACGCCTTACAACTGCAGTTGCTGATCGGGCAGACTCCCAGTTGAATGACCGCTTAACTCTTACCCCATCCCATACGTAAACAAGCCAGGGTCCCTGTACATGAGCCCAGTAAATGAGCCAGGGTTGACCCGCACGGGAGCTTGTTTTCTATATCACGAATACGGAAGTATTTGGCGTAGGGGACACATAGCCTCAATATCGAGCGTTGGGGTTAGCAACTCATTATGGTTGCTTCTGGTCACGAGCCAGGAAGTACAAGTATTGTAGCGTGTGCTACGCAATCACGGGAACATTTAAAGAATGTAATGACATGACAATTAATTCGCGTACCGGAATTTGAAATTAAACATGGCATGGTAGTTTTATGCAACATGATAAATGACGGATCTAGCTTCGTTGTCAAGCTAGATCCTGAAATTGTGCCTAGGCGAGTATCATTTCGTCGCCTAGTCTCTTTTACGCCTACAACAAGCAAATGGCCTAAGACATGGCCCAAAACCCTAAGTGGAAAGTTTCACTTGCCTAGCACCGAGGATGACGATCAACGAGGGTTCGTCCCACGGACGCTAATCTACGGGGAAGTCGCTGTTATGGAGGAACAATCATCAAAACAACATTCATTTCATTTGGGTTTCACAAAAACACAACGGGTTATTAAAACATTAAGAGATCGATTATTACCGTATCAGAAGCGGAAGAATGATGCGGAGCAAGCACGGCAACGGAAGAAATGCTCCGGGGAACCTAGGGTTCAGATCTGGAAATGGATGGAGAAGTTTGGAGAAATGGGGTTTTGGGGGATTTTTGGGGGTTTGATGAAAGTTTGAGGAAGATGAGAGGTAGAATGTGTTAAGTGAGGGTTTGGATGATGGAGGATGAGCTTGGAATGATGGAATAAGGGTTTGAGGTAGTAGGGGGCTCAATGGGGGAGAAATTAGGTTTAGAATTGAAGAAGAAGAAGAAGAAAACGTTTGGGAGGGGTATTTATAGGAAGTGCTGGCGGCTGCCCAGAAATTAGGGTTTCGACACTGATTAGTCGTCAAAGAAGGTTGGCTGACCGACTAGTTTAACAACTAATCGGTCGATCGATTAACTGTGACTGACTAACACGAAGTAGCGAAAAATAGGGAAGAACCTGGGTAATGAATTAGTCGGTCAAAGAGCAACCACTGACCGACTAGTTTGGAAACTAGTCGGTCGGTTGACCAACGCAGACCAACTAAGTCCAAACAGTAACTCCTGTACAAAAATAGGATTTAGATTTAGTCGGTCAAATAACAACTACTGACCGACTAGTTTCGAATTTAGTCGGTCGATGAACGTTCTTAGACCGACTAAGAATGAATAGTACTTGGTGTCAAAAATGATCATAGAGCTAGTCGGTTAAAGAACGATTGCTGACCGACTAGTTTGCAACCTAGTCGGTCGACCAATGTTCTTAGACCGACTAACGATAAACAGTAACTCCTGAGAAATTAACAAAGCCAACTAGTCGGTCCATGAAGGTTTGCCGACCGAGTAAATCGTCATCTAGTCGGTCGGTTCCCCTTCTTGTACCGGCTAACGTGCACCAAAAGTTCTGAAATGGAGCGCGAAGCTTCGGGATCGATTCCTAAGACTCCTAGGCTTGATCTAACAATAAGATACGACCGATATGAAGCCCGTCATGAATGACTTACTCTGAAATTGACGATCAACGGAAGAAGCTAAGAAAATACGACGAAATGATCGAAAATGAAAGCTACGGGGACGAAAACCACACATGAGGAGAAAATCCACCAAAACATATAATATAATATAATAAATCCAGATACATGAAAACCAGTCGTTACATCCTCCCCAACTAAAGAAAAATTCTGTCCTCTGAATTTCCCAACACTCACGTGTCCGGAAACAAAAGTGGGAAACGCTCTCGCATCTCATCCTCATTCTCCCAAGTAGACTCTCCAGGAGAGCCGTGTCGCCACATCACCCTCACAAGATTGACAACCTTGTTCCGAAGTGACTTCTGATGCATGTCCAAAATCTGCACTGGCTGCTGGTCATACGTCATATCGGGGCGAACGGTAATCTCCGAGAAATCCACAGCATGAGATGGATCGCTAATGTATCGATGGAGCTGTGACACATGGAAAACATTGTGAACTCCCTCCAAAGATGGCGGCAAGGCTAAGCGGTAGGCTACCTCGCCAACTTTCTCCAGAATGTCAAACGGTCCAATGTATCGCGGGCTCAACTTCCCTCACTTCCCAAAGCGAATCACACCACGATTCGGGGAAATCTTCAAGAACACATGATCTCCCGGCCGAAACTCCAAAGGATGCCGTTTAGCATCCGCCCAATGCTTAAAACGGTCCTGAGCAATCCTCAACCTCTCCTGAATGTTCCTGACAATATCCACGGCCTCCACAATCATCTCAGGTCCCAACAGCTCATGATCACCAACGTCATCCCAACTCAATGGCGATCGACATTTCCTCCCATAAAGAGCGGCGAAAGGCGCCATGCCAATACTCTCCTGGAAGTTGTTGTTGTAAGAAAACTCCACCAGATGAGATGGTCCTCCCACAAACCCTTGAAATCCAACATGCACACCCTTAGCATGTCCTCCAAGATCTGAATCGTCCTCTCGGACTGGCCATCCGTCTGCGGATGGTACGCCATGCTGAAACTCAGACGCGTACCCAAACTCTTCTGCAGAACTGAGATGTGAACCTCATGTCTCTGTCCGACACGATACTCACGGGGACTCCGTGAAGTCGTACGATCTCCTGCACGATTCACGTTACATCACCATCTAAACTAGGAAAAGGAAATAAAAACGGAGAGTAAAAGAATTTACCTCCATATATCTCCTAGCTAGCGCCTCAGTGGACTGTCCCACTCGGAATGGAATAAAGTGCGTGGATTTGGTCAATCGATCTACGATCACCCAAATCACGTCATTCTGCTTCGGACTCTGAGGTAGTCCAGTCACGAAATCCATAGTGATGTGTTGCCACTTCCACTCCGGAATCGGAAGCGGTTGTAGCAAACCGGCCGTACGCTGATGCTCCGCCTTCACTTGCTGGCAAACCAAACACTTGGCTACACTCCGAGCCACACTCCTCTTCATGCCATGCCACCAATAGTTCTGACGAAGATCCTGGTACATCTTGGTCCCACCAGGATGCACAGAATACGGCGAACTGTGTGCCTCCACCATCAACTCCTCTCTAATATCCCCAGTTGGCACACACAACCTGGCTCCAAACCTCAGCAAGCCATCCTCATGAATCAAAAAGTCAGTCTGCAGACCGGCTTCCACCTGCTCCCGAATCTTCACCAGCTTCAGATCCTCAGCCTGGCCAGCCTTGATCCGATCCATAATCGTCAACTGTATCTGCATACACATCAACGAAGAAGACTCCCCAGGAAGAACAATCTCAACACCAGACTCGCAAAAATCCTACTCCAATCTCCACTGCGAGGTCAAAATCATCACCCCTGGAAGCCTACTCAGCGCATCAGGAACCACATTCACCTTGCCAGGGTGATACTGCAAATCAATCTCATAATCCGCCATGAGCTCCAACCATCGACGCTGTCGCATGTTGAGCTCCTTCTGAGTAAAAATATACTTCAAGCTTTTGTGATCGGTGAAGATATTCACTTTCTCACTCAGCAGGAAGTGCCTTCAAATCCTAAGAGCAAACACAACAGCAGCCAACTCCAAATCATGCGTCGGGTAATTCTTCTCATGAACCTTGAGCTGACGAGAAGCATAAGCCACAACATGCCCGTGCTGATGCAAAACACAACCGAGACCTTTGCCAGAAGCATCGCAAAAGATCTCAAATCCACCGCTGCGATCAGGCACAACAAGAATAGGGGCAGTCGTCAATCTCTCCCTCAGAACACCAAAAGCATTCTCAGAATCACCCGACCAAACAAAAGGTACATCCTTCCGTGTCAACCTGGTCATCGGCTCGGTAATACGGGAAAATTCCTTAATGAAACGCCGATAGTAACCAGCAAGTCCAAGGAAACTCTGAATCTCAGACGCTGACGACGAAACAGGCCACTCCCTGATGGCCCTGATCTTCTCGGGATCCACTGAAATACCATCCCCAGTCACCACATGCCCGAGAAAAGCAACTCTATCCAGCCAAAACTCGCACTTCGAAAACTTGGCATACAAACGATGCTTCCTCAAAATCTCCAATACCGTCCTCAAGTACGAGGCATGCTCCTCCTCCGACTTTGAATAGATCAGAATGTCGTCAATAAAGATAACGACAAACTTATCCAAAAAGTCGTAGAAGATCAGATTCATCATATTCATGAAAATTGCGGGTGCATTGGTTACACCGAAAGGCATAACCACAAACTTGTAGTGTCCATACTTCGTCCTGAATGCTGTCTTTGGAACATCTCCCTTCTTCACCTTCAACTGATGGTAACCACTCCTCAGATCCAACTTCGAAAACACCCTCGATCCTCCAAGCTGATCAAAAATATCATCGATGCGAGGCAACGGGTATTTATTCTTGATGGTCACCGCAGTCAACTCCCGATAGTCCACGCACATACGACGCGAACCATCCTTCTTCTTCACCAGCAGCACCGGTGCTCCCCACGGAGACACACTAGGGTTGATATAACCCTTCTACAAAAGATCATCCAGCTGCTTCCGCAATTCCTCCAACTCAACGGGTGCCATACGATACGGCGCCTTCGAAATCGGCTGCGCTCCCGAAACAAGATCAATAGAAAATTCTAGAGCTCGATCAGGTGGCAAACCAGACATCTCCTCAAGGAATACTTCATCAAAATCAAACCAGACAACCGTTGGCCTCTCCAACTCCATCTGCTTAGCCACAATCTCCATCGGCCTGGCCCGAAACCTGACAGGACCAAGCGAGCTGCTACCACAGCTGAACTCAAATACTGGATGTCTGGGAATCTCGAACACCACCTTCTTCCTCCGACAGTCGATCGTAGCATAGAAGCTCGCAAGCCAGTCCATCCCAAGGACCGCATCATAGTTGATGATGTCGTGGACAATGAAATCAGCATAAAGCTCATGTCCACAGACCACCAACGAGCAAGAATTGCAACCAAGATGCACCGAGACCATGCCATTCTCTGTGAAGATATTCCAACTCTTGGTAAGAGGGGACGTCGACAAGGAATGCTTCTCCACGAAGCTCCGAGAAATAATGCACATCGATGCACCAAAGTCAAAGAGAACTCGTGCAGGAAATGTGCACACCAAAACCACACCTAACAAGCAATTAACAATCAAACCCTAGTCTAGCAAACAATCATGTTCAAGCAAACAACACAATCTAACAATCAAAACCAGCTAGGAAAGTAACAACTAGATTGAGGATTACCTGCGATAACCTCGTCCACAGCCTCGCTCTCCACAGCTGTCATCAGAAAAGCCTACCTCCTCGGCGGAATAGCCTGCTGAAAAGCCTGCCTCTGTGGAACAAGAGCTGCTCCACATCCAGCAGGAACAGGCGCTCGCTGCTGCAACAGCTGTGCTGCAACATGTACCCTCCGCAGCGGATTCGCATGCCGACATTCTTTCGTGACATGAGAAGCATCACCACAAACCAAACACTGGCCCAGAAACTTCCTACACTGATCCTTGATGTGGCCAGGCTTGCCGCAGAAATGGCAAGTCTTCTGAATAGGCCCTCCTGGCCTCTTGAACTGAGCTGGCTGATTAGGCTTGAAACCAGGCCTAACCACCGCCCTGGCCTGCTCCATAGGCCTCTTCCCAGCACCAGAAACATGTCCTCTCCTCTGCCTCAGATTCAGCTCCTGCCTCCTCGCAGCGACCAGAACCTTCTGATAAGAGTCCAGATCAGAGGAAGACACAAAACTCTGGAGCTCCAAAGCAAGTCCCTGCAGGAACCTCTGAGCCCTCTCATCAGCATCCTGCACCATCTTCGGTGCGAACCGACTCAGCCTAGTGAACTATTGGAGGTACAGGTCCACCGTCAAGCTCCCTTGCTTCAGATCAATAAAGCGCTGCAGCATCTCCTTCCTAGCAGCCTTCGGAAAGAACTCCTCATCAAACTTGGACTTAAAGGCAGTCCAAACTATCGGCTCCACCAACATCTTCTCTTCCGCATCCCACCAGTTCCGAGCATTATCCTTGAGTTGCCTCTTCGCCAAATCAACCCATCCAGCCGGGGTGATCTTGGCCATCTTCAAGTTATCCTCAATGTTCCGAATCCACTCATCAGCAGCCAGAGGACCCTCAGACCCATCAAAATATGCGGGACCCAGCTCCCGAAATTGCTTCGCTCCCGGCTCGGAGCGAGGGGCATCCGGAAGTGCCAGGGCAGCTCGAGCAAGTGGAGCATTCTGGACTTGCAGGAGCACGCCCTGCTGCACTTGCATCATCTGAAGCATCATACGCATCATCTCTCCATTGGTGGGTTCCCGCTCAGGCTCCTCATCATGAGGGGGTGCACCACTACCTCCACGACGGGTGAATCGCCTTCCTGCCATCTAATGACACAGAAAATGAAGCAGATTAGACTCATAGCTTATGACTCGGACATCGAACTTAGTTTATTGGACATTCTAATATTATTATCGTCATTCCGATAATCGCAGTTACAGAAGAGGACCTGCATAGGCCACCAACAAAACCTTGTTGGATATTGGACTCCCCGAATTTGGTTTTGGATGATGAACAAACATAAATATAACGTGAACTAACACTTTGTGAGCGCAGTTATGGAGATCATCGCCAAATTCACATGAATATCAATTACGACGTCTCAAGACTTCTCAAAGCACGTGATAGTATGCCTAAAGCTTCGTTGAAGCTTATGGACCAATTTAGAAGTCATGAAGATTCGATTGAAGCTATTGAAGACGGTATCGTCAAGTTTTATTTATAGTCTTTAAGCTTCTTTCGTAGAATGATAAGCCTTGAGTAGGTCTTACGGTTTAATTCTTCATAACACTCATATCTTAGCTCTAGGATCTTAGTAGAAGTCCATACAATCCTTCCCGAAGCTTTGCGCTTCGATTCGGGACTTCTCGTCCATGTTAGTTGGTTCAAGAAGAAGAACTGACCGACTAGATGGTGATCTAGTCCGTCGGCAAAGCTTCTTGGACCGACTAGTTCTTCTCAGTCTTTTCCAAGCTCTTTACTGTTTACAGTTAGTCGGTCTAAGTTGACTCACCGACCGACTAGTTTGTGAACTAGTCGGTCAGTGATGCTTCTGTGACCGACTAGTTGAGCTTTCTCTCTACATGCACATTTGAGCCTAAGCTACTGTTTATCATTAGTCGGTCTGTGTTCATTGATCAACCGACTAGTTGATGAACTAGTCGGTCAACTTTCCTTCTTGGACCGACTAGTTTAGTTTTACTGTACATGCCAATTTTTCACCTAACTTACTGTTTATCGTTAGTCGGTCTATGCTCATTTGGCGACCGACTAGTTGGTGAATTAGTCGGTCAACATTTGTTCTTGGACCGATTAAGTCTATTTTCTGCTCAGACTTCAGTTTTATCTGTTAGTCGGTCTACGTTGTGTAACCGACCGACTAGTTGTGAAACTAGTCGGTCAGCTACTCTTCTTAGACCGACTAGTTCTTTTAGTCTGTGCTTTAATCTTTTCTCTGTTCACTCATTAGTCGGTTTACGTTAATTGACCGACCGACTAGTTGATGAACTAGTCGGTCGGTGGTTGTTCTTTGACCGACTAATTGGGTTCAGAAAAGAGCCGTTGGAGCATTTAATGACTCGAATTTCTTTCTCTCTCACCTGTATCCTATATATACTAGATGGGCTGCATTCATTGCTGCCAAGGCTGATATTACTGCAAGTTTATAGATCAAGAGAAATCATTCCAAGCTCATTCAAAGCTCATTCATTCCATTCAATAATCTCTCCTCACTCTTACTTCCAAAGAG
Organism: Scilla litardierei; assembly: GCA_030789695.1. Classification (NCBI taxonomy): domain Eukaryota; kingdom Viridiplantae; phylum Streptophyta; class Magnoliopsida; order Asparagales; family Asparagaceae; genus Scilla; species Scilla litardierei. Next base: position 685,138,104 of record CM061142.1, on the reverse strand, counting down.
AGATTCATTGAGTGTGAAGCCTTCCAAGCCAAGTGCTTGATTCTAGGTCACCAACATCCCCATAGCTCTCCATCGCTGATCTACATCTTGGAGCTAGGGTTTGGTGCCACTTCTTCTTCCTCAAAATCATCCTTGCCCTAATTCGTAAAGCGTTACTCAAGGCATAGGTATTTTGTCGGTAAGAAGTTTCTTATTTCATTTCATATTTGAATTGTAAGTTTCACTCTCGGTTGTGAGAGTGTGGTTGTGATCCCGGGTTGTGGGAGTCACAAATTACATTTTGTATGATTTGACTTGTGGAGGTTTTTCACAAGTATTTCATAGTGGAAATCTTGAGTTAGGGTTTCTAACTCAAGTATCCGGAGGGGATCCGGGTGGTTGGGACGTAGGATCACCAGGAAAAAGTCGGGGAGACTTGGGTGGATCCGAATCCAGTAATATCTCTTGTTAGCATTGTTAATTTTGTTGTTGTCTTCAATTTAAGCTTCCGCAAATTGATTTGGTATTTGTTTGCACTATAATTAGGAATTATACTCCTTGTTATTTTTAAAGTACTATTCACCCCCCTCTAGTACTTGTGCAGTAGCTTGTAGGGTATTACATTTAGTATCAGAGCCAGATACTTAGCTATGTCTGCCAACGACAACAAGGCCGTTCGTCCACCTTCCGACTATGGCACCTTCAGGAACCGTGAAGGAGCATCTTCAGTGATGGAAGGACATTCCTCGACAAGGCCTCCATTCTTCAACGGTACCAATTACGGGTACTGGAAATGTCGGATGGAAACCTTCCTCCGGAGTGCATATCTATGGAGGACCACGATGAAGGAATACGTCGAGCCTGCCGAAGAAGACTTTGAGAAATGGACAACCGCGGAGGTCGCCACGGAGGTAAGCAATGCCAAGGCAATGAACGCCTTGCAATGCGCATTGGAGCCCGAGGACTTCAATAAGATATGCACATGTAAGAGTGCATATCAAATTTGGAACTCCCTCCTCATACTACATGAAGGGACGAGTAGGGTAAGAGACTCTAAACTCGTAGTTGTTAACAAAGATTATGAAATGTTTCATATGCAACAGGGCGAGAAGATGAAGGAGTATTACGCTCGCTTCGTCGACATCATAAATGAGTTAGAGGCTCTCGGCAAATCCTACACCCAAAAGGAGAAGTGTTCGAAGCTTATCGAAGGACTTCCTTCTTCTTGGGAAAAGCGTACCTTCGCCATCGAGGAAGGTAATGATATGAATAAGTACACCGTAGTTCAACTAATGGGTACTTTAATGTCATACGAGGTACGCAAGGATAGCAAGCTAAAATTACAGGAAAAGATGAAGTCCTACCTAAAGCAAGACGAGCCAAAGAAGAAGGCTATTGCTTTTAAGGCTGCTCCATCCACATCCACATCAACCGATGATGAAGACTCGGAAAACGAGTTGGACTTGGAGTCCATGGCACTCATGGCCAAGAAGTTCAACCGTTTCTTCCGAAAAGGTAACTATAAGAACACAGCTAAATTTGGTTCTTCTAACGCATCTTCCTCTCCTTTGTGTTTCAAGTGCAATAAGCCAGGACACATGAAAGCGGAGTGTCCTCTCAACAAGCAAAAGGAGAAGTGGAAGGCGCTGAAATTCGATAAGTCCAAGAAGTACAAGAAAGGAAACAAAAAGGGACTTGTCGGAGCAACATTCACCGACTCCGAGGATTCCTCAAGCTGAGAGTCGGACGATGAGCAAGTGGAGCAAGCGCACATGTGCTTCATGGCAAGAGAGGAGCATGATCAAGGATCCTCCTCTTCCGATGATAGTGACGACGAAGGCGATGAGGTAACTATGGATGATCTTAGAAATGCTAACTCTCAATTATGGTCTAAATACACTAAATTAGTAAATAGATATACTAAAGTAAAAGATGACCTAGCTAGCATTCAAACCTCGCCTAAGACTATCATCACCAACAACGACACCGTTGTTGAAGAGTTAAGAAATGAGATTGTTAATCTCAAATCTAAACTTGAACATGTTAGCATTGAAGATCTGGAGGAACACAAGATAGCGGATTTGACTTCTCAAAACTCGACTTTGAGTATTGAGAATGAGAATCTTAAATCTCGTGTTTATGTGCTCACATCGCAAGTATCCAACTTGGATGCTTCTATGCGTTCTCTCACCGAGAAATATGAGAACACATTAGGCCGAATTAATAAATTCAATAAGGGTAAGGACCATTTGGATAAAATCCTAAGTGACTTACTTCTGGCCAATCACCACATTGGCTTGGGGTATACGATGGGATGTTCATCCAAATCGGCCACTACTTTTGTTAGGCCAATTTCCGGTGACTCTACGAGTGGTAGCAAACACTCTATTGGTAGTTCTTCTACCAATGGTGCTTCCACCTCGTCCACACCCTCTTTCGGAAAGAAACCCACTTTGGGTGGACCTCCAAAGAAGGGGCATGCATATATGTACACCAATACTATGCCACGTAGGAACACACGTCCTACTCCACCGGCTCACACATATGATGATTTTTATGCAACACATTCACGGGCACGTGCACACCATGTGAGACACCCTCACGCACGTGTTCCCACACATGCATATGTTCACCCACAACATCATATGAATAATTATCCACATGCACCATTCCATCATGTTCCTTATGCCATAACCACAACATGCATCACGTAGAAATCAACATCGCATGCATGCACCCAATAGGATGAGGGCTCCCAAGATTTTCACTATTTGGAGCCCAAAGGACACAAGCATGGATGAAAAACAAGTGTATATGAATGCTTATTTTTTGGATGTTGTGCATAGTAGAAATTATGTGGGGAAGTCTAAGTCCAATTGGACTTGGCTTCCAAAGGTCTAATCGTTTGGACCCAATGACCTTGGGTACCATGATATGAAATTCTCTATCTTTAGGTACTCAAGGAAAAGAAAAAGAAGAGGAGCAACAAATTTAAATTTAGCTCCAAGGGGAATTGGATACTCGATAGCGGGTGTTCAAAACACATGACGGGCGATGCTCAATTGCTTTCCGGAGTGGTGCCCATTGCTAATGGGAACCGGGTAGTCTTTGGAGGCAACGAGAGCGGAACCATTGTCGGTGTTGGTAAAGTGGGTAACCCATCTAAACCCTTAATTAGTGATGTTTATCTAGTTAACGGTTTAAATCATAATCTTATTTCAATAAGCCAACTTTGTGACAAAGGTTACAAAGTTAGCTTTGCGAAAGGATTATGTCTTATTTCAAATGATAATAATAATTTATTATTTTCCGGCACACGTCACAAAGATATTTATATTTTGGATCTTCCTAAGTCTTATGAACAATGTCTCGTTGCCAACACAAGTGAACAACACTTATGGCATCGACGCTTTGGACATGTGAACTTTGGAACACTTTATAAGCTTTCAAAATTAAATTCCATTAAAGGTTTTCCGAAGCTCGTTTTTGAAAAGAAAAGTTTTTGTGATTCTTGTCAACGTGGCAAGCTTCCTAAATCCTCATTTAAACCTAAGAAAAGCATTTCTACTAAACGGCCACTAGAGCTATTACATCTAGACTTATTTGGGCCAACTAGAGCTGCTTCCTTAGGAAATGCAAGATATGGACTTGTCATCGTAGATGATTATTCGAGATTTACATGGGTATTTTTCTTGTGTAATAAAAATGAAGCTTTTGAAAACTTCACAATATTTGTGAAGAAAGTACAAAATCTCATCGGAACCACCATTGTCACCATTCGTAGTGATCATGGGGGTGAATTTGAGAATGAGTCTTTCTCAAATTTTTGTGATGATCTTGGAATTACTCACATGTTTTCTTTCCCTCGCGCACCCCCTCAAAATGGTGTTGTTGAGAGGAAGAATAGAATGCTTGTTGAGTGTGCTCGCACTATGCTTGATGATAGCCATCTTGGCCATCAATTTTGGGCGGAAGCGGTACATACCGCGTGCTATGTGTTTAATAGAATACTTTTGAGGCCCGGCACTAAACAAACTTGTTATGAATTGTTGTTTGGTAGGTTGCCTCAAGTGAAACATTTTCGTGTTTTCGGTGCAAAATGTTTTATTAAAAACACTTATGAAAATTTGGACAAGTTTGATCCAAGATCGGATGAGGGGATATTTGTTGGGTATTCCTCACGTAGCAAAGCCAACCGGATATACAACAAAAGATCCTCTACGATCGAGGAATCACTACATGTCTCTTTTAATGAGAATTTTACTACTTCTAGAATTTCAAATGATGATGATTCTATGGATGTTTTATGTGATTCATTTTATAATTCAAAGTCTAATGATTCTATTGATTCTATTGAGACTAACCCAACTAATGAAGTTGTTGAGAATGTTCCTAGTGACCAAGGTATTCCCAAACGGCTTCATACCGTTCGTGACCATCCTCATAAGCAAGTCGTTGGCAATATCCATGATAGTGTCAAGACGAGATCGCAAGTGAACTACTTCGCTCATTATGCCTTTGCCTCATCGATAGAGCCAAAAAATGTTAATGAAGCATGCGAAGATAGCGCTTGGATCTTAGCCATGGAGGAGGAACTCATTCAATTCGAGAGGAATGAAGTTTGGGAGCTTGTTCCATTGCCATCGAAGAACCACACCGTCATAGGGACAAAGTGGATCTTCAAGAACAAAACCGACGAAAACCAAGTCGTCCTCCGGAACAAAGCTCGGTTAGTTGCTCAAGGCTACCGTCAAGAGGAAGGTATTGATTTCGAAGAATCCTTCGCTCCGGTAGCTAGATTAGAATCAATTAGATTATTATTGTCTTTTGCATGCCATAAGGATTTTAAATTATTTCAAATGGATGTTAAAAGTGCATTTTTAAATGGAGATGTTGTTGAGGAAGTTTACGTTTCTCAACCTCCGGGCTTCATAAATGAAAAATTTCCAAATCATGTTTTTAAACTAAAGAAAGCACTTTACGGTTTGAGACAAGCTCCTCGAGCTTGGTATGATCGCCTAAAGAATTTTCTTTTGGCTTTGAATTTTAAAATGGGAGAAGCCGATTCTACACTTTTTATTAAGCATTCGAATAATGATATAATTTTAGTTCAAATATATGTTGATGATATCATTTTCGGTGCTACTAACTTTGCTCTTTGCGAAGAGTTTTCTAATGTTATGAAGGAATAATTTGAGATGAGCCACATGGGTGAGCTCAAATATTTCTTAGCTCTCCAAATTCGCCAAAAGGATGATGCAATCTTCATCCACCAAACGAAGTACACGGTGGAGTTGCTTAAGCGATTTGGAATGGAGAGTGCCTCCGGGAAAAAGACTCCAATGAGCACGACTACGCATCTTGACAAGGATACGGGCGGTAAGGATGTAGACATTCGTCTATATCGAGGTATGATAGGTAGTTTACTTTATCTTACCGCAAGTAGGCCCGATATTATGTTTGCCGTATGCGTATGTGCTCGTTATCAGTCTCAACCTAAGGACTCTCACTTAGTAGCGATAACACGTATTTTTCGCTATCTAAGTTACACTTTAGATTTTGGATTACTTTATCCAAAATCTAGCACATATGAGTTAATCTCATATAGTGATGCCGATTATGCAGGATACAAATCCGACAGGAAAAGTACTAGTGGCACTTGCCATTTTATAGGAAATTCCCTTGTCTCTTGGTTTTCCAAGAAGCAAAATTCCGTATCACTTTTAACCACCGAGGCGGAATATATTGCTGCCGGTGCCGCTTGTGCTCAAGTTCTTTGGATGAGATACACACTTAAAGACTTTGGTATAAATTGTGATACTTGCTCTATCATGGTTGACAACCAAAGTGCAATATGTCTTTCCAAGAACCCGGTACACCATTCCCGTTCGAAACACATAGATGTCCGACACCGCTTTTTAGATGATCATGTTGCTAAAAAGGACATCATTTTAGTGTACGTTGAAACCCAAAAGCAAATCACCGATATTTTCACGAAACCCCTAAAGGAGAACTCCTTTGTGCGGTTGCGTCGAGAATTGGGGATTATGGGTGAATCCGAGATATAGGATTCATGTTTCATTCAATAATCTTGCATGCTATTATATTTCGCAATATTTCGTTCATGCTAGACTTATTGGATTTTTCGGGATTTTATGTGATATTTTGAATTTTTACTCGAATTCATGTTTGAATGTCGTATTTGAGATTTCGATGTTTAATGGGGTAGTTTAGATGATATTTGAGAGGATTGCGATGTTTCGTCCAAGTGTGTTTAGGAGAGAACTTGATTATCAACTTTTGGACTCATTTAGTCGGTTTCAGTTCAACCACCAACCGACTAGATTCCCATCTAGTCAGTTAGTAGAAGAACTTAGACCGACTAACTCAAGCTTTTTGAGTTTCCTCTCCAGCTTAACTCTTTAGTCGGTTCATGTTCAGTGACCGACCGACTAGATCGTGATCTAGTCGGTCAGTGCTTGAACTGTGACCGACTAGTTGTGCCAGGGACTGTTGCGTCTTTTGGCTTCTAATCGACTTTTTAAGTCAAATCGACCGACTTCTTCTCATTTTAATCGATCGAAACCGCTGTCCCTCCGCTCAAAACCCCCTACTCCCTTGTGACCCTTCGACTTCCGGCCCTTTTTCCGATCATCTCCGCCGTCGCCGGCCGTCGATCTTCCTCCTAGGGTAACCCCTCTCCCTCCCTCTCCTATATAGGGTTCGGTTTCAGCTCTAGGGTTAGGTTTACTCTTAATTTCATCCTAGGGTTTGCTAGGGTTCCGGCCTTCTAGGGGTTCTTTGATTTGATCTTCCTTGCGTCGTGTCGTGCCTCAATTATGGCCCGTACACGTATCCCGATCACTCCATCTAGCCCCTCGCCGATGACCGTAGAACCAACCCCTACGGACCCCAATCAACCTAGGCGAACCCCTCCGAAACGCCGTGCTAAGACCACCCAACCCTCTTCGTCTTCGCCTCCTCTTAAGCGTAAGAGGACGGCGACTGCGAAACCCCGAGCCAAATCTCAGCCCAAGCCCAAGCCAGTTATTTTCCGTGCTCCCACTCCTCCCGGTGCTTCGGATTCCAACACCGAGTATATCCCCGAGCCTGAGACTCATAGGGAACCCACTCCTCCTACCCATCCTGCGTCTAGCTCCCGACCTCGTACGTCTACCCGTAAGCCTAAGGGAAAGGCTCCGATGCCGGTGGGCGGTGTCGATATCTCGTTGTGTCGCGACGACCCTATGTGTCTCGCGGCTTACAACCGTATCGAACATTGCCCGCTGCTTCTGGAGCATTTCATCCAATTCAGTGACTTCATAGGGTTAGCTGATCTTCTTTCGTCCTCGGGTCTTTTCGATTACCTTCGATATGACCCGAAGGCGAATCCTCACCCGTACCCTCGTTTAGTGAAGCTATTCTACGCCAATCGGATCCGGGGTCAGTACGATGAGACCCATTCTGTTGAGACGACTGTTCTGGGGACTCCTATAGTCCTCACAGCAGAAATCTTAGGAGAGATCTTGGGTATCTCCTCGTCTGGCCTCCTCCCCTCAGACATTTCTGTTGACGATATTTCTTCCTTAGATCAGACCGTCCTTTCTGAGATTTTCCATCAGATTCCTCCCGCCATGATTGGTGTGCCATCTAAATCTTTCAAGCCGAATGCATGGGTCCTCAACTTGATTCTGAAGTCGTGCTTGCTTCCCAAGTACGGCTCCTCCTCTCTACCGTCCCAGCCCTTTCTGAAGCTGATCTATGCCATATTCATGGGGAGCTCGATTAATTGGGCTCGCATTATACTCGATAAGATTGATTCTTTCGAGTGTATTCGCAAGTCCTCTAAATCGGCTCATATCCCATTTCAGTGCTTGTTGACCCTTGTTTTCCGTCACTTCCATGTCCCCTTGCCTCGTGACGATGAGCGTCCCCTTGGTCCTCCCCTGAACGCGACAGCCGTCAAGAAATCTCTTACGGCGCTTCGTCACGTTCAGAGGACGACACCTTCAGTGTCTGCCTCTGCCTCTGCCTCTGCTGCTCCCTCTGCCACCCTTGATGATGTCGTTCGGTTACTTCGTCGTCACGAGTCTCGTTTGGCTCGTACTGAGGAGGTAGTTTGCCGTATGGCGAGTCTGATGGGTGTTCACCTTCCTCCTCCTGTTTTCGAGGATGAGGAGTTGGATGAGTTGGCTGAGGAGGACGTTGAGGAGCTTTGTCGTGCTTCCACTCGTGCCCCCGAGGGCACTCCTAGTACTGCTGCTGCTGGTGCTACCTCTTCTGGTGCTGCTGTTGCTGCTTCGTCTGCTGGTGCCCCGAGAGCACACCTGTTGCCACCGCTCCTGCGGTGGATACTCCGACTGGTGCTCCCGAGGCCACTACTGTTGCTGCTCCAGAGATTGCCACTTCTGCCGTCGCTCCTGCTGACATTCCGGACGTTCCTGCTGATCCAGTCACCACCTCTGCTCCTGCTGAGCCTGCAGTTGCTTCTGATCCTCCCGCTGCCTCTTGAGTTTCTTTGAGGCCTCTCCCGATACTCTTTGGATGACATATCTAGTTGTGAGAGATGTTGGGTAGGATAGTGTGGGTGGCTATGTATTTTGGATCTTTTTGATGTACTTTTATGATCTTGTTGATGATGTATTTTGGATCATTTTGATACTTTTGATGATGGTGTATATTTTTTTTGACACTCCGATATCTGTGATATGATGATGTATTTTGTGCACCGATCGGTGGCTTGATGTTTTGTATGTTGGTGATGTACTCCGGTTCAAATTATATATATATATACATCGCACTTGACATTTCATTCTATTGTGCACAATTTATAATTTTTATGTCTCTGATGTTTGATTTCGTCGCACGACGATATTAGCTTGGTTTAATAGAAATTTCTTCTATGGAAACATATAATTGTTTTTCATGCACTAAATTAACCAAGAATGTTGATATTGGAGAGTATATTCCATAACTCAATCCGTAAAAATGATTTGAGTTTTTGATGATTTCGTTTTACGATTTTCGACTATGGTATCATTGACACGCCTTGATTCTATTCATATTTTTCTCTTTGGTGTCACTTGAACCGTCGTCGTATTCTACGACTCCCGTTCTTTTTATTTGAGGCCATTGTTGTTGTCGTTGTTATCCTCCCGCTCTTTTTGCTTATACCAAAGGGGGAGGGATATAATAATAACGATGTGCTCAATGAAAATTTAAAGCATTTTTCCAAGAATCTAACTTGATGTGTTAGATTCAGGGGGAGTTAAGATATATAAATGGATTTTCAAATCTGATATTTCAATAACCTACGTTTGGTATTTCAATAATTCAATAATCGATTCTCATTTAATATACTTCACTCGTCTGCTTGATGCGTATTATTTTTGTTTAAATTGGAATTAACGTGTCATCAATGCAGGGGGAGTAAGTAAATTTCATTTGAATTATTATTTTTGATTATTATTTATGTTGGTTTGTCATCACCAAAAAGGGGGAGAATGTTGGATATTGGACTCCCCGGATTTGGTTTTGGATGATGAACAAACATAAATATAATGTGAACTAACACTTTGTGAGCGCAGTTATGGAGATCGTCGCCAAATTCACATGAATATCAATTACGACGTCTCAAGACTTCTCAAAGCATGTGATCGTATGCCTAAAGCTTCGTTGAAGCTTATGGACCAATTTAGAAGTCATGAAGATTCGATTGAAGCTATTGAAGACGGTATCGTCAAGTTTTATTTATAGTCTTTAAGCTTCTTTCGTAGAATGTTAAGCCTTGAGTAGGTCTTACGGTTTAATTCTTCATAACGCTCATATCTTAGCTCTAGGATCTTAGTAGAAGTCCATACAATCCTTCACGAAGCTTCGCGCTTCGATTCGGGACTTCTCGTGCATGTTAGTTGGTTCAAGAAGAAGAACTGACCGACTAGATGGTGATCTAGTCGGTCGGCAAAGCTTCTTGGACCGACTAGTTCTTCTCAGTCTTTTCCAAGCTCTTTACTGTTTACAGTTAGTCGGTCTAAGTTGACTCACCGACCGACTAGTTAGTGAACTAGTCGGTCAGTGATGCTTCTGTGACCGACTAGTTGAGCTTTCCCTGTACATGCACATTTGAGCCTAAGCTACTGTTTATCATTAGTCGGTCTGTGTTCATTGATCAACCGACTAGTTGATGAACTAGTCGGTCAACTTTCCTTCTTGGACCTACTAGTTTAGTTTTAATGCCAATTTTTCACCTAACTTACTGTTTATCGTTAGTCGGTCTATGCTCATTTGGCGACCGACTAGTTGGTGAATTAGTCGGTCAACATTTGTTCTTGGACCGACTAAGTCTATTTTCTGCTCAGACTTCAGTTTTATCTGTTAGTCGGTCTACGTTGTGTAACCGACCGACTAGTTGTGAAACTAGTCGGTCAGCTACTCTTCTTAGACCGACTAGTTCTTTTAGTCTGTGCTTTGATCTTTTCTATGTTCACTCATTAGTCGGTTTACGTTAATTGACCGACCGACTAGTTGATGAACTAGTCGGTCGGTGGTTGTTCTTTGACCGACTAGTTGGGTTCAGAAAAGAGCCGTTGGAGCATTTAATGACTCGAATTTCTTTCTCTCTCTCCTCTATCCTATTTATACTTGATGGGCTACATTCATTGCTGCCAAGGCTGATATTACTGCAAGTTTAGAGATCAAGAGAAATCATTCCAAGCTCATTCAAAGCTCATTCATTCCATTCAATAATCTCTCCTCACTCTTACTTCCAAAGAGAGATTCATTGAGTGTGAAGCCTTCCAAGCCAAGTGTTTGATTCTAGGTCACCAACATCCCCATAGCTCTCCATCGCTGATCTACATCTTGGAGCTAGGATTTGGTGCCACTTCTTCTTCCTCAAAATCATCCTTGCCCTAATTCGTAAAGCGTTACTCAAGGCATAGGTATTTTGTCGGTAAGAAGTTTCTTATTTCATTTCATATTTGAATTGTAAGTTTCACTCTCGGTTGTGAGAGTGTGGTTGTGATCCCGGGTTGTGGGAGTCACAAATTACATTTTGTATGATTTGACTTGTGGAGGTTTTTCACAAGTATTTCATAGTGGAAATCTTGAGTTAGGGTTTCTAACTCAAGTATCCGGAGGGGATCCGGGTGGTTGGGACGTAGGATCACCGGGAACAAGTCGGGGAGACTTGGGTGGATCCGAACCCAGTAATATCTCTTGTTAGCATTGTTAATTTTGTTGGTGTCTTCAATTTAAGCTTCCGCAAATTGATTTGGTAGTTGTTTGCACTATAATTAGGAATTATACTCCTTGTTATTTTTAAAGTACTATTCACCACCCTCTAGTACTTGTGCAGTAGCTTGTAGGGCATTACAAACCTGTCACGCCCCGCTTCCCTAAAATGGAGGCAAGACGTGAAAAGGTCCGCACGAGAGTGGAGCTGTGAAGCCCCAAACCCGATAAGCGTCAATAAAACATAAACAGGTCCCTGTAACCACAAACGGAACAACAATAATAACACAAGGAGAGACAGAAATAAAATCTCATATCTCATAATTTGTCCAATATGAAAATTAAGTTCAACATCCAGAAAAGCCACCAGGCTAAAAGAAAGAGTCTAAAGGCCCAGAACAAGGCCAACAAAAGGAAGAACGTAACAAAGTATAGGTGCTACGCACCGACAACAAAACAGTAGTCTAAACAAAAGGGAAAGCTCAACGAAGACACTAGGACTGGTCCCCAGTGTCCACGTACTCCTCGCCAAACATAGGCTTGGGCTCAGCGTCAGCAAACACCTCGTCCTCAACAACGTACTCAGGCTCAGGGTCTAACATGTGTCACCCAAAAGAGTAAAGGGGCACATGTCAGCAAGTCTAAAAGACTTGGGCAAGGAAACTGAAAGTAAGGCAACTAACAACCTAGCAGTTATAGTATGCATGACATGACAGTTATAACATGAGTGCACAAGCAAGACATGGTGAAACAATAAGTACAAGAGAACAATTATCGGGAAAAGTCAAGAGTAGCCAAGCTACTAACAATCTCAATCTTTTCACTAGTCACGTTTCAAGTTGTTTGTAGATGTTTACGCCTTACAGCTGAATGGTTTGGCATTCACGCTGATTGGCCGCTTAACACTACCCCAGAACCCAGAGTTTACGCCTTACAACTGCAGTTGCTGATCGGGCAGAATCCCAGTTGAATGACCGCTTAACTCTTACCCAATCCCACACGTAAACAAGTCGGGGTCCCTGTACATGAGCCCAATAAATGCGCCAGGGTTGCCTCGCACGGGAGCTTGTTTTATATATCACGAATCAGGAAGTATTTGGCGTAGGGGACACCTAGCCTCAATATCGAGCGTTGGGGTTAGCAACTCATTATGCTCGCTTCTGGTCACGAGCCAGGAAGTACAAGTATTGTAGCGTGTGCTACACAATCACGGGAACATTTAAAGAATGCAATGACATGACAATAAATTCGCATACCGGAATTTGAAATTAAACATGGCATGGTAGTTTTATGCAACATGATAAATGTCGGATCTAGCTTCGTTGTCAAGCTAGATCCTGAAATTGCGCCTAGGCGAGTATCATTTTGTCGCCTAGTCTCTTTTACGCCTACAACAAGCAAATGGCCTAAGACATGGCCCAAAACCCTAAGTGGCAAGTTTCACTTGCCTAGCACCGAGGATGACGATCAACGAGGGTTCGTCCCACGGATGCTAATCTACGGGGAAGTCGCTGTTATGGAGGAACAATCATCAAAACAATATTCATTTCAGTAGGGTTTCACAAAAACACAACGGGTTCTGAAAACATTAAGAGATCGATTATTACCGTATCGGAAGAGGAAGAATGATGCCGAGCAAGCACGACAACGGAAGAAACGCTCCGGGGAACCTAGGGTTCAGATCTGGAAATGGATGGAGAAGTTTGGAGAAATGGGGTTTTGGGGGATTTTTGGGGGTTTGATGAAAGTTTGAGGAAGATGAGAGGTAGAATGTGTTAAGTGAGGGTTTGGATGATGGAGGATGAGCTTGGAATGATGGAATAAGGGTTTGAGGTAGTAGGGGGCTCAATGGGGGAGAAATTAGGTTTAGAGTTGAAGAAGAAGAAGAAGAAAACGTTTGGGAGGGGTATTTATAGGAAGTGCTGGCGGCTGCCCAGAAATTAGTGTTTCGACACTGATTAGTCGGTCAAAGAAGGTTGGCTGACGGACTAGTTTAACAACTAGTCAGTCGGTCGATTAACTGTGACCGACTAACCCCAAGCAGCGAAAAATAGGGAAGAACCTGGGTAATGAATTAGTCGGTCAAAGAGCAACCACTGACCGACTAGTTTGGAAACTAGTCGGTCGGTTGACCAACGCAGACCGACTAAGTCCAAACAGTAACTCCTGTACAAAAATAGGATTTAGATTTAGTCGGTCAAAGAACAACTACTGACCGACTAGTTTCGAATCTAGTCGGTCGATGAACGTTCTTAGACCGACTAAGAATGAATAGTACTTTGTGTCAAAAATGATCATAGAGCTAGTCGGTTAAAGAATGATTGCTGACCGACTAGTTTGCAACCTAGTCGGTCGACCAATGTTCTTAGACTGACTAACGATAAACAGTAACTCCTGAGAAATTAACAAAGCCAACTAGTCGGTCCATGAAGGTTTGCCGACCGACTAAATCGTCATCTAGTCGGTCGGTTCCCCTTCTTGTACCGGCTAACGTGCACCAAAAGTTCCGAAATGGAGCGCGAAGCTCCAGGATCGATTCCTAAGACTCCTAGGCATGATCTAACAATAAGATACGACCGATATGAAGCCCGTCACGAATGACTTACTCCGAAATCGACGATCAACGGAAGAAGCTAAGCAAATACGATGAAATGATCGAAAGGGGACGAAAACCATACATGAGGAGAAAATCCACCAAAACTTATAATATAATATAATAAATCCAGATACATGAAAACCAGTCGTTACACCTAGCGTACTTAGTATTCGTCTTCCTCGAGGACGAGTAAGTGGTAAGCTTGGGGATTTTGATGTGTCCATATTTTACATCTTTTTCATAGCATCATGACATTGCATTCCATGCCATTTTCGCGTTCAAATCCTGTATTTTCCTACGATATTGCATTTCTAACGTCATATTCGAGTTTCGTAGTGTTTTATGAATTTTCAGGGATTTTGGTGCGATTTGGGACCCGATCTGGGTATGGACACATCTGACACGCCCGTGAGCTCATTGGCAAAGCTCTACAGGAGTTCGCCGAGTTTTGGGAGCTATGGAAGGAGTGGAGGAGAGAGCAAGAGGAGAGGAGGAGCTTCAGATGTTCCAGGAAAGAGTTTCCCAGGCGACTCGACCGAGCAGAGCAGCTGCTCGGTTGAGCAGATGCAAAATAAAGAAGAGAGCAGATACGCAGCCTGCTCGGACCGAGCACTCATGGTGCTCGGTCGAGCAGCCCTTAATTCTTACGCCCGACTAATCTCTTTCATGGCCCGATTAGCTTCTTCAGTGACCGAGTCAGCTATCTGCTCAACCGAGCAGAGCTGACTCGGGCCGAGCAGACAGAGTGATGATTTTGGAGGAGCACGATTTACTGTCATGCTCGGTCGAGCAATACATCTGCTTGGACCGAGCGGCCGACCGAGCAACCCACTGCTCGACCGAGTCACTGACTCGGTCGACGATGCTGAAGGCCATTTTTGGAAATATTTTTCGGTCGTCTGTTGCATGCTTGGTGGAGTGAAGTGTGGGCTGCGACAGCATTTGGGGGGTCGATACATTTTTGTTAGTTTTTGAATTAATTTGAGAGGGGAGATTAGAAAGAAAAATACTTGTTAGATCTAGATTGAATTCTTGAAGATTGTTGGATAACTTTTGGGAAGTTTATTTGCTATTCTCGCGTTTGGGAATCTTGGTTTTTCCTTAGATCTATTGCTCGCTGTAAGTTTCTTAATCTTCATCCTATCAATTTGCCATGATGTTTTCTCTCTTAAAAGTTGTATTTTGATTCGTCAATATCGCCATGAGTGAGTAGTCTTTTCTAGGGTTGATGGGTTAGCCCTAAGATCCTAGGAGAGAGTGTAGATCTGGATCTCTAGATTTAATTAGGAATTTAGAAGAGTATTTCGGTTGATTCTACCGAATCCCTAGGATAACCCGTACTGAGATCATGCCCACGGTCTGTGGAATTAATGTGCTTAAGGGGTATTCTGAATATTAGAATAGGGAAATCGGTGGATCCAACCAAGGCTCGTGACCATGCCCGGCTCGTGCCTTGAGGGGATCCACCGACGAACTATATCGCAACGTTGATGGCTATCGCCATTGCGTCAACGAGAACCACCGAAATACCTCGCTCTAACCCACAAGAGTGGTACGAATCAGGAGATTAATCCTGATGTGTCCACATTTTATACTATTTTCACATCATTATTCCATTGCATCTCATGCCATTTTCGCATCCAAATCCCTCATTTTGTTATGATATTGCATTTTTGACGATATTTTCAAGTTTCGTAGTGTTTTGTGAGTTTTTAAGGGATTTTGGAGCGATTTGGGACCCCACTTGGGTATGGACACATCCGATGTGTTCGTCTCATTATCGAGGCTCTAGAGGAGTCCACCACACTTCTGGAGCCATTAGAGGAGAAGAGAGAGAGCAGAGGGAGACAGCCCCCCAGGAGCCCTCTGCTAATTTTCCCAGAAAATGCTCGGTCCAAGAAGCTCAGCTGCTCGACTGAACCATTTCAGTTTAAGAAGAGAGCTGATACGGGCTAACTCAGACCGAGCAGCTCACTCGCTAGGTCGAGTAGCCTCAATCTCCCCAAGCCGAAGCAAGCCATGACGCGGCCCGAGCAGCCGACCGAGTCAATGCCTATTCGGACCGAGTAGAGCTTACTCGGTCTGGGTAGGCTGAGCAACGTCTTCGAATATTTCTGTAGTACTCGGTCGAGCAGCTCCTCTGCTCGGGTCGAGCCACTGAACGGGTAGCATATTGCTCGATCGAGTCACCTACTCGGTCGGCAACTCCAGGGTCATTCGTTTTGAAAGGCCGCGATGCACGTGATTCTGGCGACTGAAGAGAGGAGCTGTGCGGGGACTGAAGAGAGAACTTTTGATTTGGAATTTTTGAATAGTTTTTGGAGACTGGAGCTGGGTGATTTTTGTAGGCGATTCTTAGAGTAGTTTTTGTAGGAGATTTTTGAATCGAATACTGAGAGATTATTGCATTTGTTCTGGATTGTTCTTGTTTGGAATCTGAAATTATTTCTGGATCTGCAATTTCTATTGAATTCTCGCTCTAAGTCTTTTAGCCCTAATCTTTTGATTGCTATAACGTTTTCTTCTTTGGAATTGATGTTTTGTCTGCCACTATTGCCATGTGTGAGTAGATTTATTCTAGCATTGATGGGTTAGCCCTAGGACCCTAGGGGAAGATGTAGATTTGGATCCCTACGTTGAATTTGAGGATTTAGGATTGTATTTCAGTAGATCCTACTGAATCCTTAGATAACCCGTACTGAGATCATGCCCACGGTTTGTGGAATTGATGTGCTTAAGGGGTATCTAGGGATTCGAATAAGGAAATCGATGGATCCAACCAAGGCACGTGACCATGTGATCACTCCGTATTTTACACCCTTTTTCTGCATGTTTGCATGCCACTTTGATCGCTCATATCGTGTTTTTCACGATTATTCGACAATATTGCGATGCTTTTCACGATTTCTTGTTTTTGTCGTATTTAAGGTGATATGGAGCGATTCGGAGTGATTTTGAGATTAAGAGGATTTGCACCAACTTCGGAGTGTCACCCAAAGCGCTTTTGAGGGCTATTCGGCGATGGAAGACAAGCGGGAGAAGAAGGAACGTCGTTGGAGCGACAAGGAAGCGAAAATATGAAGATTGGGCATCTGCAGCATCTCACTCGGCCGAGTGAACCACCCACTCGGCCGAGCAAGAAGACACTCGGCCGACCAGACCGGACACGCATCAACAGAATGAAATCGGCGTGCACTCGGCCGAGCATGGAAATCCCCTCGCCCGAGTGGCATGGAAAAATCCACTTCAAAAGAGGACGACTTACTGTAAATGTACAGGCTTTTGACGGTTCTGACTCGACCGAGCAAGACATGCCCCTCGGCCGAGTGAGTAAAGTCACTCGGTCGAGTCACTTCCGAAGACAGACCCCCAAGATCCCCCGACTTACTGGAATTTTACAGGGTTTGTCACTCGGCCGAGTGAAATTTATCACTCGACCGAGTGAGCCGTCCCGCCTGCTGCGTAAACTGCGATTTCTGGGCTGCACAGGGGCATTTTTGTAACGTTTTTTGGGCAATTTTGAGGGGTATTTAAACCCAGTTTTTGCAATAGTTTAGGAGAACTTTTTGATACCTTTTGCAGCCTTTTTAGAGAGCTTTTTAGATAATAAGATTTAGGCTTTTTGGAGAGATTAGAAAGGGGACTTTTGTTGGATGTTATTGGATTCTCATTGGTTTGTCTCTTCTCTTGTCAAAAACTCTATTTTTATTGATAATTTCTCTATTGCAATGATTTGTGCTGAATTTGTTATTGATTTTCTCATGAATTGCATCATGATTAGTGAGTAGTTTTATTGTCCTAGGGCATAAGGATGAACCCTATGAACCCTATTTCCGAATTGTGATGAATTGGTGAAATTCTTACTAGAATTGATTAGGGTTAGGTTGGGATTGATAAATTAAGGGTAGCTAGGGATTCATATCGATTGGGATTTACAAGAGATTGGGTCCCAATTGATAGGAAGCCCTAGAAATTTGATTTAGATTTACGATTGGACTTTTCTAGAATTGGTTTGCAAGAGATTGGACCAAGGCTATGGTTTTCAATCGTAACTCTATACCCATACCCGTTTGCAAGAGATTGGACGGGTAGGAACTATCTCAACCAAGGTCGTAGCTCGAGTTTGCACGAGAGTGGGCTCGAGATACGATAGAATGATGATGTCGATCCTAATGCTAGTGGCTTAGGTTAGGGTTTGCAAGAGATTGGGCCCTAACCTAGGTTTGCTATAGACCGGCAATAGCGAGAGAGCGTGAGCTTGGTTCTACATTTAGTTGCGACTAGTTCACCTAAAATTCAAGTCTAGCAATGATGTAACCTACGAATCACAACGATGAGATACGGTCCGTAGCGGGGATTCCATATCCCTAGGCGCTTTATTTCATTAATATTTCTATCGACATTCGAACGTTTGTGACAATTTTACCCCAAATTATTCTCGACCATTTTGATAGCTAGGTGATTGGAAAGAGACACTGTCATTGTTCCTCCCTGAGTTCGATACCCCGCTCGCCACTACGCCGTGCGCTTGCGGTAAGACTACGAGACGCTTGTCCCGGGTGTGTGCGCATACCGGGGCGTCGATCAAGTTTTTGGCGTCGTTGCCGGGGAGGCGACAGTGTTTTATTCTCTTTACTTAGTGTCTTCCTTTTCTTTTATTACTTTTATCTTTTTACTCCTTATTCGTGCTAACAATTACTTTGAAACTCTGTTTTCCTTTGCATGTACACGAGATCTACGGCGAACCCTGAGGAAATACTATTTGATCCGGAGATCTAACGTACCGTGAGGAGGATCAGAGCCGAGAGAAGGCATGCTACGGAGGACGGTTGTATGAACCGTGTGGAGACACCGGAGGAGCTAGCCGCACGAATGGTGAGGATCATATCCATTAGAGATAGGCTTCGGCATAAGACTTCTTCCACCACATCATCCATCGCCATGCCGGAACTAGTGGCAGACAAGAATTTTGAGCTAAAGACGGGATTGGTAGTATTGGTGCAACAAGACCCGTTTCATGTAAATGCCCATGAGAATCCGCATTATCACATCCAGCTTTTCTTGTCCAAATGCGCCACCTTCCAAATGCCGGCGTTTCTGTTGATGCAATCCGACTGCGACTCTTCCCCTTCACACTCAAAGATAAAGCTTTATATTGGTTGAGGACGCAAGCGGAAGGTACATTCACCACTTGGGATGAGTTGGTGAGCCCCTTCGTTGACAAATTTTACCCTTCTTCCAGACGGTGAAGATACGGAGTGCTCTCATGTCCTGTAAGCAAGGACCGTAAGAGACCCTCTATGAAGCATGTGAGCGCTTCAAGGACTTACAACATCAATGCCCCCATCACAGTATAGAAGATTGGGATCTTGTTCACAGTTTCTACAATGGACTCCAACCGGGCACGAAGCAAATTATTGACGCAACCGCCAATGGAGCCATACTATCAAAGACCCCGGATGAAGCTACAGCCTTCTTAAAGGATATGGCCTCTAATAACCAACAATGGGGCGACGAGCGAGGTCATTCTTCTTCCTCCTTGAAGCCCACTAGTATATATGAGGCCAAGGCCGTAGCGGAGCTTTCAAGCAAATTTGACTCTCTCCACAAGGTGGTGGAGAGATAAGAGAAATATATCACCGAGCCACATGGAGCACCCTCTACATCTACGCCGATAAGCAATATGAGCGATTGGCAAGACCAATCCCAGGCCATGTATGTAGGAGGGGACAATGGTGAAGGAGCCTTGGAGCAAGTACAATATGTCGCGGGGAACTCCGGATATTGGGCCAACCCGGCCGCTTGAAACCATCTGGGCTTTTCATATGCAAATAATGATGGTGCTTTGAACCCCCCCACCACAACAACTTCCTCAAGCTCGGCCTCCACTACCACAACCTCAATATCAACCGAGTGGGCCACCACAACAAAATTACCCGCCGAGGCAACAAACGGGACCATTTAGACCCCCCTCGGGTACAACCAAGGTTGGAGAGCTCCCAACCCACCTCAAGCTCAACCACAATCAGACCACGAAGCTAGGGTGGAGGAATTTATGGCGGAGCAAAGGAAGATCAATGCTAGGTTGACGGCAGGACAAGAGTCACTAAATACCGTCGTCGCTCAACTTGCAGAGCAACTTATGTTGCTCACCAAGAACACCCAACAATTGCCGGCTCAAACCGAGCCCAATCCACGGAGCAACACCAGACACATCAATGCGGTGGTTGCGGTTACAACAAGGGGCGGGAAGGATACCACTCCCGCTATGACCCAAAGCAAGCAACCCGTGGTGGACATTTTGGAAGAAAAAGAGACGTCGATTGAGGAGGAGAGCCAAAAGGAGCCAAATGGAGAAGGAAATTCTAAAGTGGTGGAGCCACTTGATGAGCGCCACTACATGCCACCGGTGCCATTTCCACAATGGCTAGCTAGAGCCAAGATGGAGAAAAGGCTCGCCAAATTCCTAGAATACTTGAGGGGAGTAAGCCTCAATATTCCTTTCTTAGATGCGATTGTTGAGAACCCTTCTTACGCGAAGCTCTTGAAGGACTTGATTTCGGGAAAGAAAAGGAAGGAAAAAATCATGCTTGCGGAACAAGGAACTTGGTTTACCCGGAAGGAGAAGGACCCGGTGAAATTGAAGGATCCTGGGAGTTTCCGCATCCTTTGCACACTATGAGGCGTCCCTTTGCAAAAAGCTCTAGTTGACTTGGGCATGAGTGTGAGCCTTATGCCCCTTAGTATGTTCCGAAGATTGAACACGGGCACCGACTTGAAGCCGACCGACATGAGGATTCAACTTGCGGATGGTCGGATTACTAGAACGGTAGGGATCGCAGAGAATATTCCACTCCAAGTACCGGGAGGTATATGCTTGCCTTGTGATTTTATCATATTGTCATAATGGACATCAAGGAAGAGGGCGATGTGCGTGAAGGAACTCTATCCTTGAATGTTGGGAACATAGAAGTCGAGCTTCACATACCCAAGGCCATGAAACACATGCCCTATCACGAGGAACTCTATCCTTGAATGTGCGTGAATGGACTCTATCCTTGAATGTCAGGAACATAGAAGTCGAGCTTCACATACCCAAGGCCATGAAACACATGCCCTATCACGAGGAGTTAGACTATGTGGATCTCCTCGATGAAGTGATTGAAGAAGCAATCCCCCA
The DNA here is from genome assembly GCA_030789695.1 of Scilla litardierei. NCBI lineage: Eukaryota > Viridiplantae > Streptophyta > Magnoliopsida > Asparagales > Asparagaceae > Scilla > Scilla litardierei. The sequence continues at coordinate 685,117,117 of CM061142.1, read as the reverse complement.
CTATATTGGTGCTCTCCATGACGACGGCTTCGAAGAAGGCCAAGCTTTGGGTGAAGAAGAGAAGTTTTAGGACCCTCCAGATAGCTCCACGGATGATGATGAAGGCAACGCTGATGTCGCAAGAATACAAGAGCTTTGCAAGCTCTCAAAGGCCAAGAATCCGAAGAAAGCTCCACCGAAAGGAAGATCGGTGTCACTGGCCAAGAAGAAGATAGGAACACGCTCTAGCTTGGGGGACTTATCCTCCAAGATTACCCATGATGAGGGGGCATCGAGGAAGACCGATGATCATCACAACCCAAATCCAAGCGGCCTTCCCGACAAGTTTGCGGGTGCATCTCGTATGCGCCAAATATCACGAGCTAAACGAATATCTTAAGGGGTCGAGCTCATGACCTTAAATGAGCGCTTGTCGGGAGGCAACCCGACGGTTTTTGTGTTGTTTTTATTTGATTTTCATTTTTGGTTTTGCCTTTTATTAGTTTTTAGAGTTTTATGTCCATGAAAATCGTGACAACGGGTCTTAATTTTCACGACAGGAGAAGGAGAAAGGGAGATCAATCATATGGAGGATGATCGAGGCAAGGAAGAGTGCTCCAGGAACGCATTCAGGCCTTAGGAGGAGGAAGAAACAGACTGGAGGAAGAAAAACAGAGACCAGAGCGAAAATAGAGAGCTGATGCAGAAAACAACACGTCACTCGGTCGAGTAGCTTATGCCACTCGGCCGAGCAAAGACTCCACTCGGTCGAGTGGAGCACCAATCAGGGAAGTTTTTGTAGACCAACTCTCTGTCAATTTCTGTAAGTTTTAGTTTTAATTGCCACTCGGGCGAGTGACTAGTCACTCGGTCGAGTGAAAAAGATACCCTCCTAGCTTAAAAATTGCTGAATGGCAGAGCCACTCGGCCGAGTGGAGTTTCTCCCTTCGGTCGAGTGAAGCAAAGCCACTCGGCCGAGTCGTAAGTGGCGAGGAAAATTTTCAAACTTTTTCGTTTATGGCACTCGGCCGAGTGACATTTTCACTCGGCAGAGTCGTAACAATTTCTATTTAAGGGAAGCGCAGCGGGCGTGGATTTTGAAACGCCAAAATTTCCCAATCTCCGCCCGAGCCCGCTGTAGCTTGCGATCCCTCGCCCGCTGCGACTGCTGCTGCGACCGAGGCGACCACCCTTCGTCGGCGATCGACTGCCCACGACTGTCGATGACCGGCCGCCGACTCCCCTCGCCGACGCCGGCCGCCACCCGCCCTCCGATCACCCTATTTTCGCCCCAAAAACCATGTTTTTCCCCGTTTTCTCTTGATTTGTATGCCCGTGAACCTCGTTTTCAAATTAACTTTCATATCTATCTATTATCCCATATCTCCCCGATATATATTGAATATTATTTGCTGATTTGATTGTTTGATTTGTAGGCTAGCTTGGGGAGCTTTGGGGAGCTTTTGGACACGCTTTGAGCTTTGCGGCGGAGGCATCTCTTGGCACGCACTACGTATTGCTCTCGCGACGTGTTCAGGTACACTCGTTCCATCATTTAGCACGTCGCTGTGTTTATTTAGTTGGGACACGTCTCGCGGCACACATGCCGTCGCGCACTAGGCCGCGTACACGGGGAGCCTCTTCGAAGCGGAAGAGGACCGATGATCGCGGTCCCTCTCATGCTAGGGAGGACTCCCCTCCACCTAGCCCGCCCTCGCCACCACCACCCACACAGCCTATCCCTGCTGATCATGTCCCTCCACCCGCTCCCACCGTCGGGCCGATGGGGATTACGTTTCGAAATGACGCACACCACACCAGGTTCGAGCGTATCTACCATCGCTCGATAGTACCCTCTATATTTGCACACTTAGCTGACCTTGACCGCCTAGGGGTACTCGAGGGGCTTCTCACGTTGTACGACAACGTGGGATGGCGTGATTTTTTGTCGGTGTCGGCGGATACTTACATCCGTCCGACACTAGAGGTCCAGAGCTCTATTGACCGGACCCCTGGAGGATGCACATTTCGTTTGATGGATCAAGAGTGCGAGATCACTCTCGACATGCTTAGAGCATTCTTCCAGTGGCCAGCCGTCACTGTCCCTGATAGTGCCTATGCTCCCACGCACATCCCACCCCCGTCGTTTGACACATCCACCTTCTGGACACGGATCACCGAATCCCCACTTGCCTTTGACCCTAGTAGGGCCAAGGCCTCAGCCATCCTACACCCTTGCCTCCGTATTGCACAGCGCCTCATGGCGACTACTTTCCTGGCGAGGTACGAGCCCGGGACCATGTCTACGCCAGAGCTCTACATGCTCTACGCGATGAATCGCCCTAGGGTTCTAGACAGGGGTAGTAACGACCTGGTCCCCGCCGTCGAGATCGACATTGCTAGTTGGTTTTAGACTGCATCATCATTTCGGTGAGCGTTCGTTCACCTATTTGTTGCGGCAGTCTGATCACACTTCTGGCCCTTATGACCGGCGTGGACCTACCTGATGACTTGCGTCGAGCTCCGGGCCCCACTTCACTTTCGATAGATGTTATGGCCCGGATGAAGAGGCTTCGTCCCCACGGTCGCCAGCACTGGGTATGGTTGCTTGGTCCCTTTAGTGCTGACTACATGGTTCTTCCGAGCCCCGCTTGGACACATATTGGACCGGCGCACGGGGACTGGATTCCAGCGATGGATCTCCTTATCCCCGCTGCCTATGTGCTTAAGGCTGAGAATGCTGAGCAGGCACCCCCTGCACCACCTGTTGATCCTGTGATCCCTCAGCCTGCACCTGCACTGTCTGCACCTCCCGACACTTCTGTCCACATGTCTGTCAGTGTTGGGAGCACCTTAGCCGAGTCCACCATCACCACCACCACCGTGCCTATGTCCGTCAAGCCTATCACCTCTCTTAGCCCCGAGCTTCCCACCACCATTTTAGAGAGCGGCGAGACCTCCTTTATCGTCGCAGTGGCGGTCCTGACCTCACTTTTATCCACAGTCACCCCGGCCGTTGGTCCTTCTGACCCCACTTCCGCTGTCTTTACCGAGAGTGTCGTGACTTCTGTCTCCACTTCTGTGTCACTGACCTCTCCTGCTACCTCATCGCCCATTTTGACTTCCACCTCTGCTGCTGCTGCTGCTTCGACCCAGCCTGCGTCCCAGCCTTACACCGAGGCTGGGCATCCCTTACCGAGCACAGCACGCCTTCCACACTACCCTAGTGGCCCCATCCTATACACTGCCCGCCAGAGACAGCCCCGCACCTCACCTGTTAGACCTGTGCGTCCCTCCGCTCCACCACCCCCTGACTCTCTAGTTCAGAGCCTTCGTGCTCTTGAGGGGGCTCTTAGTGGACTTCGAGGAGACTTTAGGGCTCTCTCTGCCACGGTCAGTTCTGTGCAGTCCCGCGTCGCCCTGCTTCCTGATATTCAGGCTTGCCTGAATCAGATTCTGGCGCGTCTGCCTCCACTACCCCCACCCACCCAGAGATACCACACCCACCACCTCCATCACCACCTCCGCCATAGGACGGTGCTGGTGCAGCGCCACCACCAGCTTAGGCACACTCTTGATGCCTATGATATTTTTCGTTGTTTTACTGCCCGGTTATTCATGGGCCTGGTGATTATTTTTTGCCCCCCTCCTTGACGTACTATTTTGGTGCCTTCCTGATCATGTCTTTTTTTATCTTTTTGGGAGTGAGGGAGAGACTTTTTGGGGACACTTATATTTGCACCATCCTGATCTTTGCATGCATCCCATTCATTCACATCTTATTTTCTTTTTATTTTTATTTCTTTTTCATCATGCATGCATCCTCACCCACCCTACCCACTTCACGTCTCTCAGTGTGCCACACTTTGCACATTGAGGACACTGTGCACTTCAGCTTGGGGGAGTGAGTTCTCACACTTTTTACTTTTTGCCACCCTTTATTTTTGATTTCTCATACTTTCTATCCACTTTTGCACTTATTTTCACCACTTTTTCGTTTTTTTATCATGCATCACGTTTTCTTTTCCTTTTTTGAGTATGCTGCATTGTATATAGTTCTATTTTCTTTTATCTTTGTTTCTTTCATCCTTTGCTAGAGATGATTTTTTTGTGATGATGATGACGTGGTGTTAGCTTATCTCTATGTGCATGTTATTTTGTCACGTCATAGCTTTTGTTTCAGATATCATATGCTATGTTCTGCTTTGCATTTGAAATAGTAACCCACTCTTCTTCTGTATGAATATGGATGAAATTCTGTTATTAGCTGATGTCTGATGATTCATATGTATGCTTTTCATAGAAAACACACCAAGCTTCACGCATTGATTGCTTATATTTGGAGTACTGCTTTCCTCTCTCATATCACTTCTTCTTGCATGAATTGTACGCTTCACTTTCAGGTTGATTGAATGTTTGCTAGGGTGATATATCTGGACTAGTTTACTTTTTGAGATTAAACTGAGTAGATTATATTACTCTGCTGAAAGTTGTCGTGCACGTCCTATAGAGTGAACCGAGTGATACATTGATTTCTTTCTCCACATATCTTGAGCATTATTTCTCTACTTACAATTCATTGGTGAATCCCCCTAGCAAGTCTATTATCGGCATTTCCCCCGCTATTAATTTTCATGCTCCAAATCCCCAAAATCAAAAAAAAAAAATATATACATGTATATCCTTTTCTCTTTTGATTTGGGATCGCTTATGTATATATGTTTATTCAAAAAAAGAGAAAAATTGAGAAAAAGAAAAGAAAAGAGAAAAGAAGTTTATAACGATCCCATCTCATACTCTTTCTCTCTTTCTTCCCTCTTTTTGTTTTTATTTTTACTTCTTTTTGGAGCTTCAAAAGATATGGGGAATGTACATATTGATTTGTTTATGCCACCACGCTTATGGATAAGCTTGGGGGAGAGGATCCAATGATGTGTAAGAGAGTGATTACTTGACGGTGCATGACAACCTAGGCTAAGTAATTTTCTATACTCGGTGAGATTACTAAAGTTTCACGAAATCCAGAAATCAACACTTAGCATTCATTTCATGAAAACCATGCTTTTCTATTCTTACTATTCCATATCGTGTGATATCTCTTATACTCCTTATAGAAAGCATTCAATTGAAAAGTGTGTGATCTATGGTTATGCATACCGCTTTAGATGCTTCAGACGATGTTAATCCTAGAATGATTCCATATTTCATGCTATATTGATATTTTGGGGTTTTATATTTCGAATGCATCAATTATATCGTGATATCGAAATAAAATTCTTTGACGTGTGTTTTATATTCGATGTATGCTATATGAGTAAGCAAAACCCACGTCCTGAGAAGAATGATCTAGCACCTCCCTTCTTCGCTTTCTTTTCTATTTTTTTATTTTTATTTTCCTTCTTTTCCATTATTTTGCCCGTCGGGTTTGCTTTTTACTCATCTTCCTCGAGGACGAGTAAGAGGTAAGCTTGGGGGATTTTGATCACTCCGTATTTTACACCCTTTTTCTGCATGTTTGCATGCCACTTTGATCGCTCATATCGCGTTTTTCACGATTATTCGACAATATTGCGATGCTTTTCACGATTTCTTGTTTTTGTCGTATTTCAGGAGATATAGAGTGATTCGGAGTGATTTTGAGATCAAGAGGATTTGCACCACTTCGGAGTGTCACCCAAAGCGCTTTTGAGGGCTATTCGACGATGGAAGACAAGCGGGAGAAGAAGGAACGTCATAGGAGCGACGAGGAAGCGAAAAGATGAAGATTGGGCATCTGCAGCATCTCACTCAGTCGAGTGAACCACCCACTCGGCCGAGCAAGAAGACCACTCGGCCGACCAGACCGGACACACATCAACAGAATGAAATTGGTGTGCAATCGTCCAAGTGACGATAGTCCACTCGGGCGAGCATGGAAATCCCCTCGCCCGAGTGGCATGGGAAAATCCACTTCAAAAGAGGCCGACTTACTGTAATTGTACAGGCTTTTGACGGTTCCGACTCGGCCGAGCAAGAAATGCCCCTCGGCCGAGTGAGTAAAGTCACTCGGCCGAGTCACTTCCGAAGACTGACCCCCAAGATCCCCCGACTTACTGGAATTTTACAGTGTTTGTCTCTCGGCCGAGTGACATTTGTCAGTCGGCCGAGTGAGCTGCCCCGCCTGCTGCGTAAACTGCGATTTCTGGGCTGTGCAGGGGCATTTTTGTCACGATTTTTTGGGCGATTTTGAGGGGTATTTAAACCCAGTTTTTGCCATAGTTTAGGAGAACTTTTTGATACCTTTTGCAGCCTTTTTAGAGAGCTTTTTAGATAATTAGATTTAGGCTTTTTGGAGAGATTAGAAAGGGGACTTTTGTTGGATGCTATTGGATTCTCATTGGTTTGTCTCTTTTCTTGTCAAAAACTCTATTTTTATTGATAATTTCTCTATTGCAATGATTTGTGCTGAATTTGTTATTGATTTTCTCATGAATTGCATGATGATTAGTGAGTAGTTTTATTGTCAGGGATGAACCCTATGAACCATATTTCTGAATTGTGATGAATTGGTGAAATTCTTGCTAGAATTGATTAGGGTTAGGTTGGGATTGATAAATTACGGGTAGCTAGGGATTCATATCGATTGGGATTTGCAAGAGATTGGGTCCCAATTGATAGGAAGCCCTAGAAATTCGATTTAGATTTACGATTGGACTTTTCTAGAATTGGTTTGCAAGAGATTGGACCAAGGCTAGGGGTTTTAATCGTAACTCTATACCCATACCCGTTTGCAAGAGATTGGACGGGTAGGAACTATCTCAACCTAGGTAGTAGCTCGAGTTTGCACGAGAGTGGGCTCGAGATACGATAGAACGATGATGTCGATCCTAATGCTAGCGGCTTAGGTTAAGGTTTGCAAGAGATTAGGCCTTAACCTAGGTTTGCTATAGACCGGTAATTGCGAGAGAGCGTGAGCTTGGTTCTACATTTAGTTGCGACTAGTTCACCTAAAATTCAAGTCTAGCAATGAGGTAACCTACGAATCACAACGATGAGATACGGTCCGTAGAGGGGATTCCCTATCCCTAGGTGCTTTATTTCATTAATATTTCTAGACAATTTTACCCCAAATTATTCTCGACCATTTTGATAGCCAGGTGATAGGAAAGAGACACTGTCATTGTTCCTCTCTGAGTTCGATACTCGCTTGCCACTACGCCGTGCGCTTGCGGTAAGACTACGAGTCGCTTGTCCCAGGTGCGTGCGCATACCGGGGCGTCGATCACCATGCCAGCTCACGCCTTGAGGGGATCCATCGACGAACTATACCGCTATGTTGACGGCTACCGCCATTGCGTCAGCGAGAGCCACCGAAATACCGTGCAATCCTAACCCACGAGAGTGGTACGAATTGGGGGATTAATTCCCTAGCCTTAATGCAATGTAAGGATCCTATCCCAACATCAATCCTCAACGATCCTAGTGGTGATCCCTAAAGCCCTAGTCCCTTTTATTGATATTACAACAACAACACCCAAACCAAATCCTTTACCCCGATTGCTATCCCACTTCAAGATTTAGAGATAAACTGGGAACCAATTGACATTATCACCGTCCCTGTGGGATTCGACATCTTATATTATATAACTCGACACCTTCCGCTTGCGGATTGAGCCCGAGATTGAAGCCTAGGGGCCATACCATGCCTGGCGATCGTGACACCGCCAGGTGGAACCTAGGTGTAGGTTACGGGTGCGTCAAGTGTTTGCACCGTTGCCGGGGACGGTAATAGTGTTCCATCTCAGTTTGTTTTTATTTTGTGAAGTTTGTTAGCATTCCGATCATTTCTCACCCTTCCATCATTTTTATTCTTTTTATTTATTTCGGTGCTACTGACAGTATTTCTTTGAGTTTTGTTGGTGCATGAACACCCACTACAAAGGGTTTACTAGAGAATTATTATTCGATCTTGAGATCGAAAAGACAGCCAGAGCTTTGAGAGCCTCTAGTAGAAGTTCATCTCCATCCGCTCAGATGGGAGAGAATCCTCTCCTCCTCGCATCGGGTCCATTAGGGACCACATGAAACCTACTTTTGGGAACAACTCCTCCATCCTCAGACCGCAACTGACGGCGGTGACCTTCGAGCTCAAGAAAGGGTTGATTAATCTGATGCAGGAGGATCCCTTCCATGGGCATCCTCATGAAAATCCCAACCATCACATTGACTCCTTCTTGGTGAAGTGTGATACGTTCAAGGCGAATGACGTCAGTGATGATGCTGTGAAGCTGCGGCTTTTTCCGTTCACATTAAAGGATAAAGCCTCCTATTGGCTCCGGGCCCATCCTCCCAACCATTTCACCACATGGGAGAAGCTCGCGCTTGCATTTGTGGATAAGTTTTATCCACCCTCGAAGACGGTCCGGATCCGTGAGGCCATTTCTAACTTCAAGCAGCTCCCACAGGAGTCACTTTACGAGACATGGGAGAGGTTCAAGGACCTCCAACACCATTGTCCTCACCAAGGGATCGAGCCCTGGGATTTGGTACAGAGCTTCTACAACCGGCTCCAGCCTAGTACCAAAATGATCATCGATGATGCGGTGCATGGCGCCCTACTTGATAAGTCTCCTGAGGAGGCTATTGATTTGTTGGAACACATGGCGGCCAACACTCAGCAATGGAGCGATGAATGAACTATTGTGACCTGGACTCCGGAGATCAATGCTGCTAGTCACTTGGATTCTCACATCGAGACCTTGTGCAAACAAGTGGCCTGCATTGAGCAACGCCTGGACTCCATCCCCGCTTCGCCCAGCACATCGTCTCATCCTGCGAAAGAATATGTAGATCTGGGATATATCCCTAGCGAGGCCCACTACGATGGTGATGAGACTTTTGAGACCGTGCAATACATCCAAGGAGAGGGATGGAATCAGTGGCAGCATCCAGCTGCCAGGAATCACCCGGGGTTTTCCTATGGAAACCCAAGTGGAGGGCTGCAACCTCCGTAATTTCAGAGGCCACCACCACCTCTTCAGCAGCAGCAGAGCCAGCAGCAGGGCGGCTTTAGGCCAGCTGGGCCTTACAGGCTGACGGGATATCAGTTCAACCGGCCGCCTCAGCAGAATTATGCGCCGGCTCCACCCAAGTCTAATCTCGAAGCCACACTAGAGACCTTTATGAGCGGCCAGATCCGCTTCAATCAGGATACATCGAACCAATTCAAGAATATAAATTCTTCACTTGATGAACTGAGGGGGCAGATGTCACAGCTACTGAAGAATCAGGGGAGATTGCCCTCCCAGCCGGAGACTAACCCTAGAGCTCAAGCCAATGCCGTGGTTTCAGTAACCACACTAGGAGGACGGGTGACTGACCCCATCATGGTCCCGGTGCTTAATAAGGGGAAGATCACCATTGAAGAAGATGTTGATGATAGCGATAGAGTTGAGGCCACTGAAGGGCCTATCACTATTGAGGAGAAAGCGGATGCACCTCCCGTCATACTTACTACGACACCGCCTCCTATCGATGCATCCAAGAATAAAGCTTCCAGACCTCCCCCTCCATACCCTTAGAGGCTAGCCCTAGCCAAATTGGAAAAGAAGTACTCCAAATTCATGGAGCTATTAAAGGGGATCCAGCTGAACATCCCTTTTATGGACGTGATCACAGATATCCCAATCTACGTAAAATTTCTAAAGGATCTCATCACAGGAAAGGGGATGCCCGAAGAAATCAAGCTACTGGAGGATTCTACCTCCGTTATCAGAAATCACCTCCCCAAGAAGCTGCCGGATCCGGGGAGCTTTACCGTGCCTTGCTCCATTGGAGAGATGCCCATCAGCAGGGTGTTGATTGACTTAGGGGCTAGCATCAGCCTAATGCCTCTCTCCATCTTCAAGAGACTTCAGACGGGAAGTGAGCTGGAACCGACGAGCATGTCCATCCAGCTTGTCGATCACTCCATCACCTACCCAGTGGGAATAGCGAGGGATGTCATCCTCTAAATACCGCCAGGACTATGTGTTCCAGTCGACTTCATCATCATGGATATGCCTGAGGGAGGGAGCTCCCAACTCATACTCGGCCGCCCTTTCATGGCGACGGCCGGTGTTCTTATCGATGTTCGGGAAGGGACCCTCTCTCTCAACATGCTGAGTTCTGGCTACAAAAGCCGATGAGAGAGCGATCCCAGGTAGAAGGGGCCAGTTATTTGGAGCTTCTTGAAGAAGAGGCCATTGAGGATTTTACTACCGAGGGGTCGTGAAGGACCCAATGAAGACAAGCATCGACGACAACGGCGACCCAACCTACAACAAAGCGGCCGTCGCGTACATCCAAGTGTTGGATGAGGAGTTCTACGTCGTTCATCAAATCATCAAGGACCGGAGACTATATGCTACATGGAGGAGAAGCTTGAAGTAGGCGGAAATCAAATGCCGTCGGATTGCACCATCGAGAAGATTGACGCGCTACCAACGCGCACACCAAATGAAAACTGATATATTAGAGGGAGTCGAGCTCAAGACTGAAAACAAGCGCTTATTGGGAGGCAACCCAATTCCTTAGATTTTGGATTTTCTTTCTCAGTTTCTTATTTTTATTTTTATTTCGTATTTTTAGAACAAAACTACAAAAATCACAAAAAATTTGATGAGTTGGTATTTTATGTAGGACGAACAATTGGGGGTATGCGTATGGACATTATAAACGGAAGGAAGCCGGAGGAGAACATCAGATTCAAAGATCTGGGAGAAAACCAAAGCGGTTCTGGGGAGAAAACCAAAGAAAATGAAGAGGGACAGGAGACACAGGAGACTTGACCGAGCAGCTTCACTGCTCGGTCGAGCAGCGCAGACACGGAAATAGGAAGGAAATATGGCCATCTCTATACGGCCTGAGCAGCTTCTTGCTCAGTCCGAGTAGGAATCAACTCGGTCCGAGCATCAAACTGCTCGGTCGAGTACTACAGGCTTTTAAAGTAAAGGAGAAAACGTCACTCTGCAAACCCGACCAGAATATTATTGGCTCGGCCCGAGTAGAAATCAATTCGGTCCGAGCAACTAATTACTCGGTCGAGCACTACAGGCCTTCGATGTTGAGGAGAAAACGTCACTCTGTCAACCAGGACAGAATATTATTGGCTCGGCCCGAGTAGGAATCGACTCGGACCGAGCACCGAGCTGCTCGGTCGAGCATACAATGGAGTATTCGCATCAAAATTTTACATTGACCCGGTCGAGCAGCCTAGCTACTCGGACCAAGTCAAATCGGGGTTCGACCCGTTTCATTTTATTTACTCCACCGTCAAAATTTTTAACCCTAATCTAATTCACTTTTGCCCTCACAAATTTCCCCCGAGCTCTCTCAATCCCCCAACTCGTTCAACCCTTCACTCAGCCGCCTTCCTCCTCCTGCACCGCCGCCTGCGTCGCCGTCTGCACCGCCACCTCCGGTCAGCCTCTCCCCCTATCTCTCTCTTTCCCCCTATCTATATCTCCTTCACCTCTCCTCTCTTCCCTCTTTTCACCCTACACAGTCGATGGCACCGCCGACGGCACCACCTCTGCCCCGCCCCCCGACCGCCTCCTCTAACTCCCCCATCAGATCACCCCAAACCCCGCCCTCTCTCTGCCCTAATTCGTCGATAGCACCATCGACTGTGCCGCCGCCGCCGACGGCGCCACCGACCCCACTCCCCCTGAAATCCCTGTAATGACATGATAGTTACTGCACAAGTACTAGAGGGGGGTGAATAGTACTTTAAAATAATTAAGAAGATAATTCCTAATTATCTTGCAAACTCAACCAACAATGCGAAAATGAAAATATTGACAACAAAGAAAACAATCGCAAACAAATGAATTAACGGGTTCGGATCCACCCAAGTCTCCCCGACTTGTTCCCGGTGATCCTACGTCCCAAACACCCGGATCCCCTCCGGATACTTGAGTTAGAAACCTCTAACTCAAATTTGCACTATGAAATACTTGTAGAAAACCTCTACAAGATCAAATCATACACAAATAAAATTGTGACCCCCACAACCCGGGATCACAAACAACTCTCACAACCGAGAGTAAAACTTGCAATATTCAAAGTAATTGAAATATGAAATGCTTACCACAAAACCCTATGCCTTGAGTAAAACTTACGATTTTAGGGCAAGAAGGATTTTGGGGAAGATGAAGGCACCAAACCCTAGCTCCAAGATGTTGACCAGCAATGGGAGGCTAGGAAGATGTTGGTGACCTTGGATCAAGCTCTTGGCTTGAATGGCTCACAATCTATGTGAATCTCTCTTTGGAAATAAGAGTGAGAGAGAGATTCTTGAGAAATGAATGAGCTTGGAAATGAGAATGAATGCTTCTCTCTGATTATCTAAACTTTAATAATTATCAGCCTTGAATGCTATGAAAGCAGCCCTTCAAGTATATATAGGATAGAGGAAAGAGAGAGCAAAATTCGTGGCATTAAATGCTCCAACGGCTCTATTCTGAAGCAGACTAGTCGGTCAAAGAAGGATCACTGACCGACTAGTTTCACAACTAGTCGGTCGGTGATTCAACATGAACAGACTAACAAGAGAACAGCCAAAAGGTGAAGTTCAGGGAATATAGAACTAGTCGGTCTAAGAAGATTTGCCAACTGACTAGTTTCACAACTAGTCGGTCGGTGAGTGTTCTTTGACCGACTAAGAGTCGAAATAGTATAGGCTGAAATCAAGTTGAACTAGTCGGTCTAAGAGCAAATTTCAACCGACTAGTTTCTCAACTAGTCGGTTGACAATTGTTCTTTGACCGACTAACGATAAACAGTAGCTCAGGCTGGAAAATGAAAGCTCAACTAGTCAGTCTAAGAAGGATTCTTAACCGACTAGTTTCACAACTAGTCAATCGGTGAACCTTCTTGGACCGACTAACTGTAAACAGTAACTGAGCTGAAATTGAGAAGGCATTCTAGTCGGTTCAAGAAGCATTGCCGACCGACTAGATTACCATCTAGTCGGTTGGTTCTTCTTCTTGAACCAACTAACATGCACAAGAAGCCGCGATAAGAAGCGTGTAGCTTCGGGAAAGTTTCTATGGGCTTCTAAGATAATCCTGTTGAATATTGGACTCCCCGGATTTGGTTTTGATGATGAGCAAACATAAATAATCCATGAACTAACAATTTGTGAGCGCAGTTTTGGAGATCGTCGCCAAATTCACGAGAACATTCAAAGCGACATCTCAACGCTTCACAAAACTCGTATTCTTGCCTAAAGCTTCGTTGAAGCTCTTGCGCTGTTTTGGAAGTTATGAAGAATCAATCGAAGCTCTCAAAGACCGTTTATTAAGGTTTTATTTATAGTCTTTTTAGCTTCGATATATAGAATGTTAAGCCTTGAGTATATCTTACGTTTCTATCTTCATAACGCTCATATCGTAGCTCTAGGATCTTAGTACAAGTTCACTCTAACTTCCTCGAAGCGTCGCGCTTCGATTCGGACTTGTTTGTGCATATTAGTTGGTACAAGAAGGAGTACTGACCGACTAGATGGTGATCTAGTCGGTCGGCAACTCTTCTTGGACCAACTAGTTTGATTCCTTAATTTCTTGGACTTTACTGTTTACAGTTAGTCGGTCTACGTTGACTCACCGACCGACTAGTTTGTGAACTAGTCGGTCAGTGATGCTTCTTTGACCGACTAGTTGTGACTTACTGTTCATGCTAAATTTCTCCCAAGCTACTGTTTATCGTTAGTCGGTCTAAGAACGTTTGGTGACCGACTAGTTGACAATCTAGTCGGTCAACTTTTGTTCTTGGACCGACTAAGTCATATTGCATTCAGACTATTTCATTTTTCCTCTTAGTCGGTCTACGTTCAGTGACTGACCGACTCGTTGTGAAACTAGTCGGTTAGACAGTCTTCTTGGACCGACTAGATTTCTAGGTCTGAAATTCTCTTTCTTCTCAGTTCCTCTCTTAGTCGGTCCATGCTGTTTGACTGACCGACTAGTTGATGAACTAGTCGGTCAGTGATTGTTCTTTGACCGACTAATTCTCCCAGATTTCTATCCGTTGGAGAATGACCTAAGTTGTTTTTATGGGACCCTATAAATACGAACCTAGGTCATTTCTATCTAGGTTAGAGCTTCCATTCAGAGATTCATTGAGATCAAAAGAGATAGCCATTCTCACCCAAATCTAAAGCTCTCTTCCTCACAAGAAACCCATTCTCTATCATTTCTAGATCTAGAATCCATCTAGAGAGAAGCTTGTTCTTGGTGAGCTCTTCAAGCTATTGCTTGATCCAAGTCTCCAAATCATCCCCAGGTACCGATTGCTGGTCATTTCCTTGGTGCTAGGTCTTGGTGGCTTCATCTTCCTCAAATCCTTCATTTCACCTATTGGGTAAGAAAAACTCAAGGTATAGGATTTTGTGGTAAGTTTGCTTATTTCAATATAACTCATTTATATTGCTTGTTGATTCTCTCGGTTGTGAGAGAAGGTGGTGATCCCGGGTTGTGGGATTCACTATTGCCGTTGTTGTATGATTTGATCTTGTGAAGGTTTTTCACAAGATATTCATAGTGGAAATCTTGGGTTAGGGTTTCTAACCTAAGTATCCGGAGGGGATCCGGGTGGTTGGGACGTAGGATCACCGGGAACAAGTTGGGGAGACTTGGGTGGATCCGAACCCATTAACATCATTTGTTTGCATTGTTAATTTTGTTGTTGTCATTCAATTTAAGCTTCCGCAAATTGATTTGGTAGTTGTTTGCAATTTAATTTGGAATTATACTCCTTATTATTTTAAAGTACTATTCACCCCCCCCTCTAGTACTTGTGCAGTAGCTTGTAGGGCATTACATTTGGTATCAAAGCATGTACTTAGCTATGTCTGCCAACGACAACAAGACCGTGCCTCCACCTTTCAACTATGACACCTTCAGGAACCGTGAAGGAGCGTCATCGGTGATGGAAGGACATTCCTCTACGAGGCCTCCATTCTTCAACGGTACCAACTATGGGTATTGGAAATGCCGGATGGAAACCTTCCTCCGGAGTGCATCCTTATGGAAAACTACAATGAAGGAATACATTGAGCCCAAAGAAGAAGTCTTTGAGAAATGGACTACCGCGGAGGTCACCGCGGAGGTAAGCAATGCGAAGGAAATGAACGCCTTGCAATGCGCATTGGAGCCCGAGGACTTCAATAAGATATGCACAAGTAAGAGTGCATATCAAATTTGGAACTCCCTCCTCATTCTTCATGAAGGGACAAGTAGGGTAAGAGACTCTAAACTCGTAGTCGTAAACAAAGATTACGAAATGTTTCATATGCAACAGGGCGAGAAGATGAAAGAATATTACGCTCGCTTTGTTGACATAATAAACGAGTTAGAGGCCCTCGGCAAGTCCTACACTCAAAAGGAGAAGTGCTCAAAGCTTATTGAAGGACTTCCCTCTTCTTGGGAAAAACGTACCTTCGCCATCGAGGAAGGTAATGACATGAACAAATATACCGTAGTTCAACTAATGGGTACTTTGATGTCATACGAGGTACGCAAAGATAGCAAGGTGAAGTTACAAGAAAAGATGAAGTCCTATTTGAACCTAGATGCGCCTAAGAAAAAGGCGATTGCATTCAAGGCAGCTTCATCCACCTCTACCGATGAAGAGGACTCGGAAGAAGAAATGGACATGGAATACATTGCACTCATGGCAAAGAAGTTCAATCACTTCTTCCGAAAGGGTAACTTCAAACAAAAATCTAAGTTTACTTCTACTAACGCCTCTCCACCTTTGTGCTTTAAATGCAATAAGCCGGGACACATCAAAGCGGATTGTCCTCAAAACAAGCAAAAGGAGAAGTGGAAGGCGCCGAAGTTCGACAAGTCAAAGAAGTACAAAAAGGGGTACAAAAGGGACTTGTCGGAGCAACATTCACCGACTCTGAGGATTCCTCAAGCGGAGAATCGGATGATGAGAAAGTGGAGCAAGCTCACATGTGCTTCATGGCAAGAGAGGAGCATGATCAAGGATCTTCCTCCTCCGATGATAGCGACGACGAAGGCGATGAGGTAACGATGGATGATCTTAGGGATGCTAACTCTCATTTATGGTCTAAATACACTAAATTAGTAAATAGATATACTAAAGTAAAAGATGACCTAGCTAGCATTCAAACCTCGCCTAAGACTATCATCACCAACAACGACACCGTTGTTGAAGAGTTAAGAAATGAGATTATTAATCTCAAATCTAAACTTGAACATGTTAGCATCGAGGATCCGGAAGAACATTGGATAGCGGATTTAACTTCTCAAAACTCGACTTTGAGTATTGAGAACGAGAATCTTAAATCTCGTGTTTTTGTGCTCACATCGCAAGTATCCAATTTGGATACTTCTATGCGTTCTCTCAAAGAGAAATATGAGAACACATTGGGCCGAATTAACAAATTCAACAAAGGTAAGGATCATTTGGATAAAATCCTAAGTGACTTACTTCCGGCCAATCACCACATTGGTTTGGGGTATACGATGGGATGTCCATCCAAAGCAGCCACTACTTTTGTTAGGCCAACTTCCGATGATTCTACGAGTGGTAGCAAACACTCTATTGGTAGTTCATCTACCAATGGTGCTTCCACCTCGTCCACACCCTCTTTCGGAAAGAAACCCACTATGGGTGGACCTCCAACAAATCATAATCTTATATATGGAATTAGTGATGTTTATCTAGTTGATGGTTTAAATCATAATCTTATTTCAATAAGCCAACTTTGTGACAAAGGTTACAACGTTAGTTTTGCGAAAGGATTGTGTCATATTTCAAATGATAATAATAAATTATTATTTTCCGGCACACGCCATAAAGATATTTATATTTTGGATCTTCCTAAGTCATATGAACAATGTCTCGTTGCCAACACAAGTGAACAACACTTATGGCATCGACGCTTTGGACATGTGAACTTTGGAACACTTTATAAGCTTTCGAAATTAAATTCCATTAAAGGTTTTCCGAAACTCGTTTTTGAAAAGAAAAGTTTTTGTGATTCTTGTCAACGTGGCAAGCTTCCTAAATCTTCATTTAAACCTAAGAAAAGCATTTCTACGAAACGACCACTAGAGCTATTACATCTAGATTTATTTGGGCCAACTAGAGTTGCTTCCTTAGGAAATGCGAGATATGGACTAGTCATCGTTGATGATTATTCAAGATTTACATGGGTATTTTTCTTATGTAATAAAAATGAAGCTTTTGAAAACTTCACAATATTTGTGAAGAAAGTACAAAATCTCATCGGAACCACCATTGTCACTATTCGTAGTGATCATGGGGGTGAATTTGAGAATGAGTCTTTCTCAAATTTTTGTGATGATCTTGGAATTACTCGCACGTTTTCTTTCCCTCGCGCACCTCCTCAAAATGGTGTTGTTGAGAGGAAGAATAGAACGCTTGTGGAGTGTGCTCGCACTATGCTCGAAGATAGTCAACTTGGTTATCAATTTTGGGCAGAAGCGGTACACACCGCTTGTTATGTGTTTAATAGAATACTTTTGAGGCCTGGAACCAAACAAACTTGCTATGAATTGTTGTTTGGTAGATTGCCTCAAGTTAAACATTTTCGTGTTTTCGGCGCAAAATGTTTTATTAAAAACACATATGATAATTTGGACAAGTTTGATCCGAGATCGGATGAGGGGATATTTGTTGGGTATTCCTCACATAGCAAAGCCTACCGGATATACAACAAAAGATCCTCTACGATCGAGGAATCACTTCATGTCTCTTTTAATGAGAATTTTACTACTTCTAGAATTTCAAATGATAATGATTCTATGGATGTTTTATGTGATTCGTTTGAAAATTCTAAGTCTATTGATTCAATTGATTCTATTGAGACTAACCCGACTAATGAAGTTGTTGAGAATGTGCCTAGTGATCAAGGTATTCCCAAGCGGCTTCATACCGTTCGCGACCATCCCCATGAGCAAGTCATTGGCAATATTCATGATAGTGTCAAGACGAGATCTCAAGTCCACCACTTCGCCAATAGTGCCTTTGTCTCATCAATAGAGCCAAAGAATATAGTTGAAGCGTGCGAAGATAGTGCTTGGATCCTTGCCATGGAGGAGGAACTCATTCAATTCGAGAGGAATGAGGTATGTGAGCTTGTTCCTTTGCCATCGAAGAACCACACCGTCATAGGGACAAAGTTGATCTTCAAGAACAAATCTGACGAAAATCAAGTCGTCATCCGGAACAAAGCTCGGTTAGTTGCTCAAGGCTATCGCCAAGAGGAAGGTATCGATTTCGAAGAATCCTTCGCTCCGGTAGCTAGATTAGAATCGATTAGACTTTTATTGTCATATGCATGCCATAAAAATTTTAAGTTATTTCAAATGGATGTTAAAAGTGCATTTTTAAACGGAGATGTTGTTGAGGAAGTTTACGTTTCTCAACCTCCGGGCTTCATAAATGAAAAATTTCCAAATCATGTTTTTAAACTAAAGAAAGCTCTTTATGGTTTGAGACAAGCTCCTCGAGCTTGGTATGATCGCCTAAAGAATTTTCTTTTGGATTTGAATTTTAAAATGGGCGAAGCCGATTCTACACTTTTTGTTAAGCATGCGAATAATGATATTTTATTAGTTCAAATTTATGTTGATGATATTATTTTCGGTGCTACTAACTTCACTCTTTGCGAAGAGTTTTCTAATGTTATGAAAGACCAATTTGAGATGAGCCACATGGGCGAACTCAAATATTTCTTAGGTCTCCAAATTCGCCAAATGAACGATGCAATCTTCATCCACCAAACGAAGTATATGGTAGAGTTGCTTAAGCGATTTGGAATGGAAAGTGCTTCCGGGAAAAAGACTCCAATGAGCACGACTACGCATCTCGACAAGGATACGGGCGGTAATGATGTAGACATTCGTCTATATCGAGGTATGATAGGTAGTTTACTTTATCTTACCGCAAGTAGGCCCGATATTATGTTTGCCGTATGCATATGTGCTCGTTATCAGTCTCAACCTAAGGAGTCTCACTTAGTAGCGGTAAAGCGTATTTTCCGTTATCTGAGTTACACTTTAGATTTTGGATTACTTTATCTGAAATCTAGCACGTATGAGTTAGTCTCATACAGTGATACCGATTATGCGGGATGCAAATCCGACAGGAAAAGTACTAGTGGCACTTGCCATTTTCTAGGAAATTCTCTTGTCTCTTGGTTTTCCAAGAAGCAAAATTCCGTATCACTTTCAACCACCGAGGCGGAATATATTGCCGCCGGTGCCGCTTGTGCCCAGGTTCTTTGGATGAGACACACTTTGAAGGATTTTGGTATTCACTGTGATACTAGCCCTATCATGGTGGATAACCAAAGTGCTATCTGCCTTTCAAAGAATCCGGTGCACCATTCCCGATCAAAACACATAGATGTCCGACACCACTTTTTAGATGATCATGTTGCTAAAAAGGACATCATTTTAGTGTACGTTGAAACCCAAAAGCAAATCGCCGATATTTTCATGAAACCCCTAAAGGAGGACTCCTTTGTGCGGTTGCGTCGAGAATTGGGGATTATGGGTGAATCCGATATATAGGATTCATATTTCATTCAATTATCTTGCATGCTATTATATTTTGCGATATTTCGTTCATGCTAGATTTATTGAATTTTTGGGAATTTTATGTGATATGTTTGAATTTATGATCGAATTCGTATTTCAATGTCGTATTTAAGATTTCGACATTTTATGGGGTAATTTAGATGACTAATGAGAGTGTTAAGATATTTCATCCAAGTGGTTTGTGAAGAGAAATCAATTATCAATTTTTGGACTCTTCTAGTCGGTTTCAGTTTATTTATCAACCGACTAGATGCTCATCTAGTCGGTCAGCAAATGAACTCAGACCGACTAGATCAAGCTTTTATCTAACTTTTATCTTTTTCTTTCTTTAGTCGGTCACAGTACACTTACCGACCGACTAGATTGAAAACTAGTCGGTCAGTGAATATACTGCGACCGACTAATTCTAGCCCTAAAAATCCCTGTTTGCCTCTGTTTCGACTTAGTCGGTTCAAGCTCATTGACCGACCGACTAGATCGTAATCTAGTCGGTCAGTGCTTGAACTATGACCGACTAAGTGGGTTAGGGCATTTGCGTCTTTTCGATTTCCAGACCGACTTATACTCATTTCGTCCGACTAAAAATCTTTTTAGTCGGTATTCCCTTCAGCTCAAGCCCGCAAAATCCCTAAACCCCTCCGAGCCTTTTCATCTTCCCGTCGACTCCGGCCTGATCTCCGGCCATCCCCGCCATCCGCCGCCGTCGACTCCTCCTCCTAGGTAAAAACCCCCTCCTCCTAGGTCTCATTTCTTTTTCTAGGGTTTGCTCTCCTTGATTTCAAGTTCTAGCTCCTAGGGTTTCAAAGTTCTCCTAGGGTTCTAGGGCAGCTTGTTCATTTCGTGTTTGCTGTAGGAATCTAGGGCTTCTAGGGTTTGTGCTAGGGTGTTTGATCTTCCCGACGTTTGGTTGTACTCGTCGTGCCTTGACCATAGCAAAGACGAGGATTCCTATAGCCTCTTCTGGGGCTTCTCCTATGTCTATAGGGCCTTCCGACCCTAGGAATCCGCCTAAGCCTAAACGTCATGCCAAATCAACCCAAGCTTCTCCATCTTCGCCTCCTCCTAAGAAGCCGAGGACGGCGACGGTAAAACCGAGAAAATCTAAGACCAAAAAGCCCATTCCCCACTCTCCTGCTACTCCTCCAGATTCCGACTCTGAGTTCGTGCCTGAGGACGAGTCTGGCCCTAGGGAACCTACTCCTCCTCCGAAGACCCATAAGGCTAAGGGTAAAGCTCCTATGCCAGTCGGCGGTGTAGACATATCGTTGTGCCGCGATGACCCTCAGTGTCTCGCAGCATACAACCGTATAGAGCACTGTCCACTGTTGTTAGAGCATTACGTTCAGTTTTCTGATTTTCTCGGCCTTGCTGATCTTCTCTCCTATAGTGGCCTTCTTGATTATCTTCGCTTTGACCCCAAGGCCAATCCTAAACCATATCCTCACCTTGTGAAATTGTTCTATGCCAATCGTGTTCGAGGCCAGTACGATGCCAGCCACTCCATTGAGACTACTGTCTTGGGAACTCCTATAGTTCTCACGGCAGAAATCTTGGGGGAGATTCTTGGTTGCTCGTCGTGTGGTCTCCATCCTTCGGATATTTCCGTCGATGATATTTCCTCCTTGGATCAGTCAGTTCTTTCAGATATCTTCCAGGTTATCCCCTCCGCATTCATTGGTGTTCCATCGAAATCTTTCAAGCCGAATGCGTGGGTTCTTAACCTGATCTTGAAGTCTTGCCTTCTCCCTAAGTATGGATCATCTTCACTTCCATCCCAGCCGTTCTTGAAATTGATCTAAGCTCTTTTCTTGGGGTGCGAGATTAATTGGGCTCGCGTGATACTCGATAAGATGGACTCTTTCGAGTGTATACGCAAGACCAATAAATCTGCACATATTCCATATCCGTGTCTGCTGACCCTAGTCTTTTGTCATTTCCGAGTCCCTCTCCCTCCTGACGATGAGCGTCCCTTGGGTACTCCTCTGAATGCGACGGCCGTTAAGAAATCTCTAGCGGCGCTTCGTCACATGCAGAGGTCTACCGCATCTGCTTCCCAGTCCATTCCCTCAGCTGCTGCAGCCCCCGCTCCTCCTACCACATTAGATGATGTCGTACGCCTTCTTCGTCGGCACGAGTCGCGTTTGGCTCGTACCGAGGAGGTCGTCTGCCGTATGGCTCAGATGATGGGGATTGATCTTCCTCCTTCAGTTTCTGAGGCCGAGGAGATGGACGATGAGGAGATTGACGAGCTTGTCACTTCCTTAGCCCGTGGCGATGAGGCCACTGTTGCTGCTGCTGCTACCTCTTCAGCTCCTGGAGATGGCACCACTTCCGGTGCTCCAGAGACTACTGCTTCAGCACTTCAGACTTCTGAGCCTGCTGCTGACCCTGCTGTCGAGCCTGCACATCTATCACCTGCTGCTGATATTCCTGTTGACACATCTACCGTCGAGCCCGTCGTTGACGTCTCGACTCCTGCCCCGACGATCCCGTCTGTTGAGACACCTCTACTCCCTGCAGAGCCTGAGTCCACTCCGTCGACTGGACCCACGGACACTGCAGATCCAGCCACTTCCTCGTGATCGTTGTTCCGAGGACTCTCCACTACGTTTTGGATGATATATCTTAGTGAGAGTATTTTGGGTTAGGATAGAGTATGAGGGTTATGATATTTTGATGTATTTTGAATGATGTCGATGATGATGTTATATTTTGATGTGGATGATGCTGTTGTATTTATTTTGATGTGGATGATGATGATGTATTTCTTTTTGATGGGTATGTTGCATTTGATGTATCGATATCTTTTTGGATGTTCTCATGATGTTATCATTTATATATATACATCGTCGTTCTCTTTATCTTAATTCGTCGTGCACATTTAATATTCGTTCAATGCATATGATGTGTGAATTCGTCGCTCGACGCATGCAAACTTGGTTAAATAGATTTAAATTCTATAATTGTATAGAATTGTTTTCCATGCACAAATTTAACCAAGAATATTGAATATTGGAGAGTATGTTTCTTTATTCAAGAAATGAATAATTATTTGGTATCTTTGATGATTTTGATTATCGCTTTTTGATAATGGACAATTTTGGCACACCTTGATTTGATTTTATCGCTTTTCCTTTGGTGTCAATTAGTTCCATCGTCATTATCTACGACTCCCGATGTTGGATTTTCCATTTCCTAGTTGTTGTCGTTGTATGCCCCCCATTTTTGGGATAATGCCAAAGGGGGAGAGATAATGATAATAAATAGCGCAAATGAAAATTTAACTCAATTTCCAAGAATCTAGTTTGATATGTTAGATTCAGGGGGAGTTAAGATACATAAAAGGATTTTCAAAATCCGATATTTCGAAAATCGATTCTCTTTATTTATCTTACTCATCTGATTGATGCAATTCATATATATTCATTTTGGAATTAACGTGTCATCAATGCAGGGGGAGTAAGTATTTTGCATTTGAATCAGTATTTTTTATTATTATTTATGTTGGTTTGTCATCACCAAAAATGGGGAGAATGTTGAATATTGGACTCCCCGGAATTGGTTTTGATGATGAGCAAACATAAATAATCCATGAACTAACAATTTGTGAGCGCAGTTTTGGAGATCGTCGCCAAATTCACGAGAACATTCAAAGCGACATCTCAACACTTCACAAAACTCGTATTCTTGCCTAAAGCTTCATTGAAGCTCTTGCGCCGTTTTGGAAGTTATGAAGAATCAATCGAAGCTCTCAAAGACCGTTTATTAAGGTTTTATTTATAGTCTTTTTAGCTTCGATATATAGAATGTTAAGCCTTGAGTATATCTTACGTTTCTTTCTTCATAACGCTCATATCGTAGCTCTAGGATCTTAGTACAAGTTCACTCTAACTTCCTCGAAGCGTCGCGCTTCGATTTGGACTTGTTTGTGCATATTAGTTGGTACAAGAAGGAGTACTGACCGACTAGATGGTGATCTAGTCGGTCGGCAACTCTTCTTGGACCGACTAGTTTGATTCCTTAATTTCTTGGACTTTACTATTTACAGTTAGTCGGTCTACGTTGACTCACCGACCGACTAGTTTGTGAACTAGTCGGTCAGTGATGCTTCTTTGACCGACTAGTTGTGACTTACTGTTCATGCTAAATTTCTCCCAAGCTACTGTTTATCGTTAGTCGGTCTAAGAACGTTTGGTGATCGACTAGTTGACAATCTAGTCGGTCAACTTTTGTTCTTGGACCGACTAAGTCATATTGCATTCAGACTATTTCATTTTGCCTCTTAGTCGGTCTACGTTCAGTGACTGACCGACTAGTTGTGAAACTAGTCGGTCAGACAGTCTTCTTGGACCGACTAGATTTCTAGGTCTGAAATTCTCTTTCTTCTCAGTTCCTCTCTTAGTCGGTCCATGCTGTTTGACTGACCGACTAGTTGATGAACTAGTCGGTCAGTGATTGTTCTTTGACCGACTAATTCTCCCAGATTTCTATCCGTTGGAGAATGACCTAAGTTGTTTTTATGGGACCCTATAAATACGAACCTAGGTCATTTCTATCTAGGTTAGAGCTTCCATTCAGAGATTCATTGAGATCAAAAGAGATAGCCATTCTCACCCAAATCTAAAGCTCTCTTCCTCACAAGAAACCCATTCTCTATCATTTCTAGATCTAGAATCCATCTAGAGAGAAGCTTGTTCTTGGTGAGCTCTTAAGCTATTGCTTGATCCAAGTCTCCAAATCATCCCTAGGCACCGATTGCTGGTCATTTCCTTGGTGCTAGGTCTTGGTGACTTCATCTTCCTCAAATCTTTCATTTCACCTATTGGGTAAGAAAAACTCAAGGTATAAGATTTTGTGGTAAGTTTGCTTATTTCAATATAACTCATTTATATTGCTTGTTGATTCTCTCGGTTGTGAGAGAAGGTGGTGATCCCGGGTTGTGGGATTCACTATTGCCGTTGTTGTATGATTTGATCTTGTGAAGGTTTTTCACAAGATATTCATAGTGGAAATCTTGGGTTAGGGTTTCTAACCTAAGTATCCGGAGGGGATCCGGGTGGTTGGGACGTAGGATCACCGGGAACAAGTCGGGGAGACTTGGGTGGATCCGAACCCATTAACATCATTTGTTTGCATTGTTAATTTTGTTGTTGTCATTCAATTTAAGCTTCCGTAAATTGATTTGGTAGTTGTTTGCAATTTAATTTGGAATTATACTCCTTATTATTTTAAAGTACTATTCACCCCCCCTCTAGTACTTGTGCAGTAGCTTGTAGGGCATTACAAATCCTAGCTCTAAGATATGAGCGTTATGAAGATTAAAACGTAAGACATACTTAAGGCTTAATATTCTATGAAAAGAAGCTAGAAGACTATAAATAAAACTTGACGAACCGTCTTCAAAAGCTTCGATCGAATCTTCTTGACTTCAAAAATGGTCCTTGAGCTTCAACAAAGCTTCAAGCACACGATCACGCGCTTTGATAAGTCTTGAGACGTTGCTTTTGATGTTCATAGAAATTTGGCGACGATCTCCATAACTGTGCTCACAACGAGTTAGTTCACGATATTTATGTTTGTTCATCATCAAAACCAAATCCGGGGAATCAATACTCAACATTCTCCCCCTTTTTGGTGATGACAAACCAACATAAATAATAATAAAAAATAATGATTCAAATGAAATTTACTTACTCTCCAGCATTGATGACACGTTAATTCCAAATTAAATAATAATCATAAGCATCAAGCAGACGAGTAAAGTATAAAGTGTGAATCAAATAATGAAATATCGGATTTGAAATCCATTTTTATATCTTAACTCCCCCTGAATCTAACATATCAAATTAGATTCACGGTAAATTGCTTTGAATTATCATGTAGCACATCGTCATTATTAATTCTCTCACCCTTTGGCATAAGCAAAAAGAGCGGGAGGAGATCAACGACAACAACAATGGCTAAAATAATAGCACGGGAGTCGAAGAATACGACCACGGTCCAAATGACACCAAAGTAAAATACGAAGTAAATCAAAGCGTGTCAACGAGACCATTGTCGATAATCGAAAATTAAAATCATCAAAACTCAAATCAATTTCACGTATTGAGTTATGGAACATACTCTCCAATATCAACATTCTTTGATGAATCAAGTGCATGGAAAACAATTCTATGTTTTTATAGAAATAATTTCTATTAAATCAAATGTAATCGTCGAGCGACGAAATCAACATCAGAGACAATAATATAATGTGCACACTGAAGTAAATGGCAACACGATGTATCTATACTATAAAACATGAAGAATTTGAATCTTATCCTACTAGGATAAGATGACTAGGACAAGGGGTGATGACTAGGATAAAAATTTAGAAGAGGGAAATTTGAATTTTGGGTTTAAAGTTTGAATTTTGTGTAAACAAACTGACCGGGAAAAGCAATGTCACGCTGGGGGGAACAATTTGACTGCACAAAATTTCGAACCTCAACATTTTGACTACACACCATTTGAACCGCACAGAAATTTGCATGCACAAATTAGAAATTTTGAATTGCACAAAATTTATCGGGTTTTGAACCACACAAAAATGTCTGGGGTTTGAACACTGAACATCATAAATTTTGTACTGGGGGGAAACCGCATGAGTTGAATTTTGTGCTGCGGGGGAAAACTTTTCAAACCCAATTTGAATTTTGTGCTGGCGGAGACTTTTGGGTGGGAACATTTCAAAATATCTTCTCTAAAAACCCGTCCCTTATTTCTTAAAACCCCACCATTCAAAAAATACTCTCAACAACTGAAACTCTCATGCTCTATCTCTCTCTCTCCTCTCTCTGACCAAAAAGCATGGGTGTGCGGTTGATTTGGTAACCAAAGACAGGTGGTGCTCAAGGATTTGGTTGATCGTTCTTTCTGCTCATCCTCATCCTTGATTTGTTTTTTTCTTATTTTTTTATTTTTTGGGGATTTTTGCGGGACCTCTTCTAACTGAAACTCCTATTCATCTCCGATCCAGCTCAGCTTCTCATCGTGGTGGGATTTTAGCTGCCAGCATGCACCCAATCCAATGATTTTCTCCAGGAATCATCGTTGTTTTAGTGCAATCATGACTATGATGCTGGTTTCGGGTGCAACGGTGAGATTCGGTTCTTTCTCCAGCTGTAGCTTAAGCGAGAGAGCGTTCGTTGAAGCTGGCAGCTATGTGAAAGGAGGATGGAAGAGGTCAGAGATTTTTTTACTTTTTTTCTTTTTAGGTTTTCAATACCGGTAATTGGGAAGTTTTGTGATGAGTTTAGGTTTTCAAATGCATTTGTTAACACATTTACGAGGCACTCAAGTATATTTTATGTTCCGCTGAAATGAGGGATTAAGACTACAATGTTGAGGGAGGCCTATGCTATGGGGGAGCTGATCGATAAGGACACAATGCTCGAAATTAAGGATAAGTTTGTGGAGTTAATAGATGAGGGGTATCGGGAATGGAAGGAGAATATGAAGATGAGAGGGGAGCAAATACAGAGGGAGATGCAGTTGGTGGCAATGAGGAATGCTGAGTTCTCTGCAAATGAGTCAATGAAAAGATGTGACTTTTCTTAGGCTGATACTAAAATGTGTGAAGGGATATCCATGTGATTAAAGCTTCTGTGGATAAGAACTATGAGATGTCAGAATTTTCATCTTAAGTAGAATTCTTGCTACTCTATTTACCCTCCAAAACTAGAGCACTGCTAATTTTTCACGATTTAAAGAGGAGAGCAGTCTCAAGGATTCATGATCTTTGCAAAAGATTGGAATTTGATTTGTAATGTTTGAGTGCTTGAGTTAATTTAGACTGTAGTTTGCTTCTGATATGTCAAGTGAAGCTGGAGAGAGATGTTGCCTAGTTGAAAACAAATTAACAAATAACGAATGTTTCACTGGTCAAATTATTTACTTACTAAGATGCTTGGGGGAACATAAATGAGTGAATGCGTAAGATTGTTTTATTGATGTAGGGTTCTTAGAGAGACAAAAGGTGGAACATTTTTAGGAAAATAAACAACTCTGTTCTCTACCTTACATACAAAAGGATATGATTTGTGAAGCATTACGTGGCTATGATTCGGAATCAAATTAAAAACCAAATTTGGAATTTTAAACCAAATTTTGAAACCGTTGGGGGAACCAAACCGGCCAACTATACATAAGCAATTTTTGAAACAGTTTGCTTTTAATTTTTTTTTACACGTGTTTCTTTTTCACAGGATTAAGGATTGGATTTGAAAATGGAGTAACATTGTTGCGTTAACGATTGGATTAACGATTGCTGAAATCCATGTAAAAAGAACTACTTCATGTACTTTTGGTTAAAAACAAAGATCCTGAAAATGTTAACAACTTCAATCCTGAAAATGGGATTTGAGGATTTGATATGGTAAGCTGATTTGAGGATTTGATTTCGGATTTGAGGATTCGAGGATTTAACAATCGTTAAAAGAAACATGTGAACAAGTTCAATCCTGAAAATGTTACTACATGTGTTAAATGGAGTAACATGAATTAACGATTGGATTCACAACAATTTTACATAACATCTTCATGTACATATGGAAGTAGATTCTTTTGGATTTGAGGATTTGATGGGCGACCAAATATTCTGTGAAGGTACATACGACAGATTTTATGAACTAAAAGTAATCCTTGAACAATGTTATGTATTGTCATTATGATCAAGAAGGCTTATGATTTTGTATAGAATAGTGAGCTCAGGACAATCCGTTTCGTACTTGAACATCACAGCTTATGATTTCGTGTACATATGTCACAAAATGAAATTTCAACTATGAAACAAAACCGAAAGGGATGTTTCGATCTGATATGTTATGAGGATTTGAGTCTCTCATTAGTTTGTAACATATATAAGTTGTGAGTCGTCCAAAAGAGAAAGAGAACATCTAATACTGTTGTTACGAGTGGGGGAGGATCAAATGCAGGTACACTACCCTTATTTTAGTGTTCTGTGATGTGAAATGAGAGATGTTTGTGGGGAACTAAATTGATGGGTGTTCTTTGAAAGCTTGGGGATTTTTGTATTGGGTAATTGAATTTCAATGGTGAGCCTAGAACCGTCCGTTTTACATGTGTGTCCTTAACGGTTTGTAGAGTAAATTCTAATCTTAGACAATTTAAATGCATGATTGATGTAATGCGTAATCTATGTGTGTGATTTTGTTTTCTTGCTAGAAACCATGATTATGAACTATTTCATTGGAACACTGTATCGGTAATATGACATTAAGCTTGCTTTGCACATACATTTTAGCATGTAGCTTTTTTTTAAATTTGTTTTCCATTTGTGCCTTTCTAGGATCTATTGTCGGCCCCTATTTTTTACAACCTGACATGCATGAAAAATTCAGATACTCTCTTACTTTCATGCACATGAGCACGCGTAGTAATGATGATGTTCACTGCTTTAGGCATGTTACCTAAAGCTATTGGATAAGAAGTTCAAAAACCAAGGTCTATAGAGCATCTGTATATCAATACAAATTTATGAGAAACTACCTCATATTCAATGTCAGTATTAGTCTATTTATGAAATTCTCACATGTTTATTTATGGATACAAAAGAAGAAACATCGGCGACGATGGAAGCTTCTTATTGGTTTGTCGTAACCGAGACACGTCCTGATTTAAAAGGATTTGCCAAGTGAAATTTACACTTGCTTTTATGTATATGTCGATCTTGACTAAACAGAGTAGAGTTCTTTTTGTTATTAGGGTGGATTTTGGAATTTTTATACATGACATTTTAATACATTTTTGGTATGCTGAAACTTTTGTGTTATGCTAGATAAAAGCTTGACAAGTTTGTGTTATGCTGAAAATTATTATTATGCTGAAGGAGAGCATACTCTCCTTCAAATAGAGTTTAACAACATAAATTTGTCCCTGAGAATTTTGTGTTGGATTATTGGTCTTAAATGTATTTTTGTTCCTTTAGTGGATGCTTACAAAATGTCATTGTCGAAATAAATCTTTCCCTGATTTTTTTTCATATATATGTCATTGTAAAGCATCTATATCTGTCATAAAACCAAGATTCCATATGTTCCAGGATATCAATTATATTATTCTGTAATTACATTAACAAGTATCCAGATGACACAAAAATTAGTAAGCCTTGATTTTGTACTCAACAATAATTTCACTTTGCTAATTTTGTAAATTACACAAATATCCAGATGTAAATTACACACATATCTCAGAAACTATATGATCCAGTACCAATTTATTAATACCAATTCACAGTTGATGTTCAGTTTGGATGATACATACACGTTTATTTTGTAGTTCAGGGCAAATTGGATGATACATACATATGGCAAGCTTGATTTTTATGCCCAGGTTATTTAGGCATTGATGTTCAGGGCATCCAATTTATTTTTTATGCCCTGGTTATTTTGGCAAGCTTGATTATTTTTTATACCCTAAACATCAACACCACTTCTCTGTACATCAAAAATTGCTTGATTATTTTGTAGTTGCAAATAAATTTGTGCCAACGTCGTTATATTATGATAATATCGATTATAATTTCTATAGTAATCAAGTTCTCATTTAATATGTTTCTATGGAAAACATATTAGCTTTCTAAACATGAAGGTGCAGCTTTAGCTAATATGTGAGTGAATGATACTTTAATGGACCAGCTACAAATTGTGAGTAAATGATACAATTGATTTGTGAGAAAGTGATGATTTTTGTTCAAACATCCATAATGTCATTGTTACTATAAACATAGGATTTTGAAGCAGATTTTTGAAGGTTTGAGGTGAATATTTGTGTAATCAACAAAAAAGTTAGTCTAAATTGTGTAGTTAACATGTACTCCGTTAATTCCCTATTTGATACCCTATTTGATTAAAAACATGTACAGTTAACAGATACTCTATTAATTATGTTCCCATATAACGGTGAAGAAGTAATAATATTTTGGCTAATGGGAATAGTAATAGGATTTTATATTCATTGCTAATTTATCTTTTGTGAATGCTCTCTCACATCCTGCTGTTTTTATTCAGGGGCTTCACAAAATTTATCCGCACAGATTATGTTCGTTGGAATAGTGAAAACCGCATTGTTCCTGCAGTTTTGTTAGTAAGGTTTAGTATAATTGTGCGAAAAATTGGGAAAGAAATTACATGTACATAGAAAAAATTGGCATAATTAGATTTCGTGTTTATTTCGTTCAATTCTCCAGCCTTATTTGCATTTGTTTTTCGGCTCTACAGTGGTTGCATTTGTTTTTCGTCTCTACAATGGTGATCCCTAAACACATATATCTTTTATTTGCTTCACTTCATCTTGGACTTGACACCAACTCTTATTGTGGTGATATATGGTTGATAGCTCTGCATGTTGTGGCTGCATATTGTGGTTAATATCATCTTCTATATTCTGTAGCTTATAGAGCCCAATATATTTGCACTAGACCTGCTCTTACTGTTAATAAATGGTGTTCTGAGTCAAGCAACAAATTGTCATAATGCTTGCCGTTCCACTAGATTTCAGGGCACATGCAAGATAATTTATAAATAATTGTAGTTAAGCATTTTGATTTGTTAAATGATTTACAGTTAAAAAATATTATTGGAAGTTGAGGATAATCAAGTCGAGTACTTAATGGGACAATAACAACAAATTGAGTTGTTTTAAATTTCAAATGTATCTTTTCATAAAATTAAAGGATATTATGTTAGTCCATTGCATGTCAATTTCAATTAAGATGTCAAGTAAGAAATGCCACATGGCTTTTGCTTTGATAAAAATTTTGGCATGGTGGAGAGAGAACCATGGTCTACGGTAGTTATGCCAGCATAAACGTGATGTCTGCTTAGAATAATTACAGAATTTCTTCAGATTTCTCACCCAAAATTTTCTAGATTGGTGCAAAGTTTTCTTTATATTTTTTATAACTTTCTGTTTCTGTTAGAGTTATTTGTATTTAAATCGTCTTTTGCTTCAGCATAGTGGATGTAGAATATACATGTAGTGGAAATTAACTACTTTGTTTATATATTTGTAAATATCACATATTATCTTGATTAGTGAAAACATATGTTCTTGATTTGCATTATTTCAAACGGTGAGTTCAATGAACAATAGGAAACCCAATTGGGAAATTCAATTGAAACATTACAATGTAGTTATAAGTTCCCTCCATTCAAACAGGAAATAGAAAAGTGGCAAATCAATTGAGGGTAACTGATAATTGTACACACAAATTACACGCAGTCAAATTGAAGTTTATATCCTGAATATGTCAACTCAGTTGAGGGTAACTGATAATTGCACACACAAAATAGAAAATTCATGAATACAATCTGGGTACAAACAAATTTGAAAATTGAAGTTAGCAAACAGTTTGTTCTTGGTAAAATCTAATTTGCTAACTAATTTGCTACACTATGTTCTGAATGGGAA
Organism: Scilla litardierei; assembly: GCA_030789695.1. NCBI lineage: Eukaryota > Viridiplantae > Streptophyta > Magnoliopsida > Asparagales > Asparagaceae > Scilla > Scilla litardierei. The sequence continues at coordinate 685,085,045 of CM061142.1, read as the reverse complement.
ATCCAAAATGTACAAACTCATATATGTTTTTTGCTGTTCTGGATATTTGCCAGTAAAAAAATGAATTGACTTTGTGTTGTTGTAAGTTAACTGATATGTTATTTGTTATTTCAAAGGGAAGGTTTCAAATTGCCATAACAAACATTGTATTGTTTCAAAAAGAATCATATCAGTATCAAACGTTTTTTATTGTTTGTTGGCATTTTAATATTGAATGGTCAATAATATGCCAATGCTATATCAGTATTAATACGAGAAACAAATCAGAATAAATTTTTTTATTGTTTGTATTAACTAATTGTTTGACATTCCTGAAAATTATCGGGTGATTATATTCATTGGTTTCTAAATTTTGCAGTTTTTGTGTAAACAACAAAGGGTTGTTGCGGCACAGGCTATTTGGAGGCTGCAGTGTTGTGCAATATATTTTCAACTACTTGCAAAAACGTATCCAGTTACATATTTTGGGATAATGTTCATCCTACAGAGAGAGAAAATAAGATCATTGTTGACAAGCTTACTGGAAAATACATTGGATTTATAAGTTGAGGAGGAAGTCTAACTCAAGCATGTATTTGATTAGAGATAGAAGAACTAAAGAGTTAGTTGTAGCTACAGGCGATGCGTTAAAAAGGCATCTTAAGCAATGTAAAATATGTACATGGTGTTGATGTACAATTCACATTGACTGTCATCTATTTCTCACGTGTATCAAGAGTGACTGGACAATCTTACTGAAATTTGTGGATACAATTCATACTACTGTCTTCTCACCTTGAATTCCATTGGGATTTCTTTCTGGTTACCGGATATGGGATTCAATACTATATAACATGATATGGTTTGTGAATAAAGTGGAATTGGGAAAACATATTTAAGAAGAGTTCGATTAGATTTTTTTGTTGATTTTTTTGTTTCTTCTTTTTTGGTAGGTAAACTGCTAAGAGTTTTTCACTTATTGTCATAGTCCATGTCATTTGCCCACAACTAAAACATGTGTAAGCATCAGAGAAAGCTGTAAGCATTTGACATTTGGTTATTATATAACGATGATGTCCCACAACTACTCTTTCAATCTACATGCTTGCCTCCTTCTCTCTTTTGTGAATATGTGCACGCACACGCGTGAGAGAGAAATTCAGATCGTTTCTTATGTCAAAGAAATACTTCGAAACATGAAGAACTCTGACGATTAACATTAGTAAAACGTTAAGTCTGTTGAGATCATCTCACTGAAGCATGTTTGTTTGGTTGGAAAATAACCATGATGGTGAATTTTTTAAATTTCTATTAATTGAAATAATTTCATGAGTGATGTCTCAAGTGAATGATTTGAAGGGAATGTTCATTTCATAAAAGCACATATGTATCTTCATTATTCTTTGCCCAAACTTTAGTGTTTGCAATGTTACCACGCTAATTTGTTGTTCCGCGCTGAGGGCGCCCGTGCAAAAGGCGACTGCGGTGAATTTGTTGTTCCATGTCGAAGGCGCCCGCGCCAAATTTGTTGTTCTGTGCCAAAGGCGCCCGTGTCGCTAAATATTTTTACGCTAATTTATTGTTCTTTTAAATTTTTATTGTGGAAATAAGTTTTTGGGGAACAAAGATTTCACAGGGGGAATCTTAAATTAATCGTGCCCACGGGCACGGGTTATGACTAGTATATATATAAGAACATGGATACATCAAAAGTATACATCTGCCAACAATAATATAAACGATCCTCAGATCGGGGCACATCATACAACATATATCTCACAGACATCAAAATGATCATACAACAGAAGTGTAGCAGCAAAACACCAAAAATACATCAAAAATCAAGAACCACCCAAACTATCCTACCCCACACTCTCAATACAAAATATATCATCCAATGTGCATAGTGAGAGTCCTCCAATGCAAGCTCAGGAGGTGGAGGCAGGGTCAGCAGCAGCAGCAGGCTCTGCAGAAGGTGTGGTGGTCTCAGGAACGATCGGAGTGTCAACTGATGGGAGAGTGGCAACTGGAGTGGTCTCGGGAGCACCAACAAACGAAGTATCCACCGGAGGAATGGTGGAAACAGGTGTGCTCTCGGGATCACCAGCAGAAGTAGGAGCAGCACGAGCAGACGTACCCCCAGAGACACAAGCAGCAGATCTAACAAGCTCCTGGAGCTCATCCTCATCCATCTCATCATCGTCAGAAACTGACGGAGGAACCTCAATGCCCAAGTGAGAGCAGATGCAAGCTAGCATCACCTCAGAACGAGAGACACGAGACTCCACACGTTTCAAGGAAACGGCAAACTCAGCGAGTGTAGGAGCAGGAGGACGAGCAGAAGCTGAAGGGGTTGTCCTCTGAACACGACGAAGCACCGCAAGAGACTTCTTGACGGCCGTCGCATTCAAAGGAGGACCAAGAGGACGCTGGTCATCGGGAGGGAGAGGGACGCCGAAGTGATGGAACACGAGAGTCAATAGGCACGGATAAGGAATGTGGGCTGACTTGGTGGACTTTTGAATACATTCGAAGGAGTCCATCTTATCAAGAATAATCCATGCCCAATTGATCTCGCTCCCCATAAAAAGAGCGTTGATCAGCTTAAGAAATGGCTGGGAGGGTTAGCTAGATGATCCGTACTTCGGAAGGAGGCACGACTTCAAGATCAGATTAAGAACCTAGGCATTCGGCTTAAAAGATTTAGAAGGGATGCCAATCATGGCGGGAGGGATGGCATGAAACATGTCGGCAAGCACGGTCTGGTCAAGATCAGAAATATCATCAACAGAGATATCGGCAGGAAGAAGGCCAGAGGATGACACACCTATCAACTCCCCTATGATTTCTACCGTGAGGACAATAGGTGTCCCCAAGACAGTCGTCTTAATGGAGTGAGTGTCGTCATACTGACCCCGGACACGATTCACGTAGAATAGCTTGACGAGACGGGGGTACGGGTGTGGGTTCACCTTAGAGTCATGGCGAAGATAATCTATAAGGCCACTATACGAAAGAAGATCGGTGAGATGTGGGAAATCAGATAATGAAAGAAGTGCTCCAATATCAATGGACAGTGTTCGATACGATTGTATGCCACGAGACACATCGGGTCATCACGACATAACGATATATTGACACCGCCCACTGGCATGGGAACCTTCCCCTTAGATGGACGAGTGCTAGACCGAGGAGGAGGAGTAGGAGCCCTAGCGGTATGCTCGGACTCGGGAATATACTCAGTGTCGGAGTCATCGGGAGGAGTGGGTGCACGAAAGGAAGCTGGAGACACGGTTTTCTTCCTAGGCTTGGGTTTGGGCTGAGATTGGGCTCTAGGCTTCGCAGTCGCCGTCCTCTTCTTCTTAAGAGGAGGCGAAGAAGATGATGGATGGGTCGATTTGGCTCGGCGTTTGGGTGGAGTTCGTTTGGGTTGAGGGGGGGGGGTCCGTAGGAGGCGACTCTACGGTCATGGGAGACGGACTCGAGGGTCGGATGGGGATGTGTGTCTTCGCCATAATCGAGACGAGACAAGATCAAACAAACAAAATTGACAAAAATCAAGAGCAAAAACCCTAACACAAACCCTAGGAGTAGAAACCCTAGAACGAATTCTAACTGAAATCTAACAGAAAAGAACCCTAAACACAAGAGAGGATATAGGAGTTATACCCTAGGAGGAGATAGGAGAGATGGGCACCGGCGGAGATGGCCAGAAAACGACGGCAAACGGCTGAGATGGCTGGAAATCGACGGAGACAGCGGAGGAGAGTGAGGGAGTCGAGGGGGTTTTTGGTTGAGAGAGGAGGGATGCACCGATTAGAATGATATCTAATCGGTGTGAAGGGGTATAAGTCGATTAGAAGACCAAAAGACGCAACAGCCCCCGACGCAGTTAGTCGGTCACAGTTCAAGCGCTGACCGACTAGATTGCAATCTAGTCGGTCGGCCAATGAACATGAACCGACTAAGTGCAAACAGTAACTGAAGCCAAAATTAGGGCTGAGTTAGTCGGTCTGAGTTCATTCACTGACCGACTAGAACTCAATCTAGTCGGTCGGTCAATGAACATGAACCGACTAAGAGAGTCCAAAAATTTGAAATTTTGAAATTTTGAGTTCTCTCCTACGCGCACTTGGACGAAACAACCAAATACTCTCATATAACATTATACTACCCCATAAAACATCGAAAATCTTAAATACGACGTTCATGAATAATTCGAGCATAAATTCCGAAAATTCAGCCAAAAATCCAGAAAATCTCAATTAATCTAGCATGAGCATATATAAAGAAATTTTAATATCATGCAAGATTATTGAAAATATAAATCCTAAATCTCGGATTCACCCATAATCCCCAATTCTCGACGTAACCGCACAAAGGAGTCTTCCTTGAGTGGTTTCGTGAAAATATCGGCGATTTGCTTCTGGGTTTCAACGTACACTAAAATGATGTCCTTTTTAGCAACATGATCATCTAAGAATGGTGACGGACATCTATGTGTTTAGAACGGGAATGGTGTACCGGATTCTTAGAGAGACAAATTGCACTTTGGTTGTCCACCATGATTGGGCAAGTATCATAGTTTATACCAAAGTCTTTAAGAGTGTGTCTCATCCAAAGAACCTGAGCACACGCAGCACCAGCGGCAATATATTCTGCCTCGGTGGTTGAAAGTGATACGGAATTCTGCTTCTTGGAAAACCAAGAGACAAGAGAATTTCCTATAAAATGGCAAGTGCCACTAGTACTTTTCCTGTCGGATTTGCATCCCGCATAATCTGCGTCACTATATGAGATTAACTCATATGTGCTAGACTTTGGATAAAGTAATCCAAAGTCGAGTGTGTAACTTAAATAACGGAAAATGCGTTTTACCTCTACTAAGTGAGATTCCTTAGGTTGAGACTGATAACGAGCACATACACATACGGAAAACATAATATCGGGCCTCCTAGCAGTAAGATATAATAAACTACCTATCATACCTCGATATAGACGAATGTCTACATCTTTGCCGCCCGTATCTTTATCAAGATGTGTAGTCGTGCTCATTGGAGTCTTCTTGCCCGAGGCATTCTCCATTCCAAATCGCTTTAGCAACTCCACAGTGTACTTGGTTTGGTGGATGAAAATTGCATCGCTCATTTGGCGAATTTGGAGACCTGAGAAATATTTGAGCTCACCCATGTTGCTCATCTCAAATTTATCCTTCATAACATTAGAAAACTCTTCGCAAAGAGTGAAGTTAGTAGCACCGAAAATGATATCATCAATATAAATTTGAACTAAAATAATATCATTATTCGAGTACTTAACAAATAATGTAGAATCAACTTCACCCATTTTAAAACCCAAATCCAAAAGAAAGTTCTTTAGGCGGTCATACCAAGCTAGAGGAGCTTATCTCAAACCGTAAAGTGCTTTCTTAAGTTTGAAAACGTGATTTGGAAATTTTTTATTTATAAAACCCGGAGGTTGAGAAACATAAACTTCCTCAACAATATCTCCGTTTAAAAATGAACTTTTTACATCCATTTGAAAGAGTTTAAAATCTTTATGGCATGCAAAAGATAACAATAATCTAATAGATTCTAATCTAGCTACCGGAGCAAAGGATTCTTTCGAAATATAAACCTTCCTCTTACCGGTAGCCTTGAGCTACTAACCGAGCTTTGTTCCGGACGACAATTTGGTTCTCGTCGGTCTTGTTCTTGAAAATCCACTTCGTTCCTATAACGGTGTGGTTCTTCGAAGGCAATGGAACAAGCTCCCAAACCTCATTCCTCTCAAATTGAATGAGTTCCTCCTCCATGGCTAAGATCCAAGCACTATCTTCGCACACTTCGTTAATATTCTTTGGCTCTATTGAGGAGGCAAAGGCACAATGAGCGAAGTAGTTGACTTGTGATCTCGTCTTGACACTATCAAGTATGTTGCTAATGACTTGCTCATGGGGATGGTCACGAACTGTATGAAGCCGTTTGGGAATTACCTGATCACTAGGAACATTCTCAGAAGATTCATTAGTAGGGTTAGTATCAATAGAGTCAATATAATTAGAATTACCAATAGAATCACATAAAACATCCATGGAGTCATCATCATTAGTAATTCTAGACGGGACAAAACCTTCATTGAATGAAACAATGGTGGTTCCAATGAGATTTTGTACTTTCTTAACAAATATTGTGAAGTTTTCAAAAGCATCATTTTTATTACTTAAGAAAAATACCCAAGTAAATCAAGAAAAGTCATCAACGATGACAAGTCCATATCGTGCATTTCCTAATGAAGTAACTCTAGTTGGCCCAAAAAGATCTAGATGTAATAGCTCTAGAGGCCTCTTAGATGAGATGCTTTTCTTAGGTTTAAAAGACGATTTAGGAAGCTTGCCTCATTGACACGAGTCACAAAAGCTTTTCTTTTGAAAAACAAGCTTAGGAAAGCCTCTAATAGAATTTAACTTGGAAAGCTTAAAAAGTGTTCCAAAGTTCATATGACCAAAACGTCGATGCCATAAGTGTTGTTCACTTGTGTTGGCAATGAGACATTGTTCATATGATTTTGGGAGATCTAATATATAAATATCCTTATGGCGTGTGTCGAAAAATAATAAATCATTATTATCTTTTCTCAAAATATGGCACATTCCTTTCGCAAAGCTAACTTTGTAACCTTTGTCACATAGTTGGCTTATTGAAATAAGATTGTGGTTTAATCCTTTAACAAGGTAAACATCACTTATTAGTGGTTTAGAAGGATTACCTACTTTACCAACACCTATGATGGTTCCACTCTCGTCGCCTCCAAAGACTACCCGGTTCCCATTTGCAATGGGCACCACTCCGGAAAGCAATTGAGCATCACCCATCATGTGTTTTGAACACCCGCTATCAAGTATCCAATTATTCTTGGAGCTAAATTTGTATTTGTTGCTCCATTTCTTTTTCTTGAGTACCTAAAGATAGAATCTCATTCCATGGTACCCAAGGTCATTGGGTCCTAAAAGATTAGACCTTTGGAAGCCAAGTCCAATTGGACTTAGACTTCCCCACATAATCATCATTATGCACGACATTCATAAAATAAGAATTCATATAAGCTTGTTTTTCATGCATTCTTGTGTCCTTCGGGCTCCAAATAGTGAAGATTTTGGGAGCCCTATTCCTATTGGGAGCATGCATGCGTTGTTGATTTCTACGTGATGCATGTCGTGGATAGGCATATGGCACATGATGAAATGGTGCATGATGATAATTGTTCATATGATGATGTGGGTGAACATATGCATGTGGAGGAACACGTGCGTGAGGGTGTCTCACATGGTGTGCACGTTGTCACGACCCGCTTCCTAGCTTAGAGGCGAGACGTGGAAAGGTCCGCACGAGCGTGGAGCTGTGAAGCCCCAAACCCGATAAGCGTCAATAAAACATAAGCAGGTCCCTGTAACCACAACGGAGCAACAATAATAATAAAAGGAGAGACAGAAATAAAATTCTCATATCTTATAAATTGTCCAACATGAAAATAAGTTCAACATCCAGAAAATCCACCAGGCTAAAAGAAAGAGTCTAAAAAGGCCCAGAACAAGGCCAACAAAAGCAACAACACCACAAAGTATAAGTGCTACGCACCAACAACAAAACAACAGTCTAAACAAAAGGAAAACACAACGAAGACACTAGGACTGGTCCCCAGTGTCCACGTACTCCCCGTCAAACACAAGCTCGGGCTCGGCGTCAGCAAACACCTCGTCCTCAACAAAGGACCCAGGCTCGGGATCTAACATGTGTCACCCAAAAGAGTAAAGGGCACATGTCAGCAAGTCTAAAAGACTTGGGCAGGGAAACTGAAAGTAAGGCAACTAGCAACCTAGCAATTATTGTATGATGCATGGCAAGTAAAGTAAGGCAGGGAAGTGACAAGTAAACGGGAGTACAATTAGCAAGTGTCAAGTGGTAGTTGTGACATGTAATGTCAAGGAACAAGTACAAGGGATCACTCAACGAGTGCCCTATTGCCCGCAGGCTGTGCTCAAGTGCAAGTCAAGGGAATCACGTCAAGTAAACACGTCGTGCACAGATATTCCGCCTGTTGGCTAGAGCGGCTGATCGGGCCAACTCCTAAGCTCAAGTGACCGTTTATCTCTACCCCTCCCAAGTGTGTCGAGCCAGGGCATTACCCCCGAACACGGAATGCTCGCTTCTGGGACACGAGCCAGGAAGTGTGAATAACACGTATGGCATAGGGTTATGCCCACGTATAGTGGGTGCCTAGCCGAAACTAGTAGGTCGGGCGTTGGCTATCAATCAACACATGGCCCGCTTCTGGAGCATGAGCCAGGAAACACAAGTATTGTAGCGTGTGCTACGAATGTGACATACAACATGGATGGCAATCTATTCGCGTACCGTAAATCAAAATTAAACATGACATGGTAGTTGTGCAACATGGTAAACGAAGGTCCTAGCTTCGTTGTCAAGCTAGTTCCAGAATTTGCGCCTAGGCGGGTATCATTTCGTCGCCTAGTCTCTTTTACGCCTACAACAAGCAAATGGCCTAAAACATGGCCTAACCCTAGGTGGCAAGTTTCACTTGCCTAGCACCGGGAATGACGATTACGAAGGTTCGTCTCGCGGATGCTAATCTACGGGGGAAATCGCTGTTATGGGGGAAACAAACATCAAACAACATGAAAATTTCATTAGGGTTTCATAAAAATACAAATAGGTTTTAAAAACGTCAAGAGATCGATTTCTCACCGTGAGGAGGCGGAAGAAACACTCCGGAGAACCCTAGGACCAGATCTGGAAACGAAAGGAGAAGTTTGGAGAACTAGGGTTTTTGGGGGATTTTGGTGGTTTTGATGGAGATTTGGGGAAGATGAGAGGTAGAATGAGTGGAGGGTGAGTTTGGATGATGGATCTTGGGTTTGGGATGAAGGAATGAGGGTTGGAGGGAGAAAGGGGCTCAATGGGGGAGATTTTAGGGTTTTTGGTCGAGTGGAGGAAGAAGAAAACGTTTGGGAGGGGTATAAATAGGTTGGGCTGGCGGCTGCCCAGAAATTAGGGTTTTAACACAGATTAGTCGGTCAAAGAGCAACCACTGACCGACTAGTTTGGCAACTAGTCGGTCGGTCGACCAACGCAGACCGACTAAGTGTAAACAGTAACTTTTGAATGAAAATAGGATTTGGATTTAGTCGGTCGATGAACAACTACTGACCGACTAGTTTTACATCTAGTCGGTCGGTGAACGTTCGTAAACCGACTAAGAGTAAACAGTAACTCAACTGTACAGAAGAACCCAGAATTAGTCGGTCTGAGTACAAAACTTGACCGACTAGTTTAACAACTAGTCGGTCGAAAGATGAACTTAGACCGACTAAGAATGAACAGTACTGATACTAAAATTTTGATGATGTGTTAGTCGGTTAAAGAAGCATTGCCGACCGACTAGTTTGCAACCTAGTCGGTCAACCAACGTTCTTAGACCGACTAACGATAAACAGTAACTCTTGAGAAATTTAGAAAGCCAACTAGTCGGTCCAAGTAGGATTGCCGACCGACTGGATCGTCATCTAGTCGGTCGGTGCCACTTCTTACACCAGCTAATAAGCACCAAAAGTTCCGATACGGAGCGCGGAGCTCTGGGATCGATTCCTAAGACTCCTAGGCTTGATCTAATAGTAAGATACGACTGTTATGATGCCCGTCATGAATGACATACTTCGAAATCGACGATCCTAAGGAAGAAACGAGAAAACACGACGAAATGATCGAAAATGAAAGCTACGGAGACGGAAATCACACAAAAGGAGAAAATCCACCAAAACATATATTATATTATAATAAATCCAGATACATGAAAACCAGTCGTTACATCCTCCCCAACTTAAGAAAAATTCCGTCCTCAGAATTTCCAAACACTCACGTGCCCGGAAACAAAAGTGGGAAACGCTCTCGCATCTCATCCTCATTCTCCCAAGTAGACTCTCCAGGTGAGCCGTGTCGCCACATCACCCTCACAAGATTGACAATCTTGTTCCGAAGCGATTTCTGACGCCTGTCCAGAATCTACACTGGATGCTGGTCATACGTCATATCGGGGCGAACGGTAATCTCTGAAAAATCCACAGCATGAGATGGATCGCTAATGTATCGACGAAGCTACGACACATGGAAAACATTGTGAACTCCTTCCAAAGATGGCGGCAAGGCCAAGCGATAAGCTACCTCGCCAACCCTCTCCAAAATGTCAAATGGTCCAATGTATCGCAGGCTCAACTTCCCTCGCTTCCCGAAACGAATCACACCACGATTTAGGGAAATCTTCAAGAACACATGGTCGCCCGGCTGAAACTCCAAAGGACGACGTTTAGCATCCGCCCAATGCTTAAAACGGTCCTGAGCAATCCTCAACCTCTCCCGAATATTCCTGACGATATCCACGGCCTCCACAATCATCTCAGGTCCCAACAGCTCCCGATCACCAACGTCATCCCAACTCAATGGCGATCGACATTTCCTCCCATAAAGAGCGGCGAAAGGCGCCATGCCAATACTCGCCTGGAAGCTGTTGTTGTAAGAAAACTCCACCAGATGTAGATGGTCCTCCCACGAACCCTTGAAATCCAACATGCACGCCCTCAGCATGTCTTCCAAAATCTGAATCGTCCTCTCGGACTGGCCATCCGTCTGCGGATGGTACGCCGTGCTGAAACTCAGACGCGTACCCAAACTCTTCTGCAAACTCTGCCAGAACTGAGATGTGAACCTCGTGTCTCTGTCTGACACGATACTCACGGGGACTCCATGAAGTCGCACAACCTCCTGCACGATTCACGTTACATCACTATCCAACTAGGAAAAGGAAATGAAACGGAGTGTAAAAGAATTTACCTCCATATATCTCCTCGCCAGCGCCTCAGTGGACTGTCCCACTCGGAACGGAATAAAGTGCGCAGATTTGGTCAATCGATCTACGATCACCCAAATCGCGTCATTCTGCTTCGGACTCCGAGGTAGTCCAGTCACGAAATCCATAGTGATGTGTTGCCACTTCCACTCTGGAATCGGAAGCGGTTATAGCAACCCGGCCGTACGCTGATGCTCCGCCTTTACTTGCTGGCAAACCAAGCACTTGGCTACACTCTGAGCCACACTTCTCTTCATACCATGCCACCAATAATTCAGACGAAGATCCTGGTACATCTTGGTGCCACCAGGATGCACAGAATACGGCGAACTGTGTGCCTCCACCATCAATTCCTCTCTGATATCCCCAGCTGTCACACACAACTTGGCCCCAAACCTCAGCGAGCCATCCTCATGAATCAAAAATTCAATCCGCAAACCGGCTTCCACCTGCTCCCGAATCTTTACCAGCTTCGGATCCTCAGCCTGGCCAGCCTTAATCCGATCCACGATCGTTGACTGTACCTGCATGTACATCAACGAAGAAGCCTCCCCAGGAAGAACAATCTCCACACCAGACTCGGAAAAATCCTGCTGCAATCTCCACTGCGAGGTCAAAATCATCACCGCTGGAAGCCTACTCAGCGCATCAGGGACCACATTCACCTTGCCAGGGTGATACTGCAAATCAATATAATAATCCGCCATAAGCTCCAACCATCGACGCTGTCGCATGTTGAGCTCCTTCTGAGTAAAAATATACTTCAAGCTTTTGTGATCGGTGAAAATCTTCACTTTCTCACTCAGCAGGAAGTGCCTCAAAATCTTAAGAGCAAACACAACGGTAGCCAACTCCAAATCATGCGTCGGGTAATTCTTCTCATGAACCTTAAGCTGACGAGACGCATACGCCACAACATGTCCGTGCTGATACAACACACAACCGAGACCCTTGCCAGAAGCATCGCAAAAGATCTCAAATCCACCGCGATCAGGCACAACAAGAATAGGGGCAGTCGTCAACCTCTCCTTCAGAATACCAAAAGCACTCTCACAATCACCCGACCAAACAAAAGCAACATCCTTCCACGTCAACCTGGTCATCGGCTCAGCAATACGTGAAAAGTCCTTAATGAAACGCCGATAGTAACCAGCAAGTCCAAGGAAACTCCGAATCTCAGATGCGGACGACGGAACAGGCCACTCTCTGATGGCCCTAATCTTCTCGGGATCCACTGAAATACCATCTCCAGTCACCACATGCCCGAGAAATGCAACTCTATCCAGCCAAAACTCGCACTTCGAAAACTTAGCATACAAACGATGCTTTCTCAAGATCTCCAAAACCGTCCTCAAGTGCGTGGCATGCTCTTCCTCCGACTTCGAATAGATCAGTATGTCGTCAATAAAGATAACGACAAACTTATCCAAAAAGTCGTAGAAAATCAGGTTCATCAGATTCATGAAAACTGCGGGCGCGTTAGTTACGCCGAAAGGCATAACCACAAACTCATAGTGTCCATACTTCGTCTTGAACGCTGTCTTCGGAACATCATCCTTCTTCACCTTCAACTGATGGTAACCACTCCTCAAATCCAATTTAGAGAATACCCTCGAACCTCCAAGCTGATCAAAAATATCATCGATGCGAGGCAACGGGTATTTATTCTTAATGGTCACCGCATTCAACTCCCGATAGTCCACGCACATGCGACGTGAACCGTCCTTCTTCTTCACCAACAGCACCGGTGCTCCCCACGGAGACACACTAGGATTTATATAACCCTTCTGCATGAGCTCATCCAACTGCTTCCGCAACTCTTCCAACTCTGCAGGTGCCATACGATACGGCGCCTTCGAAATCGGCTGCGCACCTGGATTGAGATCGATAGAAAATTCTAAAGCTCGATCAGATGGCAAACCAGACATCTCCTCGGGGAAGACGTCACCAAAATCGTGCACCACAGCTGGCCACTCCAGCTCCATCTGCATGGCCACAGCCTCCACTGGTCTGGCCCGAAACCTGACAGGACCAAGCAAACTGCTACCACGACTGAACTCAAACACTGGATGTCCGGGAATCTTGAACACCACCTTCTTCCTCCGACAGTCGATCGTAGCATAGAAGCTCGCAAGCCAGTCCATCCCAAGAACCGCATCATAGTTGATGATATCGTGGACAATGAAATCAGCGAAGAGCTCATGTCCACAGACCACCAACGAGCAAGAATTGCAACCACGATGCACCGAGACCACGCCATTCCCTGTAACGATATTCCAACTCTTGGGAAGAGGGGACGTCGACAAGGAATGCCTCTCCACGAAGCTCCGAGAAATAATGCACATCGATGCACCAGAGTCAAAGAGGACTCGTGCAGGAAGTGTGCACACCAAAACCACACCTAACAAGCAATTAACAATCAAACCCTAGTCTAGCAAACAACCATGTTCAAGCAAACAACACAATCTAGCAATCAAAACCAGCTAGGAAAGTAACAGCTAGATCGAGGATTACCTGCGATAACCTCATCCACAGCCTCGCTCTCCACAGCGGTCATCAGAAAAGCCTGCCTCCTCGGCGGAACAGCCTACCGAAAAGCCTGCCCCTGAGGGACAAGAGGCGCTCCACGACCAGTAGGAACGGACACTCGCTGCTGCAACGGCTGTGCTGCAACAGGTGCCCTCCAAGGCTGCTTCGACCTCGGACAATCCTTCATGACATGGGTAGGATCCCCGCAGACGACACACTGGCCCAGGAACCTCCTACACTGATCCTTGACATGCCCGGTTCTGCCGCAGAAATGGCAAGTCTTCTGAATAGGCCCTCCTGGCCTCTTGAACTGAGCTGGCTGATTAGGCTTGAAACCAGGCCTAACCACCGCCCTGGCCTGCTCCATAGGCCTCTTCCCAGCACCAACAACAGACCCCCTCCTCTGACTCAGGTTCAGCTCCTGCCTCCTTGCAGCGACCAGAACCTTCTGATAAGAGTCCAGATCGGAGGAAGACACAAAACTCTGGAGCTCCAAAGCAAGTCCATGCAGGAACCTCTGAGCCCTCTCATCAGCATCCTGCACCATCTTCGGCGTGAACCGACTCAGCCTAGTGAACTCTTGGTGGTACTGGTCCACCGTCGAGCTCCCTTGATTCAGATCAATGAAACACAGCAGCATCTCCTTCTTCGCATCCTTCGGAAAGAACTCCTCATCAAACCTGGCCTTGAAGGTAGCCCAAGCTATCGGCTCCACCAACATCTTCTCTTCCGCATCCCACCAATTCCGAGCATTATCCTTGAGTTGCCTCTTCGCCAAATCAACCCATCCAGCCGGGGTGATCTTGGCCATCTTCAGATTATCCTCGATATTCCAAATCCATTCATCGGCAGCCAGAGGACCCTCAGACCCATCAAAATATGCCGGACCCAGCTCCCGAAATTGCTTCACTCCTGGCTGAGAGCGAGGGGCATCCGGAAGAGCCCGGGCAGTTCGAGCAAGTGGAGCATTCTGGACTTGCAGGAGCACGCCCTGCTGCACTTGCATCATCTGGAGCATCATCCGCATCATCTCACCGTTGGTGGGTTCCCACTCAGGCTCCTCATCATGAGGGAGCGCACCACTACCCCCACCACGGGTGAATCGCCTTCCTGCCATCTAATGACACAGAAAACGAATCAGATTAGACTCATAGCTTATGACTCGGATGTCGAACTTAGTTTATTGGACATTCTAATATTATTATCGCCATTCCAAAAATCGCAGTTACAGAAGGACCTGCATGGGCCACCAACAAAACCTGTCACGGCTCGCTTCCCAGCTTGGAGGCGAGACGTGGAAAGGTCCGCACGAGAGTGGAGCTGTGAAGCCCCAAACCCAATAAGCGTCAATAAAACATAAGCAGGTCCCTGTAACCACAACGGAGCAATAATAATAATAAAAGGAGAGACAGAAATAAAATTCTCATATCTCATAAATTGTCCAACATGAAAATAAGTTCAACATCCAGAAAAGCCACTAGGCTAAAAGAAAGAGTCTAAAAAGGCCCAGAACAAGGCCAACAAAAGCAACAACACCACAAAGTATAAGTGCTACGCACCAACAACAAAACAACAGTCTAAACAAAAGGAAAACACAACGAAGACACTAGGACTGGTCCCCAGTGTCCACGTACTCCCCGTCAAACACAAGCTCGGGCTCGGCGTCAGCAAACACCTCGTCCTCAACAAAGGACCCAGGCTCGGGATCTAACATGTGTCACCCAAAAGAGTAAAGGGCACATGTCAGCAAGTCTAAAAGACTTGGACAGGGAAACTGAAAGTAAGGCAACTAGCAACCTAGAAATTATTGTATGATGCATGGCAAGTAAAGTAAGGCAGGGAAGTGACAAGTAAACGGGAGTACAAGTAGCAAGTGTCAAGTGGTAGTTGTGACATGTAATGTCAAGGAACAAGTACAAGAGATCACTCAACGAGTGCCCTATTGCCCGCAGGCTGTGCTCAAGTGCAAGTCAAGGGAATCACGTCAAGTAAACACGTCGTGCACAGAGATTCCGCCTGTTAGCTAGAGCGGCTGATCGGGCCAACTCCTAAGCTCAAGTGACCGTTTATCTCTACCCCTCCCAAGTGTGTCGAGCCAGGGCATTACCCCCGAACACGGAATGCTCGCTTCTGGGACACGAGCCAGGAAGTGTGAATAACACGTATGGCATAGGGTTATGCCCACGTATAGTGGGTGCCTAGCCGGAACTAGTAGGTCGGGCGTTGGCTATCAACCAACACATGGCCCGCTTCTGGAGCACGAGCCAGGAAACACAAGTATTGTAGCGTGTGCTACGAATGCGACATACAACATGTATGGCAATCTATTCGCGTACCGTAAATCAAAATTAAACATGACATGGTAGTTGTGCAACATGGTAAACGACGGTCCTAGCTTCGTTGTCAAGCTAGTTCCAGAATTTGCGCCTAGGCGGGTATCATTTCGTCGCCTAGTCTCTTTTACGCCTACAACAAGCAAATGGCCTAAAACATGGCCTAACCCTAGGTGGCAAGTTTCACTTGCCTAGCACCGGGAATGACGATTACGAAGGTTCGTCTCGCGGATGCTAATCTACGGGGGAAACCGCTGTTATGGGGGAAACAAACATCAAACAACATGAAAATTTCATTAGGGTTTCATAAAAATACAAATAGGTTTTAAAAACGTCAAGAGATCGATTTCTCACCGTGAGGAGGCGGAAGAAACACTCCGGAGAACCCTAGGACCAGATCTGGAAACGAAAGGAGAAGTTTGGAGAACTAGGGTTTTTGGGGGATTTTGGTGGTTTTGATGGAGATTTGGGGAAGATGAGAGGTAGAATGAGTGGAGGGTGAGTTTGGATGATGGATCTTGGGTTTGGGATGAAGGAATGATGGTTGGAGGGAGAAAGGGGCTCAATGGGGGAGATTTTAGGGTTTTTGGTCGAGTGGAGGAAGAAGAAAACGTTTGGGAGAGGTATAAATAGGTTGGGCTGGCGGCTGCCCAGAAATTAGGGTTTTAACACAGATTAGTCGGTCAAAGAGCAACCACTGACCGACTAGTTTGGCAACTAGTCGGTCGGTCGACCAACGCAGACTGACTAAGTATAAACAGTAACTTCTGAACGAAAATAGGATTTGGATTTAGTCGGTCGATGAACAACTACTGACCGACTAGTTTTACATCTAGTCGGTCGGTGAACGTTCGTAAACCGACTAAGAGTAAACAGTAACTCAACTGTACAGAAGAACCCAGAATTAGTCGGTCTGAGTACAAAACTTGACCGACTAGTTTAACAACTAGTCGGTCGAAAGATGAACTTAGACCGACTAAGAATGAACAGTACTGATACTAAAATTTTGATGATGTGTTAGTCGGTTAAAGAAGCATTGCCGACCGACTAGTTTGCAACCTAGTCGGTCAACCAACGTTCTTAGACCGACTAACGATAAACAGTAACTCCTGAGAAATTTAGAAAGCCAACTAGTCGGTCCAAGAAGGATTACCGACCGACTGGATCGTCATCTAGTCGGTCGGTGCCCCTTCTTACACCGGCTAATAAGCACCAAAAGTTCCGATATGGAGCGCGGAGCTCCGGGATCGATTCCTAAGACTCCTAGGCTTGATCTAATAGTAAGATACGACCGTTATGAAGCCCGTCATGAATGACATACTTTGAAATCGACGATCCTAAGGAAGAAACGAGAAAACACGACGAAATGATCGAAAATGAAAGCTACGGAGACGGAAATCACACAAAAGGAGAAAATCCACCAAAACATATATTATATTATAATAAATCCAGATACATGAAAACCAGTCGTTACACACATGCCCGTGGATGTGGTGCATAAAAATCATCATATGTGTGAACATGTGGAGTGGGATGTGTGTTCCCACGTGGCATGGTATTGTTGTACATAAAAGCATGACCCTTCTTTGGAGGTCCACCCAAAGTCGGTTTCTTTCCAAATGAGGGTGTGTACGAGGTGGAAGCACCATTGGTAGATGAACTACCAATAGAGTGTTTGCTCCCACTCGTTGAGGCATCGGAAGTTGGCCTAACAAATGTAGTAGACGATTTGGATGAATTTCCCATCTTATACCCCAAGCCAATGTGGTGATTGGCCGGAAGTAAGTCATTTAAGATGTTATCCAAATGATCCTTACCTTTATTGAATTTATTAATTCGGCGTAATGTGCACTCATACTTCTCGGTGAGAGAACGCATAGAAGCATCCCAAGTGGACACTTGCGATGTGAGCACATAAACACGAGATTTGAGATTCTCATTCTCAATACTCAAAGTAGAGTTTTGAGAAGTCAAATCCGCTATCTTGTGTTCCTCCGAATCCTCAATATGAACATGCTCAAGTTGAGATTTGAGATTCACAATCTCATTTCTCAAGTCTTCAACAACGGTGTCGTTGTTGATGACGATAAGCTTAGGTGAGGTTTGGAGACTAACTAACTCATCTTTGGTCTTAGTATATCTATTTACTAATTTAGAATATTTAGACCAAATTTGCTCGTTAGCTAATTTAAGGTCATCCATAGTTACCTCATCGCCTTCATCCTCGCTATCATCGGAGGAGGATCCTTGATCATGTTCCTCTCTAGACATGAAGCACATGTGTGCTTGCTCCACTTGTTCATCGTCCGACTCTCCACTTGAGGAGTCCTCGTCGGAGTCGGTGAATGTGCCGACAAGTCCTTTCTTGTATCCTTTCTTGTACTTCTTTGACTTGTCGAACTTTGGCACCTTCCACTTCTCTTTTTGCTTGTTTTGAGGACAATCCGCTTTCATGTGTCCTGGCTTATTAATTTAAAACACAAAGGATCGGAGGCGTTAGAAGAACTAAACTTTGATTTGTTCTTGAAATTACCTTTTCGGAAGAATCGGTTGAACTTCATTGCCATGAGGGCAATGGATTCCAAGTCCAACTCGTCTTCCGAGTCTTCATCATCGGTAGATGTAGGTGTAGATGGAGCAGCCTTGAACGCAATCGCCTTTTTCTTTGGCTCGTCTTGCTTCAAGTAAGACTTCATCTTGTCCTGCAACTTTAGTTTGCTATCCTTGCGTACCTCATAAGACATCAAGGTACCCATTAGTTGGATAACAGTATATTTACTCATATCATTACCTTCCTCGATGGTGAAGGTACGCTTTTCCCAACAAGAAGGACGTCTGTCAATGATCTTTGAGACTTTCTCCTTTTGGGTGTAGGTTTTACCAAGAGCCTCCAACTCGTTGGTGATGTCGACGAAGCGAGCATAGTACTCCTTCATCTTCTCACCCTATTACATCTGAAATAATTCGAAATCTTTATTTACAACAACGAGTTTGGAGTCTCTTACCCTACTCGTTCCTTCAAGCAAGATGAGGAGTGAGTTCCAGATTTGATATGCACTCTTACATGTGCATATCTGGTTGAAGTCTTCGGGCTCCAAAGCGCATTGCAAGGCATTCATTGCCTTGGCATTGCTTACCTCCGCGGCGACCTCCGCGGTAGTCAACTTAGCAAAATCTTCTTCTGCGGGCTCGACATACTCCGTCAACGTGGCTCTCCATAGTGAAGCGCTCCGGAGGAACGTTTCCATCCGGCATTTCCAGTACCCATAGTTGGTACCGTTGAAGTAGGGAGGCCTAGTCGAGGAGTGTCCTTCCATCACCGAAGAAGCTCCTTCACGGTTCCTGAAGGTGCTATAGTCTGAAGGTGGACGAATGTTCTTGTTGTCGTTGGTAGACATAGCTATGAACTTGGCTCTGATACCAAATGTAATGCCTTGATAGCTACTGCACAAGTACTAGAGGGGGGTGAATAGTACTTTAAAATAATTAAGAAGATAATTCCTAATTATCTTGCAAACTCAACCAACAATGCGGAAATGAAAATATTGACAACAAAGAAAACAATCGCAAACAAACGAATTAACGGGTTCGGATCCACCCAAGTCTCCCCGACTTGTTCCCGGTGATCCTACGTCCCAAACACCCGGATCCCCTCCGGATACTTGAGTTAGCAACCTCTAACTCAAATTTGCACAATGAAATACTTGTAGAAAACCTCTACAAGATCAAATCATACACAAATGAAATTGTGACTTCCACAACCCGGGATCACAAACAACTCTCACACCCGAGAGTAAAACTTGCAATATTCAAAGTAATTGAAATATGAAATGCTTACCACAAAACCCTATGCCTTGAGTAAAACTAACGATTTTAGGGCAAGAAGGATTTTGGGAAGATGAAGGCACCAAATCCTAGCTCCAAGATGTTGACCAGCAATGGAAGGCTAGGAAGATGTTGGTGACCTTGGATCAAGCTCTTGGCTTGAATGGCTCACAATCAATGTGAATCTCTCTTTGTAAATAAGAGTGCGAGAGAGACTCTTGAGAAATGAATGAGCTTGGAGTTGAGAATGAATGCTTCTCTTTGATTCTTTAAACTTCAATAATTATTAGCCTTGAATGCTATGAAAGCAGCCCTTCAAGTATATATAGGATAGAGGAAAGAGAGAGCAAAATTCGTGGCATTAAATGCTCCAACGGCTCTATTCTAAAGCAGACTAGTCGGTCAAAGAAGGATCACTGACCGACTAGTTTCACAACTAGTCGGTCGGTGATTCAACATGAACAGACTAACAAGAGAACAGCCAAAAGGTGAAGTTCAGGGAATATAGAACTAGTCGGTCTAAGAAGACTTGCCAACCGACTAGTTTCATAACTAGTCAGTCGGTGAGTGTTCTTTGACTGACTAAGAGTCGAAATAGTATATGCTGAAATCAAGTTGAACTAGTCGGTCTAAGAGCAAATTCCAACCGACTAGTTTCTCAACTAGTCGGTCGACAATTGTTCTTTGACCGACTAACGATAAACAGTAGCTCAGGCTGGAAAATGAGCTCAACTAGTCGGTCTAAGAAGGATTCTTAACCGACTAGTTTCATAACTAGTCGGTCGGTGAACCTTCTTGGACCGACTAATTGTAAACAGTAACTGAGCTGAAATTGAGAATGCATTCTAGTCGGTTCAAGAAGCATTGTCGACCGACTAGATTGTTATCTAGTGGGTTGGTTCTTCTTCTTGAACCAACTAACATGCAAAAGAAGCCGCGATAAGAAGCGTGAAGCTTCGGGAAAGTTTCTATGGGCTTCTAAGTTAATCCTAGCTCTAAGATATGAGCGTTATAAAGATTAAAACGTAAGACCTACTCAAGGCTTAATATTTTACGAAAAGAAGCTAGAAGACTATAAATAAAACTTGACGAACCGTCTTCAAAAGCTTCAATCGAATCTTCTTGACTTCAATAATGGTCTTTGAGCTTCAACGAAGCTTCAAGCACACGATCACGCGCTTTGAGAAGTCTTGAGACATCGCTTTTGATGTTCATAGAAATTTGGCGACGATCTCCATAATTACGCTCACAACGAGTTAGTTCACGATATTTATGTTTGTTCATCATCAAAACCAAATCTGGGGAATCAATACTCAACAATCCCCACCCCCGCCCTCTTAAAATCCCGCACGCCCGCCACGCCCTCTCCCCACCGGTGATCACCGAAATCCCCCCCCCCAATTTCCTCACGATTGTGCCCTAGGGCACAGACCGAGTAGCTTGTCTACTCGGTCAAAACCATCCACCGAGTAGTACAACTCGGAACGAGCAGTACCACTGCTCGGTCTGAGTCACCTTATATCTGCGTATCACCCATTTTTAATCGATTATCTGACATTTTGACCGTTTCAAATTGCAGGTACTATCCGCTGACGTCAGTAGCAACTGTGTGGACTAGCTTGGGGGATCTTTCGTGCACTCGCATCGTTCGCATCCCTCGTGCATACGATACACTTGTTCCCTTCCCTATTTTTCATACTGTATCATCATACTGCACGCGACACGATGGTTCGCACACGCGGATCGACCTCACCCCCCGTTCGCGGGAAGAGGTCGTCGTCTAGCGCCTCCTCTTTCCGACCCTCGCATCGTGCCCGCCTTACCACCACTTCTGCCACTACCACACCGTCTACCAAAGCTCACACCACCACCACCCCCTACCCCCCCCCACACCTGCCACGTCAGCCGTTATCACCACCACCACAGATCCTATCCCTTCCACCGCTGCTTCTACCGTCTCTACCACATCACCCCCACACCCCGCACCCACCAGGGATGACATCCCCGCAAGTCTCCCGACTTATGATATCACTTTCTGAGACCCCGCACACTCGGAGCGCTTTTTCAGGCTCTCCCAGCGTCGTCTTGTCCCTATCGTGTTTGTAGACGTTCCAGCACTTAGATCCCTAGGACTGCTACAGGGAGTTCACCACCTGTACCGAGCGATCGGTCTCGACCGTTTCCTCGGTGTACATGATCCGACTGTAACGACCACTTTTCGTGGTACGTTGTTCGTGCACGTGCTTTTGGCCGTGCACGTGTTTATTTTAGACTTTATTTGATTGTGAACTCTTTTGTGTGATATGCCGTTGTGAACGTCTCTGAGAGTATTAAATAGTGGCACTATCTTGGAACGACACTTCTCGAGTCATTTTCCCACAATTTAATCTCACTCGATGAGACGTGACGATTCTCACTCTTGACGGGAGACGTTTCTATTTTTAGTCTCGTTGTCCGACGTCGAAATTGAGATCCGTCTTCTTAGTTAGCTCACATTCGTCATCACGATCACCTCGATATTTATTTTATAATTTTTGGAGTTTATTTGACCACTTTTATATTTTTAACAAGTTTTATAATATTTTTAATAATTAATTTTTAAATTATTTTCGGCGAAATAAAATTTATTTGAGTTTTAAACGTATTAAAGAATTTTTGAGCAAATTTCCAGCTCATTTGGACCAAGTCAAACCCTTGGGTGAGTTGGAGTAGTTGAATTTCAAATTTTAAATTATTTTAAACTTCTAATCCTATTAGATTTAGCCCTAGACCAAGTCAACCCACCTACACTATATAAACAACCCCTAGGAAGACTTATTTTCGCAAGAAATTAGCCCTAGCCCCTTCCAAAACTCAAATTGGACGTTGCGACGATTCGTCGCAACGTTGCGACGTTCAGCCCCCGCTCTAACCGAGAAAACCAACGCAATTTCCCCGCTCTGACCGCTAGCCGCCCCCGCATCCATCGCCGCTCGCATCGCAGCACACCGCCCGCTCCGTTCCCTCGGTCTGACCGACCGCTTGGCTCGCATCCGCTCTGCATCCGCTCCGCACCCCGCTCCGCATCAACCCCGCAGCTGTCGCCCGCATCGCTCCGCACCTGACTGAGGCGCCCGCCCGCACCGTGCGATCGCCGCTTCGTTGCAACGTTGCAAACGTTGCAACGCATTGTCGCCCGCAGCGACCGACCCGATCCCCCGCTCTGACCGAAGGAAGCCCCCGCACCCGCCTAGCGCCCGCACCCCGCAGCTGCACAGCCCCGTTCCCCCGCAGTGACCGACAGATCTCCCCGCATTGGCTGTGTACGACCGAGAGTCACTCATCGCAACCCCGTACCCGTCGCACCACTTTCCTCCGTGGGCCCCCCAAGTTCTCCAGAGTTATTGTGGGTCCCCCAAAGGTCCCTAGGACTACTGTGGGCCCCACCTAGGTGCTTGCTCTTCGAGGATTTGCCGCATACGACGTCGTCGCACGTCGTAGCCCGTCGTCGCACGTGCTAGCTTTGGAATCTGGAATCGTCGCCCCGGTTGATTGCTCTGAAATTTCCAGCGATGAATCTAATTGGAATCTGGACTTGGAGCACGATCTTATTATTCCAACCCCCGGCGTCGCTACCCGACGACGGTGTAGCTTCCGCGTCGTGTTGAGGTAACGTTTTGCACCCCTAGGACCCCCAACCCAATTGCACGTTAACCAAGAATAAAAATCAGTATTTTAAAGTATTTTAAATGTTTTAGCAATCACTAATCAAGATTAATAAAACGGATGTAGGCCGGTGGACTTGTGCACGTAGGAATCGTGACTTTGGACTCGTTGGACGGTGTTTTCTTGACGTGATAGTTGCAGGCAAGTGAAACTTGCCAAATCTTACTTAGGGCCATGTTTTTAGGCCACTTCCTTGTTTTTAGCGTAAAAGAGACTAGTCAGTGAAATGATAGCTGGCTACACGCCTACTTGATCTAGTTTGACAACGAAACTAGATCCGTCACCTAATTGATCTAGCTTGACAACGAAGCTAGATCCAACCCTTAAAACTTGTTGTTCATGCATACTAAACTGTCACGTTTACTTTCCTTACCTGTACGCCTTACTACTTGTCATGTCATCCATGCATTGAATGTCGCATTCGTAGCACACGCTACAATACTTGTACTTGTACTCCCTTGACTGGCTAGGTGCACCCCTAGACCAGCAAGATAAAACACTTCCTGGCTCGTGTTCCAGAAGCGAGCATTCCCGTTCGGGGGTAAGGCCCTGGCTCGACACACGTGGAGGGGTAAGGATAAACGATCACTTGAGCTTAGGAGTTGGCCCGCGCAGCCACTCTAGCCAAAAGGAGGAATCTCTGTGCACGAGGTGCTTACTTTCCTTGTCTTGTACTTGTCTTGTGAATGATTCATGTAATACTTGTCATCCATGCCATGCCATGCTCGTACTTTACTTTACTTGTTGCACTCATTACTTTAACTGCCATGTCATTGCATCATGCTAGAACTGCTAGGTTGCTTTACTTGTACCTACTTTCAGTTTCCTTGCACAAGTCTTCCAGACTTGCTGACATGTGCCCCTTGCTCTTTTGGGTGTCACATGTTAGACCCTGAGCCAGAGACAGTTGTTGAGGACGAGGTGGTTGCTGACACTGAGCCTACGTTCGTCGAGGAGTTTGTGGACACCGGAGACCAGTTTTAGAGACTGTTGGCGTTGCTTTTGCTTTAGGTTGCTGTTAGATGTCGGTGCTTGCACCATTACTTTGTTTCTGTACTTTGTACTTTTGTTGGCCATGCTCGGCCTCCTTTAGACTCTTTTCTTTTAGCCTGGTGGCTTTTCTGCGATGTTGGAATTTATTATTATAGATATTCTGAGATGTTTCTTTTGTCTCTTTTCGTTATTATTATCTTTGTTTCGTTTCGCGTTGCAAGGACCTGCAGTTTAAATTTGATCGACGCTTATCGGACTTGCAGCTTTGTAGCTTCAAGTCTGAGCGGACCTTCTCACGCTTCGCCTCCACGTTTTTGGGAAGCGGGGCGTGACAGGTTTTATTGGTGGCCCATGCAGGTCCTATCTTGCGATTGCGAACTAACGGAACAACGATAATAAACGGAATATCCATTAAATAAATTACAACATCTAAGTCATTAAGCTATGGAGTCTAAATTTTTGTTCATTTTCTATGTCGTTTGATGGCGAGAAGACGACAGACTCGAGTTGGTGGCGGACCTACTTTGAAGACTTGCTATTTCTGTGGCAAGACCGGGCACATCAAGGAGCAGTGCAGAAGATTTCTAGGCCGGTGTTTGATTTGTGGTGCTGCTACTCATTCAGAGAAGGATTGTCGGCATGCAAATCAATTGCGGAAGGCATCGGGGGGAATTCCGCAGAAGGAAGCACCAGTAACTGGGCCAAGTCGGAAGGTGTGCCATCAATGTAGCAAGACTGGTCATGAGAAGAAAAAGTGCAGGAAGAGGCTGGGCCAGTGCCTGATTTGTAGAGATCCTACTCATACTATGAAGGAGTGCCTGAGCTCTAAGGTACCTTGGAAGGATCCCATTGCCGCACAGCCGTTGCAACAGAGAGTACCTGTACCTGCAAGTCGTGGACTAGCCCTCGTTCCGCAGAAGCAGGCTTTCCAGCAGGCCATGCAGCCAAGGGAGCAGGCTTATCCGATGACGGCCGTGGAGAGCGAGACTGTGGATGAGGTTATCGCAGGTAACTCCCGACCTAGTTGTTTCTTCCCTTAGTTAGTCCTGGCTTGTTAAATTATGCTTGCATATGATTGTTTGCAAAAAATAGGGTTGATTGTTAGACTGTTAATTAGATCCCTTGCTGAGAATTGATTTAATCGTCCTAGGAGTTACCTTAGTGGTCCTCGTCTACCCCTGACCATATCAAGACTTCTAGAATTTCCTTCTGTCGTTCGTTTGGGTTCATCGATTTCGGACCAAGCTGAACGCATTCCAATACCGCCTAGCTCCCTTAGAAAGACCTAGCGCTAAGTTTCTTAAACTTTAGTTGGACGACCGTAGGAGTTTTCTCGTAGGTACCCCGGGCCATATCCTAGGCGTATGTATGTTTTGAACATCTGACCGTTTTCTTTGCCTCGATCCTCGAGATCGCCTCATGACAATCGTCGTCAATTTTCAAATCTCTCCATTGCAAATCTTGAACCTTCTGAAAGCATTTTCTTTTTGATTTCCTCTTTCCCTAAGTTTTAAATGTGTTCAAATTTTAATATGTATATATACTTATACTTCATGCTCCTCGCTGATTTAAATTTTTTTTATAAAAAAAAAACTTTTGTCGAAATTTTTGAATAATAGTTTATAATACTTTTTCAGCCTACACTTTTGAAAATACGTATTTCCTTTCATATATTAATTTCATTCTGAACCATACTTTTGCCTTGCCCAATTCGATCTATAACTTTTCCTTCTTATTTGTGTTATTCGAATGATATGTTGTGTTTACTTTAATATACTTTCAAGCCACCTGGAATTTCAACTTTTAGCCAGTCGGTTTTATGCTCATCGTTTTCGCTATTTCAAAATTTTAAGAAATTACTACTCCTGGCCCAGACTTCCCATAGTTTGGTTTTAAAGCTTTACTACAGTTTGATAATTTCACTACGAAGTTAATATTATTTTTCCGTGCACCATATATACTTTCAATTATTTTATATATCTGTATCAGGTTCGTTGTGCTGGTATGCTAAGGACCGTGTGTAAATCAGTTTTTTTTTCATTTTTGCAAATCCTGGTTCCTTTGAAAAGTAGTTTCGATATTGATTATTTTAAAAATTTTCCATAACCTAAAAGTTTTGAAGGCATTTGACATGGGTTTAAAACTTTCCGTTACTTGATTTCCTTTTTGACTTTCACAAACATTATATTGAATTACTGCCGTATAATATTTTCTAAACTACGTCTTCAGTATTCGTGTAAATGATTTTACTTCCTTTTTAATGATTTTTTTTAAAACAAATAGACCATTTTCTCTTATTATGAATATTCGACCAAAACTTATTTTGAAACAACACGTTTTATCAATCCCCAAATATCTCTTTCCAGATGAGGATTTCAACTTTTGAAGTACGACAGTTTTCAAATTTCGCATATGTTGGCTTGAATGAGTGTACTCTCCCATGGTATATTAATGGTTGCTTATTGTGTGTTATATATACTCGGAGTTATTCATGATGGGTGAAGATGTTTGCATGTTGGTAGTTATAGTTTGGTGTGTGGGTAGCTATACCATACTAGGGATGCCTGTGTATATGAGGTTTAGTGGGGAGTACCTAATAGGGTGTAGGTAATTGGGGGATACTTATAATGGTTGAAGCAATATGCTGGTAAAACTATATGTATGCTAGGTGTGATAATAATAATAGGTGTTGGTACACCAGTTATAGGTAGTAGACTATGGTGTGAATATATATGTTGCATGTGAGTGATTATACGATGAATATGTGTGCATGCATTAGGGAGAGTATTATAATTATACGTGTGCTGATGTCTGTATTATTATTATTATGGTATATAGAGTGATTGAACTATGTAAGTATTACCTGACTAGATATTAAGTGTGACTAACTTATGGTATGCATATGATTGTATTGGTAGACATATATATAAATATTGGAGTGATATTGGTATAGGTATGAATGTCGTGTTACGTATATAGAACATTCTGATATGTTGTATTGAGTCTCACTCAAGCTTGAGTGGGTATACTCTAAGTATATTGAATGTATGATTGTAGTTGAACATAGAAATGCTTGATGTATGTATAGTGATAGAAGTGTTTGTGCCTGGTTGAGTTACGCACATGACCGTGGGTCGCTACACCAGTATATAGTTATAGGGGTTGGTCTTGTGGTATAGTTATTCACTAAGGACTTGCTTGTGTGCTAGCTAAACTAGGTGCATAGATGTGCTAGTAATATAATGGTATGATTGGTATGCGTAAATGAAATGTTAGCGTGTATGGGTGTGCACCATGCACGGGTAAGTATGTGCTTAGTTATAGGAATTGATGACTATGATATATGTGGCGAGTCGTAAATACAGTTATAGGACCGTACGTAATGTGAATGTATGGTGAAATAATGGAATGCATTGAATGACTATATATATTATCAAATCATTGTAGTGGTGAATTTATATTAGATATGGTGAGCTTGATTTAATAATGGTATGGTGTGACTATATGTGTTGAGATGTTTGGTATTGGAGGAATATTAGAGGGTAGTATACCCTTGTTGTTTGTGCATAGGTAGCTATCCATATGTAGAGTAACGATTGTATTTGCTAAATGTGAGACTACCCTTACGAGTAGCTGAAATATTGTTTTGTGTTTAGGAAAGTAGTAGATATATAAGGGATGTATGCTTATATATATGATTGAAATACATGTATGGAATTGACTGACTATAATAAGTATAAGTGTATAACGTATGTGAATGTATATATATGCGTGTTGGTAGTGATAATGGTTGACTACCTAGTGCGTAAATAAGCACTTGTAATAGCTATACCTGGTTTGAAATATAATGTGACTTGATTGTGGTAGTTATTAGAGCACTAGATATATTAGAAAGTCCGAGGACGGACTTTATTCTAAGGTGGGGAGGATGTAACAACCACTTTTCGTGGTACGTTGTTCGTGCACGTGCTTTTGGCCGTGCACGTGTTTATTTTAGACTTTATTTGATTGTGAACTCTTTTGTGTGATATGCCGTTGTGAACGTCTCTGAGAGTATTAAATAGTGGCACTATCTTGGAACGACACTTCTCGAGTCATTTTCCCACAATTTAATATCACTCGATGAGACGTGACGATTCTCACTCTTGACGGGAGACGTTTCTATTTTTAGTCTCGTCGTCCGACGTCGAAATTGAGATCCGTCTTCTTAGTTAGCTCACATTCGTCATCACGATCACCTCGATATTTATTTTATAATTTTTGGAGTTTATTTGACCACTTTTATATTTTTAACAAGTTTTATAATATTTTTAATAATTAATTTTTAAATTATTTTCGGCCAAATAAAATTTATTTGAGTTTTAAACGTATTAAAGAATTTTTGAGCAAATTTCCAGCTCATTTGGACCAAGTCAAACCCTTGGGTGAGTTAGAGTAGTTGAATTTCAAATTTTAAATTATTTTAAACTTCTAATCCTATTAGATTTAGCCCTAGACCAAGTCAACCCACCTACACTATATAAACAACCCCTAGAAAGACTTATTTTCGCAAGAAATTAGCCCTAGCCCCTTCCAAAACTCAAATTGGACGTTGCGACGATTCGTCGCAACGTTGCGACGTTCAGCCCCCGCTCTGACCGAGAAAACCACCGCAATTTCCCCGCTCCGACCGCTAGCCGCCCCCGCATCCATCGCCGCTCGCATCGCAGCACACCGCCCGCTCCGTTCCCTCGGTCTGACCGACCGCTTGGCTCGCATCCGCTCCGCACCCCGCTCCGCATCAACCCCGCAGCTGTCGCCCGCATCGCTCCGCACCTGATCGAGGCGCCCGCCCGCACCGTGCGCTCGCCGCTTCGTTGCAACGCATTGTCGCCCGCAGCGACCGACCCGATCCCCCGCTCTGACCGAAGGAAGCCCCCGCACCCGCCTAGCGCCCGCACCCCGCAGCTGCACAGCCCCGTTCCCCCGCAGCGACCGACGGATCTCCCCGCATTGGCTGTGTACGACCGAGAGTCACTCGTCGCAACCACGCACCCGTCGCACCACTTGCCTCCGTGGGCCCCCCAAGTTCTCCAGAGTTATTATGGGTCCCCCAAAGGTCCCTAGGACTGCTGTGGGCCCCACCTAGGTGCTTGCTCTTCGAGGATTTGCCGCGTACGACGTCGTCGCACGTCGTAGCCCGTCGTCGCACGTGCTAGCTTTGGAATCTGAAATCGTCCCCCCGGTTGATTTCTCTAAAATTTCCAGCGATGAATCTAATTGGAATCTGGACTTGGAGCGCGATCTTATTATTCCAACCCCCGGCGTCGCTACCCGACGCCGGTGTAGCTTCCGTGTCGTGTTGAGGTAACGTTTTGCACCCCTAGGACCCCCAACCCAATTGCACGTTAACCAAGAATAAAAATCAGTATTTTAAAGTATTTTAAATGTTTTAGCAATCACTAATCATGATTAATAAAACGGATGTAGGCCGGTGGACTTGTGCACGTAGGAATCGTGACTTTGGACTCGTTGGACGGTGTTTTCTTGACGTGATAGTTGCAGGCAAGTGAAACTTGCCAAATCTTACTTAGGGCCATGTTTTTAGGCCACTTCCTTGTTTTTAGCGTAAAAGAGACTAGTCAGTGAAATGATAGCTGGCTAGACGCCTACTTGATCTAGTTTGACAACGAAACTAGATCCGTCACCTAATTGATCTAGCTTGACAACGAAGCTAGATCCAACCCTTAAAACTTGTTGTTCATGCATACTAAACTGTCACGTTTACTTTCCTTACCTGTACGCCTTACTACTTGTCATGTCATCCATGCATTGAATGTCGCATTCGTAGCACACGCTACAATACTTGTACTTGTACTCCCTTGACTGGCTAGGTGCACCCCTAGACCAGCAAGATAAAACACTTCCTGGCTCGTGTTCCAGAAGCGAGCATTCCCGTTCGGGGGTAAGGCCCTGGCTCGACACACGTGGAGGGGTAGGGATAAACGATCACTTGAGCTTAGGAGTTGGCCCGCGCAGCCACTCTAGCCAAAAGGCGGAATCTCTGTGCACGAGGTGCTTACTTTCCTTGTCTTGTACTTGTCTTGTGAATGATTCATGTAATACTTGTCATCCATACCATGCCATGCTCGTACTTTACTTTACTTGTTGCACTCATTACTTTAACTGCCATGTCATTGCATCATGCTAGAACTGCTAGGTTGCTTTACTTGTACCTACTTTCAGTTTCCTTGCACAAGTCTTCCAGACTTGCTGATATGTGCCCCTTGCTCTTTTGGGAGTCACATGTTAGACCCTGAGCCAGAGACAGTTGTTGAGGACGAGGTGGTTGCTGACACTGAGCCTACGTTCGTCGAGGAGTTCGTGGACACCGGAGACCAGTTTTAGAGACTGTTGGCGTTGCTTTTGCTTTAGGTTGCTGTTAGATGTCGGTGCTTGCACCATTACTTTGTTTCTGTACTTTGTACTTTTGTTGGCCATGCTCGGCCTCCTTTAGACTCTTTTCTTTTAGCCTGGTGGCTTTTCTGCGATGTTGGAATTTATTATTATGGATATTCTGAGATGTTTCTTTTGTCTCTTTTCGTTATTATTATCTTTGTTTCGTTTCGCGTTGCAAGGACCTGCAGTTTAAATTTGATCGACGCTTATCGGACTTGCAGCTTTGTAGCTTCAAGTCTGAGCGGACCTTCTCACGCTTTGCCTCCACGTTTTTGGAAAGAGGGGCGTGACACCGACCTACACCCACATAGCACTAGAGGGTCTCAGCTCCTTGGCTCTCACCCCAGCAGGTGACGACATCACCTTCTACCTCCTGATCACGACTGCACCGCCACATTTGCTATGATCCGGGAGTATTTTCACTTCCCTGCCGTCCCAGAGCCCAGACTAGCCTTCTCCCCGCTCTTTGATATTGACGTTGTTGATGCTCGCTCCTTTTGGGAGCGTATTTCTGTACGTCCACAGTATCGCCCTAGCCGGGCGAAGGCATTGTGCACCCATTCCTTTGCTATGCTCAGCGACACCTAGCTTGCACCATTTTCTGCAGACCTGAGGTCGGGACCATGTCCCTCCCTGAGCTTATCCATCTTATAGGTATGACCCGGCCTCTTCGTTTCCACCCAGATGGCTCTCAGCGACCATTCATGCTCTCTGACGCAGCCCACTGGCTGTGTCATCGACTTTACCAGATAGCCATCAGCTACCATGCCACAGACATTTGCTATGGGGCCTTCTTAACTATTTTGCAAGGATTCTAGATATTCCCATCCCAGGCGACCTTCACCGTCCTTCTGGCCCGACACGCTTGACCATTGGTGTGCTCGAGCATATGCACATTATTCGACCACACGGTGATCGTCACTGGCTGTATCTAGTAGGCACCACCCATACTCCTCACATGGTTCTACCCACCCCTCACCTGACTCACATCCCCGCCGTCCAGCTTGACTGGATGATTCCTCAGGTCTTTCCACTCCCTACCATCCACGTTCTCGAGCCCCCAGGAGCACCTGTCGAGGCACCTACCGACGACCCGGTCTCCCGCTCCCTGGTTTTCGAGCTCCTTGACATAGCTGCATTAGTTGCCGACCTCCCTGCCCCACCAGCTCACCCATCAGTTTCTGGAGCCGCCTCTTCCACCACTTCTGTTTCCGTCGTATCTACCTCCGCCGAGTCCTCGGGGACTATCTTCACCTCCTGCCCCGAGACTCAGATTTCTTCTATCTCTGTATCGGTTCTGGAGGGCACCGATATACATTTTGCTGACACACCTATAGATCTTGACTCTCACGTCCACGATCCTACCCCCACCCTCCCACCTCTTTTGGACCTTATTGCATTAGTTTCTATCTCTTTAGGTCCTCACATCCCACTTTCTGGCACCACTCCCTCCGAATCAGTCGCCATTTTTACCGAGAGCGTGTCGATGTCTGTCTACACTTCTGTGTCAGCTACAGCTCTTTCTTCAGCCGTCTCTGAGCCACTTACAAGCTCACCCTCTCCTACCTTCCACGCTAGGTACCATGCATCAGTTGCATAGGGCCGCTTCATGAGAGTGGTGTCTCACAGACGCGTTCCTCGCTCTTCGCCTGACTCGCGTACTCCCGACGCTCGCTGACCACGTTAGAGGAGTCGACTCCCCGCTTACAGCGAGACTTTGATAACTTTTTACTCGTGACAGCGACACACAGATCCAGAGTCGAGTCGGATCTTACCTCTATTATCGACATGCTTCGCCACCGTGGCCCACCTACTGTTATCCTTGCACCAGCTCTGCCTCCCATGCCGGACACTGTGACACACTCTGCACCACTCAGTGCTTCACTTCCTCAGGCTTCTGCAGAGCCTGTTTCTACCACTTTTGAGTCGTCTGTCACAGTAGATCCACTTTCTGCCCTAGTCTTACATTCAGCTGAGCCGTCCACTGCCACTGTCGATATCACTGCCAGTCCACCACATGAGTACCAGCCGGACCTACCACCCACCACTCCTGGTCCACAGTAGAGGGACCCATCACCATCCCCAGAGGGTGGTGCCTCTGCTTGATGTATTCCTTAC
Source organism: Scilla litardierei (assembly GCA_030789695.1). Classification (NCBI taxonomy): domain Eukaryota; kingdom Viridiplantae; phylum Streptophyta; class Magnoliopsida; order Asparagales; family Asparagaceae; genus Scilla; species Scilla litardierei. The sequence continues at coordinate 685,052,205 of CM061142.1, read as the reverse complement.
CTGCTTTTGCCTCCTCTATATATTTGGTGCCCATCTGTCTCTTTGGGGCCCTACTTTTACATAGCTTGGGGGAGGTCCCACTCATGCATCATATCTCATTTTGCATTACATCATGTCATGTTTTTATTTTATTTATTTTTGCACGTTTTAGTTTAGTTTATTTTAATTTTATTCCACCACCCACCCGACCCCTCTAGCATCATCTCCCGCTCACGAGCGATTTCTTAGCAGTGAGGCACTGCTAGGTTTAGCTTGGGGGATGAGCGCTACCGCTTTATTTTTTTTTATTTTACATTTTCTTTCCTTATTTCAGTTTCTATTTCACCTTTCCACCGTTTTTCACGTCATTTTTCTTTTTTTTCTCATTTTGCATCATATTTCCTATTTTTACCATGCATGCATCTCTTTTTCTATATTTTCCCTTTTTATCCGCCTCCTTTTCTTTATTTGCTAGGGATGTTTCCGTATGATGATATCTCTCGAGGCCTTATTAGTTTTTTGCGATGCGTAGTTCTGTTGACGTGCTATTAGGATGAATTTCAGCTTTACCATTTATATGCATGCATTTCTTTTGATGATCTATCTGATTTAATACTTGAAATGAATTGAAAATCGAATATATGAATTAGTATCTAGTATGATCTATGTTGGAAATGCACCTAGGTTCATGCATCACTAGAACACTTGGAGCATCTATTTTCTTATCTCAGTCACTTCTGATTGCATGCCTGCTGATATTGTGATTAATACTGCATGTCTTTTTCAGTATTCATTTAGAGAAGTGAAAATATCTATGCTATAGATGAGTTTAGTTAAGGTTTTATTTTATCAAACCGTTGTGCACCCTCTTATGTGTGAACCGAGAGTCCTACTATTTTCCTGATCCACATATCTATTTATATCTCTATATATCAGTTGGTTACACCCCCATATCTATCTTTACAGTATCTCATTTTCCAAACCCAAAAAGAAAAAGTATAGCTTATAATTGAAAAAAAAGTGAAAAAAATGTGTATATATTCATATTTAAAAAATAAAAGGAAAAAAAGAAAGAAAATGAATAAATATTGTTTTATATCATTTCATTAGAAGCTATCATTTATTCTGGGAAAAGAAAGAAAAATTCCATATCATTGTCCTTGATGCGACGCCTCAAGCTAAGCTTGGGGGGTAAATTAACTGATTACATGAGCGAGCATGACATTAGAGTGGAGACGGTGCACATCAGGGAGATTTAATAACACCTAAACTTTACGAATTGCCTTAGTTTTGGAGATTTTTCATGTATCGAAATGAATGTCTGAATTGCATGATTTTTTCTATTCTCTATTGCATGTTGTGTGATTCCTTTATGCTCCTTGTGTATCTGTAATTGAAAAGGGCGTTGCCAACTTCTTTATAATAGATTCTAGGGATTGCATGAGATTGATATGATTTGATGGTGTTATTTCAGTAGATCCCTATTCTTTGCCAACACTGCAGCTAGTCATATGATGTGTAAAGCTAGAAATTGTCAGTAGCATGTATGTTATCATTCAGAGCATCGTGGTATACTATTTAGGCCTGAGATCTGACCAATCATCCTTAGCACTCTCCTCTCGCTTCTCTTTTGTTTTTTTCCTTTCTTTCTATTTTCATTTTCTTATTTCCTTTTTGTTTTCCTCCCGGCGTACCAATTATTCGTCTTCCTCGTGGACGAGTAAGAGGTAAGCTTGGGGGATTTTGATGTGTCCACATTTTATACTATTTTCACATCATTATTCCATTGCATCTCATGCCATTTTCGCATCCAAATCCCACATTTTACTATGATATTGTATTTCTGACGATATTTTCGAGTTTTGTAGTGTTTTGTGAGTTTTTCAGGGGGTTTGGAGCGATTTGGCACACCACTTGGGTATGGACACATCCGACGTGTTTGTGAGCTCATTAGCGAGGCTCTGGAGGAGTCTGCCACACTTCTGGAGCCATTAGAGGAGGAGAGACAGAGAGAGAGAGAGAGAGAGAGAGAGAGAGAGAGAGAGAGAGAGAGAGAGAGAGAGAGAGAGAGAGCCACAGGAGCCCTCTGCTGATTTTCCCAGAAAATGCTCGGTCCGAGCAGCTCAGCTGCTCGACCGAGCCATTTCAGTTTGAGAAGAGAGCTGATACAGGCTGATTCAGACCGAGCAGCTCACTTGCTCGGTCGAGTAGCCTCAATCTCTCCAAGCCGAAGCAATCCACGACGCGGCCCGAGCAGCCGACCGAGTCAACGCCTACTTGGACCGAGTAGAGCTTACTCGGTCCAGGTAGGCTGAGCAACGTCTTCGAAGATTTCTATAGTGCTCAGTCAAGCAGCTCCTCTGCTCGGGCGGAGCCACTGAACGAGCAGCCTATTGCTCGACCGAGTCACCTACTCGGTCGGTAACTCCAGGGTCATTTTTGGAATGTTTTGAAATGCCGCGATGCACGTGATTCTGGACGACTGAAGCGAGGAGCTGTGTAGGGACTGAAGCGAGAACTTTTAATTAGGAATTTTTGAATAGTTTTTAGGAGAGGGGAGCTGGGCGATTTTTGTAGGCGATTCTTAGACTAGTTTTTGGAAGGAGATTTTTGAATCGAATACTGAGAGATTATTGCGTTCGTTCTGGATTGTTCTAGTTTGGAATCTGAAATTATTTTTGGATCTGTAATTTCTATTGAATTCTCGCTCTAAGTCTTTTAGCCCTAATCTTATGATTGCTATAATGTTTTCTTCTTTAGAATTGATGTTTTTGTCTGCCACTATTGCCATGTGTGAGTAGATTTATTCTAGGGTTGATGGGTTAGCCCTAGGACCCTAGGAGAAGATGTAGATTTGGATCCCTACGTTGAATTGAGGATTTAGGGTTGTATTTTGGTAGATCCTACTGAATCCGTAGATAACCCGTACTGAGATCATGCCCACGGTCTGTGGAATTGATGTGCTTAAGGGGTATTTAGGGATTCGAATAGGGAAATCGATGGATCCAACCAAGGCACGTGACCATGCCCGGCTCGCGCCTTATGGGGATCCATCGACGAACTATACCGCTACGTTGACGGCTACCGCCATTGCGTCAACGAGAGTCACCGAAATACCCCGCAATCCTAACCTACGAGAGTGGTACGAATTGGGGGATTAATTCCCTAGCCTTAATGCAATGTAAGGATCCTATCCCGACATCAACCCCCAACGATCCTAGTGGTGATCCCTAAAGCCCTAGTCCCTTTTATTGATATTACAACAACAACACCCAAACCAAATCTTTTACCCCGATTGCTATCCCACTTCAAGATTTAGATATAAACAGGGAACCAATTTATACTATCACCGTCCTTGTGGGATTCGACATCTTATATACTATAACTCGACACCTTCGGCTTGCAGATTGAGCCCTTGATTGAAGCCTAGGGGCCATACCACGCCTGACGATCGTGACACCGCCAGGAGGAACCTAGGTGTAGGTTATGGGTGCGTCAAATCCCCTAACCCTAATGAAACGTAAGGATCCTATTCCAACGTCGATCCCCAATTGTCTTAGTGGTGATTCCTAATACCATAGTCCCATTTATTATTGAATCAACGATATCACAACCAATTCTCACAACCAGATAGCTATCTCACTTCGAGATATAGAAATAAGCTGAAAACCCAATTACACTGTCACCATCGCTGTAGGATTTTCTACATCCTTTATACTATAATTTGACACCGTCCGCTTGTGGATTGAGCTCGAATTGACACCTAGGGGCCATACCACACTGGCGATCGTGACACCGCCGGGTGGAATCTAGGTGCAGGTTTCGGGTGCGTCACTAACTGGGCCATGTATCTTGACACGGCTTCGTGGGCTGTACACGTGCACCAATAATGGCCCATATCATTTGTGTTTCAAAAATAGTGCTGATTGAGACCGCATGATGTGTATTCTCATTAAATGGGCACGGCCTTTGAAATGGTTGATTTGATTTATGCCGTCAAAAACCCTTCATCTCTAAATCAATCCTCATCGTTTCTTGAGGTCAGGCTCAGACACGTGCCGCTCATAAGACAACTGCTTGTTGGGATCCTTTATATAAAAGAAGGTGAGGAGAAACAAGAAGATTTCATGTTTCACCTCCAGATTTTCGAAAGCATAACTCCTCCATTGCTTCCTTTTGTGTTTGCCTGACTTTGATAAGATATCTTCCATAACTGATCTAGATTCATCTTTAAATCTATTTGAGCATGTTTCTACCAGTAAGGATACATGCCCCGTCCTATGAAGAGCTCGTGTTGCGCCTTCGGCCTCCCCAATACGACGAGGTTCCTGGCAAAGGAAAAGGGCTTCGAATAGAACCAGTGCCTTCAGTTCGTCGAAGGGATCCGAACCTAGAGGTTCCCTCTATGATTCTAGAAAAAGTGCCAGAGTTCTCTCATGATCTGGTTGCTAGGGTTTGGTCAGATTGCATATGTTCCCCTTACAAGGTTAGGTTGTTGGAGCTCGATGAGATAGTTTGCTTTCCTCAGAGGAGCGAGGTAGGAGTGTACCCAAGGGCTTTCCGTCTTAGGCTTCGCTTTCCTTTTCACCCTCTATCATCGAAATTTTATGCTCATTGAGACTTTTTCTTTGTCAACTTGCACCTCATGCACATTCCTCCCATGGTCTGCTTCGTTGTGCTTTGCGAGCTTTATGGGGTTCAACCATCTGTTCGACTGTTTAAGCACTTCTTCCGGGTAATAATCGACCCTAGCAAGGTGTGGTATCACATTGTCAATCGCCTCGCGAAGAGACTCATCTACGATCTCCAGCTCTCTGACCCTAGTTGGAAAGACACTTTCGTGTTTGTTTTTCTCCATGACATAGGACCGATGCTTAACTATTGGAGTTCTCCTAACCTTGACATCGCTGAAGTGTTCGGGTTAATACCAGGAGAGGTCGAAGCGACTAAACTTCTTTTGAGCCGACCGAGGTAAGAGAGTCGACCTTGTATTTGTTGGACAACCATAGACTGAAGACCATTTTGTGGCAAGTAATCCATATTGATTATGTTCCCCATTGCAACCACTTACGATAATTATATTCGGTGTTTACAGATATGGCTGGTGGAGCTCACAGAAGCGTGAACCCTGAAGTGGTCAAATCTGGAGGGAACATCGTAGGAAGAAGAAAAGCACTGAGGGATCAAGTGCTCAGTCTCCTCTTCCCTTAGTCAGAGCTTCTCCTCCGAGGGAGGTGAGGCCAGGGGGACCTCAAGCTCATCCTCCTGTGCCTCATCAAGAGAGGTTCCGAGTCGGGCTATCACTTGCTCGGTCCCGCCCATTGCCTCCATCATTATTTTGGAGCCTCCAGTGGGGTAAGGCGTAGACAACGTTATGGCTCTCGGGCCTATCGAGGCTGTTAGCAAGAAGTGGGGTCCTCCCTCTCATGAAGGGGAGGACGTGGAAACGAACCATCCCCTTTTGCTTATGGCAAAAGGTTGTAGCTCTTCGACCCAAGCTTTGGTGGGTCGGGAGGTGGTTCCTCTCGATTCTCAGGTGACGGTTGAGCCCCCTGTGATTCCTCCTCTGGATAGATGGTCATGGGGCGGTATCGACCCACATGCTCCCATGGTCGGCCCCATCCCTTCTGAGTTCGATCAAGCTCTGATGCTGAATTAGCTCTCAAATGGTTCCTCGGGATCTATTTGAGGCAAGCCTCCATGTATTGTTTGGAAGGAAGAGTCGGCCATGTTGGACTTTGGGACGACTGCTCGACTGGTGGAAAACTCCATTCTCCCTCGGGATTTGGAGTTCCTTCAAGGATTACACATTGAGAGGGTGGTAAACTTCTTCGTGGGTTGCGGCTATCAGGTCAGTTATCTGTCATTTGTCTCTTTTATAACTTGGAAGTTATTGATTACTGCTTTCCACATGTGTCCATCTTTGGCGCAGTTTTACGCCGCCAGGCCATCGACATAATTGAGGGACGACGCGGGCAGAGACCGTCATGCACAGGCTTTTGAGCTCGAGGCCCAGGTGAAGAAGATGGAAGAGGACTTGGGGAGAATGCTTGCAGCCAAGGCTGAGGCCAAGTGGGTAGCTTCGGAGGCCAAGACTAACCTCACGTCCATATTTGCCTTCAGAAAATCGGCCGAGGTCAAATGTGGGACTGAGAGGTCCCAGCTCCAGGCCGACCTTGATGCCTTGAAGAAGGAGATAATCAATCTTCGAGCCAAGGCTACTGAATCAAAAAAGTCAGCTGAGGCTTACAAGGTAGAGATAGCCGAGCTTCGAGCCAATGCTATCGAATCGGAGAAGGCAATCGAGGTTCATAAGGAGGAGCTTACGACAAGGTTCACCGCGGCGATGGAAGCATTTCAAAACATTTTTATGCCGAAGAGTGCTCCTCCCTTTTAGGCTGGTAGATTTTTGATGCAGTTTCATGTAACCATTTTGAATGAATAAAAAGAACTTTCGAGTTTCTTTTATCTTCATTTGAGTATGTGAATGTGCATGTATTGGCCCCTCAACGACTCAAAGTTTATTTTAAGAACCAAATGAAATTTGGGTTGTGGATGTGTTAGGCATTTTCACGTGACAGAGATGATCCTAAGATCGTAAGCCATTGGAGGCCATCGTCGTTTGGAAGCGAAGGGAGTGGCCCTTTCGACTTACAGCCGACAACGATCGAGGGTCGTTCCGTGGCAAGGTTCGGCCCCTTGGCTCATGACTAACGACAAGGGTCGTTCGGTAGCAAGGAGTGTGGCACCTTCGACTTATGGCCGACGATGATCGTGGGTCGTTCTATGGCAAGGGTCGGCCCCTTGGCTCACGACTACCAATGAGGGTCGTTTGGTATCGAGGGGTGTGCCCCTTCGACTTATGGCTGACGACGATCGTGGGCCATTCCATGGCAAGTGTTGTGTAGAGATATGATGCCCTCGAGGCTATTTATCTCTACGTGAATAGCACAAACATCTTGTTCGAAATAATAGTAAGCTGTTTGGTAACAATTTATCTAAGTTATATTATAATGTAGTTAACATTAGATATCAACCTAGGTAAAAACCTGAGACTTTATGCAAGGTCAAACAGGTATCGAGATGAGTATCTCGATCATAGAGAAATGTTTGACCGTCTGTAGCATAAGTCTAAAAGGGTTCGTGGTCGTAGATGTTTCGAGATAAGGATATCGAAACATCGGATAGACCATTGTGTCTTAGTCTTCACTGTTTAGCGGTGGTGATGATCTCTTGATCGCTTGACTTGGCGAAGTCGAAGACGAGACACAGGTGCTCATTAGAGAATGAGTTCACTGAACAATCCACAAGAGTTATCATATGGTTACATTGACCAATCGGTCAATGATAACTCTTAGTGATGATATGCTAGTTGGTCTTTTGACTTGATGTCATTTTACGAACCTGTGCGTGAACGGTGCCACTTAGATCACTGACCTAACTTCGAGGCTAGGCCTGTTGAAAGGTCTTTGATTGGGTGTCACTCAAAGCGTACGAGAAGAGTAATGACCAAGAGAGGATTCGTCTCTCCTGGTCAATGGGAGTTAGTGTCGTAGAGTTAGTTCGGTCTTTAGAAAAATCTCTGCGCAGAGTATGTTGGAAGAAATCCAACATAAGTTGACTAAAGATCGATAGAAACTAACCGGAGTCAAGTTATTGGGGTTGACAGTTTGACCGTACCCTAGATTTGATCTACACAACATAGTTAAGATGAAAAGACTATAACTGCGGAATTCATCATGGACACAGTCAGGGTGGTCCCGAAAATACTCATGTCGATGAGTCAACCACATAATGATGATTCCTGAAGCAGGGACGACAACCACTGCTCGTGGTCACTGTTGTATAGGGCTTCGAGCCCAACCTGTTGTAAAGGTCAGGCTGTAGGGTCTCACACAGAGTACGACCTTCGTCTAGTAATAGGTAGAAATTAGTTAGGGAGAATAATTTGCATTTGATGTAAAGGAAAGAGAAAATTGCATTTGATGCAATATGATAATTTAAGCCTAGATAGGGGACTAATTTGCATTTGATGCAAAAGAGATTAAATTTGTTTTAAATTATTTAAAACAATAGTTAACAAAATAAACGCAAGGAAAAGTTCACGAGTAAGACGGGAATGTCCCGGTCTATGCCCAGGTTCGAACGGCGTCCAAATCGGACACCAAATGCCCATCTTATGTCCAAAACAGCCAAATGGCTCAGTCTGGTTCAGACCAGGTTGACCCAGGCCAGACTAAGGTCTGGCCTGGGCACCTGGCCCGCCAGGCTGGGTGCCAAGCCACTGGGACTGGGCCCACACCCAGGCCCAGGCGCCTTGGGCCCGCACCCAGGCCCAGGCGCCCTGGGCGCCTGGGAGCCCAATCGCCCTTGGGTGCCTGGCCCAGGCGCCCGCCTGAGTGCCAGGCGCCAGGCGCCTGGCTGGCGCCTGGGCGCCCGTGCCCAGGCCTGGGCGCCCGTGCCTAGGTCTGGGTCTGGGTGCCCAGTCAGCTTTTTGAAGTTGTGGGGCCCACTAGCTGGGCCCCACCAATGGGTGCAGAACCCTAGGTTTACTGGGCATTTTGACGGCTGGTTTTTGCGAAAAACAAGTCGTAGGTTGAACTTTGGGCGGTCAATTGGAGGGTCAAACGAACTCCGATTGATGAACGGTTTTTTCCTATGCGTTCACCATTGAACACCTTTCGAATTGATAGGTTGTATCAATCATGAAGCTCAATGGTGAGTGAGTTAAAATTCACGAAAGTTTGCACTTTGTGAAGTGCAAACTAACTTGATTTTAATTAACTCAAATTAATAGTCTGTAATGACCCTACTTTTCATATACGCGTATTTGTACGTATTTTTGACATAGATACATCCGTATATTTTTGGGAAGTATGCCCATATTTTTCTTTTAATTATTTGATGTAGGAATTTATTTTAAAAGATTTTAAACTCATTACTTGAATTTAGTAAATGAGAGTATTTGGAGAAATACATGTATTTGGAGTGTATGAAGTATTTCTTCAAGTATTTTTAATTTCTTAAAATACAAAAATCCACATTTTTATTACCATGACAACACATCCTATTAGGTGTCATGTTTTTAGTTAATTAGAGACACATGGCTTAGTATGTGTAAGAAGGAGAGGGATTTGGGGATTCCTAAAACCTATGCATGAAGAACAAAACCAAGAAAAAGAAAAAGAAAATCTCATTTCACTCTCTCCCACACTCCCCATTTCAGGCCAAAAATTAGCATGCCCCCTTTCTTTCATTTTTCTTCATCATCTTCCTTAGAAAATACTTCCAATTAGCTCCCCTCTTCAACCTCTAAAAGCCCCAAAATTCCTTTTCATTCCAACACCAAAAACTAGCCAAAATAGCCAAAAAAATCAACCATATGGAGACAAGATTGGAGCTTGAAGAAGGAGACTAGGAGCTCAAGTTCTTCAAGGAATAAGAAGGGCCAAAGAAATATTTTGGAGGACTTTTGCAAGGTAGAAATTCCGTTCACTTAGGTAGAATTTAGTTTTAGGACAAGGAGATTTGAGTTAACTTTTTCATGCTGAAATTTGATTCAGAAAAACTGAAACTTTGACTAAGTTCTGGGGTTAATTGGCTAATGGGAATGCTTTGGAAATTTTATATGTTGGGTATCTCATTGTTATGAACAACTTTCATTCAGATCATTTTGCCAAATTCTAACTGTATGATTTTATAAAAATTCGGATATGCACACTGGTTTTCAATCAAAACTGTTCTGAAATTCCAGTATTTTTATTCTCTGTTAAACTGAGAATATCTCCCAACGTAGATGAAAGAAAAATATGAAACAAATATATGTTACTCATATTGTAGTTCTTAATAACTTTCATGTTTACAAGTTTTGCAAATTCGGACTGAAAACTAGGGTAAAAATTCAGTTTCTAAAACTGGTCTGTTTTTAGACAGTTTTGACACCTTTCAGTAAAACGAGTAGAACTCCATGCACACTTAATGAAATGAGATGTTCTTAGTGCCGTTGGAAAGCTGACTTCAAGATCTTCAACCCATAAATTTTTAGATTTTAATTCTGTCTGTAACTTGTAGAAAAATGGACTTGAACTGAACTCAGTTTCTGGTTCAGAATTCTGAAATTATACATGTTAGGAGAAAATCCACCATAAATCACATATGTCAACTGAGCTTATGAAAATTGGTCAGTGAAAGGAAAACACCCATATCTACAACTTTTGTGAAGGGACCAGACACCAATTCTGACTGTAGATAGGCTCAAAGTGATATTCTTTCTGCTGTAACAGTTTTTGACAGATTCATATGCTAATTTTACTTAGTACTATCATGGCGTAGTTTTGTTTCAAGTTAAGTTGATTTGTGCTAATCATGTTCTCAATGACATGCTATTGATACATATAATTATGCAGATGTTTCATGAAATATTCGTTATGTTAATAATGTTTAAGTTCAATTTGTTTATGCTTTTGTGCTCACATTCGTATATTCATAACGATGAGTTTGTGATGATATTCCTTGCAATTCTTTAATTGAGATGATGATGATGATGATGATGATGATATTTGTTAAAAGTTGGTTAAAAGCGGTATTCAAGTCCGTTAGATGATTCGTTGACAAACGAAGTTATATCTTGAAAACTGAGAGTGAGAATGAGGAATGTATCAGTCCTCCTAAAGGAGGGTGACACGGGTTTGGGGGAAAACGGGTAAACTTTAGGAGTTAAGGAGCGGACATATGATATGAATTCTCACCCGCTGTATCACTCCCAGAAGGGCGAGTTGAAAGGGTTGGAGAGGCCGCTGATGTACACGTGATGCATCATGACGGTAATTGATGGTTTGCTCCGTTTGTCCCACAGAAAAACCGAGTTTGTCTCACTCCCATACCTTGTTCCGTTCGGGTATGGAGAGTTGCGAGAGGCCCCCTCCGGTGCTCGTGTTGCTGGTTGGGGTACCACTTTTTCACCCACCCTGGGTGAAGTCCGCCTCCTTAGCGTCCTACGGTTTACACGGGTTCCAAATATGTGAATCAACAACTTATAGTACTTGTCTTTAATTTATAAATGTTGTTATCTCATGTCTCCTTACTTTTGTTTACTTTAATGCTGCTATCCCATGGTAATATGTTCATATGCTTCCTTTCAATATCTGCATTTCATAATACGGTTTCTATGCATGTTTTGCACGTTCTCATAACTAGGTTCGCATGTTGGAATGTGATTACTTTCATGCACCATGAACCTTACTTGTTAGACCACCCTCCCTAGATGGGTAGACCAATTCTAAAACTGGGTCCTACTAGAGTGTTAGGAATTTCTACTGGGTCACGTGTTGACGTGTCCCCGTTGACTTTCAGGTCATGTGAGTTGGAGGTTGGAGATAGCGGCTGGAGCTTTGGAGTTGGTGATCTGTTGTAGTATTGGGTGGTGAGGGGTATGATGAGAGACTTGTACTTTTGGTGTTTCTTTTCGGGTGGACCTTTGTACTTAGAGTCGTGGAAATGAAGATGTTGGTGTATGTATAAGATGCATCAATGTATCAATAAAATGGAATATTGTACTTTTGTTATTTTCTCAGTGTTTTTATCTGTGATGGAGTTTTACTTGTACTTCCCAGCACGTGCGTAGTACCTGCAGCATTCTTTTGTTCTCTTCCTTTCTCTCTTTCTACGTAACACTCGTTGATCTAGGAATACTTGGGACGGATTCGTACTTCCCGGGTATCCTGGAGAGCGGGTCGTTACATAGTCCCACATCGGATTTTGAGTAAAGGGGAGCAGTCAGCCGCCTATATAAATATGGGTCTGCTCTCCTCCTCAAAACTCGTCCTAAGCTCTAGATCTGAGCGGCTCTCGTAAATGTTAGAGCACGCTCGGATCTAGGCTTAAATTAATATTTCTCTATCTCCCTAATATTTCTGCCTTACTCTTGAGGGCTCTAGCAAAGACGCAACGGAGTTCGGATTCGGATCTGAAATCTAGGCGAAGGTTTCACTCGCGTGAAACTTTCTTCGGCGCGTGGTTTGCTCGGCGACACAGGATTGATCGCCTCGGGATGCGGAGAGGTTCGAGGAGAGGTTCGGGGAGCGGTTCGAGGAGCGGCTCGGCGTGGGAGGGGAGCGGCTCGGAAGACGGTGCGGAACATCTCGCCTGCCCCAGGGTTGAGATTCCAGGTATGTGTTTGATTAGCATTAGTTTAATTTAATCGCAGTAGGTTAGATCCTTCTTGGGATGGTCAGATCCATCCCAAGTTGGCATAGATCTTGGCAAAAGGTTTTGTACCTAATGGCTAAGTTAAAATTATTTTAACTGCATGTTAATTAGATTAACTAGATTTTTCTTCCGCTGCAAATTTTCTTTCTGTCTATTTTCGTCTGACTGAGGACGGGAATAGAGTTTTTGTGCCCTAAGGGTGTTAGAAAACTCTTCAGTGGTATCAGAGCAAGGTTTGCGTAACGATCTAGCCTGCGATTATTATTAAACTTTCAAATGCTTTTCAAAATACTTTATAAAATGTTTTAAAGTTATAAGATGATTTTAAAATAATTTTTAGATGCCCTTTTAAAATGTTTTAAAATTTATGCGATATTTTTTAAAGATGTTTTAAAAGAATTTTAGATGTTTAAATATTTTATATGATAAAATTTTAAACATGAAAATTTTAAAATGATGATTTTAAATTTATGTGATAATTTTAAAATTGATTTTAAGGCTTTTTAAATTTATGCGATAAGTTTAAAATGATTTAGATGCTTAAAAATTCTATATGATAAATTTTTGAACATGGAAATCTTTTAAAATGATGTTTTAAATTTATAAGATATTTCTAAAACTGATTTTAAAAATCTAAAATTGTTTATGCGATAAACTTTAGTCTATTTAATTGTTAAATAGTTGTACACTTTCATTTTATGCGATAAAATTAGTGTAGCTTTATTTTAATGGCTAGTTCATCTTGTCCCTTATTTGATAACACAAGACAACCCTTTAGGTTAGCCATTAAGAAATGATTAAAATTCATTAATTGAATTTTAATGATATGCTATGTTTTAATAAAACATTAACAACACTTCAAGACCTAATTCCTGATTAGGGTAGTCCTTTTAATGAATTTTTAATTCTAATTGTTATAATTAATTTTCATTAAAGGACTTCGCTTTTAGCGTTGTTAATAAAATTTATTAAAATCCTAATAACGATTAGGATATCACGTGAACCTTATAGTTGATAAGGACTTAATAAAAGTTATTAAACAAATCCTAAAATTTTGAATTTAAGGATGCAACTAGTTGATAGGATTAATTAGTTGTTAATAAAAGTTGTTTAGTCTATGGCACGCATATAAAAATGACAAGCTTCATTCAATGGACCATGATCCAGTCAATGTGCTTGGCTAAGTTTGCTGGATCACCCTTTAAGGGATAGTGATCCTGGCTTAGTCAATTCCCTCGCTGAGTTCCGCTGGACCGCAATGTCGCGAATCATGATTGTATGACACCCTGGACTATATCTAAGTCAAATACGTTAATGATCTTTTTCAAGATTAGCCATAGCCCTCCTTGTTTTAGGGGTTGGCAACTATAGGACCTGTGTTATAGTTGTTGAGCTACACTCAAGCTGTAACATGGCAACCTTATAGAAACCAACTCCTTTAATACCTAAGATGAAATCTTGACTAGACCCAAATCGTCGTATTTCCATGCGCCGGCGTAAGTTATGTCAATGATGTAGTCTGACTAGATGTAGTCTATGTCCTGACCTAAACCGTCGTGTCGTGAATACACCGAGCGGTGGGGCGAGTCAGGCTATACGCGAAAACAAGGGTCCGACTAGACTAGACATTGTGATTTGGATGAGCACACTCATGATCACAAATGGCTAGGGGTAAAAACCGATTAAGAGGGTCATATCTGATATGATCGATGAAGAGTCATCTTCCGATTACAAAGTCTTACAACTTGTTGAGCTACACTCAAGGTTGTTAGACTCAAGGTGATTGGACCTCTTACCCATTAATTTTAATTCGACTAAATCGTTCGTTATTAAGCTTTGAAACGATCGTAAAAATAGTGGGAGGATATGGATAGATAAAAGCCAATCTACCTATATTTAATATTGAACATATACTAAACTAGGGCAGGACTATGTTTACCGAAGGAATCAATATGTAATATTTTAATGGAATAAGTTAACTTGTCAATTAGGTTGATTAATTGAATATCAAGTTAAATTCTAATTGATAGAATTAAAACTATATTCTCGTTGACATTTAAATGACCTTCTAAAGAACCGACTTAAGAAATATGATTTCATTAAATTCTGGGTCCAACAAATAAATTCACGATACATGTCACTCGTCTCTATATGAGGCAGCTTGAACATATAGGATATTCGAAGTATGTTTCTCCCTACAACTTGTCGAGCTTCACTCAAGGTTGTATGGACAAAAAATTTTGATCCACAAAGTTCAAGAATTCGATCAAATTGTTTGAGTCGAATACGAGTGCATGAGCGATGCAAGGCTATGTATCCCAACCGGATCTTGAGACAAGCAACTTCTTGAGCTACACTCAAGATTGCAACTCTAAGGCGTTTGGATACATGAGACGCTTGCATAGATATTTATTTATGTTGGGCTATTTAAGTATCTAAATGTGATTTAGAAAAGGAAGAAGGCACTCCGGAAAGTCAATCGACTTAAATAGTTTAATTTATCATTAGTAAAGGCATAAGTAGGAGGGAACGAAAATGTGACATATTTTGATGTCACGATTTCATAATTATTGTTATACATAAGGTTAGCACATTTTGACGAATGTCGTCACATTGCTTCTGAAGCAATGCGTAATAAGTATAACGATAATATATATATTAAATGTTAATATATAAATACACAAAATAGTAGCAAACTTACATGGCAAAATAGACTAGGCCGTATCGAGAGAGTAACTTCACAAGTCACATAAAGAGAGGTCTGACCTCTCGTATTATGAAGTCTACGGACACTTGTGAGTCTTACCCTCTTAGATATAATGGACGAAACCCGTCTGTAAAACATTGGGAGAATGAGTTGTCGAACTCAGTCTCATACATACTGATGTACCCGAGTCTAGATTAGCCAAAATAAGTTATTCGTATATTTTATTAAGACACGTGTTCTTGATGAAACACAAGTCTGATAAAATAAAGAATGAAATGACTAAAGTATTTAAACTGATTCGATTAGATCGAATGGTCAAATACTTAGCCATATAAAATCTTGTGTAATTAAAAGAAAATGTGATTTTCTCTCAAGTCAAGTCTGTTAACACATCCGTGTGTTAAAAGTATGAATCACACTAAGTAAGACTTGGTGCGATCCATAGCAAGTGACTCTGAGTTAAGTCCTCCCTCTGGGTTAAGTCCCAGATAGTAATGCTTAGGTTTTGATAATGTTCTATGAGGACATTATCAATAAGATATTCATTAAATCAATCGTAAGGAAGTTGTAAAATTACTCGAATCTCGTGAGACGAATTGTTGAGTTAGACATCATAACTGATGATGACTTAGTCAACTTCCGGGATGAAATTCGGAGTAGTAACTCCGATTTAAAATTTGATGCAATCAGAATAGGTCCGTGCGCGTAAATAAATTTTGGAATTTAGTTTACATATCCAATGAAAATGTTTCCTCTCTTTTTGCAAGTAAACTTTAAGTTGAAAGATTGGTGCAGAAAGAAAACAGTGAAGTACAATCATGTTGGTTGAAAACGTTTTTCATCCTAATTCCTATAAACGGATTATGTTGAAACCGTCTCGCCAGCAGATGTGTACGAATCTACTCAGACCAAGCTCTATGTAAACGCTCGTGTTGACCATGAAAATTTGAGCATTCACTTATAAGTTCGTTTTTCTAAATATGATTTAGACGAACCAACTTAGCTAGAAAGTTTTCAAGGTCAGTGGGAGCATATAAATTACTTGCAAGGTATCAAAGGGGTGGACCATATAGTTTGAAAAAGTAATCAAAAGGTTTGATACTTTATCAGAAATAGATATGAGCCATTTGAAATGACCAATAACTAATTTAAAATTATTATCGTAAGGTATGATGAACTGGATAAGATCCAAGTAAATAAAAATATTATGGATTCCGAAAGATCAAGTGAATTATTTGAATGAGATTCAAATGGTTGGTCTAACATGAACATAGAAACCCCTTAAGTCTATAGTGCAGACGGTTTTAGCAGATCCACTCACGAAGGCTCTACCACATGAAGTCGGGAAAACTTAAGTGTAAAAACGGTAGAAGATACCGAGATAAATGGGCCTCAGTGCAAGTGGGAGATGTAGAGATATGATACCCTCAAGGCTACTTATCTCTGTGTGAATAGCACAAATTTCTTGTTCGAAATAACAGTAAGCTGTTTGGTAACAATTTATCTAAGTTATATTATAATGTAGTTAACATTAGATATCAACTTAGGTAAAGTCCTGAGACTTTATGCAAGGTCAAACAGGTATCGAGATGAGTATCTCGATCATGGAGAAATATTTGACCGTCTGTAGCATAAGTCTAAAAGGGTTCGTGGTCGTAGATGTTTTGAGACAAGGATATCAAAACATCGGATAGACCATTGTGTCTTAGTGTTCACCGTTTAGCGGTGGTGATGATCTCTTAATCGCTTGAGTTGGTGAAGTCGAAGACGAGACACATGTGCTCATTAGAGAATGAGTTCACTGAACGATCCACAAGAGTTATCATATGGTTACATTGACCAATCTGTCAATGATAACTCTTAGTGATGATATGCTAGTTGGTCTTTTGACTTGAGGTCATTTTACGAACCCGTGCATGAATGGTGCCACTTAGATCACTGACCTAACTTCGAGGCTAGGCCTGTTGAAAGGTCTTTGATTGGGTGTCACTTAAAGCGTACGAGAAGATTAATGACCAAGAGAGGATTCGTCTCTCCCGGTCAATGGGAGTTAGTGTCGTAGAGTTAGTTCGGTCTTTAGTAAAATCTCTGCACAGAGTATGTTGGAAGAAGTCCAATATAATTTGACTAAAGATCGATAGAAACTAACCGGAGTCAAGTTATTGGGGTTGACAGTTTGACCGTATCCTAGACTTGATCTACACGACATAGTTAAGATGAAAAGACTATAACTACGGAATTCATCATGGACACAGTCAGGGTGGTCCTGAAAATACTCATGTCGATGAGTCAACCACATAATGATGATTCCTGAAGCAGGGATGGCAACCACTGCTCGTGTTCGCTGCTGTATAGGGCTTCGAGCCCAACCTGTTGTAAGGGTCAGGCTGTAGGGTCTCACATAGAGTGTGACCTTCGTCTAGTAATAGGTAGAAATTAGTTATGGAGAATAATTTGCATTTGATGCAAAGAAAAGAGAAAATTGCATTTGATGCAATATGATAAGTTAAGCCTAGATAGGGGACTAATTTGCATTTGATGCAAAAGAGATTAAATTTATTTTAAATTGTTTAAAACAATATTTAATAAAATAAATGCAAGGAAAAGTTCACAGGTAAGACGGAATGTCTCGGTCTACGACCAGGTTCGAACGGCATCCAAATCGGACACCAAATGCCCATCTTATGTCCAAAACAGCCAATTGGCTCAGTCTGGGTCAGACCAGGTTGACCCAGGCCAGACTAAGGTCTGGCCTGGGCACCTGGCCCGCCAGGCTGGGCGCCAGGCCACTGGGCCTGGGCCTGTGCCCAGGCCCATGTGCCCTGGGCACTTGGGAGCCCAGGCGCCCTTGGGTGCCCGGCCCAGGCGCCCGCCTGGGCGCCAGTCGCCAGGTGCCAGGCTGGCGCCTGGGCGCCCGTGCCCAGGTCTGGGCCTGGGTGCCCAGTCAGCTTTTTGAAGCTATGGGGCCCACTAGCTGGGCCCCACCAATGGGTGCAGAACCCTAGGTTTACTGGGCATTTTGACGGCTGGTTTTTGCGAAAAACAAGTCGTAGGTTGAACTTTGGGCGGTCAATTGGAGGGTCAAACGAACTCCGATTGATGAATATTTTTTTCCTATGTGTTCACCGTTGAACACACTTCGAATTGATAGGTTGTATCAATCATGAAGCTCAATGGTGAGTTAGTTAAAATTCACTAAAGTTTGCACTTTGTGAAGTGCAAACTAACTTGATTTTAATTAACTCAAATTAATAGTCCCACATCGGATTTTGAGTAAAGGGGAGCAGTCAGCCGCCTATATAAATAGGGGTCTGCTCTCCTCCTCACAACTCATACCAAGCTATAGATCTGAGCGGCTCTCGTAAATGTTAGAGCACGCTCGGATCTAGGCTTAAATTAATATTTCTCTATCTCCCTAATATTTCTGCCTTACTCTTGAGGGCTCTAGCAAAGCCGCACCGAAGTTTAGATTTGGATCCTAAATCTAGGCAAAGGTTTCACTCGCGTGAAACTTTCTTCGGTGCGTGGTTGGCTCGGCGACACGGAATTGATCGCCTCGGGATGCGGAGCGGTTCGAGGAGCGGTTCGAGGAGCGGTTCGAGGAGCGGCTCGGCGTGGGACGGCGGCTCGGAAGACGGTGCAGAACATCTCGCCTGCCCTAGGGTTGAGATTCCGGGTATATGTTTGATTAGCATTAGTTTAATTTAATCGCAGTAGGTTAGATCCTTCTTGGGATGGTCAGATCCATCCCAAGTTGGCATAGATCTTGGCAAAGGGTTTTGTACCTAAGGGCTAAGTTAAAGTTGTTTTAACTGCATGTTAATTAGATTAACTAGATTTTTCTTCTGCTGCAAATTTTCTTTCTATCTATTTTCGTTCGACTTAGGACGTGAATAGAGTTTTTGTGCCATAAGGGTCCCAGAAAACCCTTCAGATTGGCCCCTTGGCTTACGGCTAACGACCAGGGTCGTAGATGGCAAGGGGCATGGCCCTTTCGACTTATGGTCGACGACGAACGAGCGTCGTTCAGTGGAAAAGGTCGGTCCCTTAACTTATAGCTGACGACAAGGGTTGTTCGGTAGTGAGGGGCGTGGCCCTTTCGACTTATAGCCGAAGATGATCGAGGGTCGTTCAATGGTAAGGGTCGGCCCCTAGGCTTACGACTGACGACGAGGGTCATTAGGTAGCGAGGGGCATGGCCCCTTCAACTTATGGCCGACGATGATCGAGGATCGTTCAGTGGCAAGGGTCGGCCCCTTGGCTTACAAGATGATAGGGGTCGTTCAGTAGCAAGGAGTGTGGCGCCTTCGACTTATGGCTGACGATGATCGAGGGTCGTTCTGTGGCAAGGGTCGACCCCTTGGCTTATGGCCGAGTGGGGACTAAATAGACAAGAGAAATGATTCGCCTTGAATTTATTAAGAATTTGCGATAATAAAGATAGGAAAATTTCAATCATCACAGTGCCTCTTCTCTTGCTGGTACAATCATTGATATTACTTTCGCAAATGCTCGGCATTCCAAGGATGAGAAAGCTCCCTACCCTCCATTGTGGCAAGTCGATAGGTGGCCGGGCTGAGGATATCAACCACTTGGTAGGGGCCCTCCCATTTCGCAGCAAGCTTTCCTTGTTTAAGTATCTCTGGGGTGAAGATGGCTTTCCGTAACACCAGGTCGCCTATATAGAAAATGCGCCCCGGACTTTGGAGTTGAAATAATGAGCCTTGCATCCCTTCTGTTCAATGAGGGTTGCGAGGGCACGTTTGCAAACCTCATCAAGCAACTGCAGGTTGAGCTTGAGTGTATCCAAGTTTCTCTCTTGATCGAAGTAACAGAGGCGGAGTGGTCATTTGATTACTTCCACCGGGACAACAGCTTCACAGCCATAGGCTAGCAAGAAGGTTGTTTCACCTGTAGAGGCTTTGTGGGTCGTTTTGTACGACCATATGATGCCCGTGATCTCGTCTGTCCATGTCCCCTCGAGTCCTTCTATTCTCTTTCTGCATGGGTCTGAGGATGCACTTGTTTACAGCTTCTGCCAGACCAATGGATTGGGGGTGGGCGACAGAAGCGAAATGTAACTTGATTTTCACCTTGTTAGGGCCAAAAATGACCGAGACAGTTGTCAAGCTGACGTGGACCCTTCGTGTTGAGTTAGATCCTTGTCAGCAAGTTAAAAGGGACCCTAGGTTGGTAGAACCATGGTCAGTTGATGGATGTCGGTTAGGATGCAGTGTTCGATCGACCCTCGAGCAGCTTGTTCGTCGATAGATTGAGACTAGGAAACTCGAAAGCGATCCTCTCAAGAGACAGATATTCGGCGATCTACACCTCAAAGAAACGTCAAGGTGGTAGAATCTGGGTTCCAACCCAAACACCCTCTGATGCTTAAGTAGAATGTGAACTTAAGGTAGAGAGGGAGCTTGGAGCAGCTGAGATTGACCCACGTAGGTTCGTCTCAGATCTAACGTCGTAAGCTCTTTAGTGGAAGAATTATAAGCTGAAAGAGTAGATTCTATGTATTAGATCTCGTACCTTGGAAAATGGAACGCCTTTATCTTTGTCCTTTCAGATATTTATAGGCAGTTCTCAATTGATTGTATGCCACCATCTCTTATTGATTCGGACGCGATCTTCTTCGAGATTCGAGATAACGGCCGCCCATTTATTCGGCCCCATTAAATTCACCATGAGTATCAGCAGGAGCTTAACGGTCGAGTGAGCCGTTCGCTTGACTCGGTAGTACTCCGCTTTTAGTGTTGGGTTTTGGGTTATTGGCACCAAATGGGTCGGGTACGCGGATACTTCACCGTGATCCATACACATGCACTAACAATGGCAGCCATCATTCGTGCCTCAGAAACTGTGTTGATTGAGACCACATGATGTGTGATCTCCTTAAATGCCCATGGTTTTCGAAACATTTGATTTGATTTATGCCGCCAAACCCCTTTCATCTTTGAATCGATCTCCACCACTTCTTGTGGCCGGCTTCGAACACATGTTGCTCATCGATCATCAATCGGTTGAACTCCTCCATATAAAAAAGAAGTGTGGGAAGATAAAATATTTTTCTGTTCTGCCTTCTTCTTCTCTTCGAAAGCTTGATATCTCCGTCGCCTTCCTCAGAGATTGCTTGTTCTTTCTAAGGTACTTTTTCTTGATTGACCTTGGCTTTTATTTAGATCCTTTAGGTATGTTCGAACCAGTTAGGATGCGTGAGCTGTCCTACGAGGAGCTCATGGCGTGCCTTCGACCCCCACAATGCGATGAAGTTAATTGGAAGGGGAAAGGGGTTCGTATCGAATCAGAACTTCCCATTCGTCGGAGGGATCCAAGCTCAAGGGTTTCCAAAGTCGTCTTAGAGATGGAACCTGGGTTTTCTCCTGATTTGACTGAGGAGGTCTGGCTTGGTTGTCTCTGCTATCCTTTTAGGGTTAGGGTACCCAATTTGGATGAGAGAGTTTGTTTTCCTTGAAAGAATGAGGCTGGACTGTATCTTAAAGCTTTTCTCCTAGGACTGTGGTTTCTTCTTCACCCTTTCATCGTAGAAGTCATGTGCTCTTCGGGGCTTTTCCTATGTCAACTCGCACCCCACGCTCTTCCTCCCTTAGTTGTTTCCATTGTGCTTTGTGAGCTTTGTGGGGTCCAACCATCCCTCGGGCTGGTCAAGTATTTCTTTCGGATAATACTCGATCCCTGCCAAGTGTGGTACCATATCATCGCTCGCCCGATAGTGAGGCTCATATATGACCTCCTGCTTTCTGATCCCAGATGGAAAGAAACCTTCGTATTTTTCATCCTTCTTGAACTAGGACTGATGCTGATCGGTTGGAGTTCCCCGAGTTCTAAGCTCGCGGAAGAGTCCCGGTTATCATCGGAAGAGGTCAAGGCCAGGTTGTCGCCAGGAGAGGTTGAGGCGGTAAATCTCCTTCTTGATCGAGCAAGGCGAGAGAGGTAGACTCCATATCTGTCGGATGATCATCGACTGAAGACCCTTTTATTGAGTCCAGATAATGCATATCTACTCTGTGTCTTTGTTACAGCCACTCACGATAATTATATCCGTTGTTTGCAGATATGACTAACGGAGCTCGCAGGAGTCAGGACTCTGGTTTGGATCAGGTCTGGAGAGAGCAGCATAAGAAGAAAAGGAGTGCCAGAGGGTCGAGTGTTCGTGCTGAATGGTCGAGTGCTCGGTCTCTCCTTCCTGTCAATCAGTCCTCTTCCTCTGAGGGGGTGAGGTCAGGTGGACCTCGAGGCCTTCTTCTCGTGCCTCCTTAAGGGATGCTCCGAATCAGACCCCTGTTCGAACTGTTTTTCCCCTTGCCTCAGTCGTTGTCTTGGAGCCACTGGTGGTAGTCGACATCAATGCTGTCGGAGTCATTGAGCCCACCGAAGCTGTTAGCCAGAAACGGGAGATATACTCCCAAGGAGAGGAGGGGTCGATGAAAATGAGGCGAGTGGAGGAGTTAAATCCTCCTCCTTTGCCCATGGCAAAAGGTATGGGGGTGGCTCCTCTCGAGTCTCAGGGGGTGATCGAGACTTCCTCGAAGTCTCAGACTCATGTGACGCCCCTTTTGGATAAATGGCCCTGGGACGGTATTGAGTCAACGTCCCTTTGGTCGGCCCGATCCCTGTGGAATTCGACTGAATCCTGCTGCTCAACCAGCTTTCGTCTCACTCCTCAAAACTTGTTTGGGTTGATCCTCACCAGCATCCCTTCATCGTCGAAAGGGAAGAGTCGACCCTATTAGATTTCGGGGCGACAGCTCGGCTGGTGGCGAATTCGATCCTCCTTAGGGATCTGGAGCTCCTTCAGATGTTGGACATGTAGCGGATGGCCAACTTCTTTTTGGGGAGTGGCTATCAGGTACGTCGTTTGCCTTCTGTTAATTAATTTGCAGTTTGGCTATCCTTGACCAATCCCTTCTACTGATGTCCATCATTGGCACTGTGTTGCACCGTCAGGCCGTCAACTTGATCGAAGGAGGTCGGTGGGTGGCATTCGCAGAGCACAGTGCATTCGAGCTCGAAGCCTGGACGAGGAAGGCAGAAGAGGACCTGTAGAGGGCCTTCATATCCAAGGCAGAGGCGAAGTGAGCTACTGTACATGGAAAAATAGCCTCTCGTCCATGTCTGATATCCGTAAGTCCGTTGAGCTTCATTGGAGGATGGAGATGAGTCAGCTCCAGGTGGAACTCGTCGCTTCAAAGAGGGAAGCGATCGAGCTCCGAGCCAAAGACTCTGAATCTGAGAGGTAGGGAGAAGCTTGCAAAGCAGAGGTCACTATGTTCCAGGCCAAAGTTGTTGAGATCGAGGGGGCTGCTACGAGGGAGAAGGCAGAGCTCACTGTGAGGTTCACAAAGGCGATAGAAGCTTTCCACAACGTCTTTGTACCAAGAGGTGCTCCTCCTTCTTAGGCTGGCAGAACTTAGCCAAGGTTTTATATAACCCTTTTGTTTTCACTCCTTTTACTCAAGAAATGAAAATAATGAAACCTTTTGCAACCTTTGAGTACTTTTGCAACTTTTATGTTTTCATTTTCACTTATGCATGTGTGTGGCCCCTCAATGGTGCAATTTCCGACTTCTTACAAATCGATGGTAAGTTGGGTCGTTGACAAGCTAGGCATATCCACCTGATAAGTGTGATATTCTAGGTCATCAGCCATAGTGGTGCGTTCAGCGGCGAGGGGAATCCCTTGGCTCATGACTGATGCCTTGGATCATTCGGTGGCGAGGGGTGAGGCCCCTTCGACTTACAGTCGACGATAGTCGAGGGTCGTTCAGTAGCGAGGGGTGATCCCTCGACATATGGCTAACGACTAGGGTCGTTCATTGGCGAAGGGTGCTTCTTCGACTTACAGCTGACGACTAGGGTTGTTCGACATCGAGGGACAAGGCCCCTTCGACTTACGGTCGACAACAGTCGAGAGTCATTCAGTGGCGAGGGATGATCCCTCGGCTTACGGCTGACGACTAGTGTCGTTCAGGGGTGAAGGGCGCTCCCTTGGCTTACAGTTGACGACTAGGATTGTTCGTTGGCGAGGGGTGAGGCCCCATCGACTTATGGTCGACGACAGTCAAGGGTGGTTCAGTGGTGAGGGGTGATCCCTCAACTTATGACTAATAACTAGGGTCGTTCAGTGGCGAAGGATGCTCTCTTGTCTTACAGCTGAAGACTAGGGTCGTTCGGTGGCGAGGGGTGTGGCCCCTTCGACTTATGGTCGATGACAATCGTGGGTTGTTCAGTGGTAAGGGCTGACCTCTCAGCTTACGGCTGACGATTAGGTTTAGAAATCATTAGACAAATATTAAAAAATGATTGAATTTTTATTTACCATGAATCAGTATAGGATAAAAGACAAAGACAAGTTTCGATCATTCAATGTATTTACCATTGCTGGTATACTCATTGATAGTACTTCCGCAAATGATCAGCGTTCCAAGGATGGGGTAGCTCCCTATCATCCAATGTAGCGAGCTGGTAGGTAGCAGGACCGAGCACATCGATCACTTTGTAAGGACCTTCCTACTTTGCAGCGAGCTTTCCTTGCTTGATGGTCTCGGGAGTGAAGGCAGCCTTACGCGGCACCAAGTTGCCTACATGGAAACTACGTCTGTAACCCGTGGAGTTGAAATACCGAGCCATTCGTCCTTTTTGTTCAATAAGGGTCACCAAAGCTCGTTCGCAAACATCCTCGACAAGTGTAGATTGAGTTCGACCCTTTCTGAGTTTCTCTCTTCGTCATAATATTGGAGACGAAGGGGGCGTTCATTAACCTCCACCGGGACGATAGTTTCATAACCATAAGCAAGCATAAAGGGTGTCTCACCTGAGGTTTTGTGGGTCGTTCTGTACAACCATAGTATGCCGGGGATCTCTTCTGGCCAGGTTCCATCGAGCCCGGTTATTCTCTTTCAAAGGGGTCCAAGGATGCATTTGTTAGCAACTTCTACCAATCCATTGGACTGGGGATGGGCGACAGAGGTGAAATGTAGCTTGATCTTCAGCTCGGAGTAGAAATCCTTGAAACCGACACTGTCGAATTGCGTCCCATTATCCATCACAATGGATTGCTGGATTCCAAATCGACAGATAATGGATTTCCATATGAAGCTCCTGACCTCCTTCCAGGCGATTCGGGACAGGGGCTCTGCCTCGATCCATTTTGTGAAGTAGTCGATCGCCACTATCAGGAATTTCCGTTGCCTGCTTGCTTGTTTAAATGGACCGAGGAGGTCCAATCCCCACTTAGCGAAGGGCACTGGACTGATGATGGAGATTAGATCAGTTGGATGGGCCGAGATGATCTTTAAGAACTTCTGGAAAGTTGGGCACTTCCGCACATACTCGATAGCATCTTTGAACATGGTTGGTCAGAAGTAACCTTGTCTTACGGCCTTCAAAGCAATTACTTTTCCACCGCAATGGTTCCCACAATCGCCCTCATAGATTTATTGGATCATGTAGAGTGCTTCCTACGAGGCCAAACATTTGAGGTCGGGCAAAATATCATACCTGGTCCATCGCCTTTTATATAATGAACCATCTAGCAGAACGAATTGGTACGCTTTCTGTTCTATCTTCCGCATCTCCACTGGATCGGTCGACTCTTCCCCCATGCTCAGATAACAGATTATGGGGTCCATTGATTAGGGTTCAATATCGTATATTTTACCCTTCATTAGATGGCATTTTGTGCATAATTTGTGTTCATTTTGGCTCCGATACGCGCATTTTGATGATATCACTTAATATTGGAGCTTGCCGTTTCTATATGCTTAAAACATAATTTTTACAGCTTATTAGCATCTTCATCTTGATCTCCTATTATTTTTCAGTTGAATTTAGTGAAGTCCCGATTCCAACGCATATTTTTCCAGAATTTTTGGAGGTCGGAGCAATTTACTGCATTTTTTGGAAGAAAGGATTACGGTGCTGAAAATTTCTGGGCTAGAAAGTCTGCTTTTCCCCTCTTGTGCAGAATTCTGCTATCATTCCATTGTATATTCCGGCCTAATGATATTTTTTTGTTGTTGTTTACTTTGTTACGGTTCCATCACCGCCTGGAACACGTCATTCCGAGGTCGGATGATTTTTCTAGAATTTTCGCAAGACCGGGTGACGGTGCTGAAAATTTCTACAGATTTGCCCCTCTTATGAAGCATTCTGCTATCATTCCAATATATATTTCGGCATAGTGATATTTTTCTGTTATAATATACTTTGTTACGGTTCCATCGCCGCTTGGAACACGTCAATCCGAGGTCGGATGGTTTTTCTAGAATTTTCGCAAGACGGGGTGACGGTGCTGAAAATTTCTGCAGATTTGGGCATTGCTTGCAGGTTTGGGCTAGAATCCGACCCGTTTGACTTAAAAACAGACCCGATAAGCTGTGTTTGAGTTATATTACGAATTTGGGGGGTTTTCAGCCCTAATCTTGATTTTTTCTGAAATAAGGGGAGCTTGGAGGCCATGGGGATGATAGAGAAGCTTTGAGAAAGTGCTCAAGTGTGAGGGAAGCCACATTGATGAGAGATTGGTGATATCTTTCCTCTCCCTCTTATGTATTTTGCATTTCTCATTTTGTATTGAACTTTGGATGAATTTGTCTATGAATCTCATCTTGTTTAGTATGATTGAGTAGTGTGATTGGTGTGGGTTGTGATTTATTATGATATGTTGTTAATCTTAGTTCTCAATGCCTCTTGCCCAGTATATTGTTGATGTTGGATGAATTATTAGGGCACATTTTAATTGGCTAAGACCCAAGTGGGCACTCTTTGAGAAGAGACCATGTTTAAATTTGATTAGTGCCATGATGATGCATACATCCTTATTGCAATTTATTGTGTTATTGAATGCTAAATTTTCATGTTAAGTTTCCTTAGCCAGATGATCAATTGAGTTATATGTGGGTAATTAGAGCTTGATTAACACCAGTCTTAGTGAACCCACAACCTATGCTCTCCTCCGAGTTATCCTAACTCTCTTTTAGTTCTCTAACCCTACTTATGTTGGTTAGAATTATAGATTTAACACAAATTTTCCCACTAATTGACGTCCCCTAGATTTAGCAATATTGGCAACAGGATCGGGGATACCAGATTTAAATATTTATAACCACAAGCGCAAGGTGTTGTAGTGTGTCTTGGGGGTCGTACTCAGGGAGGCGTGTGTTGTGTTTGTTGTCAAGAAGGAACCGGTTCACCGATGGGTGAGCTAGCCCGAACGATCGGTAGGTTGTCACGAATGGTAATACGAAGGATGTAATATATAAAAGGGAATCCAGGACTTCGGTTTCCACCCTATCATGTGCCCTCTTTATTACGACCGACGGTTAGGATTACGATTGGATTTTAGGGTTTAGTGGTGAGACATTACCTCTAAGAGTGATACCTGCGCCCCATGGGCCCGATATTCCGGTCGATGCCCAGGATGATATGCTAGGACTACCCGGGTTTGGTCGGTGGACATTCTCATGTCCATTAACACCGATCGACTCCGGAAGCACTAAGCTCGTAACGATTACTCCCAACATCTCATCCTGCCGTTCCCACGTGCTAGGATTCAATGTCTACTCTAGGGGTGTGAGCCGTGGCTAGGGAGTCAAATGCCAGTGTTATTCCCTCTTGGCCCGAAGGTCAGAGGCGGTCTTTCTCCCACCAGTGATAATGAAACACCCCGCGTAACCATCTAAATTCCTAAACCCTATCGAAATCATATTCCTATGGTCGCTCTAGGGAGAACCCACGAAGGGGTTTCCACCAAAATCCCAGATTTGGGAACTACTCACAATTCATGGCAAAAATGCAATCTAAATGAAATTCAACGGTTGCAATCATAATCAGGCAATATAAAAGAGATGCTAGCAATGATATTAATACAATACTAAAGTTTCAGAACAATCGGAACACCTACAAGATAAAATAAATCCTCAGCCGTCACAAATACCAAAAGTCAGAAAATACAAAATGGGGCTCGTTTCTGGAAAACCTAGTTCGACTATATATAGAAAATGAGGTCACCCGATCGGTTGAAGCATCAACCGATCAGGTGAGCTTCTAGTCGTTTTGCCCTTCAGTGCTTCAGACACATCAACCGGCCACTGTCCCGAGCGGTTGACGTGACCGGGTCGTCATTTGGGAATTTCAGCTTCAGATGAACCGATCGGGTGAGATGTCACCCGATCAGTTGGAAATAAGCTCAAAAAGACAGAGAGCTCTGTCGATCTCACCCGATCACTGAACCGATCGGGTGAGCTACTCTTCTTCTTCTTCTTCTTCTGTTCGGGTCGGATATGCGTGCACCAACCGATCGGTTGGCTCTGTCCAACCAATCGGTTGGGGGCTGAAATATAGTAATCGTTGACGTTTGGCCCCGGGATTGCGTGTGACTCCTCCCGTTGCTCCGGGGACTCATGATATCTTCTTTGTATGTTCCCAACGCTGGAAACTCCTGCATTTGCACAAAAACACGGAGAAAGTGAAAAGACACCAAAAACACAAAAGAACAGATATGAAACAACAGAAAACAACGGAAAATCACGAAAAAGTCATGCGTGAATATATAAAATATAAACGCACGTCAAAATCCCCCAAGCTGAACCCTTCCTTGTTCACGAGGAAGACGAGTGAGAGTAGGAGCTCGGAGGGAAAAATAAAGAGAGAAACAGAAAGAGAAAACAAAATCTTAGATCGCCCGTCAGAGCCAACAAAATCAAACACACCACACTAAGCTAGCAATCGATAAAACACATCACTAAACCATGGAATATGAGTCCATACAGGTGCCGTGGGCCCACGCGGTGAAGCACGAGTGAGTGTGGTCGTGTGCTAGCAGACGGTGTCACTATCTAAATTGTGCAATAAAGTTCCATATACACATACACAAGGGATGACCCAAATATCGATTCAATTCGAATTAGCTGTGAATAAAATCTCAAGCATGCTTGAGAATAGAATAAGAATTGAAGCATATCATGTGTTGGGGACTCGATCGCTAGGAACTAGAAAATCACCACACTATAACCTAGATGATCGCTAGAAAGTTTCTATGTGTGTTCGAAAACAAGGGAGATTGAGAAGGTGTGGAGTAGAACACTCGGTGCAAATTCTCGCCTTCCCTTTATTCACGGTGGAGGAATAATATTCACACGGGATTTTTTTGGGGTTTTGGGTATTTGTATTTTTTTGGGCTTTTGGCTATACAATATTTTTTTCTTTTTGGATTTTTCTTTTCTTCTCTTTTTTTCTTTTCTTTTGGATTTTTGGGCTATATATTTGTGTACTCTCCCAAGTGGAAGAACGGTACGCGACGAAGGGATTTGCACCAAGTAAAACAAAAAAGAAGTCGAAATCTAAACACTTGGGCAAAAGAAATTTTTCTCGCAAATCAGAGCGTAAGCTAAATGGGTTATCCTAGTCCTATTGGTAGAGTCCCGACACATGCGAATTGAAGCATTATATATATATATATATATATATATATATAGAAGC
This sequence comes from Scilla litardierei, assembly GCA_030789695.1. NCBI lineage: Eukaryota > Viridiplantae > Streptophyta > Magnoliopsida > Asparagales > Asparagaceae > Scilla > Scilla litardierei. The sequence goes on along the minus strand of CM061142.1, from coordinate 685,022,807 downwards.
AGACAGTAGAGGCAAATACAGTATATTCGAAATTGAAGCATGATAATCCAGGGGTCAACCAAGGACATGTATATAAATCAAAATCATAAAGTAGAAGCACACCAAACATCTATCTACGGCATGCGACTCACATAAAAGAAAAGTGAAACCACGAAGCATGAAATGCAGTAGGACTCGGCTTCCTATGGTTAGTGAATGTGATTATCGTAGCCATGCTAGGTGTGTGTGTAGTTTTGTGGCAATTCATCATGTGGGGTCATCTCTAGGAGAGGGAGAGAAAAAGATAAGAAAAAAAGAAAATACGATGGAAACGACTCAAAAATGAGGAAAAAGACACAACTGACGCACAAAGTGCGACTCCCCTAAGCTGAAACTTGCATTGCCCTGAATGCAATAGTAGTAAATACGGGAGGGCAAAGAAAATGGGGGGAAGTACGCACCGAAACAAAAATGTGGAAAACTTGAAAAACACACCAACGAAATAGAAAAATAAAAAGAAGGAAAAAGAAACACACAAAATAAAAGATAGAAAAGTACATCCAAACGACACATATAAACATGCACACACAATGACATCACACGACAACACACATAAAAATCGATTTCCCCCAAGCTAAACATGACAATGCTAGCAATATGATATGATCATGGTGATGCAGAAATAATGTGCTAGAGGAAAAATCGGAAAAGGAAAGGAAAGAGATCAAAATGCAGGAGAGGAATTGTCATCGTCCTCATCGGAAGAGTCTGGAGGGGTGTGGACGGGAGAGATGATGGGTGTGCGTAGAAGTGGAGAAAGGGGTGGATGGATGGATGCGGAGGTGGTGTGTATGATGGGTGGAATGGTGGTGATGATGGTGAGTAGGAGGGATACTGTGGCCAATGAAGTAGGTGAGGGAAGTGATCTCGAGCGTACCGGTAATTTCTTGCAGCGAGTGTACGCTATGAGGGAAGTGGAGGGTGGCGGAGGTGGTGGATCGATGGTAGTGTTCGTGAGTGGATCAGAAAGAGTGTGGTGGAGATGTAGAAGCGGGAATGGAAACGGTGGTGGCGGGAGGTGATGATCGTCGAGGAGGTGAAGGAGGAGGTGAAGGAGGGGAAGTGGGTGGAGGCGGACCGTGAATGTGAGTGAGAATGCGGAGAATGGTGGCCACGTTTCGCTCAAGTGCGAGAAAACATGGGTGAGAGAAGATAGAAGTGGATGGATCCGAGGAGGTAGAGGTAGATGTGCCAGTGCGCAGAGAAGCTAACTCAGTCTCTAGAGCGAGACGAGTGGAGGTGGCTAGACGAAAAGCAGAAGAGGTACTGGTGGCAGTGGTCGTGCCGGCACCGGATGCAAGGCCTAAGAGGGCCGAAGTGAGAGCCTCAGAAGAAATAGGGACAGAAGCCAGGGTGGCGCCACTAGGTCCAGCCCCGGGGTCTCCTCTAGACGCAGGGATGTCATGCTCGCCTAAGTGGGTGGTAGGGGAAGGTGGTCGTGGTGCGTCTAGGATATGAAACTGAAGATGTAACCCCCCCAAAACTCTGGGTCGGGAGGGAACGTCCAATCTTCCGGAAGATGTATAGACATACAGCCAGGGTTGGACAGAATGGTGTAAGGAGCAGGGGGGTGCCCATAGTAAAAGGCAAACCGACCGTCGCTACGAGGCTTGATCATATGAGTGTGCCGCAGGACATCAAGATCTAGAAATGTGGATCCTACGGCGTGTGGTAAATCTCGGGGGATAAAGATATTGAATATGGGATGTGAAGCAATGATGGTAATGATGCCCCCCAGCAATACTTTCCCTTTTCGACGCGGCTAATATCAAGTAAATTTTGAATAAGCCTAGCACCGCCATTAATAGGTATGCGAGGGGCCTCATAAGCAATCCCATCAGCACCGTGAATAAAATCAAACGTCATAGTCCACCAGATAAAAAGGTCAGGGATAGTCACGGTCCCTGACTCATTCCTGGGAAAGAAAGTGCTAGATAAGATGCGATGGGCTAGACGAAATACTGGGTGGATGATCGACGAGGCCTTGGCCTTGCCTCGAGGATATTAGTCATGGAGGGTGAGGCGACCCCAAAAAATATCGACACCGAAGTCGCGATGATATTCAGAGGGATGGATCTCATCACCAAGAATGGGGAAACCGAAAATGTTGTTGATTGTGTTGACGTGGGTGCGGATGTTTCGGTTTCAGACACAGAAATCGATAATGGACCCCGCCTTAGTTTTGAGGGACGAAAGGAATTCGAGTGTGAGGGCGGGATATGATTGGGCATGGGCGTTTAGAAAGCTCACCCAACCTAGGTTTGCAAATAAAGACTCTTCACCGGAGAAAACTCCGAGATCGATCAGGGTTTGACTATGAGCAAACTTAGTGGCTAGGTGGGCCGTTGGTTGAGTCTATTATAAAAATCTTTATGTTCAATACTAAAGAAACGATATCCCCGCAGTCCCATCCGAAGGTCCTCGGGAGGAATTATTGGTTGGGGTGGGGGTTGGGTAGGGGAGGTTGAGGAGCACGTGTATGTGGAGAACGTGTAGATTTGTGTCTCCTGCCAGACGGCCCCTCTTCCCTCATGATTCCCTTACCCTTGTCCTTGGCCATGAGTGTGTAGGTGTGATGAAAATGCAAGATGGTATACATGCACACAAATAACGGCAAATTGAGCAAAATTCAAATACTTGGGTAAAGTAAAAAACTAAGCTTAGGAACAAGTTTACCCACTATCAAAGTGATTATTTTCTCGCAAAGGACCTCACACAATGCAATGGAGCGATTCTTGAAGCCGCATCACCTCAATTCAACAAGAGGAGAAATTTTCAAAATGGGGGGAAGTTAGGGTTGGGTCTAGGGCGAAATTCGGGGTGAATGAGGATGGCAGAGTGTTGATGATGAGAGAGAGATGGGGGAAGTGAGGGAGATGATTCTGGAGTTGAAGGAGTGAGAGAGATGGCCGGTTGAGAGGGAGGGAAGTCGAAACGACGAGAGGAAGCTGGAGGTCAGGTGAGAAATGAATCGGGTGAAGGGGGTATTTATAGGGTTTTAGGCGAACCGATCGGGTGAGATCTCACCCAATCGGTTGGGTTATTTTTCGAAAATTCTTGTTGAAATGCATCTACAGGCGAACCGATCGGGTGAGTTTTCACCCGATCGGTTGGCCGCTTCACAATTTTCCCGAGAGCACTATCGACTTCACCCGGACAGCGACACCACCACAGCTTCAGCTCAATCGATCGGTTGATTTAATCCCAAAATTTCCCAAGAGCTATGTAGTTTTCATCCGATCTTCCACCCGGTCAGCCGCTTTTGCCACCCGATCGATACACTGATGTTATGATACGGCCATCTTCAGATACAACTCAACCGATCGATTGATGTATCACCCGATCGGTTGAGGGCAATTTTCTGCAAAAACAAAAAATTCATCTAAGTCTCCCAATGATTATCCCCATAGCAGTGTTTATTCACCAAAAATAAGAAAACTAATCCTAAAGATAACGACGAAGGTTTAGAACATGGGTTGCCTCCCATGAAGCGCTGTTGTTTAAAGTCGTTTGCTCGACTCCCGGTATATGATCTTTAAGGTGGTTGGTGCGGGTGATGCCCAACAATTGGCATCTTATCAGCTTTTGGAGCAGCGTTCCTTGTTGGTGGTAGGGGTTGCACGTAGACGCTCTCAACGATCCTCCCACTGGTGGTGTCCGGGGGATTCTCCCTCACGTCGGTGTCTACCGCCACTCTTTAAAGTATACAGACTTCCTCAACAGTGAGCCCCATGGGCTTTTTTCCCTTGCTCCTCGTCGAAGCAGCCTTCTTGAATCTTGGAGGAGTCGTCTGTGAGATACACACTTCTCCAGCTGCGTCTTCTTCTTTTACCCCAATGTGCTCCTCAAGGCCCCCCCAAGCTATCTGGGGGGTACCTCGAGAGAATCTCCCAAGCTCCAGCTTCAACTATTCTTTCTTCTTCAGCCTCCAGCACATTGCAATTTTGCTCCTCCTGGGGATGCTTCATAGAAAATCCCAAATCGAACTCGACTTTCTGGTCACCCATATTTAGGGACATCATCCCCTTCTTCACATCAATGAGCACACCAGCTGTCGCCATGAAGGGCCTCCCGAGGATTATCAGGGTGTGGTTTTCTTCCAGCATGTCCATCACAACAAAATCTAGAGGCACGTGTACGCCGCTGATGTTCACCGGCAAGTCGTCCATAACCCCCACTGGGTATTTCACAGACCTGTCTGCAAGTCGCAGTGTCATTCCGGTGGGCTCAAGGTCGCCCATTCTTATCCTCTTATATAATGACAGAGGCATAAGACTCACGCTCGCACCCAAATCGACAAGCACCTGATTGATCTTCACTTCTCCTATCGAGCATGGGATAGAGAAACTACCTGGGTCCTTAAGTTTTGGCGAGTTCGCTCGTTGAATCAGAGCGCTGCACTTCGCTGTCAGGACGAATTTTTCTTTCCTCATACCATTCGTCACCAAGTCCTTCAGAAATTTAGCATAGGAAGGTATGGTCTCTATAGCCTCTAGGAAGGGGATCTGCAAGCTCAAGTCTTTAACCATATCAAAGAACTTGCCATATTTGTCATCAATCTTCGCCTTGGCAAGTCATTGGGGAAATGGAATTGCGGGCTTGTAGGCTCTCAAGTTGCCCTCCTCATTCTTCTTCATTTCTTCCTCAGAGACTCCCTCCGGAGTCATGGTCTTTGATGACGAAGCTCCATCGTCATTTACCTTTGCATTTGGTCGCCCATCAACCAACGGTGCCTCGGGTTCTTTAGCGAGCACCCTAGTTGGAATCTGAGTGCCGCTTCTCAATACAATCACAGACACATTTGCATGGTCATGCGTCAATGCCAATGTTTGATCCGGCCCCCTAGGATTGACTTCCAGCTGATCCGACAATTGGCTCTGCGCCCTCTAAAGATTTGCCACTTGTAAACCCAGGTGGGTTACTTGATCTGTTAATGTCTTCTGTCCCATCTGCTTGTGCAGGTTTATCTTCTCTTCGTTTGTTATATATTGGGTCTAGAGACTCTCGATCGGAGAGAGTACCCGTTGTTGGCCATATGGTTGCTGCTGTGGTGGCGGGGGCTGCTGATTCCTCGGGGGATATTGTTGGTACATCTGCTGGGGTTGTTGTTGCTGCTGGTACAATTGTTGCTGAGGTTGCGGAGGCTGCTGGTATGGTGCCATATAGCTCAGATTCAGGTGGTTCTGGTTATTGGGAGAATAAGCCGGATTTGAGCTAGTCCTGGGTGGATACGGCGCATTACCCGTCGAGTTGTAGAAAAGAGCGCTTGATTTATCCACCGGTGGTGAGATATCGCCACCATCAAAGTCTCCCGGGACTTCCACTTCCACTGCTGCTACTTGCTGGGTATTGACACCTCCAGCTCCCGCCATAAATACCGAGATCTGAGTAGATAGCAAATCAAATTTGCTAGATAATTTGTCGACTTCTTCGACTCTGTGCATCCCTCCAGATCTTGGCGTGGCATACTCATCGTACCACCTCTCATTATTAGATGCAAAGTTCTCTAGAATGGTTCCGGCATCTTCCTCATTCCTAGACATGAAGAACCCTCCAGCCGCGACATCCATCGAAGATTTCAGATCATCCCTCAACCCATTGTAAAACAGATTAATGATCTGCCATTTGGGGAGCTCATGGTGAGGGCATCTCCGTTGCATCTCCTTATATCTCATCCAAGCCTCGTGCAAGGATTCGTGGCTGGCTTGGGAGAAGGAGGAGAACTCGCACCTCAGCTTCATTGTCTTTCCCGGGGGAAAGAACTTGTTCAAGAAGGCATTGGACAGCTTCTCCCAAGTTGTGAAGGTATTGGGGTCCTTCCTGACGAGCGTTTATATTCTATATATTCACGCACGTCTTCTTTGTCATTTTCCGTTGATTTCCATCGTTTCATACCCGTTCTTTCGTGTTTTTTGTATCTTTTCACTTTCTTAATGTTTTTGTGTGAATGCAGGAGATTTCCAGCGTTAGGGACATAAAAAGAAGATATAATGAGTCCCCAGAGCAACGGGAGGAGTCACGCACGATCCAGAGGGCCAAACGATGAATAAATCCATATTTCAGCCCTCAACCGATCAGGTGGACACAGCCACCCGATCGGTTGATGCACGTGTATCCTACCCAGACGGCAACTAAAGAAGAGTAGCAGCTCACCCGACCGGTTCCGCGATCGGGTGACCCGACAAAACTCTATGTCTGAATGTGCTGAATTCCAACCGATCGGGTGACATCTCACCCGATCGGTTCATCTGTAGCCGATTCTCCTAAAAGACGACCCGGAGAGCTCAACCGACGACCCGCTCTCCCCAACTGCTCGGGCAGTGCGCCCGGTTGGGGATCTTCAAAGATCTCACCCGATCGGTTGACTCATCAACCGATCAAGTGGCGATTTTTTTGCGGGTTTGGACCTGAACCATTAGGGTTTCAAAGTGGGGGCTATAAATACATGAGGTTGGCCGACTGAAAGGGGGTCTTCTTCAGTTTTTAGGGCTTTTGCCCCTTTCTCTTGTGAGGCTTAGGTTAGTTTAGATTAGGTCTTTTGATCAATAAGTCTTGTAATGGATTGAAGATTCAAACTCAAGATAAGTATTTCTTTCTCTTATTTTCCATTGTTTTACTTCTTTTTCATTTTGCTCAATGGTGAATGTGTGTTTGTCATTTTTATTGCTTTCTTTTATGCTCTTCACCATTGAGTAGCTCTTGATGAACCCTAATACGGGTTATGGTAGGATTGATGATTGGGTTGTTTCATTTGTCTTGGTTGCATGGCATGTGTTTGATGAAATGTGCCAATGGAGATTTCTAGCAATCTGAGTCCAATTCGTATGTCAATACACTAGTTGTGTTGGGGATTGGGGTCCAGTGTCTTGTCCAGTCAAGATCCGCTTCGATGTATTGCTAGAAATCACATTCGACCTATTTGGCCATTAGGGTTACGCGAGGGTGTTTCATTGTCATTGGCGAGAAAAAGACCGCCTCTGACCGTCGGGCAAAGGGGGAATAAACTTGGCGATTGACCCCCTAGCCATAGCTCACGCCCCTAGCGTAGACATCGAGTCCTCGCATGTGGGAACGGCTTGGATGAAATGTTGGGAGTTATCATTGTGGCCTTAATGCTCCCGGTTGCGGAGGGTGTTAATGGATATGTGAATGCCCACCGTCCAGAACCGGGTAGACCTAGCGTACTAGTCGCCGACCGGAATATCAGGCCATGGATGCTAGGTACCACCTTTTGGGGCAATGTCTCACCCTGGGTCAAGTCAAATTCCAAGTGTCATGAATGCACTAGCCCATATTAGCGGGGATTCATTTCTGGTCTTTTTATTTCTTTCTTTTATTTCTACACTTCCACCCACATTGTCCGCGTAGCTAGCACACAACCTAGGCGAGGCTAGTAGCCATTCAAGCCATCCACCTCCCTGAGTTCGATAAACCCGCACCCTCCACTAACCGTGCACTTGCGGTAAAACGACACCGCGCCCAAACTGTAAACGGAGCGCTGGTCAAGTTTTTGGTGCCGTTTCCAGGGAGGTGTTCGGTTTGATATTAGCTTAGCTTGGGTTCGTTAGACTACGCATAAAAAAACAAATACAATAACCGAGAAATTTTTCCCCCACCATTATATTATCTTTTTGTTATTCTCTTGTACTATTGACGCTCTCTTATTTTTGTTGTCCAGGTATCTTTGGTGTAACCATGTGGAGATCAAATTTCGATGCCCAGATGGGAGGATACGATCCTTATTCAATTGTGGTTTGTGAGACTTGTGGGATGGTTGGGCACATGCATTATGATTGCCCATTTACGCTTGAGAACCTCCCCCTATACCAAGGCCAAACATTTTCCCACAACCTTAGACCAAACACCTCCCATCCATTTCCTCAACCTTATATCCCTCCACCAATGCAAGAAGAATCAAGCCTCGTGTCTCTCCTTGAAAGTGCCATGTTTAACCAAGGCCAAATATTACAAAACTTGACGGTACCAATCACCGAGCCTACACCGAGGAGAGAGGATGGATGAGAGGATATCCCCACTTTCATGGTTGAGATCACCATGCCATCGGCCACCATAGACACATCTCATACCGACACCCCATTTTTCCATCACTACCACTTGGATGACGAAGCATTTTTTGATGATGATAGTGAGGATGGGGAGACTTCTCTAGGATCTGTGGGAGAGACTTCTTGTCTTGATTTGGATACCCCACATGATTCATACGAGAGCACCGAGGAGACTACAGAGCTTATACATACCGTCGAGGAGGAAGTGCATGAGGGCTTGGATACAATCGTCCACTTCATGGAGCCCGAGCCACATCTATCTCTACCGTCACGCTCCACTTCTTCTGTGGCTGAGCATCTACTTAAGCATATTGCCCCTATTCAGGGAAATTTTCATACTCACTCTCACTCCACATTTAAGTCTCGATTTTCACGTCCTATTCCTTTAGACTTATATATTTTTGACACACCATATCTCTCGCAGGACACAAGATCGACTTCCCTTGAGGTATGCTGCGGTGTGTCACCACCTGGAGAGCAACTTCACATGCAGAGCGGAGATTTGATCGTCACTAGTATAGAGGATAGCGACCTATTCTCAGGGAGTATTCGTCACCCTTTGATTCTTTTCCCATCTTATTTTGACGATTATCCCTTGAATACTTTTATTTTGGGGAAAGAATTTTTGCCATGGACTAATGCACCTCGTCCTTTGCAGGTCACAGGTGGACACCTACGAGGGATGCTTGGAGGTGCATTCTTGGGTCCATTGGCACACGTGGCACAACGCTTCTGGTGGAGCCACAGAAGCAGCAGTTAGAGCAGCTACCTGCCCCACTCCAGATCTTGGATCCGCCTATGCTCAGGTGTATCCTAATCCAGTAGTGTAAAATTTTACCGCTTTCTAGTTTAGATTTGAATAGTCTCGTCTCCTCTCATTGGCGAGTGGAGCGTATCTAAAATTTTCTTTTACATTATAATAACCCTTCATGTCGTGCCATTCTATCATTTCACCCCCCATCCTCTACCGAGGAGGACGAGAACACTTGCTCTTCTACATTCTGATTTCTTTCTTTTTCGATTTTCCCCTGGCATATATCTGCATTACCTCGATCATATCATTTCGCTAGCATTGTCATGTCTAACTTGGGGGAAATCGACTTTTGTGTGTTTTTGTCGTAAGATGTCATAGTGTGTCTGTTTATATGTGTCGTTTGGATGTGCTTTTGTTTCTTTTATTTATGTGTTTCTTTTTCTTTATTTTTCAGTTTTGTTCGTGTGTTTTTCATGTTTTTCACTTTTTGTGTCGGTGCGCACCCCTCCATTTTCTTTGCCCTCCCGTATTCACTATTATTGCATTGAGGGCAATGCAAGTTTCAGCTTGGGGGAGTCGCACTTTGTGCGTCATTTGTGTTGTTTTTCATCTTTTTTGAGTCGTTTTCCATCGTGTTTTTCTTTTTCTTCTCATCTTTTGTTCTCTCTCCCCTAGAGATGACCCCATATGATGAATTGCCACCGAAACACACACACACACACACACCGAGCATGGCTTCAATAACCACTTTCGCTAACCCTAGGAAGTCGAGTCCTACTGCATTTATGCTTCGTGGGTCCACTTTGTTTTTGTGTGAGTTGTTTGTCGTGACTAGCTAGTGGTGTACTTCTACTTTGTGATTTTGATTTATATACCTATCCTTGGTTGACCCCTAGATTATCATGCTTCGATTCGAATATGCGGTATTTGCTTCTACTGTCTGCTTCTATATGCATGATATATATGTATCGTATGCTTCAATTCGCATGTGTCGGGATTCCACAATTAAGGAGTAGGATAACCCATTTAGCATATACTCTAATTAGCGAGAATATCTCCCTTGCCCAAGTGTCTAGAATCCGACTTCTTTTTTGTTTTACTTGGTGCAAATCCCCTCGTCATGTACCATTCTCCCACTTGGGAGAGTACACATGTGTATAGCCAAAAACCCAAAAATTCAAAAAAAAAGAGAAAAGAAAAGAAAAACCCAAAAAGAAAAGAAAAGAGAAAATTGTATACCCAAAAAGCCAAAAAAATACATATATCCAAACCAAAAAAAAGATATATGAGTGTGAATATTTTCCTACTTACCGAGAATAAAGGGAAGGCGAGAATTTGCACCGAGTGTTCTACTCAACATCATCTCACCCCCCATCGCTTTCGAAAACACTTGGAATAGGGAACTTCTAGCGATTATCTAGGCTCTAGTGTGTTGATTTCCTTGTCCCTAGCTGTGGAGTCCCCGATGCATGATACGCTTCTATTCTTATACTCTTATCATGCATGCTTGAGCTAATATTCACCGCAATTTCAAATTGAATCGATATTTGGGTCTTTCTTTGGGTATGTGCATATGGAGCCTTATTGCACAATGTAGATAGCGACACCGTCTGCTAGCGCACGACCACACTCACTTGCGCTTCGCTGCGTGGGCCCACGACACTTGTTTGGACTCACATTCCTTGGTTTGGTGTTGTGTTTTGTCGTATGCTTGCTTAGTGTGTCGTGTTTAATTTTGTTGGCTCTGATAGGCGATCTAGGATTTTGTTTTCTCTTTCCGTCTCTTTCTCTCTATTTTGCCCTCCGAGCTCCTACTCTCACTCGTCTTCCTCGAGGACGAGGAAGGGTTCAGCTTGGGGGATTTTGACGAGCGTTTATATTCTATATATTCACGCACGTCTTCTTTGTGATTTTCCTTTGATTTCCATCGTTTCAAACCCGTTCTTTCGTGTTTTTTGTATCTTTTCACTTTCTTCATGTTTTTGTGCGAATGCAGGAGATTTCCAGCATTCGGGACACTGTCGGACCGAGGTAGTCCAGTCACGAAATCCATAGTGATGTGTTGCCACTTCCACTCCGGAATCAGAAGCGGTTGTAGCAACCCGGCCGTACGCTGATGCTCCGCCTTCACTTGCTGGCAAACCAGACACTTGGCCACACTCCGAGCCACACTCCTCTTCATACCATGCCACCAATAGTTCAGACGAAGATCCTGGTACATCTTGGTGCCGCCAGGATGCACAGAATATGGTGAACTGTGTGCCTCCACCATCAACTCCTCTCTAATATCCCCAGCTGGCACACACAACCTGGCTCCAAACCTCAGCGAGCCATCCTCATGAATCAAAAAGTCAGTCCGCAGACTCTCTTCAACCTACCCTCGAATCCTTACCAATTTCGGATCCTCAGCCTGGCCAGCCTTAATCCGATCCACGATCGTCGACTGTACCTGCATGTACATCAACGAAGAAGCCTCCCCAGGAAGAACAATCTCCACTCCGGACTCGCAAAAATCCTGCTGCAATCTCCACTGCGAGGCCAAAATCATCACCGCTGGAAGCATACTCAAAGCATCTGGAACCACATTCACCTTGCCAGGGTGAAACTGCAAATCAATATCATAATCCGCCATAAGCTCCAACCATCGACGCTGTGGCATGTTGAGCTCCTTCTGGGTAAAAATATACTTCAAGCTTTTGTGATCGGTGAAAATTTTCACTTTCTCACTCAGCAGGAAGTGCCTCCAAATCTTAAGAGCAAACACAACAGCAGCCAATTCTAAATCATGTGTCGAGTAATTCTTCTCATGAACCTTAAGCTGACGAGAAGCATAAGCCACAACATGCCCATGCTGATGCAACACACACCCAAGACCCTTGCCAGAAGCATCACAAAAGATCTCAAATCCACCGCTGCGATCAGGCACAACAAGAATAGGGGCAGTCGTCAACCTCTCCTTCAGAATGCCAAAAGCATTCTCACAATCACCCGACCAAACAAAAGCAACATCCTTCCGCGTCAACCTGGTCATTGGCTCGGTAATACGGGAAAAGTCCTTGATGAATCGCCGATAGTAACCATCAAGTCCAAGGAAACTCCGAATCTCAGACGCAGACGACGGAATAGGCCACTCTCTGATGGCCCTAATCTTCTCGGGATCCACAGAAATACCATCTCCAGTCACCACATGCCCGAGAAAAGCAACTCTATCCAGCCAAAACTCGCACTTCGAAAACTTAGCATACAAACGATGCTTCCTCAGAATCTCCAACACCGTCCCAAGTGCGAGGCATGCTCTTCCTCCGACTTCGAATAGATCAGAATGTCGTCAATAAAGATAATGACAAACTTATCCAAGAAGTCGTAGAAAATCAGGTTCATCAGATTCATGAAAACTGCGGGTGCGTTAGTTACGCCGAAAGGCATAACCACGAACTCATAGTGTCCATACTTCGTCCTGAAAGCTATCTTCGGCACATCATCCTTCTTCACCTTCAACTGATGGTAACCACTCCTCAAATCCAATTTAGAAAACACCCTCGAACCTCCAAGCTGATCAAAAATATCATCGATGCGAGGCAACTCGTAGTTATTCTTAATGGTCACCGCATTCAACTCCCGATAGTCCACGCACATGCGACGCGAACAATCCTTCTTCTTCACCAACAACACCGGTGCTCCCCACGGAGACACACTAGAATTGATGTAACCCTTCTGCATAAGCTCATCCAACTGCCTACGCAACTCCTCCAACTCTGCTGGCGCCATACGATATGGTGCCTTCGAAATGGGCTGCGCACCTGGGATAAGATCAATAGAAAACTCCAAAGCTCAATCAGGCGACAATCCAGACATCTCCTCGGGGAAGACGTCGCCAAAATCACGCACCACAGCTGGCCACTCCAACTCCATCTGCATAGCCACAACATCCACCGGTCTGGCCCGAAATCAGACCGGACCCATCAAACTGCTACCATGACTGAACTCAAATACCGGATGTCCGGGAATCTCGAACACCACCTTCTTCCTCCAACAGTCAATCGTAGTATAGAAGCTCGTAAGCCAATCCATCCCAAGGACCGCATCGTAGTTGATGATGTCGTGGACAATGAAATCAGCACAAAGCTCACGTCCACAAACCACCAACGGGCAAGAATTGCACCCACGATGCACCGAGACCACACCGTTCCCTGTGACGATATTCCAACTCTTAGGGAGAGAGGAAGTCAACAAGGAATGCTTCTCCACGAAGCTCCGGGCCAAAATGCACATCGACGCACCTGAGTCAAAGAGGACTCGCGCAGAAAACGTGCAAACCAAAACCACACCTAGCAAACAACCTAACAATCAAATCCTATTCTAGTAACAAGCATGAGCAAGCAACCAACAAAATCAACAATCAAACTAAGGAAGAAAATAGCTGGAATGAGCGTTACCTGTAATAACCTCATCCACGGCCATGCTCTCCTCCTTAGACATCAGAAAGGCATGCCTCTCGGCGGAACAGCCTGCCGAAAGTCCTGTCTCTGTGGAACAAGAGGCGCTCCATGTCCAACGGGCACAGGAGCTCGCTGCTGCAACGGTTGTGCTGCAATAGGAGCCCGCCAAGGCTGCTTCGACTTCGGACACTCCCGGATGGTGTGGGCAGGATCTCCACAGACAATGCACTGTCCTAGAAACCTCCTACACTGATCCCTGAGGTGGTCAGTCTTACCACAGAAATGGCAAGTCTTCAGAATAGGCCCTCCTGGCCTCTTGAACTGCACCGGATGATTAGGCTTGAAACCATGCCTAACCACCGCCCTGGCCTGCTCCATAGGCCTCTTCCCAGCTCCGGAAACATGTCCCTTCCTCTGGTTCAAATTCAACTCATGTCACCTCATAGCAATCAGAACCTTCTGATATGTCTCCAGGTCAGAAGAGGTCACAAAGCTCTGAAGCTCCAAGGCAAGCCCCTGAAGAAATCGCTGAGCTTTCTCATCGGCATCCTGCACCATCTTAGGTGCAAACCGACTGAGCCTCGTGAACTCCTGGTGGTACTGATCCATCGACAAGCTCCCCTGCTTCATATCTATGAAGCGCTGCAGCATCACCTAACTAGCAGCCTTTGGAAAGAACTCTCCATCAAATCTGGACTTGAAGGTAGCCCAAACTATCGGCTCCACCAGCATCTTCTCTTCAGCATCCCACCAGTTTCTGGCATTGTCCTTCAGCTGCCTCTTAGCCAAATCAACCCATCCAGCCGGGTTAATCTTCGCCATCGCCAGGTTATCCTCAATGTTCCTTATCCACTCGTCGGCAGCCAGAGGACCCTCAGACCCATCAAAATATGCGGGACCCAGCACCCAAAATTGCTTCGCTCCCGGCTCGGAGCGAGGGACATCCGGAAGAGCCCGGGCAGCTCGAGCAAGTGGAGCATTCTGGACTTGCATGAGCACGCCTTGCTGCACTTGCATCATCTGGAGCATCATCCGCATCATCTCACCGTTGGTGGGTTCCCGCTCAGGCTCCTCATCATGAGAGAGCGCACCACTACCCCCACCACGGGTGAATCGTCTTCCTGCCATCTAGTGACACAGAAAACAAAGCAGATTAGACTCATAGCGTATGACTCGGACATCAAATTTATTTGTTGGACAATCTTATGTTATTATTGTTATCCCTGATAATTGCAGTTACAGAGAGACCTGCATGGGCCACCACTAAAACCTGTCACGCCCCGCTTCCCTAAAATGGAGGCGAGACGTGAGAAGGTCCGCTCAAACGTGGAGCTGTGAAGCTACACACCTGATAAGCGTCAATTTAGTATAAGCAGGTCCCTGTAAACGCAAAAGGAACAACAACAATAATAATAATAACAAGAGACGGATATGAAATAACCAATCCCAAAGTTTGTCCACAAAATATTCAACATCACAGAAAAGCCACCAGGCTAACAGGAAAGAGTCTAAGGCCCAGAACAAGGCCAAACAAAAGCAACACAAACATAACAGAGTATCAACTAGGTGCCACGCACCGACAACTAAGCAGTCTAACAAAAGTAGCTAAACGACGACACTAAGACTGATCCCCAGTGTCAACGTAGTCCTCGATCAACGCGGGTTCTAACTCAGCGTCAGCTAACACCACGTCCTCAGCAAGTAACTCGGGCTCGGGCTCTAACATGTGTCACCCAAAAGAGAAAAGGGGCACATGTCAGCAAGTCGAAAGACTTGTGCAAGGAAACGGAAGAAAGGTAAACTAGCAACCTAGCAGTTAAAGTATGGTGCATGGCAAGTAAAGTAAGGTGGTAACAAGTAAAGTAGCAAGTATCAAGTGGTCGGGGTGACATGTACTGTCAAGTAACAAGTAAAGTACAAGGGATCACTCAACGAGTGCCCTATTGCCCGCAGGCTGTGTTCAAGTATCAAGTACAAGGGATCACTCAACGAGTGCCCTATTGCCCGCAGGCTGTGTTGAGCTCGTCTTCTGGAACACGAGCCAGAAAGTGTATTTGGCATGGATGGTGCCCACGCAAGGTGGGTGCCTAGCCGGGACAAATAGTACAAGTATGTAGTGAAGCTACGCAATCACGATGAGTATTCAAGCATGCAATGACATGAGCAGATATTCGCGTACCGTTAATTGTATTTAAACGTGACAGGCAAAATGCAATGACATGAACAGATTCGCGTACCGTTAATTGTATTTAAACGTGACTGGCAAAATGCAATGACATGAACATATTCGCGTACCGTTAATTGAAATTAAACATGGCAGTTAAAATGCAACAGCAGTTAAGGATGCATGGATGACATGAACAGTTAATACGCGTACCGTTTAGGGAAAGTAAACGTGACATACAAGCATGATGAAGGTGACGGAAAAAGCTTCGTTGTCAAGCTAGGTCAATGGCGTCTAGACGGCTATCCTTTCACCGGCTAGTCTCTTTTACGCTAAAGTAAGGTAAATTGCCTAAGACATGGCCCAAATCAAAAGATGCAAGTTTCACTTGCCGGGATTGACGAGCAATGAAGATCGTCACACAAGCTAACTACGGAATGGATCACTGTTATGGCAAAACATTCAGTAGCGCAATGGTTCTAAATAAGTTTCTTATTAGAACCCTAATCATCTAATAATCCATTTTATTAGGGTTTCACAAATGTCAATGTGGGTTATGCTAAAACTAAAGGAATCGAGTATTACCGCGTAGGGAACGGGAGAATAACGCCGAGCAACCACCGCGACGGAAGAAACGCTCAGGGGAACCTAGGGTTCAGATCTGGAAATGATTGGAGAAGTTTGGAGAAATATGGTTTTGGGGGATTTTGGGGATTTTGAGGGAGATTTGGGGAAGATGAGAGGTAGAATGAGTTGAGGGAGGGTTTGGATGATGGAGGATGAGCTTGGAATGAAGGAATAAGGGTTTGATGAAGATGTGGGCTCAATGGGGGAGAAACTAGGGTTTTGGGTCGAGTGGAGGAAGAAGAAAACGTTTGGGAGGGGTTTAAATAGGATGGGCTGGCGGCTGCCCAGAAATTAGGGTTTTAACAAGATTAGTTGGTCAAAGAGCAACCACTGACCGACTAGTTTGGCAACTAGTCGGTCGGTCGACCAACGCAGACCGACTAAGTGTAAACAGTAACTTCTGAACGAAAATAGGATTTGGATTTAGTCGGTCGATGAACAACTACTGACCGACTAGTTTGACATCTAGTCGGTCGGTGAACGTTCTTAGACCGACTAAGAGTGAACAATATTGATACCAAAAATTAGTTGAAGAGTTAGTCGGTTAAAGAAGCATTGCTGACCGACTAGTTTGCAACCTAGTCGGTCAACCAACGTTCTTAGACCGACTAACGATAAACAGTAACTCCTGAGAAATTTAGAAAGCCAACTAGTCGGTCCAAGAAGGATTGCCGACCGACTGGATCGTCATCTAGTCGGTCGGTGACCCTTCTTTCACCGGCTAATAAGCACCAAAAGTTCCGATACGGAGCACGGAGCTCCGGGATCGATTCCTAAGACTCCTAGGCTTGATCTAACAGTAAGATACGACCGTTATGAAGCCTGTCACGAATGACATACTTCAAAATCGACGATCCTAAGGAAGAAACGAGAAAACACGACGAAATGATCGAAAATGAAAGCTACGGAGACGAAAACCACACACGAGGAGAAAATCCACCAAAACATATATTATAATATAATAAATCCAGATACATGAAAACCAGTCGTTACAGTTTGGTGGCAGCTAGGGCAAAACTAGGGTTTCCTGTACTGTTTAGTCGGTCAAAGAACAACCACTGACCGACTAGTTTGGGAACTAGTCGGTCGGTTGCCAACGCAGACCGACTAAGTGTAAAAAGTAACCCAGACGAAAATTAGGATTTAGATTTAGTCGGTCAAAAAAAATTACTGACCGACTAGTTTGACATCTAGTCGGTCGATGAACGTTCTTAGACCGACTAAAAGTAAACAGTACTCGACTGTACAGAAGAACTAAGAATTAGTCGGTCTGAGTACAAAACTTAACCGACTAGTTTAACAACTAGTCGGTCGTAAGATGAACTTAGACCGACTAAGAATGAACAGTACGGGTACCAAAAATTAGTAAATGAGTTAGTCGGTTAAAGAATCATTGCTGACCGACTAGTTTGCAACCTAGTCGGTCAACCAACGTTCTTAGACCGACTAACGACAAACAGTAACTCCTGAATAACTTTTCAAGCCCGCTAGTCGGTTCAAGAAGGTTTTCCGACCGACTGGATCGTCATCTAGTCGGTCGGTGCCCCTTCTTATACCGGCTAACGTGCACCAAAAGTTCTGAAATGGAGCGCGAAGCTCCGGGATGGTTTCCTAAGTCTCCTAGGCTCGTTCTAACTCTAAGATATCGACGTTATCAAGTCCGTCACGAATGATTTATTTTAAACACGGCGACCGATGGAAGAATCTAGAGAATCACAACGAAACAAGCGAAAAGAAAACTTCGGTGACGGAAAAAGGAAATCACAAGGAAGGGAAAACTACAAATAATATAATGTATATATATATATAATCCATACATGAAAAACCAGTCGTTACACCTAACGTCGTTGTTTTGACAGGATCCTACCTCGGCCAGGGCAGAGGCCCTGGCCAGGGGGGCTGCCCTGGCCGGGGGGTGGGGGGCAGGGCCAGCCAGGGCAGAGGCCCTGGCCGACCAGTGAGGGACTTTTGGCCGGCATTGGTCGGCCTCAGCCATTGTCGAGCCCCGGTTGACCCATTTTTTTTGATTGGGGGGGGGGGCTTACGTGACTGAAAGGGGGTAACTTGCTTGGTGGCGGCTTGCATGAACAACCCATACGGGTCCGACGGCAGTACTCTGCGGCAAATTCCCCGGCAGAAGGGGAGCGCTTGGATCCATACGGGAGCCGGCGACGATGGCCTGCAGAAAAATCCCCTCAGGGGGGATCCGGCCTTGGCACGGCTACGGCTCATCCCCGACAAATGGCCAGGAATTGCCGAATATTTCGCTAGTATCATAAGGGTGCTAGGTTGAAATATACATTTTTGAAAAATACGTTTTCATAAGTTTTGAAAAATACGTTTTCATACGTTTTGAAAAATACGTTTTCAAAAATGCTTTTCCGCTGCGAAAGTACTATAAAAGTACTATCGTTTGATAAGTGAGGGAGAAATATTGAAATTTACTCTAGATGGTGATTGGAAACGTAGTGACCTTTCTGATTCTAGAGTAACATCTTCAATATTTTTCGAAAGTGACTTATCAAATTATAAATATCATTCCAAGTGGGAGTTGAAATTAGAACTATCCAAATGGGATATTTTATTATCATTTCAAGTAGGAATTATATTTTAAGAATTTTTAATGCAATGTTTTTGATCAAACCTTCGGTTTTGTGTCTTTTGCAGCATTTTAAAAGTAAAATGTCTTCCGCTTCAAAGAATATCGTCGCTGAGTTAAACAGAGGAGAAAAACTCAACGGCGATAATTACAAACTCTGGTCCAGTAAGATACAATACGTTCTAGAGGAGCAAGAAGTGCTCGAAACTCTGAAGAACGTAATGATTGAACCCGAGTTGGGCACTACGACCCAACATAGACAAGACAAGGAAGCTTTTGATGCTTGGTCTCGGAAGAACAAGATAGCCCGCATTACGTTATTGTCCAGTATGGCAGATGACATAATGCGCATCTTCCGAGAGCATGACCTAGCTATGGACATATGGTCCAAGCTAGAGGAGAAGTTTGGTGGCACATCGGTGTCAATACTTCGCGCCTTAACTATAAGATTTGATTCATACAAGAAACGTCCAGATCATTCCATGGGGAAACATCTGCGACATATGGCGAATCTTATCTTAGAGTTGAAGGATGCAGGTCATGTGCTCACTGATGAGCAACAAATCCAAGCAGTCATATGTTCCCTACCAAATGGGTGGGACCAAATGAAGATGCATCTCACTCACAATGAGAGCATCAAGAACTTCGGCGACGTTTCTAAGCACCTCGAGTTAGAGGAAGAGCGGCTTGCGGTCGCCAAGCCAAGTGCAGAAGTGCACATGGTTGCTAGTTCCTCACACGGGGGAAAGAAACAGAAAGATCGTTCAAATTTTACTAATGAACGTAATAAGCAACCTGAGTCTACCAAGAAACCCAAACATAAGGATGTGCACAAGAAATGGCACAAGAAGAAAGACTTGAAGAAGATCAAGTGCTTCAAGTGCAACAAGCTCGGTCACTATGCTCGTTCATGTACGAGTGGAGGCGACGAGGTAACTTGTAATTATACTAGTTACATATGTGTTTCTAGTTCAATATTTCTTGTGGAATCTAATCCATTTTGGATAATTGATTCAAGTGCCACCGACCACATAGCAAGGGACAGACGGTCCTTTGTGGAATATCACCAGATACCCCAAGCAACGAAGTGGATCTATGTAGGAAACAACACACGTGTTGAAGTGAAAGGCGTTGGGACTTGCAAGCTAGTCTTGGACAACGGCCGCACTCTCCTACTTCATGATGTTCTCTTCACTCCAGATATTCGAAGGAATATAATATCTGTGGTCGTGTTAATGTGTCTTGGTTATAGCTGGTTCTTTCAAAATTGTAAAGTGGACTTGTTTTGTAATAATACTCTTATTGGTTCTGGGTATGTATTTAAAGGATTTATTGTATTAAATACAATGTATGACTCTTTATTTTGTAATGAAAATTTCATTGTTACAAATTCTTTGACTTATAAGTCTGATATAATTTGTTGGCACGCAAGGCTTGGTCATATTGGACCAACGCGTATGGATAGACTTACCAAACGTGGCTTTCTATCCAATGTTTCAAAGGTCGATATGTCGACCTACGAACATTGCCTTGTGGGGAAATCTTGTCGCAAGCCGTTTGGAACCGGCACAAGGGCCGATGTTCCATTACAGCTCATCCATTCGGACATATGTGGTCCGATGAATGTCAAGACAAGACGCGGGAAGTCATATTTCATCACTTTTATTGATGATTTCACCCGATTCGGACATATCTATTTGATATCCCACAAAAGTGAAGCATTAACCTGCTTTAAAAACTATATGAGTTTAGTGGAGAATCAATTAGATCGCAAGATTAAGGTCTTGCGAACCGATAGGGGCGGTGAATATCAATCAACAAGTTTTAAGGAACTTTGTGATGAAAAGGGCATAGTACATCAGGTAACTATGCCTTATACTCCTCAACAAAATGGTGTTGCAGAAAGGAGAAATATGACTTTAATGGAAATGGTCCGTTCAATGATGGCGCAAGCTAACTTGCCAATCACCTTTTGGGGTGATGCATTATTGACGGCCGCTTTCATATTAAACCGCGTACCCTCGAAATCAGTTAGCTCCACTCCTTATGAGTTGTGGAACCAAAGGTCTCCTGACTTAAACATTTTAAAACCTTGGGGATGTGCATCCTACGCACATATTTCCTCCCATAAGTATGGAAAACTTGGGCAACGGGGAAGGAAATGTATATTCATACGATACGCAGAAAACTCCAAAGGTTATGTTTTCATTGGTCAGGAAGACAATGGAGGTCTAATTGAATTTGAGTCGAGGGAAGTCACTTTCTTGGAAAACGAGTTTCCAAGACAGGTCGAGATAAGTCAGGACTTATCTCTATTTGAGATTAATGATCAAGAAGGATTACCTCATTCGAGTGGGAGAATTCTTGGTGAAGACGAAAATACGTTTCAAACTTCACCAATGGATGATACGAATGACGCGAATCCTATTCCATACGGGAATAATGATCCAAGTGGGAGCATTTCTAATGACATTCCAAGTGGGAGTGATGTTAGGATTGATCTAAATTCGAGTCAACAAGGACTTGAAGAATCTCAAATACGACGTAGTAATCGTACAAGGTTGGCTCCTCTAAGATTTGAGGATGAATTTCTGCAAACCTTTATGACTTTACTTCAAGATGATGACGAGCCTACTACTTTCAAACAGGCCGTATCATGCCCTGCGAAAGACAAATGGATGGAAGCGATGAAGGAGGAGTTGGAATCCATGAAAGTTAACCAAGTGTGGGACTTAGTTAACTTACCTAGAGGACGTAGAGCTATTGGGAACAAATGGGTTCTCAAGATCAAGCATAAGGCTGATGGCTCTATTGACAGATATAAAGCTCTCCTTGTCGCGAAAGGTTTTACGCTACAGGAAGGGATAGACTACGAAGAGACCTTCTCACCTGTTGTCCGGTTTACCTCGATTCGCCTGATTCTGGCTATGGTAGCTTGCTTAGACCTCGAATTACATCAGATGGATGTAATGACTGCCTTTCTCAATGGAGAATTGGACGAGGAGATCTATATGGAACAACCAACATGGTTTGTACAAGAAGGAAACGAACATAAGGTTTGTAAACTTCGTAAATCCATATATGGTCTTAAACAATCCTCGAGGCAATGGTATATACGATTTCAAGAAGTTGTCTTATCAAATGGTTTTTCCATGCTTGATGAAGATAACTGTGTATATATCAAGAGGATTAAGAGCAAGTACGTTATTATGTCTCTATATGTAGATGACATTTTAATAGTCAGAAATGACAAGGGCTTTGTGATGGATATCAAGGCTTGGCTTTCATCAGTTTTTGAGATGAAAGACATGTGAGAAGCCACATATATCCTTGGAGTTAAGATTTGGAGGAATCGTTCGAAGAAACTTCTTTCTCTTTCACAAGAGACTTACATAAAGAAGGTTCTAGAACGTTTTAATATGCAGGACTGCAAGTCCATTGATACTCCTATAAGCAAGTGCGACAATTTATGTCTGAAATTGTGTCCAAAGAACCAAAAGGAAAAGGAAATTATGGAAAAAGTTCCATATTCCAGTGCAGTTGGTAGTCTTATGTACGCCATGATGTGTACAAGACCGGACATCTATTTTGCCGTTGGAATGGTAAGTCGTTACCAGTCCAATCCAGGGCAAATATACTGGAAAGCGGTTAAGAGGATAGTGCGGTATCTTAAAGGAACTGCAGACTATGCTTTATGCTATCAAGGAGATGCCTTGAGGCTCGAAGGCTACACTGATGCTGATTGGGCGGGTGAACTCGATGAGCGACGATTGACCTCAAGATATGTTTTTCTACTCAGATCTGGTGCAATATCATGGAGTAGCAAGAAACAATCCTGCATCGCACTTTCAACTATGGAAGCCGAGTTTGTAGCATTTAGCATGGCAGTCCAAGAGGCTGTCTGGCTTAGGAAGTTCTTAGACAGGCTAATTGATGCAAGTGACTCAGGTGCTGTTCCTATACACAGCGACAGTCAAGCATCTATAGCCTATGTCAAATATCCTAAATTCCATTGTAAGACCAAACACATAGATATCCGCTACAAATTTGCAAAAGACTATGATAAGACCAAGAAGGTAGACATAAGGTACATATCTACGCATGAGATGATAGCGGATCCGCTTACGAAGGCGATCCCCAGAGATGTGTTTTACAAACACTTATCATCTCAAGGATTGCGTAAGAGCTGAGTTGTACCAATGTAAATTCCCATGTCTGTAAATGATCAAATTTAATAAAAGAATAAGTTCTTCTCAACATTGCATATGAATTTTCTAAGAAATGTTTGTGTACATTTTTGAAATCTCAGCTATACTTTCTAGTATGTCGGACAGATTGAGGTTGGCTCTCTCACATGAGCAACCGCCTTTATTCTATCAGACGGATAAAATAAAGATGAGACCTGTTTAAAGTGAAAATCGTCAGACGGACGATTTATAGTCATGACTTAAACAAAATGGTCGTATGAAAGATCTGCATCATATGGATGCTTTCAAAAGATCTAAGTGGATTTTTGCAATCCTATCTGTCTTATGCGGGATGTGGGTCCAAAAGATTATTTGAGTAATAAAAGGGACTCAAAGTCAGACATTGTGGTGTCTGGTTATCATCCTTACAACATCATTAATACATACGCTCCATTGGAAAGGAGTGATGTTGTAATACGTATTCAAACTACATAAGCATTTTGACCATTGGGTTAGAATAGTAATTGTGTTTACTATTATGTGAGACTCAAAGACCACATGGGTCTTAACTAATTACCCTTATGGACTCTAATTGGTTCCTTTAGATTTGACTGGGTGATTGATATCTTAGCATGTTGCTTATGGACTATGGTTAATTCGGTCCGGCGGGGCATGTTAGAAAAGCAAGTCAAGTAAAGATCAAAAGGATCGCAAGAAGAGGAAGATTAATTTCATATTCACATTTGGACTTTAGAGATTCAAAGCTGGCCAGCCGATTGTAATCCAGATGGGATTCAATTGTTGAATGTAAAGTATAAGAAATGTGAAGAAATAATCTAGGGTAAAGCATGCGTTGATCTACTTAACTTTGTACCTCGAGGGGTGTTGTGTATCTCTAACAAGTGCACAACATCGGACTCTATGCGCATGATGGTCACACGGCATATTTCTCGGTATGATAAACAGAAGAGTTAAAGGAAAGATGTTTCCTTACAATCCCCTCAAGTGTGTGTGGGAGATGTTGGATATGGACGACATGAATACACCCATGAGGGGATGTATGATGGTATACGGACCTCAGATGTCGTGTGCACGAAAGCGTGCACAAAGGGAACCTTTTCTCGTGTTAAAAGGACCACTCGATAAGTGGAAAAAGCCACTCGATAAGTGGAAAAAGTCACTTTATAAGTGCATAAAGGCACTTGATAAGTGAATGAAGAAGAGGATAAATGAATGTGCTAATATAGGCTAATAAGCTTATAATTGGTTACTTCCTACAATAACTACCCATAAAGCCTATAAATAGGACCCAAGGGTAAGGCATTCATACTACACTTTCCATGCCATAAGTTTGCATAAGGCTACTTATGTTCTTCTTCTCCCTTCCATTAAAATCCTCTTCTAAATAGAGATTTAGGCGGTGAAACTCTGCTTCGATCCTCCGTGACGAAGTACCGACAGTTGTGGCGAATCCGAGGGTGAAGTTCAGAGACTACGATGCCGCATACGCAAGCGTAAGTCTATTTTATTCGATCCTAACATCGTTGTTTTGACAGGATCCTACAATATCAAGGCTTGTCTTTCATCATTTTTTGAGATGAAAGACATGGGAGAAGCCGCATATATCCTTGGAGTTAAGATTTCAAGGAATCGTTCGAAGAAACTTCTTTCTCTTTCACAGGAGACTTATATAAAGAAGGTTCTAGAACGTTTTAATATGCAGGACTGCAAGTCCATTGATACTCCTATAAGCAAATGCGATAATTTATGTCTGAAATCATGTCCAAAGAACCAAAAGGAAAAGGAAATTATGGAAAAAGTTCCATATTCCAGTGCAGTTGGTAGTCTTATGTACGCTATGGTGTGTACAAGACCAGACATCTGTTTTTCCGTTGGAATGGTAAGTCGTTACCAATCCAATCCAGGGCAAGTACACTGGAAAGCGGTTAAGAGGATAATGCGGTATCTTAAAGGAACTGCGGACTATGCTTTATGCTATCAAGGAGATGCCTTGAGGCTCGAAGGCTACACTGATGCTGATTGGGCGGGTGATCTCGATGAGCGACGATCGACATCAGGATATGTTTTTCCACTCGGATCCGGTGCGATATCCTGGAGTAGCAAGAAACAATCCTGCTTCGCACTTTCAACTATGGAAGCCGAGTTTGTAGCATTTAGCATGGTAGTCCAAGAGGTTGTTTGGCTTAGGAAATTCTTAGACAGGCTAATTGATGCAAGTGACTCAGGTGCTGTACCAATACACAGTGACAATCAAGCATCTATAGCCTATGTCAAAGATCCAAAATTCCATTGTAAGACCAAACACATTGATATCCGCTACAAATTTGCAAAAGACTATGATAAGACCAAGAAGGTAGACATAAGGTACATATCTACGCCTGAGATGATAGCGGATCCGCTTACGAAGGCGATCCCCAGAGATGTGTTTTACAAACACTTATCATCTCAAGGATTGCGTAAGAGCTGAGTTGTACTAATGTAAATTCCCATGTCTGTAAAAGATCAAATTTAATAAAAGAATAAGTTCTTTTCAACATTGCATATAAATTTCTTGAAAATGTTTGTGTACAGTTTTTAATCTCAGCTGGTTTTCTAGTATGTCGGACAGATTGAGGTTGGCTCTCTCACATGAGCAACCGCCTTTATTATATCAGACGGATAAAATAAAGATGAGACCTGTTTTAAGTCAAAATCGTCAGAAAGATGATTTAGAGTCATGACTGAAACAAAATGGTCGTATGAAAGATCTGCATCATATGGATGCTTACAAAAGATCAAAGAGGATTCTTAAATCCTATCTGTCTTATGCGGGATGTGGGTCCAGAAGATTATTTGAGTAGTAAAAGGGACTCAAAATCAGACATTGTGGTGTCTGATCATCATCCTTACAACATCATTAAGACATACGCTCCCTGGGAAAGGAGTGATGTTGTAATACGTATTCATACTACGTATGCATTTTGATCATTGGGTTAGAATAGTAATTGTGTTTACTATTATGTGAGACCCAAAGACCACATGGGTCTTAACTTATTACCCTTATGGTCTCTAATTGGTTCCTTTAGGTTTGACTGGGTGATTGCTATCTTAGCATGTTTCTTATGGACTATGGTCAATTCAGTCCGGCGGGGCATGTTAGAAAAGCAAGTCATGTCAAGATCAAAAGGATCGTAAAAAGAGGAAGATTAATGTCATATTCACATTTGGACTTTAGAGATTCAAACCTGGCCAGCCAATTGTAATCCAGATGGGATTCAATTGTTGAATATAAAGTACAAGAAATGTGTAGAAATAATCTAGGGTAAAGCATGCGTTGATCTACTCAACTTTGCACCTCGAGGAGTATTGTGTATCTCTAACAAGTGCACAACAGCGGACTCTACGCACATGACGGTCACACGGCCTATTTCTCAGTATGATAAACAGAAGAGTTAAAGGAAAGATGTTTCCTTACAATCCCCTCAAGTGTGAGTGGGAGATGTTGGATATGGACGACATGAATACACCCATGAGGGGATGTATGAGGGTATACGGACCTCAGATGTCGCGTGCACGAAAGTGTGCGCGAAGGGAACCTTTTCTCGTGTGAAAAGGACCACTCGATAAGTGGAAAGAGTCACTTTATAAGTGCATAAAGGCACTCGAGAAGTGAATGAAGAAGAGGATAAGTAAAAGGGCTAATATAGGCTAATAAGCTTATAAGTGGTTATTTCCTACAATAACTACCCCTAAAGCCTATAAATAGGACCCAAGGGTATGCCTTTTACACTAATCTAACCATGCCAAAAGTTTGCATAGGGCAACTTGTGTTCTTCTTCTCCCTTCCATTAAAATCCTCTTCTAAATAGAGATTTAGGCGGTGAAACGCTGCTTCGATCCTTCGTGACGAAGTACTGACCGTTGTGGCGAATTCAAGGGCAAAGTTCAGAGATTACGGTGCCGCGTACGCAAGCGTAAGCCTCTACTCTTCATTCGATCCTAACGTCCTTGTTTTGACAGGATCCGACAGATGATATGCTAGGACTATCCGGGTTTGGTCGGTGGGCATTCCCATGTCCATTAACATCGACCAACTCCGAGAGAACCAAGCTCGCAACGATTACTCCCAACATCTCATCATGCCATTCCCACGCACTAGGATTCAATGTCTACGCTAGGGGTGTGAGCTGTAGCTAGGGAGTCAAACGCCAGCTTTATTCGCCATTGGCCCGACGGTCAGAGGCGGTCTTTTTCCCGTTAGTGGCAATGAAACACCCAGGGTAACCATCTAAATTCCTAAACCCTATCGAAATCCTATTCCTATGGTCGCTCTAGGGAGAACCCACGAAGGGGTTTCTACCAAAATCCCAGATTTGGGAACTACTCACAATTCATGGCAAAAATACAATCTAAACTAAATTTAACGGTTGAAATCATAATCAGGCAATAGAAAAGAGATGCTAGCAATGATATTAATACAAAACTAAAGTTTCAGAACAATCGGAACACTTACAAGATAAAATAAATTCTCAGCCGTCACAAATCCCAAAAGTCAGAAAATACAAAATGGGGCTCGTTTCTGGAAAACCTAGGTCGACTATATATAGAAAATTAGGTCACTCGATCGGTTGAAGCATCAACTGATCTGTTGAGCTGCTAGTCGTTTTGGCCTTCATTGCTTTAGACACATCAACCGACCGCTGTCCCGAGCGGTTGACGTGACCGTGTCGTCATTTGGGAAATTTTAGCTTCAGATGAACCGATCGGGTGAGATGTCACCCGATCGGTTGGAAATAAGCTCAAAAAGATAGAGAGCTCTGTCGATCTCACCCGATCACTAAACCGATCGGGTGAGCTGCTCTTCTTCTTCTGCTTCTGTTCGGGTCGAATACACGTGCACTAACTGATCGGTTGGCTCTGTCCAACCGATCGGTTGGGGGCTGAAATATAGTAATCTTCGACGTTTGGCCCCTGGGATCACGTGTGACTCCTCCCGTTGCTCCGAGGACTCATGATATCTTCTTTGTATGTTCCTCACGCTGGAAACTCCTGCATTTGCACAAAACCACAGAGAAAATGAAAAGACACTAAAAACACAAAAGAACGGATATGAAACAATGGAAAACAACGGAAAATCACGAAGAAGTCGTGCGTGAATATATAAAATATAAACGCATATCACTAATCCACCGTTAGTTGATGTTGTTGTATCACGCTATTATCTCTCTTTATCGAACAATTTTTGCAAGTGTAGAACGACTTGTGACAGGCGCCCCGTTTACGGTTTGGGCGCGGTGTCATTTTACCGCAAGTGCACGGTTAGTGTGGGGTGTGGGTTTATCGAACTCAGGGAGGTGGATGGCTTGAGTGGGTACTAGCCTCGCCTAGGTTGTGTGCTAGCTACGCGGATGATATGGTCGAAGTGTAGAAATAAAAGAAAGAAATGAAAATGACACAAAATGAATCCCCGCTAACACGGGCTAGAGCACTCATGACACTTGGCATTTGACTTGATCCAGGATGAGACATTGCCCCAAAAGGTGGTACATAGCTTCCATGGCCCGATATTCCGGTCGGTGCCAAGCACGCTAGGCCTACCCGGTTCCGGACGGTGGGCATTCCCATGTCCATTAACACCTTCCGCAACCGGGAGCATTAAGGCCACAATGATAACTCCTAACACTTCGTCCAAGCCGCTCCCGCGTGCGAGGACTCGATGTCAATGCTCGGGGCGTGAGCTATGACTAGGGAGTCAACCGCCAAGTTTATTCCCCCTTGGCCCGACGGTCAGAGGCGGTCTTTCTCCCGCCAATGACAATGAAACACCCCCGCGTAACCCTAATGGCCAAATAGGTCAAATGTGATTTCTAGCGATACATCGAAGCGGATCTTGACTGGACAAGCACCGGAACCCAACCCCCAACACATCTAGTGTGTTGTCGTACGAATTGGACCCAGATCACTAGAAATCCCCAATGACACATTACATCGAACACGTGCCATGCAACCAAGTCTAATGTAAATTTCCAAGCAACAATCCTACCCTAACCCGTATTAGGGTTCATCAAAACTACTCAATGGTGAATAACATATAAACAAACAACACAAAAGACATATAAACTTTCACCATCAAGCAAAATAAACACAATACAAACAATGGAGAAAAAGAGAGGAAAATACTTATCTTGAGTTGAATCATCAATCCAATACAAGACTTATTGAGCAAAAGACCTAATCTAAACTAACCTAGAACTCACAAGAGAAGGGGGGAAAAAAGCCCTAAAAACTCCAGGAGATCCCCCTCAAGTCGGCCAACCTCGTGTATTTATACACCCACTTCGAAACCCTAATGGTCCGGGTCCAACCCCGCAGAAAAAACGTCACCAGATCGGTTGACAAGTCGACCGATCGGGTGATACGTTACAAATAATAAATAGAAAATGGCGGAGCTTCACCCGGTCAGATGAACCGGTCGGTTGAGTTCTTGGGGTGACCGGTTGGATCATGGCGCCATCGGGTGAAGAGGTCGGTTGGATGTCCGTGTCTTGGCTCCTCAGAATCAGCTACAGATGAACCGATCGGGTGAGAGTCACCCAATCGGTTGGCATTTGGCTCGAAAAGACAGAGAAACGGCCGCAATGAACCGGCCTGAGAACCGGTCGGGTGACATCTGCTTGAGCTCTAGCTGAGACCGGGTGGTGCACGCATGCATCACCCGATCGGTTGACTTTGTTCAACCGATCGGGTGAGTGGCTGAATGATGCAATCATCGTTGATTGACCCCATGGGTCACGCGTGACTTCTCCCGTTGCACCGGGGACTTGTGATATCGTCGTTTTTATGTCTAAAATGCTAGAAATTCCTGCAAAATATCAAAAACACGGAAAAGTGAAAGAAAACAAGAAAATACAAGAAAACAAATAAAAGACGGTGGAAAATACGGAGAAACACGGAAGAAAACGTGCGCAAATATATGAAATATAAACGCACGTCAAAATCCCCCAAGCTGAACTCTTCCTCGTCCTCGAGGAAGACGAGTGAGAGTAGGAGCTCGGAGGGAGAAAATAAAGAGAATGAGAGAAAAAGAGAATTCTATATCCTAGATCGCCCGTAAGGGCCAACAAAATCAAACACGCCACACGAAGCAAGCATACGACAAAACACAACACTAAACCAAGGAATGTGAGTCCAAACAAGTGTCGTGGGCCCACGCAGTGAAGCGCGAGTGAGTGTGGTCGTGTGCTAGCAGATGGTGTCACTATCTACGATGTGCAATAAATCTCCATATACACATACCCAAAGAAAGACCCAAATATCGATTCAATTTGAAATTGCGGTGAATATTAGCTCAAGCATGCATGAGAAGAGTATAAGAATAGAAGCGTATCATGCATCGGGGACTCCACAGCTAGGGACTATGAAATCACCACACTATAGCCTAGGTGATCGCTAGAAGGTCCCTATGCCAAGTGTTTTCGAAAACGATGGAGGTTGAGAAGATGTGGAGTAGAACACTCGGTGCAAATTCTCGCCTTCCCCTTATTCACGGCAAGTAGGAAAATATTCACACTGGAATTTTTTTTGGGTTTTGGGTATTTGTATTTTTTTTCTTTTCTTTTCATTTCTCATCTTTTTGGGTTTTTCTTTTTTTTTCTCCTTTTTTTTGGATTTTTGGGAATTGGGATATTTACGTGTGTACTCTCCCAAGTGGGAGAACGGTACACGACGAGGGGATTTGCACCAAGTAAAATAAAAATGAAATCGGATTCTAAACACTTGGACAAAGGAGATATTTCTCCCTAATCAGAGCATAGGCTAAATGGGTTATCCTAGTCCTTGTTTGTGGAATCCCGACACATGCGAATTGAAATATACGATATAAATATAGCATGCATATAGAAGCAGATAGTAGAAGCAAATACCGCATGTACAAATCGAAGCATGATAATCTAGGGGTCAACCAAGGATAGGCATATAAAATATAATCACAAGGTAGAAGCACACCAAACAGCTAGGCACGACGCACGACTCACAAAAAGCTAAGTGGACCCGCGATGCATGAAATGCTAGAGGACTCGATATCCTAGGGTTAGTGAATGTGATTATCGAAGCTGTGCAAGGTGCGCATGTGATTTTCGTGGCAATTCATCATAAGGTTCATCTCTAGGAGAAAGAGATAAAAAGAAGAAAAGAAAAAGAAAAAAAACACGGAGAAAAACGACTCAAATAACGAAGAAAAAGAGACAAATGACGCACGAAGTGCGACTCCCCCAAGCTGAAACTTGCATTGTCCTCAATGCAATAGTAGTGAATACTGGAGGGCAATGAAAATGGGGGGGAGTTACGCACCGACACAAAAAATGAAAAACACGAAAAATACACGAACGAAACTGGAAAATAAAGAAAAAGATACATACAGAATAAAAGATATAAAACGCAACGAAGGACTCAAAGACACAAACACACGACAACGACACACGAAAACATGCACACAAAAGTCGATTTCCCCCAAGCTGAACATGACAATGCTAGCAAAATGATATGGTCAAGGGGGATGTAGAGATATGCTAGGGGGAAAATCGGAAAAGAAAGAAATCAGAATGCAGGAGAGACAGTCTGCTCGTTCTCCTCGGAAGAGGATGAGGGTGAAATGATAGAAGGGCACGACATGAAGGGTTATTAAGATGAAAAAGAAAATCCTAGATACGCTCCCCTCGCTAATGAGAGGAGACGAGATTATTCAAATCTAAACTAGAAAGCGGTAAATTTTTACACTACTAGATTAGGATGCACCTGAGCATAGGCGGATCCAAGATCTCAAGCGGAGCAGGAAGCTGCTCTTCCGGTTCTTTTTATGGCTCCGCCAATGTTCCGGTGCCACGAACACCAACAAACTCAAGCAATGCTCCCACAAGCTTCTCTTGATGATGTCCACCTAAATCATTCGAATGAAAAGGAGCATCAGTCCGTGATGAAAAATTCTTCCCCGCAATAAATGTATCCCAAAGAGTATCATCAAAGTGAAATGTAAAGCGTGGAATAAGTTGACGACGACTCCCTGAGAATGTGGTGCTATGCCCTGGTGGTGACGCGATGATATCATGTCCACGTTCAGTGGCGAGCTCGTCAGGTGCTGACATGCCCTGACGTATCTCCATATAATGTGAATCTGGATCTAATGGAGCGTACATCATGTCAGTAGTATTTGAATCTAAAAATATGTGGAATGTAATACGAGATTCAGAAATAGTGTCTAAAAGATCTCCCTGAGTGGGAGCAGTAAGCTTTGGGGGATGTGATGCTTCTGGTGGAGTAAAGTTGAGATGTGGAGGTAGTGGTAGAGGCAAGGGAGCATGAGGCTCAATAGAATGAGTCGCGACGTTCACAGCTCCACGCTCTCCCTCCTCGTCGATATGGACATCCTCCATGGCCTCCTCGATGCTGTATGTCTCAAAAATTGTACCTGCATGGGGAAGGGGACTCATATTAAAATTTTCAAATTGTAAACCATAAGAGTTACCTTCCGTAGTGCAAGTCGTCGATGAAGTATGAGACATGACTGCTTCACCCCCAAAAGTAGAAGTGGTCGGCGGAAATGGAATTGGTGAATCCACCTGGCTCTGCGTTATCATGGAATCCTCCATCAATAACTCAATGATATATTTCCGAGGTGGAGATGAGGGTGATGGTGTTGTTGTCACGCCCCGCTTCCCAAAAAGGTCGGAGGCGAAGCGTGACTAAGGCCCGCTTAGGCCAGGGTAATGAGCCCAGACCCAATAAGCGTCTGTGATATTCCAAACAAAGGCAACAGGTCCCTGCAAGTTAGTACGGAAACAACAAAGTATTGAAAAGAGATATCATTTCATTTTATTCCAAATAAAACATCCAAAAGTACTAAGAGTCTAAAACGCCCGAAGGCTACAACTGCAGAAAAGAAAACTACTGGTGCAAGCACCCAACCTAGACAAGAAAGCAACAGGTGCTACCCACCCAATCTAAACTGGAATAGAAATCTGGATCAGCAACAAGAGGCCTCTAACTCTGGTCCTCCTCCGGGTCGTACTCCGGATCAACGTCCTCCGGCTCTCCGTCAGCTGGCAAGTCCGCCTCGTCAACGTACTCTGGCTCAAAACCTGACGTACAGCACCAAAAGAAGGAACTGTACGTCAGGTCAGGTCTACAAAAAGGGTTAGACCAAACTGCAAGTGTATCAACTTTTTAGACAACGTTTTACTGGTTGATTAGCATGCTGGGGTTACAACAAGTACAAGAGAAGTAACGTAGCAGGAAAGTAAAGCGCAACAAGTAGTAGTTGTAGCGTGTGCTACCAACTACGGGACTAGCCTACAGGTGTCAGGACAAGACGTGACGTGACGGAAACAAGACAGGACACGACAAGTGAGACATGAAAAGGGTTCACGCCTTACGGTTCGAGGGGGATCAGACCCTCTTACCGTGCGCACGCTCAACCCAACCCCAACCCCAAGACAAGACAAGACAAGACACCAGTACAAGGGATCACTCGCTCTAGCTTGGCGAGTGCCCTATTGCCCGCAGGCTGAGAATCAGTACAAGGGATCACTCTCTCCACTTGGAGAGTGCCCTATTGGCCTCGGGCTGTGTATCAGTACAAGGGATCACTCTCTCAACTTGGAGAGTGCCCTATTGCCCGCAGGCTGTGAATCAGTACAAGGGATCACTCGGCGAGTGCCCTATTGCCCAGCGGGCTGTGCAAGACGGGACGTGACGTGACACGACAGGAAAGGTTATTCTAGGGTGTCCACACACACGCACACACATGATAGCCCTACAGCATCAAAAATTGTTGTTGTCAGGCTCAGACTTCGTCGTCAAGTCTGAGCCGTCAGGAGTCGTCCCGGACGCTATCATTTCACGTCCGGTTCTATTCGTTCACAGTCTAACAGTTCTAACCAACTAAGGCCTAAGCACGGCCAAAAAGTGCAAGTGGATACACTTGCCTGCGATGGCGAGTGTGTCGTCTGTCCGGGGCGTCTCGTCCAGTCGTCGCGTCCGCGGTAGTCCGTCTGAAACAGTCACGGCGACGGTGTCAGGTCGCGAATTTGTCAAATCCTATTAGGTTTCGTTTCTAGGTTTTCGGGACTATCCTATTCATCAAAAGTCACTTTTTGATGTATCAACCTAATCGACGATCTATCCTATGTGCACAGTCAAAATAGTCCGTTCGTCGATTTTCTATATTCATACAACGTTTTACAGGAGCTGAAAATTAAATTTAGTTCAAGTTGACGGTTTTTAGTTTAGGGTTCAGTCAGCTATTGTGGGGGTTTCTACGAGTTTCGGGGAGCCAACCTGAACCGGAGTTTGCTGTAGATTGGATGTCGGGTCTGATCGGAGAACTCCTCGGCTTCAGATCTGGTCCTCGCACGTCTCTCCAAAAGTTCGAACTTGCGACGAAAGCCTACGATGTGTCGCAACGTCGTAGACGGCAAATCCGCGAAGTGACACGTCCAAGTGGGGCCCACAGCAGAGCTAGGGGTCCAAGGGGGGCCCACAACACCTCAGGAGCACTTGGGGGGCCCACCACAGAAGTTGGTGTGGGAGAAACCCACTTGCGACACTAGGCCGTGGGTCGTTCACCCTCGGTGCGAGGGTTTCTCTCGGTCAGACCGAGAGAAGCTCTCGGTCGTGCGAGCTGCGATGCGGGGGAGGTTGGCACAGCGTCGGTGCGAGGGTTCTTGTCGGTCAGACCGACAGATCTTGTCGGTAGGGCGCTTGGACGAAGCTGGCAGCGGAGCGGTGTGCGGAGCGGCTTCGGGTGCGGAGCGGGCCTCGGTCAGACCGACGGGGCGGGTCGGTCAGGCGCTGGCGATGCGGAGCGGGGCGATGCGGGCGGCTGTGCGAGGGAGCCTCTCGGTCGGACCGAGAGAGAGCCTCGGTCGGAGCGGGCGACAGCGGGGGGAAGCGATGCAGCGGCTGTGCGAGCGACGATGCGGGGTGCTGCTCCGGTCGTGCAAGGGAATTTGCGGGGGAGAGCTCCGGTCGTGCACGTTGCGATCGTCGCAACGTTGCGACGAAGCTTTAGAAGATGAAACGGCGGCTAGGTTTTTGAGCAATGACGAAAATACTTTGCCTAGGGCTAACTTAAATAGGTTAGAGCTAGGGTTAGGGTTTGGGTTCGGAAAAATATTATTAAAATAATTTAAAATAATTAATTTACTTAAAAATTACTCTCCTCTCCCTCACGCAAAATGGGTGCGGCCAAAAATTCTAAAATTTTGCCTAAATATTCTTTATTACTTTATTATAATATAGGAATTTTTTTGTAATTAAAACGTTTATAAAAATAGGGTTTAAAATTATTTAAAGCTTTCAAAAAATAGAAAATAGGTCAAATTAAGTCCAAAAATTATAAAATAATTATGGGGTGTTCTAGATGACTAAAGAAAGTCAGCGGAGAAGACGGATCTAAATTTCGATGTCGAGAGATGAAACTAAAATTCGTAATGTCTCGCATCAACGCAGAAAGTCGCGACGTCACGCCAATTAAGATAGCGTCGCTGAAGAACAACTCGAGATATGATGATACAAAGTTATTCCACTATCTAATACTTCCAGAGACGATCACGTCGATATATCACACAATAATGTTCAAAATCAAATAAAGTCAAAAAATAAGCACGTGCACAAAGAAAGTACGATCGGAAACCGACCGTTACATCCTCCCCAACTTAGAAATGATTCCGTCCTCGGAATCAACATCGAGCATTGCTGGGAAAAAGATGCGGAAAGCGCTCTCTCATATCATCCTCACGCTCCCAGGTGGACTCTCCAGGCGATCCGTGACGCCACATCACTCTCACCAGGTCGACTATCTTATTCCTCAATTGCTTCTGTCGACGGTCCAAGATCTGCACAGGCTGCTGGTCATATGTCAGGTCCGGTCGAACCGTAATCTCTGAGAAATCGACCGTGTGCGACGGATCACTGACGTACCGACGTAGCTGAGATACGTGAAATACATCGTGAACACCCTCCAAAGATGGTGGCAGAGCAAGGCGGTAGGCCACTGCTCCCACACGCTCTAGCACATCAAATGGCCCAATAAACCTCGGACTCAGCTTTCCCTTCTTCCCAAAACGGATAACTCCGCGGTTCGGAGAAATCTTCAGGAAGACGTGATCTCCAGGCTGGAACTCCAAAGGTCTCCTCTTGGCATCTGCCCAATGCTTGAAGCGATCCTGTGCAACTCTAAGCTTCTCCCTGATGTTCCTCACGACATCCACAGCTTCAACTATCATCTCCGGACCCAACAGTTCTCGATCTCCGATGTCATCCCAGCTCAGTGGCGATCGACATTTCCTTCCATATAAGGCAGCAAACGGCGCCATGCCAATGCTCGCCTGGTAGATGTTGTTATATGAAAACTCCACCAAGTGAAGATGGTCCTCCCATGATCCCTTCAAATCGAGCGCGCAAGTTCGCAGCATATCCTCCAGAATCTGAATAGTCCTCTCGGACTGGCCATCAGTCTGCGGGTGGTACGCCGGGCTGAAACTCAGACTCGTACCCAAATGCTCCTGCAGACTTTTCCAGAACTGAGACGTGAACCTCGTGTCTCGGTCAGACACAATGCTCACGGGGACTCCATGTAAGCGTACAATCTCCTGCACGTACACGGTCTACGTCACGACTATTTCAAACCGAAAATCAGAATAGAAGTAAAAGTAGAACTGAACTTTACCTCCAGATATTTCCTCGCCAAAGCTTCCGTAGACTGGCCCACTCGGAAGGGAATAAAGTGCGCAGACTTGGTCAACCGATCCACGATCACCCAAACTGCGTCGTTCTGCCTCGGGGTCCGAGGTAAACCAGTCAGGAAGTCCATCGTAATATGTTGCCACTTCCACTCCGGAATGGGAAGCGGTTGCAACAACCCAGCAGTACGATGGTGCTCAGCCTTCACCTGTTGACATATCAAACACTTGGCAACAATCCGTGCCACACTCGTCTCCATGCCAATCCACCAATAATTCAGATGGAGGTCCTTATACATCTTGGTGCCTCTAGGATGTATAGAATATGGCGAGCTATGAGCCTCGCTCAACAGCTCCTCGCGAACATCACCTGCAGGTACACAGAGTCTACTGCCGTACCGCAGCGAACCATCCTCATGAATCACGAACTCCGTCCGTAGTCCAGCTTCAACCTGTCTCCTGATCCTCTGCAGCTTCGGATCTCCTGCATGTGCTGCCTTGATCCGATCCACGATCGTGGACTGAATCTGCAAATTCATGAATGAACGAACCACACCAGGTAGGACAACCTCCAAATCCATCTCCCTCAGCTCCTGCTGAATCCTCCAGTCTGCTGCAAGCATCATCGCAGTAGGAAGTCTACTCAAGGCATCCGGCACTACGTTCACCTTCCCTGGATGATACTGCAAATCAATCTCGTAGTCAGCCATGAGCTCTAACCATCGCCTCTGACGCATGTTGAGCTCCTTCTGCGTAAAGATGTACTTCAAGCTCTTGTGATCGGTGAAAATCTTCACACTCTCACCTAGCAAGAAGTGCCTCCAAATCTTCAGTGCAAAAATCACTGCTGCCAACTCCAGATCGTGCGTCGGGTAATTCTTCTCATGAGTCCTCAACTGACGAGAAGCATACGCGACCACGTGGCCATGCTGATGCAAGACGCATCCTAGGCCCTTCCCTGATGCATCATAATAAACTTCGAAGCCTCCGCTTCGATCTGGTACTGCCAACACCGGTGCCGAGGTCAATCTCGCCTTCAAGATACTGAAGGCATCCTCACAAGCATCTGACCAAATAAACTCCTCGTCCTTCCTCGTCAGCTTCGTCATTGGCTCTGCAATCTTCGAGAAATCTTTGATGAACCGTCGATAATAGCCTGCTAAACCAAGGAAGCTCCTGATGTCGGACGCTGACTGCAGAGTCGGCCAATCTCTGACTGCTCTAACCTTCTCCGGATCCACAGATATGCCATCACCGGACACCACGTGTCCCAGGAATGCGACTCTGTCCAGCCAGAACTCGCACTTGCTATACTTGGCATAAAGCTTATGTCTCCTCAGCGTCTCCAGCACTGTCCTCAGATGACAGCTGTGCTCCTCCTCAGACTTCGAATAAATAAGAATGTCATCAATGAAGATGACAACAAACTTGTCCAGGAAGTCATAGAATATTAAATTCATCAAATTCATGAACACAGCCGGAGCATTGGTCACGCCAAACGGCATGACCACGAACTCATAATGTCCGTACTTCGTCCGGAAAGCCGTCTTCTGAACATCGTCCTTCTTTACCTTCAACTGGTGATATCCACTCCTCAAGTCCAACTTCGAGAAGACTCTCGAACCTCCAAGCTGGTCAAAGATATCGTCGATGCGCGGCAGCGGATACTTATTCTTTACGGTGACAGCATTCAATCCTCGATAGTCCACGCACATCCTGCGGGACCCATCCTTCTTCTTTACAAGCAAAACAGGTGCACCCCACGGTGACACACTAGGGTGGATGAAACCCTTCTGCAGCAACTCATCCAACTGCTTCCGTAGCTCCTCGAGCTCAGCGGGGGCCATACGGTACGGCGCCTTCGATATCGGTTGCGCTCCTGGCATAAGATCAATTCCAAACTCTAAAGCTCTGTCGGGTGGCAAACCTGAGATATCCTCCGGGAAGACGTCGTCGAAGTCTCTGACGACTGTTGGTCTCTCGATCTCCATCTCCATCTGCAAGGCTGTCACAATCGGCACCTCCCGCTTGGCCCGAAATCTGATGGGCCCAAGCGACTCATCCCTGCTGCGGAACTCGAACTCCAGATGACCTGGAATCCGGAACACCACCCTCTTACTGTGACAGTCGATCGAGGCGTGGAAATCTCCCAACCAATCGATGCCAAGAACGACATCGAAATGAGGCAGATCGTGGACAATGAAATCTGCAAAGAGCTCGTGTCCACTGATCACTAAAGAAATCGATCGACATCCCAAATTTACCGTCACCACTCCGTTCCATGTGGTAATGTCCCAACACTTAGGGAGTGTATGGGTGGGGATAGAGTGCTTTGTTGCAAACCTCCGGGATATGATGCACATAGATGCACCGGAGTCGAACAAAGCCAAGGATGGGTGAGAGGACACTAGAATGGTGCCTAAGATATAAGGGGACTACGGTCAAATCAACTACTCTAACAACAAGTCAACCAAGCAACACAAATAATAAGATCTAAACTATGAAAATGGAAAACTAGGATAAAGAGTTACCTGCTATAACTCCATCCAGCTCCTCAGTCTCAACAGCAGTCATGGTATACGCCGGCCTCTGGGGCTGTGCTGCTCTCTGGTAAATCTGCCTCTGTGGCGGCAAAGGTGGTCCACGTGCAACATGTCCTCTCTGAACTGGAGCAGGCGCTCTCATCTGCAACGGGGCTGGCGCTCCAACTGCGGCATGACGAGCTCTAGGGCAATCCTTCGCAGCATGCGAAGCATCTCCAAAAATTAAGCATAACCCCATCCTATTCCTGCAGGTGGCCTGAACATGTCCATGCTTTCCGCAGAAGTGGCATGGGCCCTTGCCCTGAATCTGAACTGGTGCTCCAGGCCTCTTGAATGGTACTGTCTGAACTGGCCTCATCGCCGGCCTAGCAGGTGGCCGGTACTGCTCCATAGGACGCTTCCCCTTATCAGCTGGAGGGTCAGGTAGAAGCGAAATAAGCTCATGATTCTTCGCAGCATCCAGCACCTCCCTCATAGTCATGAAACTCGCCGAAGACATAGAAGCCTGAATCTTCGGACACAGTCCCTGACGAAAGCGATCATCTCGCTTCTCCTCCTTCTTCACCATGTGCGGAGCAAAGCGGCTCAGCATCTCAAACTCCGCCTCGTACTCCTCGACGGTCATGTTCTCCTACTTCAGATCTATAAACCTGCTCAGTAGCTCCCTCCTAGTAGACTTGGTGAAGTACTTATCCTTGAACATAGACCGGAAGGTCTTCCATCCCACTGGCTTCTCAAGACGCCTCTCCTCGATGCGCCACCAGTTCCTCGCATTCTCCGTCAGCTGCATCTTTGCTATCTCCACACGGGTATCATCAGGGATCTTCGCAGCAACTAACTTCTCCTCCGTACTCTGGATCCACTCGTCAGCAGCTAGGGGTCCCTCCTTCCCCGAAAATGTCTTTGGCTGGAGCTCGTTGAACTGCTTCACTCCTGGAGCAGCTCGAGGGGCAGGTGGAGGAGGTGGTGGTGGTGCAACTGGAACAGCCTGGGCAGCACGCTGGGACTGCTGAACCAACTGATGCTGAACATCCAGCATCTCCCTCATCACACCCAGAAACTGACGGAAGTCTCCGCTCTGGTCCTCCGGAACTCCATCGCCTAAGTTCCCCGATCGGGTAACACGTCGTCCGGCCATCCTATTGACAGAAACACAGAGGTTAGACTCGTACAATTATTGGATGATAATAAAATGAATTCCAATACTTCGATTGTTCCGTATTCGCAGAAGAGAGGACCTGCATGGGCCACCACTAAAACCTGTCACGCCCCGCTTCCCAAAAAGGTCGGAGGCGAAGCGTGACTAAGGCCCGCTTAGGCCAGGGCAGTGAGCCCAGACCCAATAAGCGTCTGTGATATTCCAAACAAAGGCAACAGGTCCCTGCAAGTTAGTACGGAAACAACAAAGTATTGAAAAGAGATATCATTTCATTTTATTCCAAATAAAACATCCAAAAGTACTGAGAGTCTAAAACGCCCGAAGGCTACAACTGCAGAAAAGAAAACTACTGGTGCAAGCACCCAACCTAGATAAGAAAGCAACAGGTGCTACCCACCCAATCTAAACTGGAATAGAAATCTGGATCAGCAACAAGAGGCCTCTAACTCTGGTCCTCCTCCGGGTCATACTCCGGATCAACGTCCTCTGGCTCTCCGTCAGCTGACAAGTACGCCTCGTCAACGTACTCTGGCTCAACACCTGACGTACAGCACCAAAAGAAGGAACTCTACGTCAGGTCAGGTCTACAAAAAGGGTTAGACCAAACTGCAAGTGTATCAACTTTTTAGACAACGTTTTACTGGTTGATTAGCATGCTGGGGTTACAACAAGTACAAGAGAAGTAACGTAGCAGGAAAGTAAAGCGCAACAAGTAGTAGTTGTAGCGTGTGCTACCAACTACGGGACTAGCCTACAGGTGTCAGGACAAGACGTGACGTGACGGAAACAAGGCAGGACACGACAAGTAAGACACGAAAAGGGTTCACGCCTGACGGTTCGAGGGGGATCAGACCCTCTTGTCGTGCCCACGCTCAACCCAACCCCAACCCCAAGACAAGACAAGACAAGACACCAGTACAAGGGATCACTCGTTCTAGCTTGGCGAGTGCCCTATTGCCCGCGGGCTGAGAATCAGTACAAGGGATCACTCTCTCCACTTGGAGAGTGCCCTATTGCCCTCGGGCAGTGTATCAGTACAAGGGATCACTCTCTCAACTTGGAGAGTGCCCTATTGCCCGCAGGCTGTGAATCAGTACAAGGGATCACTCGGCGAGTGCCCTATTGCCCAGCGGGCTGTGCAAGACGGGACGTGACGTGACACGACAGGAAAGGTTATTCTAGGGTGTCCACACACACGCACACACATGATAGCCCTACAGCATCAAAAATTGTTGTTGTCAGGCTCAGACTTCATCGTCAAGTCTGAGCCGTCAGGAGTCGTCCCGGACGCTATCATTTCACGTCCGGTTCTATTCGTTCACACTCTAACAGTTCTAACCAACTAAGGCCTAAGCACGGCCAAAAAGTGCAAGTGGATACACTTGCCTGCGATGGCGAGTGTGTCGTCCGTCCGGGGCGTCTCGTCCAGTCGTCGCGTCCGCGGTAGTCCGTCTGAAACAGTCACGGCGACGGTGTCAGGTCGCGAATTCGTCAAATCCTATTAGGTTTCGTTTCTAGGTTTTCGGGACTATCCTTTTCGTCAAAAGTCACTTTTTGATGTATCAACCTAATCGACGATCTATCCTATGTGCACAGTCAAAATAGTCCGTTCGTCGATTTTCTATGTTCGTACAACATTTTACAGGAGCTGAAAATTAAATTTAGTTCAAGTTGACGGTTTTTAGTTTAGGGTTCAGTCAGCTATTGTGGGGGTTTCTACGAGTTTCGGGGAACCAACCTGAACCGGAGTTTGCTGTAGATTGGATGTCGGGTCTGATCGGAGAACTCCTCGGCTTCAGATCTGGTCCTCGCACGTCTCTCCAAAAGTTCGAACTTGCGACGAAGGCCTACGACGTGTCGCAAC
Source organism: Scilla litardierei (assembly GCA_030789695.1). NCBI lineage: Eukaryota > Viridiplantae > Streptophyta > Magnoliopsida > Asparagales > Asparagaceae > Scilla > Scilla litardierei. The sequence goes on along the minus strand of CM061142.1, from coordinate 684,980,630 downwards.
GTCGTAGACGGCAAATCCGCGAAGTGACACGTCCAAGTGGGGCCCACAGCAGAGCTAGGGGTCCAAGGGGGGCCCAAAACACCTCAGGAGCACTTGGGGGGCACACCACAGAAGTTGGTGTGGGAGAAACCCACTTGCGACACTAGGCCGTCGGTCGTTCACCCTCGGTGCGAGGGTTTCTCTCGGTCAGACCGAGAGAAGCTCTCGGTCGTGCGAGCTGCGATGCGGGGAGGTCGGCACAGCGTCGGTGCGAGGGTTCATGTCGGTCAGACCGACAGATCTTGTCGGTCGGGCGCTTGGACGAAGCTGGCAGCGGAGCGGGGTGCAGAGCGGCTTCGGGTGCGGAGCGGGCCTCGGTCAGACCGACGGGGCGGGTCGGTCAGGCGCTGGCGATGCGGAGCGGGGCGATGCGAGCGGCTGTGCGAGGGAGCCTCTCGGTCAGACCGAGAGAGAGCCTCGGTCGGAGCGGGCGACAGCGGGGGGAAGCGATGCAGCGGCTGTGCGAGCGGCGATGCGGGGTGCTGCTCCGGTCGTGCAAGGGAATTTGCGGGGGAGAGCTCCGGTCGTGCACGTTGAGATCGTCGCAACGTTGCGACGAAGCTTTAGAAGATGAAACGACGGCTAGGGTTTTGAGCAATGACGAAAACACTTTGCCTAGGGCTAACTTAAATAGGTTAGAGCTATGGTTAGGGTTTGGGTTCGGAAAAATATTATTAAAATAATTTAAAATAATTAATTTACTTAAAAATTAATCTCCTCTCCCTCACGCAAAATGGGTGCGGCCAAAAATTCTAAAATTTTGCCTAAAAATTCTTTATTACGTTATTATAATATAGGAATTTTTTTGTAATTAAAACTTTTATAAAAATAGGTTTTAAAATTATTTAAAGCTTTCACAAAAATAGAAAATAGGTCAAATTAAGTCCAAAAATTATAAAATAATTATGGGGTGTTCTAGATGACTAAAGAAAGTCAGCGGAGAAGACGGATCTAAATTTTGATGTCGAGAGACGAAACTAAAATTCGTAACGTCTCGCATCAACGCAGAAAGTCGCGACGTCACGCCAATTAAGATAGCGTCGCTGAAGAACAACTCGAGATATGATGATACAAAGTTATTCCACTATCTAATACTTCCAGAGACGATCACGTCGATATATCACACAATAATGTTCAAAATCAAATAAAGTCAAAAAAATAAGCACGTGCACAATCAAGAGCACGTGCACAAAGAAAGTACGATCGGAAACCGACCGTTACAGTTGTCGGGCCTTGATTTACAAAGGAATTCACCACTAACAACTCAAGATCAGGCGCATGTGGTGGAAGTGGAAGTGGTGGAGTCATATGGCCTTGGTTTAAAATATTGTCTTCTAATAACAATTCAAGGTCAGACATCGGTGGGGGAAGTGGTGATGGAAGTGGAGGTGATATCCAGCGCATCTGAGTTGCACTGGAGTTTTCCAAGAATAATTCAAGGCTCGATTTTGGTGGAGGATGGGGTGTGAAATTTTGGGGGTAAGGATGGGAGGATTCTTGATGTAGGTCGTGGGTATATGAGTGTGGGGTGTAGGGTTGGGCACTGAATTGGCAATGGATGGCCGTGTGTCCCTGCATCCCACAAGCTTCGCAAACCGTCACGACTTGTGGATAATTCTCATATCCCCCCATCTGAGCATCGTATGGCATATAAGCATCAAAATTTCCGATCTACGATCCATCGGGCATCCACATAGCTCACCTGACAAACAAAAATTTTGGCTACGACAAGCACGTCAGTGGTACAAAGAAAAGCACAAATTTATAATGGTGGTAAGGAAAGAATCTGTTTATTGTATGTATTTAATTTTTTTTTTGCGTAGTCTAACAAACCCAACCTAAGCTAATATCAAACCGAACGCCTCCCCGGCAACGGCGCCAAAAACTTGACCGACGCCCCGTTTACGGTTTGGGCGCGGTGTCGTTTTACCGCAAGTGCACGGTTAGTGTAGGGTGCGGGTTTATCGAACTCAGGGAGGTGGATGGCTTGAGTGGGTACTAGCCTCGCCTAGGTTGTGTGCTAGCTACGCGGATGATATGGCCGAAGTGTAGAAATAAAAGAAAGAAATGAAAATGACACAAAATGAATCCCCGCTAACACGGGCTAGAGCACTCATGACACTTGGCATTTGACTTGATCCAGGGTGAGACATTGCCCCAAAAGGTGGTACCTAGCATCAATGGCCCGATATTCCGGTCGGTGTCAAGCACGCTAGGCCTACCCGGTTCCGGACGGTGGGCATTCTCATGTCCATTAACACCTTCCGCAACCGGGAGCATTAAGGCCACAATGATAACTCCCAACACTTCGTCCAAGCCGCTCCCGTGCGCGAGGACTCGATGTCAACGATCGGGGCATGAGCTATGGCTAGGGAGTCAACCGCCAAGTTTATTCCCACTTGGCCCGACGGTCAGAGGCGGTCTTTCTCCCGCCAATGACAATGAAACACCCCCGCGTAACCCTAATGGCGAAATAGGTCAAATGTGATTTCTAGCGATACATCGAAGCGGATCTTGACTGGACAAGCACCGGAACCCAACCCCCAACACATCTAGTGTGTTGTCGTACGAATTGGACCCAGATCGCTAGAAATCCCCATTGACACATTACATCGAACACGTGCCATGCAACCAAGTCTAATGTAAATTTCCAAGCAACAATCCTACCCTAACCCGTATTAGGGTTCATCAAAACTACTCAATGGTGAATAACATATAAACAAACAACACAAAAGACATATAAACTTTCACCATCAAGCAAAATAAACACAATACAAACAATGGAGAAAAGAGAGGAAAATACTTATCTTGAGTTGAATCGTCAATCCAATACAAGACTAATTGAGCAAAAGACCTAATCTAAACTAACCTAGAACTCACAAGAGAAGGGGGGCAAAAAAGCCCTAAAAACTCCAGGAGATCCCCCTCAAGTCGGCCAACCTCGTGTATTTATACCCCCACTTCGAAACCCTAATGGTTCGGGTCCAAACCCGCAGAAAAAACGTCACCCGATCGGTTGACAAGTCAACCGATCGGGTGATCCGTTACAAATAATAAACAGAAAACGGCGGAGCTTCACCCGGTCAGATGAACCGGTTGGTTGAGTTCTTGGGGTGACCGGTTGGATCATGGCGCCATCGGGTGAAGAGGTCGGTTGGATGCCCGTGTCTTGGCTCCTCAGAATCAGCTACAGATGAACCGATCGGGTGAGAGTCACCCGATCGTTTGGCATTTGGCTCGAAAAGACAGAGAAACGGCCGCAATGAACCGGCCTGAGAACCGGTCGGGTGACATCTGCTTGAGCTCTGTTGTATATGGAAGACGTTAGTACACCCTTGTAGGGGATGTACGAGGGAATACGGACCTCGAACGTCGCGTACACGAAGTCGTACGCAAAGGGAATATGTTCCCTTGCGGAGAGGATCTCTAGATTGATGGGAAAGTCGCATTATATGTGCATAAGTGCATGCGACATATGGCTAATAAAGGGGTAATATCTTAAGCTTATATTGTACCATGCATATGGTACAACTTAAGCTTATAATATGCCATGTACGATGGTACACCTTAGTTAAATTGTTCCAAAGGAACAATTTATCCTAAAATAACTACCTTGGGGGCTATAAATACGACCCAAGGGTTAGCCATTTCCTTACACTTTTGCATGGCATTCATGCATGCATCTTCATTCTAGCGAAGCTCTGCCGAAATACTTCCTCTCCCTTTATCCAAGTTCTTAATCTAAAAGTAGAGATTTAGATTGTGGATTTAGTAGCCTTACTCCGTTCGTGAGAAGACTCGATCCGTCGTGGCGAATCCGAAGGCGAAGTTCGTAGACTACCGTGCTGCATACGCAAGCGTAAGTCTCAACTTCATTTATCGATCCTAACTCTGTTTTGGCAGGATCCTACATTGGTATCAATGCCATACGGGTTCGCCCCGGAGAAACTATGAACGAGTCGTTGTCTTTTTCACGGATAGGTATCCTACCATTACGGATATGGTAGGAACGCTTCGTGACGGAGAGAACACAGCGGTTGTTCTTTTCACGTTAGGGTCTTCTGTCATTACGGATATGGCAGGAACTCTCCGTGACGGGAAGAACCGACCGTTCATATCGTCAAACTCGCTCTCTTCATGGATGCTGAGTCTCCATTCATAGGGAATGGGCGCTCTCTTCATGTGGAGCGCGTAGTTTATGAATTTTTGAAGTGGGTTCATTTTTTGGCACACGGCCATTGGAGGACAACTACTTCCTCGACGAACGGGTGCTTCACCGGAGAAGAAGGTGGTGGTTATTCCCATCGGGGAAGATGAATTTTTTGTGCATGTGCACCATGACCAAATGGGTTATGAAGGCCATGCACCCCCCTCCCCATGCAGAGGGGGTTGGCTACGGCCAATAACCACCGCGACAACCCCCTCCGGCGGGGGTGTGCGGCCACCCATGAAAGGGGAAACCGGCCATGGCCAAAGGGCCATAGCCGGTCAAGGCAAAAACGCCATGGCCGGGCCATGGCCGGCCGGCCCTGGCCTCGGCCAGGCCAGGGCAGGGGCCCTGGCCCCGGCTAGGGCCTGGCCGAGGCCCCGCCTCAGGCCAGGGCCTGGCCGCCCTGGCCTCAGGCCAGGGCCTGGCCGCCCTGGTCGAGGCCAGGGCAGGGGCCCTGGCCCCGGCCAGGGGACTCTGGCCTTGGCCAGACCAGGCAGAGGCCTGGCCGGCCTCTGGCCGAGGCCAGGCCGGTGGCCAGGCCGGCCCTGGCAGTGGCCAGGGCTGCCGCAGGCCGGCCCTGGCCGGCCAGGGCAGGGGCCCTGGCCGGGAGTGAAGAAAACCATATTTTTGTCGACCAATTTTGGTGTTTTGGTCGACCAATTCGGCAAAAGGCCTTGGTTGAACATGAACGTGCCAACTAGCCCATACGGGGCCAAATAACAGTCGTCTGCATCAAAATTCTCTCATACGGAGGGAAACGCCTGGATCCATATGGGAGCCGGCGACGATAATTTGCAGAAGAATCCCCAAAAGGGGGATCCGACTTAGGCACGGCTACGGCTCATTCCCGACAAATGGGCAGGAAGTGTCGAATATTTCACTAGTATCATAAGGGTACTAAGATGAAATATAATTTTTTGAAAAATACGTTTTTCATACGTTTTGAAAAATACGTTTTCAAAAACGATTTTCCGCTGCGAAGTACTATAAGAGTACTAACTTTTGATAAAGTGATGGGGAAATATTGAAAGTTACTCTAGATGTTGATTGGAAACGTAGTGACCTTTTCGATTCTAGAGTAATATTTTTCAATATTTTTCGAAAGTAACTTATCAAATGTAATAATATCATTCCAAGTGGGATTTTTTTTTCAAGTGGGAGTGATATTAAACTAGTCTGAAATTTCACATTCGATTGATTCAAGATCTCAATGGATCATGATTCGACCAGTGGTCTTTTGGACTAGTTTGTGGGACACCTCAGTTAGTCTGGGGGTATTGAACCATGACTTAGCCATTTCCCTGGTCGGTCCGCTGGCCGAGACTAATGAATCATGAAAATGTATGATGACTATGTATATAAGAAATTTATGCAATGATTTTTGATCGAACCTTTGGTTTTTATGTCTTTTTGCAGCATTTTAAAAGTAAAATGTCTTCCGCTTCAAAGAATATCGTCGCTGAGTTAAACAAAGGTGAAAAACTCAACGGCGATAATTACAAACTTTGGTCCATCAAGATACAATACGTTCTAGAGGAGCAAGAAGTGCTCGAAACTCTAAAGAACGTTATGATTGAACCTGAGTTGGGCACTACGGCCCAACACCGACGAGACAAGGAAGCTTTTGATGCTTGGTCTCGGAAGAACAAGATAGCGCGCATTACGTTATTAAGCAGTATGGCTGATGACATAATGCGCATCTTCCGAGAACATGACCTAGCCATGGACATATGGTCCAAGCTAGAGGAGAAGTTCGGTGGCACATCGGTGTTCAAACTTCGCGCCTTAACTATAAGGTTCGATACATATAAGAAACGTCCAGATCATTCCATGGGGAAACATCTGCGACATATGGCGAACCTTATCTCGGAGTTAAAGGACGCAGGTCATGTGCTCACTGATGAGCAACAAATCCAAGCAGTTATACGTTCCCTACCAAATGGGTGGGATCAAATGAAGATGCATCTCACTCATAATGAGAGCATCAAGACCTTCAGCGATGTTTCCAAGCACCTCGAATTAGAGGAAGATCGGCTTGCGGCTGCCAAGCCAAGTGCAGAAGTGCACATGGTTGCTAGTTCCTCACACGGGGGAAAGAAACGGAAAAAGCGTTCGAAGTTCACTAATGAACGTAATAAGCAACCTGAGTCTACCAAGAAACCCAAACATAAGGGTGGGCACAAGAAATGGCACAAGAAGAAAGACTTGAAGAGGATCAAGTGCTTCAAGTGCAACAAGCTCGGTCACTATGCTCGTTCGTGTACGAGTGGAGGCGACGAGGTAACTTGTAAATATACTAGTTACATATGTGTTTCTAGTTCGATATTTCTTGTGGAATCTAATCCGTTTTGGATAATTGATTCAGGTGCCACCGACCACATAGCAAGGGACAGACGGTCCTTTGTGGAGTATCACCGGATACCCCAAGGAACGAAGTGGATCTATGTAGGAAACAACACACGTGTTGAAGTGAAAGGCGTTGGGACTTGCAAGCTAGTCTTGGACAACGGCCGCACTCTCCTACTTCATGATGTCCTCTTCGCTCCAGATATTCGAAGGAATATAATTTCTGTGGTTGTATTAATGGGTCTTGGCTATAACTGGTTTTTTCATGATTGTAATGTGGACTTAAGTTGTAATAATACTCTTATTGGTACTGGGTTTGTATTTAAAGGATTTATTGTAATTAGTACAATGTATGATTCCTCATGTAATGAAAATTTCCTTATTGCAAATTCTAAGACTTATGAGTCTGATGTGAATTGTTGGCACGCAAGGCTTGGTCATATTGGACCAACGCGTATGGATAGACTTGCCAAACGTGGCCTTCTATCCAATGTTTCAAAGGTTGAAATGTCGACCTGCGAACATTGCCTTGTGGGGAAATCTTGTCGCAAGCCGTTTGGAACCGGCACAAGGGCCGAGGTTCCATTACAGCTTATCCATTCGGACATATGTGGTCCGATGAATGTCAAGACAAGACGCGGAAAGTCCTATTTCATCACTTTTATTGATGATTTCACCCGATTCGGACATATCTATTTGATATCCCACAAAAGTGAAGCTTTGGCTTGCTTTAAAAACTATATGAGTTTAGTGGAGAATCAATTAGATCGCAAGATTAAGGTCTTGCGAACCGATAGGGGCGGTGAATATCAATCAATAAGTTTTAAGGAACTTTGTGATGAAAAAGGCATAGTACATCAGGTAACTATGCCTTATACTCCTCAACAAAACGGTGTTGCAGAAAGGAGAAATAGGACTTTAATGGAAATGGTCCGTTCAATGATGGCGCAAGCTAACTTGCCAATCACCTTTTGGGGAGATGCATTATTGACGTCCACTTTCCTTTTTAAACAGTGTACCCTCGAAATCAGTTAGCTCCACTCCTTATGAGTTGTGGAACCAAAGGTCTCCTGACTTAAACATTTTGAAACCTTGGGGTTGTGCATCCTACGCACATATTTCCTCCCATAAGTATGGCAAACTTGGGCCAAGGGGAAGGAAATGTATCTTTATACGATACGCAGAAAACTCCAAAGATTATGTTTTTGTTAGTCAGGAAGACAATGGTGGGCTAATTGAGTTTGAGTCGAGGGATGTCACTTTCTTGGAAAACGAGTTTCCAAGACAGGGCGAGATAAGTCAGGACTTATCTCTATTTGAGATTTATGATCAAGAAGGATTACCTCATTCGAGTGGGAGAATTCTTGGTGAAAATGAAAATACGTTTCAACCTTCACCAATGGATTATACGAATGACGATTATCCTATTCCATACGGGAATAATGATCCAAGTGGGAGCAATTCTAACGACATTTCAAGTGGGAGTGATATTAGAATTGATCTAAATTCAAGTCAACAAGGACTTGAAGAATCTCAAATACGACGTAGTAGTCGTACAAGGTTGGCTCCTCTAAGATTTGTGGATGAATTTCCGCAAACCTTTATGACTTTACTACAAGAAGATGACGAGCCTGCTACTTTCAAACAGGCCGTATCTTGCCCTGCTAAAGACAAATGGATGGAAGCGATGCAAGAGGAGTTAGAATCCATGAAAGTTAACCAAGTCTGGGACTTAGTTGACTTACCCAGAGAACGTAGAGCTATTGGGAACAAATGGGTTCTCAAGATCAAGCATAAGGCTGATGGCTCTATTGACAGATATAAAGCTCGCCTTGTCGCGAAAGGTTTTACGCAACAGGAAGGGATAGACTACGAAGAGACCTTCTCACCTGTTGTTCGTTTTACCTCAATTCGCCTGATTCTGGCAATGGTAGCTTGCTTAGACCTCGAATTACATCAAATGGATGTAAAGACTGCCTTTCTCAATGGAGAATTGGACGAGGAGATCTATAAGGAACAACCAACAGGGTTTGTAAAAGAAGGAAACGAACATAAGGTTTGTAAATTTCTTAAATCCATATATGGTCTTAAACAATCCTCGAGGCAGTGGTATATACGATTTCAAGAGGTTATCTTATCAAATGGATTTTCCATGCTTGATGAAGATAACTGTGTATATATCAAGAGGAATAAGAACAAGTATGTTATTATGTCTCTATATGTAGATGACATCTTAATAGCCGGAAATGACAAGGGCTTTGTGATGGATATCAAGGCTTGGCTTTCATCAGTTTTTAAGATGAAAGACATGGGAGAAGCAGCATATATCCTTGGAGTTAAGATTTCAAGGAATCGTTCGAAGAAACTTCTTTCTCTTTCACAGGAGACTTATATAAAGAAGGTTCTAGAACGTTTTAATATGCAGGACTGCAAGGCCATTGATACTCCAATAAGCAAGTGCGACAATTTATGTCTGAAATCATGTCCGAAGAACCAAAAAGAGAAGGAGATTATGGAAAAGGTTCCATATTCCAGTGCAGTTGGTAGTCTAATGTACGCTATGATGTGTACAAGACCGGACATCTGTTTTGCCGTTGGAATGGTAAGTCGTTACCAATCCAACCAAGGGCAAGTAAACTGGAAAGCGGTTAAGAGGATAATGCGGTATCTCAAAGGAACTGCAGACTTTGCTTTATGCTATCAAGGAGATGCCTTGAGGCTCGAAGGCTACACTGATGCTGATTGGGCGGGTGATCTCGATGAGCGACGATCGACCTCAGGATATGTTTTTCTACTCGGATCTGGTGCAATATCCTGGAGTAGCAAGAAACAATCCTGCATCGCACTTTCAACCATGGAAGCCGAGTTTGTAGCATTTAGCATGGCAGTTCAAGAGGCTGTTTGGCTTAGGAAGTTCTTAGACAGGCTAATTAATGCAAGTGACTCAGGTGCTGTACCTATACACAGCGACAGTCAAGCATCTATAGCCTATGTCAAAGATCCGAAATTCCATTGTAAGACCAAACACATAGATATCCGCTACAAATTTGCAAAAGACTATGATAAGACCAAGAAGGTAGACATAAGGTACATATCTACGCATGAGATGATAGCGGATCCGCTTACGAAGGCGATCCCCAGAGATGTGTTTTACAAACACTTATCATCTCAAGGATTGCGTAAGAGCTGAGTTGTACCAATGTAAATTCCCATGTCTGTAAATGATCAAAATTAATAAAAGAATAAGTTCTTTTTCCAACATTGCATATGAATTTCTTAAGAAATGTTTGTGTACATTTTTGAAATCTCAGCTGAATTGTGTGTTTGTCGGACAGATTAAGGTTGGCTCTCTCACATGAGCAACCGCCTTATCTTATCAGATGGATAAGATAGAGATGAGACTAGTTTAAAGTCAAAATCATTAGACGAATGATTTAGAGTCATGACTTTAACAAGATAGTCGAATGAAAGATCTGCATTATATGGATGCTTACAAAAGATCTGAGATCTGTATCACAAGGATATAAAGATCTCATTGGATTTTTTAAATCCTATCTGTCTTATGCAGGATGAGAGTCCAGGAATATTTCGTGGGTAGTAAGGGGACTCAAAAGATAGGCACTGTGGTGTCTGATCTTTCATCCGTACAACATCATTAAGACATACTCTCCCTGGGAAAGGAGTGATGTTGTAATACGTGTTCATACCACGTATGCATTTCGACCACTGAGTTAGTAGCAATAGTGTTTGCTATTATGTGAGACTCAAAGGCCATACGGGTCTTAACTCTTACCCTCACGGACTCCAATTGGTTCCTTTAGATTTGACGAGATGATCGCTATCTTAGCGTGTTACTTATGGGCTATGATAATTCGGCTCGGCGGGGCACGTTAGAAAAGCGAGTCTAGTCAAGATCAGAAGGTTCGCAAGAAGAGGAAGATTGATTTCATATTCGCATTTGGACTTTAATGATTCAAAGCTGGCCAACCAATTGTAATCCAGATGGGATTCAATTGTTGAATATAAAGTATAAGAAATGTGAAGAAATAATCTAGGGTAAAGCATGCGTTGAACTACTCAACTTTACACCTTCGAGGTCGTTGTGTATCTCTAACAAGTGCACAACAACAGACTCTACGCGCATGACGGTCGCACGGTCTATTTCTCGGTATGATAGATAGAAGAACTAAGAGAAAGACGCTCTCTTACAATCCCCTCAAGTGTGAGTGGGAGAATTTGGAAATGGAAGACGTTAGTACACCCTTGTAGGGGATGTACGAGGGAATATGGACCTCGAACGTCGCGTACACGAAGTCGTACGCAAAGGGAATATGTTCCCTTGCGGAGAGGATCTCTAGATTGATGGGAAAGTCGCATTATATGTGCATAAGTGCATGCGACATATGGCTAATAAAGGGGTAATATCTTAAGCTTATATTGTACCATGCATATGGTACAACTTAAGCTTATAATATGCCATGTACGATGGTACACCTTAGTTAAATTGTTCCAAAGGAACAATTTATCCTAAAATAACTACCTTGGGGGCTATAAATAAGACCCAAGGGTTAGCCATTTCCTTACACTTTTGCATGGCATTCATGCATGCATCTTCATTCTAGCGAAGCTCTGCCGAAATACTTCCTCTCCCTTTATCCAAGTTCTTAATCTAAAAGTAGAGATTTAGATTGTGGATTTAGTAGCCTTACTCCGTTCGTGAGAAGACTCGATCCGTCGTGGCGAATCGGAAGGCGAAGTTTGTAGACTACCGTGCTGCATACGCAAGCGTAAGTCTCAACTTCATTTATCGATCCTAACTCTGTTTTGGCAGGATCCTACAAGCTCTAGCTGAGACCGGGTGGTGCATGCGTGCATCACCCGATCGGTTAAATTTGTTCAACCGATCGGGTGAGGGGCTGAATGATGCAATCATCGTCGATTGACCCCCTGGGTCACGCGTGACTCCTCCCGTTGCGCCGTGGACTTGTGATATCGTCGTTTTTATGTCTAAAATGCTAGAAATTCCTGCAAAATACCAAAAACACGGAAAAGTGAAAGAAAACAAGAAAATACAAGAAAACAAATAAAAGACGGCGGAAAATACGGAGAAACACGGAAGAAAACGTGCGCAAATATATGAAATATAAACGCACGTCAACTTGTCCCTGTGATTCAACCCGGTACTCACCGGTTATATTTTTTTTGCATTGACGCTCCTGCGCTTGGGAGTGGAAGGTGTGCCTTTGCGCATTTTTCCATTTCAATCATCCATCTATGTGACTCATTGGTTGTGGCTAAGCAGTTCCTACTCTAGCATGCTGGGGTGGGGTAGACCTTGCATATACACTGTCCGACTGAACCTCGTAGGGGAGGATGACGCGAGATTCGAAAGGGCATCAGCTCGGTGATTCTTCGACCTTGGTACATGATGGATCTCTACTCATCTGAATTGGCGAGCTCAGCTTTAGCAACTTGCATGTAGCTCCGTATTATGTCTTCGTGGGCCTCGAAGCTTCCATTTAGCTGGTGGATGACGATGTTGGAATTGCTGAGTAGCTGGACCAATTTTGCTCCGAAGGCTCGAGTCAATCGGAGTCCATTGATGGCCGCCTCGTACTCTACACCATTATTTGTGGTTTGGAAATCGAAGCGGAGAGCTTATTCGAATATATTGCCTGCTGACGTTTGGACAATTATTCCGGCCCCGCTTCCGGCTTGAGTGTCCGAACCGTCAATGTGTACGATCCACATTCCCTCGCTTCGATTGCATCGGTCGACGAACTGAGGGTGAAGAGGCAGTATCGGGTTTTATGTTAGTAACATATACCTCTTTCGTCGGGCTGTCGTCATAAGTGAGTTCGATGATGAAGTTGGTGAGAGCCTGCCCTTTGATGGTGGTCCTCGGCTTGAACTGGATGTCGAATTCACTCAACCCGACTCCTCACTTCATCTTTCTTCCCGAATGATGCAACATTTTTAGGGTATGTTCCAAAGGAGTATCAGTGATGACCAAGATGGTGTGTGCTTGGAAGTATGGTCACAGCCTCCTCACAGATTGAATCAGTACGAAGACCATCTTCTCTATTCTTGAGTAGTTTACTTCTGCACCTTGGAGGACTTGGCTAATGTAATAGATATGTCGTTGCACTCCCGAGTCCTTCTTGAAGAGCGCCGAGCTCACGACCTCCATGGTAGCGGCCAGATACATGATGCGTTGATCATCCTTGTCTGGCTTGGTCAAGAGTGGTAGGCTACGGAGGTATTCTTTCAATTCAGAGAAAGCTTTCTTGCAGTCTGTGTCCTACTTGATAACCCTCTTGCCATTCGAGGCTGAAGCTATTGCGTTTCTCAATGCTTTGAAGAAAGGAAACGATCTCTCGGCTGACTTGGACAAGAACCGAGCCAAAGCGACTATTCTTCCATTCAGCCTTTGGAGTTCTCTGATGGTCAAGGGCTCCTTAATTATTACGATCTCCACTATCTTGTCGGGGTTAGCTTTGATCCCTCGATTCTTCAGCATGAAACCAAGGAACTTCTCCGATCGCCCCCAATGGTACATTTGACAAGGTTCAGCCGAAGGTTGTATCGTCGGATCTTTACAAATTCTCTCAGAGATTTGTAATGTGATCCGACGAATTTTTCGACTTGACTAACATGTCGTCAACGTAGACTTCTAGATTCCGATCGATTTGAGCCTCGAAGACTTCGTTCATCATGCCTTGGTACGTGGCCCATGCATTCTTCAAACCGAATGGCATTTTGATATAACAAAAAATACCTCGAACGGTGATGAAAGAAATCTTATATTCGTCCTCCGGTGCCATCTGGATCTGGTTATATCCTGAGAATGCATCCATGAAGCAGAGAAGTTCGTAGTCCGAAGCGCTGTCGACTAGATGGTCGATCCGAGGCAAGTGGTAACTGTCCTTCGGACATGCTTTGTTGAGATCGGTGAAGTCAAAGCGCATTCACCATTTACCATTTTCCTTCTTCACCATCACGACATTCGAAAGCCAATCAGGATATTTGACTTCCTGAATGAAGCCTGCATCTAGAACCCAATCCACTTCCTCGATTGCAGCCTTCATTTTTTCACCCTCCATGTTCCTTTTCTTCTGCTTCATGGGTCTAGAAGTTGGGTCAACCTCCAGCTTGTAAGATATCACCTCGGGGTAGATGCCAGGCTTATCCTTTGGGGATCAGGCAAAAACGTCTGCATGTTCTCTCAAGAGAGCGATCAACTTCTCCTATAGGTCAAAAGGGAGCACTGATCCAATTGAGAAAGTCTTCCCTTCTTCTTTAGAGATCTGGATGTTCTCCGTCTCTTCGACTGCCGTGGGTCTCCAATCTTCACTTTTGGGATCGACTGGGTCTTCTTGCCTAATCCTTCTCAAAGCAGTGGCAGAGTATAGGACGACCGTGTTTGCTTCTGATTTCATCTCTCTTTTCCAACTCCTTCAGGTGTCTGGAACTTGATCATTTGATGGAAAGTTGAGACCGTCGCTTCTATAGCATTTAGTAGTGGTCTACTAATGATTCCGTTGTACGTCGAATTGATCATTACCACCATGAAACTGGTCTTGCGAGTGATTTGTCACAGATACGTACCGAGGCTCACCGGTAGGGTGATGATGCCTACTATTGGGGAAAAGTGTCCGATGAATCCCACTAGAGGTCCCAAACAGGTATCAACTTTGTGGAGGATAGGCTCATTCTCTCCAATGTGGTGAAGAAGAGCACATCGTACGAGCTTCTGGTGTCGACAAGTAATCTCATGGCGATCTCATTGACGGTGGTCGTGATGACGACGACATCATCGTGCGGTAGTTCTACACCCTCTAGATATTCATCTGAGAAGGGGATGTGTGGTGTAGAATCTCTGGGGTGCTTTCACCTAATAGATATTTTCATCACCCTTCCAACGTAGGAGCTTTGGAACGAGGTTGACAGCGCCGAGTGCGGAGGACCTCCCATTATCATGTTGGTAAGACCGACGCTGGGGGATGACACGTGTTGATGGGCGAGACAACATGGTCGAGATATTTCGTTGACCGTGATATTGGCTCGTGGTTTTCCACAGACGGCGTCAAACTATTAAGGCCAAAAATGACTGAGATAGTTATCAAGCTGACGTGGACCCTTCATGATGAGCCGGAGCCTCGTCAACAAGTTGAATGTGACCCTAGATTGGTAGAACTAGGGTCGGTTGATGGATGTCGGTTAGGAAGCGGTGCTTGGTCGACCCTCAAACAGCTTGTTCATCGATAGTTCAAGGCTGGGAAGCTCGAAAGTGACCCTCGCAAGAGACAGAGATTCGTCGATCTACACCACAAAGAAACGTCAGGGGGGTCGGATCTGGGATCCGACCCAAATCCCCTTCGATGCTTAAGTTAGAATCGAAACTGTTGCGGGGTAGAACTCGCGTACAATGAATTTGTATTAATGGGAACTAAGGGCGTGGTGGTTAGGATGAAGGGGTGATTAGGGTAGGCCTTTTAACAGGTAATGAGTGTAGTGGCGAGGCTAGGCGCACTACAAAGGACGACCACGGAATCGATTCCTCGAGGACTTAACCCAACGAGCGCACTACAGAGGAGGGAGCTGAGCACGATCCGAGACAACGGGCTGGCCTGTACAAGGAGCATCTCGTCAGAAAGGCCGGGTTGGGGTCCAACCCTTAGCATCTCCAATGCCTAAGTTAGTAATAGGACTTAAAGCGGGGGCTAGCTACGTTGGTCGGACTAAGAGTGAGACGACTGTACGTGACGAGGTATTGGTTCAGGAAGAACAAAGATATCGAAGACCTTTGCTCTTGTGTGTGAGTAATAAGATGCAGAGTTAATTCACCAACCCCCTTCCCCGATGGAGGGAAAGGGGTATTTATACCTGATGGAGGCGGTTAGGTGAGGCTGACCTGGCGTGCTGACTCGACGTGCTAAGCTAGCCTATCTGTCAGCGAAAGGTTTGGATGAGGAAGTCAGGGTCGGGTGTCAGCCATGCTTTTGTCAGATGGCGCAACAGCCAGGTGTGCTTTTGTTAGGGTGTCAGGGCCGAAAGCACCGAGTGTCAGGGGGCGCAGTGGCTAGGGGCGCTTTGTCAGGTTGTCGAGCGGCAGAAGTGTCAGAAGCGTCCTTATACTAGGTTGTTTATCGTGTCTGATGTGACGAAGAGTCGTCAGAGTGTGTTTGAGGAGTGTGGCTGTAGGATAGTCGCTAGGTCGCTCCCGATTGGTGATGATCGGTCGGTTGCATGCCTTGCTTGCTAAGCCCGGCGAGCTCAGAGGGGAACATACGTGCAACTGGCGGGGACTGTGGCGAAGTGCGCCCCTCCCACCAGCCGAGGTGGAGAGTGCCCCTCCCCTCGTCGAGGCGGAGTATGCCCTTCCCTTGGTCGTTCTGGTCATTAAGGTCGTCGGTCGCCTTGTGGACCTGGGGGGATAAATGAGCGGCTTACGAAGTCAGGGCGATGAGTGCCCTTCCGCTGTTCTAAATGGGCTGCGTGAAGGAGGGGTGAGCTGGCCAGGTATCCAATGGATTTCGATGGAAGGTCGCACTATCACGATCTTTAGGTCGTAACAATTGCCCTCGGCATTCAAGTTCGAGGTAGAAGCCCGACTCGGCTCGGATGACGTACCACTTTCCTTCCTGGAAGAGGTGGTTTGGGTCTCGCTATGCTGGGAAGTGGCGACGATGGTCTCGGCGTTCCCGCCCTACCCGCCATTATTACGATTTGAAAGGGTGGGGAGGAAATCGAAGCGTCTCTGCCGCTGAACTTGTTGCGCGTGGCTGAAGCGACTATCACACCAGTCGAGGCATAAGTGAGGCTTAGATGGACACCGCGTGGCAACGCTTCAATGGTTGAGAGGGCCTAAGGCTCGCTATAAGTATGGGATGGAGAGGATTGGAGAAAGGTTTCTCCTGATTTTAACTTATCTTCGTGCTTTCCAGTTTTCGTTCATCGCTCCCTGACGTTGTCACTGTTGCCCTCGTCGAAGATCCGCTTCCGATCGTCCTCTTAACTCGGCTGCTCTGCTAGGTAATTTCTTGATCCTTTGATCGATGGCTTCTCAGTTTGACTTCGGAGGAGGTAGTGGTGTTGTGACAGAGGAGTCATTGGAAGAGGAGAGGTGGTGGTGGATGCAGATGCCTCAGAGACGGAGGACGTGGTGCACCGACGTGCCAAGGGTGATTTAGGTTGTCCGATGTAGGTCAGATAGGGTTAATGTTAAGAAGATCCGGATGCAGTTCGTCCGTCTACCTTGTGAAGTACGGGTTCCTGGGGCCGAGGAGTGGGTACGTCGGCCCAGCGATAACGAAGCTGGGGTCTACGCTCGGTCCTTTGAATTGGGGATC
The DNA here is from genome assembly GCA_030789695.1 of Scilla litardierei. Classification (NCBI taxonomy): domain Eukaryota; kingdom Viridiplantae; phylum Streptophyta; class Magnoliopsida; order Asparagales; family Asparagaceae; genus Scilla; species Scilla litardierei. Next base: position 684,963,683 of record CM061142.1, on the reverse strand, counting down.
CGCTTCCCGGTCAATCCTTATCTCCACATTTTGAATTTCTTGGAGCTGTCGATCTTCGCTTTGGTGCCCCACTCCTGGGGCTTGTTAGTGGGGTTCGTCGTCCTATACTTCGCCAGCTACCTGAGTTCGTCCCTGGCGCTGTTCGAGCACTTCTTCGTAGTTCAGAAGAAGGGTATGTACCACTGCGTCTGCGCGAGGAGGGGAGGGAGCTCATCGTTGGGGTGCCAGTCGACGTGGGTAGGTGGATGGAGGATTTCATCTTCGTCATGATTCCAGTCGACACGGTGCTGATGTCGAACTGGGGGGCTTTGAACCCTCTAGTGAATGAGAGGGTGAAGCTAATGTGTGAAAATCTGATGAAGGCACAGATTTTGGCGGAGCTACCCGAGGCGGACCGTCGGCTGGCGAGCTTGACACAGAACGATCGGCTCGCCCAGGATTTTTGGCCCCAAGGTACTTTGAATCTGGCAAGCTCTCAGGTAGGCTTACTCTGATCTCTCTTTCCCTCGCAGGTAAGGACGTGATGCTCTCGCAGGAGGAAGTGATGAGGGCTGCCGGTGTAGGTTGCGGAGAAGGCCAACCCTCGGGATAAGGGTAAGAGAGCGACGGACGAGGGGGGGTCGGCAAAGGTGGTAGCCCGAAAACGAAGTGCCGAAGTTCCAGCTGCGGAGGAGGAAAATAGGAGGCAATGGACGTTCGAATCGGGTGTTCCTCCTCAACGAGCTGGCAGACGAGCCTCGCAAGGCACCCCCAGAAGTGGCCGTAAAGAATCCCTATGCGGGAAATGGGGAGAGAGGCGCACCCGAGTTGCAAGAACACGCTTATCCATTTCAAGATGACAAAGGCTGAGGTCGAGGCGTTTCCAATCGACGGTCTCCACCAGTCGACCTAGCGGATAGGTGGTGATGAGTCAGTATTCGAGGATGCCGGGGTGGCGGCCCGTCTAGCGGAGTACTGCATGCTGATGTGGGATCGTGAGTCCCTGATCCACGTGGCCACGGAGTGGCTGTGTGGCTCCGCTGTATGGCACACCATGTAGGTAGGTCGAATTCCTCGCCTCGCCTTCCAAGTTTTCTTGCTCGCATCTGATTGAGTTAGATCTTTTTGTAGATGGTCGCAGCTATAGTGGCCCTACAGTGCCAAACTCCGGTGGCCGCCACAAAGGCTGCTCTTGAGAAGGCGAGGATCGATCTTAGTGACGCCAGAGAAAAGCTGCGAGAGAAGGAGGCAGAGCTAGAGCGGGTCACGACTACCTACAAGGTTGAGAAGGCGTGGGCCGCGTACTTTGATGCAGCGAAGGCTACGCTCGAGCATTAACTCCTGGAGGAAGAGCGCCAGCGGGCAGACATCCTGGAGAAGCACGTCGGTGAGATGTCCAGCAAGAAACATGTAATCAATGTGTAGCAGGAGAAGATAACTGAGCTAAAGCGATCGATCTAGGCGGAGAAGAAGGAGAAGGCTATCCCGAAGAGGCGGATAGAGGAGAAGGGGAAGGTCGACCGAGGGATGATTGATGTTGTCGTCCGCCGCTATCAGGACGAGCAGCTCATCCTGATGCTGCGAGAGGCGAGGGAGGCGGGTGTTCTCCAAGGGATGGAGGAGATGAAGGCTCGGCTGGTGGAGAGGCGGCACCAGAAGTGGGCGACCGAGGGGGGGCGACAAATCTGAGGAGTACTTAGCGTAGGGGAATTTTGTAATTTTGTACGGCTGGCGATTGACCGAGCCTGGTGTCGCACTGTATTCTTGACGGGCGTCTTGAAGTAAATAAATGAAGTAAATATTTTTGATTTCCCTTCCTTCTTGTTGGATGTGCGGACTGTTTTCTTGCAAGAGTATGAATGCCCCCAACATCCTTCTATCGACGAGCGCGGATCTGTGGGGAGCAGGATGTTGAGACATGGTATGTTCGACATGGGTATGAGAGCGAGCTTCGACCGGCCAGGGGGCCCGTCAGGACGGTGCGAGCCGAGGTATTCTGCCCAGATTGCTTGTCGATGGGCGGTGCGGCAGTTCGACCTCTCCCTTTGGGCGTATGGTTTCTCGGGTCGCTTCCATGGTGGTGGGGCCCGGCCTAGGCCTTAGTTTGGAAACAGGCGGGAGTTACTTTTTGAAAAGACCGCTTTATGATTTGACGCAATCATGTCGGCTCAAAAGAGGGCGAAAATCGAAGCTCGATGCCCACTTCACGAACCGACGCAATCTTTTCGAATCGATGACGGGAGGAAATCGAAGCGCCTCGACCGCTCTGAGGGTGACGCATGGTGGATGCGACAGCGGCCATCAGTCGAAGCGTCAAGAGGCACGGATCGAAGCGTCAGATAGCGTGGATCATCGACACGTGGCGGGAAGTCTGTGGTTGCGAACATTTGGTGCGTCTTATAAATAGCTATGGGTGGAAACGAGTGAGGGTTTCTCACTTTTGAAATTATGTACGCATTTGCGATCACCGAAGACCGCACTGTCCCTGCCGAAGTTGCTGTCGGAGATTGAATCGTTGTCGTAGCGCCCTTGTCGTAGCCGCCGCAATCGTACATGTATTGACTCTCTTCTCTCTCGATGTCTTCACCGACATCTTATATCCACTTGTCGGAGTCGGTGGAGGTGGAGAAATGGGTTCGGAACCAGGTGGAGGAAGAGAGCTCTGCTACAGATACGACGCAGAGCACGGAGGAGAGGTCGTTGGAGAATCGGAGTTAGACCGCAGGCGTTGAGCAGTCTGTGGGCTCGTCCCTGGAGGCTCAGAGGGACCCGAGGGAGGGGAATGGCCCCATAGCTTGGGCTTTGGGGCCCGTATCTCGGGCTTTTAAGCCCACCCCGGGCCACTGTTACAGTGGCAGTGGCTGGAGAAGTACCCGTCGAGATCTTAGGTGTGGTGTCGGCGGTGAAGATGTCCATCTCTGACATAGGCGCGCGGTATATTAGGCCACCCTACTCATTTCGTCTGCCTACTGCATCAGAAAGGATGTGTTTCGCAGGGGATTGCGAGGTTGGGGTATACGTGGCCTGCTTCCAGTAGGGGTTGCACTTCCCCCTTCATCCCTTGGTGCTCGAAATTTTGAATTTCTTGGAGTTGCCGCTATTCCAGCTGATGCCGAACTCCATCAGCATGCTCATCAGCTTCCTGGTTCTGTGCATGAGGAACAACATTTGCCCGTCCATGTCCCTCTTCTGCCACTTCTTTGTGCTGAAGAGGCTGAGGTCCTTCTATTAGATGTCCGCGAAGAAAAGTCATCCCCTCATCAGAGGCTTGCCGGACAAGATCAATGAGTGGAGGCAGCAGTTTGTGTTCGTCTTGATGCCATCAGATGTGGTGCTAAGATCAAACTGGGGCGCACTGAACCCAAGGCGATGCAGGGGGTCATGCTGAGTGATGAGGAGGAAGAGCTGGCCAGGTCCCTGATGGCGATCCTAGAGGAAGGCCAGGAATACGTCATGCTTACTGATAAGGATATGATAATCCAACACATCTAACCAGAAGGTAACACGAACTTTGTGGATGCTGCATGTTAACCGCTCACTCTAAGCTCTCCTTCTTCTGCAGGTCGAACAATGATCGTACCGTTCGAAGAACTATGGAGGCGGGCCGCAGAGTAGGCAGTCCAACAGGTGAGGAAGGCGGACCCGAAAAGGCCGCGCGAAGAGACTGGGGGGAAGGAAGCACGAGGAAGGGAAAGGCGGCCGGATGGTCGAAGAGGGCGAAGCTTCCTGTGAAGTCGCCCGCTTTTGATCCTCGGAAGGAGAGGGACTCCCGTCGGTCCGGAGAGAGGGCCGCACATGACGTCGCCCCCCCGGTTATCGATCTTGAGGCCGGGGGCAAGGGGCAGACTGAACCTGGGCAGGGGACCCCGAAGCCCGCCCGCCAAGCCCGAGAGTTACAGCTGCTGCCAATCAGACCATAACTCAAGGTCGCCCCGAGGGCTCCGGTAGGTCGGCCACTGGTTCCAAGTCCTCGGGTTGAAATGGCTGGCCCTACGACTGCCTGCGGTTTGTTTTGGAGAGGTCGGTCCATCCTAGCTGCGAAGCCTCGCTCGTAAGCTTCAAGGCCAAGAAGTCCGAGATCGAAGGTTATCCACATGAGGCCCTTCATCTGATGCCCTATTGAGTAGGGTCCATTGATTCGATCTTCAATGATGGCGGGGTAGCCATGAGGCTGATGGAGAACTGCTTACTACCCCGCGATAGGGAGAGCTTGGCCGCTGTCGGTCAAGAGCGGCTGTGCGGTTCCACAGTTTGGCATGGCATGCAGATTGGTAGTCCGGATCGGATCAGGTATATTAGGTGCTTTTGTCTAAGGAATAGTCTGACACACTCTACTTTGTCGTGCAGGCCATAACTATGATGGTCGCCGCTAGGCGGCACACGCCTGCCTTGAACAAGGCCGAGGCCGCCATCGCCAAAATGGGGACCGAGCTCGCCGCGCTCCGCAAGAGCACCGACGAGCAGCTGGCACAGGAGAAGGACCAGTGCGGCAAGCTGGCGTCGGAGGTCCAGCACATGATGGCGCTCCTGGAGGACCACAAGACAAAGGCCGCCTCCATGACCGATCGTATAAAGGAGCTGGAGGACACGCATGAGCGAGAGAAGGCGTAGGCGGATGACCTGGCGACGCAGGTGAAGGCTACGAAGGACGAGCTAACCTCGAAGACCGAAGAATTTTGGGGGTATCAGGAGTTGACCGTCATTCCTGCAAGGTTGAGTAGAAGGCTTGGAGGAGGGCCGAGCAGAAGTCTCGGAGCAGGGCCGGGCTAATGGCTGGAAGGCCTGCCTTAACCGAGTGAAGGGAAGAGCGGCCAGCCTTTGCCTTTCGATCGAGGTTGATTTTGAGAAGCTGGTGGCATCTGAGGATGAGGAAGAGGCAGAGGGTGACTCCCCGAAGATCGACGAGAGGGACGGCGCACCGAGTAGCGATGCTCCGAGTGGCAGCGGCCAATAGGAATAGTCTTGTTGCACCCCTCTCCCCCCTGGTTTTTGTGTTTCGGACGAGGAGTGGGGTCGACCTGAGGGATGCCTCATTTTGTAAGGTCGGCCCCAGTTGTGAATGTAAATCTTTGACTTTAAATAGATGGAAATTTTTGTTATCTCGTGCCTGAGTTTTCTTTATATAATTTAAGTAAAACTAAAGTAACAGTAGGAGATGACCAGATGCTCTTTAGGGAAGGATGAGCGCGTAGCTCGATCCGTGTCCTTCTCCTGTTTGGGTGGTGGAGCTCCGTAAGCTCGCCCTGGAGTTAGGTGACAATCGTAGACTAGTAAAATCTTCCTCATAAACTTTATTCGGTAACTCGCTAAGGAGGGTCTTTTTCGTTGACCTTTCATAATACGTCGACAAAGACGACGGTAGTCAAGTATGTGTGACATGATCCGTGGACGGGTTGGCGTGTCACTCCACTTTACTATAAACTGCATCAGGATGAGCGCATGACCTTCCTCTACCGGTGCATGTTGCATCCTCTTTCACTTCCTCGATGATGAAGGGTTGCAAGGTCTCTGCTAGAAATCTCCGACTTGAAGGGAAACCTTGGGAGAGGAGGAGCATGAGGCGGCAATGGAGGCGTAGCTTCCTCGGGAGGTCGAGGACTGGAAGATGGGCTGTTGGAGGGTGGGCCGACGGAGGCTGGTATGCCCAGTGGGTTGATTAGGCAGGGCGCTCCCATCCCCCTTAGCCGGTGATTTCAACCGTCGTCGCGCGGGAGACTTTTGCCTTTCTCACCGGTAGGGGTCGTTGCTGAGTGGGTGCTCCGCCATAGGTCTACGAGGTTCCCTGTCGCAAGTTGTCTGAGGGAAGTTAAGGAGTGGAAGGTGGGCTGTCCCTTGTGTAAGAGGAATAGCCCATCGGCGATTCGTATGTAAGAGGAATAACTCATCGGGGAGGCGCGGTCCATTGTCGACCGGGGGCCTATCTCACGATCGGGCCAACGGGGGACTGCTTTTGAGAAGGGGGGTGTCTAAAAACAAATCCGACCTGGACGTCCCGGGTTGGTGAGGAGAGATTGATTGTGGGGGTATCTTACCCCTTATCAACCTTCATGGTGGGGGGGACCAAAGCTTATTCGCTCTCCCATTCTTCTCTCCTTCCTTCAAAGGAATGAGGGGAGTATTTATAGATGGCGAGAGCTGATAGCTCCTGATAGGCTGATACGATGAGTTGGCACCATTGGCTGGCTTGTAAGGGTCGCGCCATTCGAAACCGCTTTTGCAAGGGGGTGTCAGGCGTGAAGCGTCAGTTGGTGCCTTTCGGGGGGCATGTCATCATTAGTGGCGGGCTTCCCGAGTGTCCTTTTGTTGTGACCAGTCACATCAGGGGCATGCTTTATTGGGACCGTGCATTGACCGAAGGTTATAGCCCTTTGCGAGGCCTACCCTGGTCCACGTGCACTTGTCCTTTTCCCCTATTCGGGTTGTGAGGCCCCTGGTTCGGGTTATCGGGTCTGTCAGGGGGGAGGCGAGCTTGTAGCTCGACCTGTCCCCTTTTTTCTCCAGTTTGGGTGGCGAAGCTTTCTAAGCTTTCTCGGAGTCTTTACTTGAGGGGGGAAGCGAGCGCGTAGCTCAGCCCATGCCCTTCTCTGGTTTGGGTGGCGAGGACGGATCCTACCCTGGAGGCTTCGTAGGGGAGGGAGCCGTAGCTCGGCCCATGCCATTTTCTCCAGTTTGGATGGCGAAGCTTTCTAGGCTTGCACCAGAGTCTTTACTTGAGGGGGGAGCGAGCGTGTATCTTGGCCCGTGCCCTTCTCTGGTTTGGGTGGCGAGGACGGATCATCCTGGGAGGCTTCGTAAGGGGAGAGGGAGCCGTAGCTCGGCCAGTGCCCTTTTTCTCCAGTTTGGATGGCAAAGCTTTCTAGGCTTGCTCCGTAGTCTTTACTTAAGTGGAGAGTGCACGTATCTCGGCCCGTGTCCTTCTCTGGTTTTGGTGGCGAGGACGGATCCTGCCCCGGAGGCTTCATAGGGGGGAGGGAGCCGTAGCTCGGCCCGTGCCCTTTTTCTCCAGTTTGGGTGGCAAAGCTTGTTAGGCTTTCCCCAGAGTCTTTACTTGAGGGGGGAGCGAGCGCATAGCTCGGCCCGTGCTCTTCTCTGTTTGGGGGCGAGGACGGATCCTGCCCTGGAGGCATCGTAGGAGGGGATGGAGCCGTAGCTCGGCCCGTGCCTTTTTTCTTCAGTTTGGGTGGCAAAGCTTTCTAGGCATATGATCACTCCTTATTTTACACCTTTTTCCCGCATGTTTGCATGCCATTTAGATCGCCCAAATCATGTTTTTCATGATATATCGACGATGTTGCGATGCTTTTCACGATTTGTTGTTTTTGTCGCATTTCAGGTGATTTGGAGCGATTTGGAGTGATCTCGAGATACGCCTACTCCAGAGTGTCACCGACGACCTCCCCAAGGGGTATTTTGCTGTTGGAGAGGAGCGGAAGAAGAACGGACGTCGCAGGAGCGACGAGGAGGCCAAAACAAGCTGTTTGGGCATTTTTAGTGTCCCACTCGGCCGAGTGAAGGAGTCACTCGGCCGACCAGCGAGACACCGCTCGGCCGACCAGATCAGACATGATTTATCTGTGCACTCGGCCGAGCGACGGAGACCACATCGGCCGAGTGACGAGATCCCGTCCGCCCGAGTGGCGCCCAGACGAAGCCATTCAAAAATCGCCAACTTACTGTTTTTCGGCTGCCTGAGCTTCAGAAGACCCACTCGGCCGAGTGGATAATCCCGACCGCCCGAGTACCAAGAAGCCATCGGCCGAGTGACGACAACTCACTCGGCCGAGCCGCCCCCGAAGTGAAGACCCCTGAAGATCAAGACTTACTGGAAAATTACAGGGTTTCTCACTCGGCCGAGCGACTTTTGTCACTCGGCCGAGTGCGACGCGCTGCCTGTAGCGAAAATTGCGGATTTCAGGCTGCGCAGGGGTATTTTGGTCACAGTTTTTGGACGATTTTGGGGGGGTATTTAACCCCTGTTTTTACCCTAGTTTTGGAGAGCTTTTCTCTTAGATTTTTGCAGCTTTTTAGGTTTACTTTTTAGCTTTATTCTTGTGATTTGAGAGGGGACAAAAGTGGATTTTTGTTGGATTAATTGAAGAACTCCTTTGGTTTGCCTCTCTCTTATCCAAAAATTCTATTTTTATTGCATATCTCAATATTGTGATGAATTCTATTGCTTATTTCATTGATTATTCTTGTGCTTGTGCTATGAATTGTGAGTAGTCTCCACGTCTTGGGGCGTGGGGATGAACCCTACAAGCCCAATTTCATATTTGTGATGAATTGGTAGAAATTTTGCTAGAATCGTTGTTAGGGATTAGTTTGGGATCGATTTACTACGGATAGCTAGGAGTTCATACCGATTGGGATTTGCAAGAGATTGGATCCCAATTCGATAGGAAACCCAAGAAATCCGAATTGTGTTGGAATCGAATTTCCGTAGTATCGGTTTGAAAGAGATTGGACCGATACTAGGGTTTCCGGTTGCAATTCCGTGCCGATACCCGTTTGCAAGAGATTGGACGTATAGGAACTATCTCAACCTAGGTCGCGGGCCGAGTTTGCAAGAGATTGGGCTCGGTGCGCAATTAAACGATGATGTTGATCCTAATGCTAGCTTCCCTTGGCTAGGGTTTGCAAGAGATTGGACCCAAACCTAGGATAGCTATAGACCGGCAACAGCGCGAGAGCGTGAGCTTGGTTCTACATTCAGTTGCGACTAGTTCATCCAAAATCTTATTCTAGCAATTTTGATACCGACGAACCACATTTACGAAATACGGTGAGTAGAGGGGATTCCCCATTCCCTAGACGTTCTTTATTTGATTTGATATTTCCGTACTTTGTTTGACGATTGTGACATGATCGCCAAAGGCAAATTTCTCTCTTCTTAAATAGCCAGGTTGATTGGAACAAGCACGGTCATTCGTCCTCCCTGTGTTCGATATCCCGCTCGCTGCTATACCGTGCACTTGCGGTAAAACTACAACCGTTCTCCGGGTGTATATCCGGGCTCGATCATGTTTTTGGCGCCGTTGCCGGGGAGGCGATTACGTTTGATCTTATCACCCTAGCTATTCCCTTTTTTTATTATTATTATCATTTTAATTTCTTTATTTTTACCTAACCCTTCCACGGTACTAATCATTTCTTTGAAACTCTGTTTTCCCTGTGCATGTACACGAGATCTACGGCGGACCCTGAAGCTATATTATTTGATCCCGAGATCGAATGTACCGCGCGGAGACTTAGAGCGGAAAGGAGACAAAATCCGGAAGGGAGGTTTATGACCAACCCGGAAACTGCGGACCAATTAGCGGCAAGGATGGCGAGGATAATTTCTATTCGAGATAGGCTTCGGCCCAAGACCTCTTCTACGACCTCATCCATTGCCATGCTGGAGTTAGCGGCTGACAAGAACTTTGAGCTGAAGACTGGACTAGTGGTTCTGATGCAGCAGGATCCATTTCATGGGAATGCCCATGAAAATCCTCACTACCACATCCAATTATTCTTGTCGAAGTGCGCCAAATTTCAGATGCCGGGGGTCTCCATCGATGCCATCAGACTGCGTCTCTTCCCCTTCACGCTAAAAGACAAGGCACTTTATTGGCTGAGGACACAGGCTGAGGGGGTCTTCACCACTTGGGACGAGTTGGCGAGTGCATTCATTGAAAAGTTCTATCCGCCCTCCAAGACGGTGAAGATCTGGAGCGCTCTCATGTCCTTCAAGCAAGGACCCCAAGAGACGCTCTATGAGGCTTGGGAGCGTTTTAAGGATCTGCAGCATCAATGCCCGCACCATAGCATTGAAGATTGGGAGCTAGTTCATAGCTTCTACAACGGTCTCCAACAGGGGACCAAACAAATTATTGATGCCACAGCGAATGGTGCTATCTTGTCTAAGACTCCCGAAGAAGCTACGGCCCTAATTGAGGAGATGGCCTCAAACAATCAACAATGGGTCGATGAGCGAGGACACTCTACGTCCTCCTTGAAGCCAACTAGTATCTACGAAGCGAAGGCCGTAGCGGAGCTTATAAGCAAGTTTGATTCTCTCCACAAGGTGGTGGAGAGACTGGAGAAGTTTATCATGGAGCCCCAAGGAACCCCTTCCACCTCCGCTCCAACGAACCAAATGTGTGATTGGCAAGACCAATCTCAAGCCATGTATGTGGGAAGAGAGCAAGGACAAGGATCCTTGGAGCAAGTACAATATGTCGCGGGGAACCAAGGGTATTGGGCCAATCCGGCCGCAAGAAATCATCCCGGCTTCTCTTACGCCAATAATGAAGGAGCTTTGAACCCGCCACAACAACCACCTCAACAAGCTCGACCACCACCACCACCACCCCAACAACAACACTATCCGCCGAGGGGGCCTCCACAACAAAATTTTCAACCGAAGCAACAAGTCCCACCATATAGGCCACCCGGATACAATCAAGGGTGGAGGAATCAAAATCAAAACCCTCCACAAGCTCAACAACAATCCGACTTCGAAGCTAGAGTGGAGGCATTTATGGTCGAGCAAAAGAAGGTCAATGCTACCTTGAAGGCGGGGCAAGACTCCCTCGCAACCGTCGTGGCACAAGTCTCGGAGCAATTGGCGTTGCTCAATCGGAATACTCAATAATTGCCGGCGCAACCCGAGCCAAACCCACGGGGCAACACCGGCCACATCAATGCCGTATTTGCCGTTACTACTAGAGGCGGTAAGGATACCACCCCCGCCATGATTCCTACCGAGGAGCCCGTGGAGGAAAGCTTGGAGCCAATTGAGCCGATAGTTGAGGTTGAGAAGGAGAAAGCGCCACAAGAAAAGGAGAAATCAAGAGCGGAGCAATTGATTGAGGAAAGGCGCTTCATGCCACCGGTCCCATTCCCCCAAAGGCTTGCTAGAGCGAAAATGGAGAAAAGGCTAGCAAAGTTTCTCGAGTATCTGAGAGGGGTTAGCCTCAACATTCCCTTCCTCGACGCCATCGTGGAGATCCCCACATATGCTAAATTCTTAAAGGATTTGATTTTGGGGAGAAAGAGGAAGGAGAAGATTATGCTAGCCGAGGAGGGCTCTTGGTTCACTAAGAGAGAGAAGGAGCCGGCCAAATTTAAAGACCCGTGACTTCGGATTCCTTGCACCTTGGGCGGCGTCCATCTTCAAAAGGCGTTGGTAGATTTGGGGGCTAGTGTGAGCCTCATGCTTCTCTCCATGTTCTTAAGGCTAAACACCGAGACGAAGTTGAAACCTACCGACATGCGGATACAATTGGCCGATGGGCGGATAACGAGGCCGGTAGGGATCGCCGAAGACATCCCGTTACAAGTCCCAGGTGGGAATATGCTTGCCATGTGACTTCATGATCATGGACGTTAAGGAGGAGGGAGATACATCATTGATACTTGGACGCCCGTTCCTCGCCACCGCCGGTGTGATTGTCGACGTGCGAGAAGGTACCCTAACTTTAAACGTCGGCAACATCGAGGTGTAGCTTCACATTCCTAAGGCTATGAAACACATGCCTTACCATGAGGAGTTTGACTACATGGACCTCCTTGATGAGGTAATAGAAGAAGCGATCACCCACTCGATTGGAGCTCTTTTCGATGAGGATTTCGATGAAGGCCCGGATTTAGGCCGAGACGAGAAGATAGATGATTCCCCCGACCTCTCCGCTGAAAATGATGAAGGCGACGCTGATGTCGCAAGGATTCGAGAGCTCTGCAAGCTCTCGAAATTGAAGTCTCCGAAGAAAGCTCCGCCGACACGGAAATCGGCGTCACCGGCGAAGCCGTTGACCGGAGCAAACGCTAGCTTGGGGGAGCCTCCCCCCAACACTATTCGAGACGGGAGACCACCGAGGGAGAACACGCCGCCGCAACTTCCGAACCCAAGCGTTCTCCCCGGAAAGTTTGATGGGTGCATCTCATATGCACCAAACATCCCGCATTAATTGAAAATCATAGGGGGTCGAGCTCACGACCTTAAACGAGCACTTGTCGGGAGGCAACTAGACGGTTATTGCTTTATTTTTACTTTTTCTTTATTTTTACTTTTTCTTTATTTTGTTTTTGAAATTTTTAGTGTTTTGAGTCGTTCGCCCAAAAATTTTGTGATAACGGGTCCTATTTTTCTTGACAGGAGAGGAGATAGGTAAATCCATCATGAGAAGGATGAACGAAATGATAAGGACCACCCCAGGAAGGCGCTCGATGCTTAGGAGGAAGATGAAATCGACTGGAGGAAGAAAGACGGAGTTTAGAGCCCAAACGAAGACAAACAGCAGAACACAAGGCTCACTCGGCCGAGTATACTAGTCACTCGGCCGAGTACACAAGTTCGTCCGGCCGAGCCGCTCACGAACGAGGGAAGTCTGCGGCACCCAACTCTCTGTTTATTTTCCTGATTTCAGTATAACTGCTACTCGGCCGAGTATATATATTCACTCGGCCGAGTAAAACGGATACGCTCTTAGGGCGAGTCTTGCCGAGTGCTTGAGCCACTCGGCCGAATGGACTTACTCCACTCGGTCGAGGCTGGCAAGGCCACTCGGCCGAAGCGTAAGCGGGGAGGAATTTTCCATTGATCTCACTCGGCCGAGTGACCTAGTCACTCGGCCGAGTCGTAACTTTTACTATATAAAGGGCCGAGGGGGGGCACGTTTTTCGAAACGAAAAAATCGCAAACCCGCCCGCGACTCCTCAGCTCCCTTGCCCGTTCCCCTCGCTCGTGCACCCACTCGCCCGACCACCGACCGCCGCGCCGCTGCTCGGCCAGCCACCGCCGGCCGAGCCCCGCCGCGCCTCGCCCGAGTCGCCGCCGGCGGCCACCGCTCCGGCCACCTCCGGTAACGCCTATTTCTCCTATTTCTCCTCTTTTTGTGTATTTTTCGAGGATCCATGCGCTAAACGAACCCCAAACTCAAATTAATTTCTATATCTATCTATTATACCCCTAATGCTCCTTACATTTTGAATATTACCCGCTGATATCTCCATTTCATGCGCAGGTTGTTTTTGGGAGCTTAAGGGAGCCCAGGGGAGCTTCTCGGGACTGATTCGGGCTTCGCAGAGGCACTGTCTTCGCACGCTTCCATTGCTTAGTACTCGCGACGTGTCGGGGTATACTCTTTCCTTTATTTTGCACACGCCGCACTTTCACGTTTTTCGGCGCGCGCTCGGGGCCGATATGCCACCCCGGACACGGCCGCGGTCGAAGAGAGCTTCCGCCAAGCGGAAGCGGTCGGATGATGCCGGCCCCTCCCATGAGTTGGAGGACTCTCCTCCGCCTTCTCCCACACACACCGTCCACCCAGCACAGCCTGCAGGCACCGCACACCCCGCACAGCCTGCAGAGCCCGCACAGCCCGCACACCCCGCACAGCCGCTCCCTGCCGCTCCACAGCCACCACCTCTGGCTCCACTTATCGGGCCGCTGGGGATCACGTTCCGGAACGACGCACACCGTGTCGCTTTCGAGCGTATTTCCCAGCGCTCGATCGTACCCTCCAGGTTTGCACACCTTGCCGACCTAGGACGCCTGGGGGTACTAGAGGGGATGTTCACGTTGTACGACAACGTGGGCTGGCGAGATTTCTTGCAGGTGTCGGCGGACACGTTTATCCGTCCGACACTTGAGGTACTTAGTTCGATCGCCCGGACCGACGAGGGATGCTCGTTTCGGTTCATGGACCGGGAGTGCCAGGTCACTCTCAGTATGATGAGAGCATTTCTCTCGTGGCCCGATGTCCCCGGGGCCGATCGAGGTTACGTACCCACCCATATCCCCCCGCCTTCTTTCGACGCCGGTGCCTTCTGGGCCCGGATTACGGGTCTTCTCGCTGCCTTTGACCCTAGTAGGGCCAAGGCCTCGGCCATTGTCCATCCCTGCCTACGTATAGCTCAACGCCTTATGGCGACGACCATTTTGGCCAGATATGAGCCGGGCACGATGTCCACGCCAGAGCTCTACATGCTCTACGCGATGACACGGCCCAGAGCTCTATCTAGGGATGGCGATGAGCTTGTCCCCGCCGTCGTGATTGATGTCGCGGCTTGGTTTTTGGACCGCATCATTGTATCGGTGGGCGCTCGCTCACCGATATGCTGCGACGGCCTGATCACCTTGCTTGCCCTTATGACCGGCGAGGATTTCCCTGACGACCTACGACAAGCACCGGGCCCCACTTCTCTGTTGATTGATGTTATGGCCCGGATGAAGATGCTTCATCCGCACGGTGAGCGACACTGGGTCTGGTTGCACGGCCCTTACGGTGCCGATTACATGATTCTTCCGAGCCCCGCTCGGACTCAGATTGCACCAGCCCATGTGGACTGGCTCCCTGCGATGGATGTTCTCATCCCCGCTGCTTATGTGCTCGAGGTCGAGGAGGCCGAGCAGGCCCACGCTGCCCCCGCAGACCCTGTTGCCCCTGCCGAGCCTGCTGCCCCTGTTGACCCCGTGGCCCCTCAACCTATCCCCCCGATGTTTCCGATGCTCCTGACACCTCTGTCGGTGTCGGGAGTCCCTTAGCTGAGCCCACTTCCGCTGCTTCCACGCCTGTCACCACCACCACTGGCCCTCTGTCTGCCGAGCCCGTTTCTTCTGCCCCACCCGAGCGCCAGCCGACCCTAGTAGAGTGCGGAGAGCCCTCTGTTTCCACTGCTGCTGTATTTTCCGAGAGCGTCGTGGCGTCTGTCCACACTTCTGTGCCACCGACCTCTCCGGTCGCATCGCTGCCTCTTTTGTATTCTTCTTTCGTTGCTGCTGCCTCCACTTCCCACCGTCCCGCCCAGCCTCGCACTGAGGCCAGGCCCACTTTCGCGAGCGCAGCACCTTTTGTTCCCCTACCCGCTGAGCCCGTCACTTACGCCACCAGTGTACGCCAGCCCCGACCTGGACAGCCCAGACCGGTGCGTCCCTCTGCACCACCTCTCCCTGACACTGTACTTTAGAGCATTCGTGCTCTAGAGGGGGCGGTGAGTGGCCTCAGAGGCGACCTTCGGACCCTGTCTGCCACCGTCACCGATATGGCCCACCGCTTCGACCTGCTCCCACAGATTCACTACTGTCTTACCCAGGTCCTGGAGCGTCTCCCACGCGTACCCCCGCCCACCCTGCAGGTTCCCACCCACACTTCCACACACACTCAGCCTGCTACCACTTCCACACCCACACCCGCTCAGCATCCTGTCCAGCCACCATCACTTCCGCCTTAGGACGGAGACGGCGCAGCACCACCTTCTTAGGCACCCTTGATGTCGTCGATTATTTTTGTCGTTGTGCTGCCCGTTTCTGCTGGGTCCTGTTGCATTTTTGTCCATCCCCCCTCCCCTCACTTATTTTGGGATTCTCATTCTGATCGTATCTTTATATATCTTTTTTTTGGGAGAGAGGGAGAGTTTTTGGTGCCACATCTATCTATCTGTATCACTCCTATATTTGCATGCATCATGTCCGCATAATATTTTTCATTTCTTTAGTTTTATTTTCTTTTTTTCCATCATGCATGCACCCTCACTTACCCCTCACATTACTTGTCTCTCGGTGTGCCCCGCTTTGCACATTGAGGACACTGTGCCATTTAGCTTGGGGGAGTGAGTTCTCACGTTCTTCTTTTTTCGATTTGCCACCTTTATTTTTAGTTTTTCACACCATTTTCCGCTTTTGCGCTTGTTTTCATCATTTTTTCTTTTATTTTACCATGCATCACGCTTTTCTTATTTTTCTGTGTGCCGCATTGTAAATAGTTCTATTTTCCCTTTATCTTTATTTCTTTCTTTTTCTTCTCATGCTAGAGATGACTTTTCTATGATGATAATGACGTGGAGTTAGCTTACTCTATATGCATGCTATATTTGTCATGTCTTAGACTTTATTTCTGATATCATATGCTATGACTTGCCTTGCACTTAGAGATAGTAACCCACACTTTTTCCACATGAAAATGGATGAAACTTTATTATTAGCTGAGTCTGAATATTCATATGTATGCTATCACAGAAAACACACCAAGATTCACGCATTGAATGCTTATATCTGGAGTACCGATTTCTTTTCCTATATCACTTCTATATGCATGAATTGTACATTTCACTTCAGGATGATTGAATGATGTTAGCTATGATAAATCTGGATTAGTTAGCTTTTTTGTGATCGAAACTGAGTAGATTAGATTACCCTGCTGAAGTTGCGGTGCATGTCTTATAGAGTGAACCGAGAGATATATCTATTTCTTTCTCCACAAATCTTGAACATCATTTCTCTACTTTTAAAATCATTGGTGAATCTCCCCTTAGCGATTCTATTATATGGCATTTCCCCCGCTATTAATTCCTAGCTCCAAATTTCTTATTCAAAAAAAAGAAGAGGAAATATTCTTGTATATCATTATCTCTCTTTGAGTTGGGATCATTGTGTATATATGCTATATCAAAAAAAAGAAAAAAAAAGAAAAAAAAGAGAGGAAAAATCCTCAATAAAAGATCACATCTCACTTTCTTTCTTTCTCCTCTCTTTTCGTGTTTATTTTCATTGCTTTTGGAGCTTTACAAAAATGGGGATGTGAATATTTTTTATGCCACCATGCTTATAAATAAGCTTGGGGGAGAGAATCCATTGATGTGTGAGAGAGTGACTACTTGACGTTGCACGACAACCTAGGCTAAGTAATATTCTATACTCGGTGAGATTATTTCTAGCTTTACGAAATCCAGAAATCTAAGCCTAGCACTCATTTCATGAAATCCATACTTTTCTATTCTCTCTATTCTATTGTGTGATACTCTTATACTCCTCATAGAAAGCATTCAATTGAAAAGTGTGTGATCTGCGATTTGTATACCGCTTTAAATGATTCAGACGATGTTAATTCTAAAATTATTCCGTTTTTCATGATTATATCGTTGTTCGTGGGTTTTCTATTTCTATTTGCACTATTATACTGTGATATAAAAATAAAACTCTTTGACATGTATTTTTCATTCGAAGCATGCTATAAGAGTAAGTGGAACCCACGTCCTGAGAAAATGATCTAGCAGCTTACCTCTTCGCTTCTTTCTTTCTTCTTTATTTTTATTTTTATTTCATTTTTCATTCTTCTCCGTTTTTCATTTTTCATTTTTTCGCCGTTTTCGTTTTCCGAATCCACCGGGTTCGCCTTTTACTTATCTTCCTCGAGGACGAGTAAGAGGTAAGCTTGGGGGATTTTGATCACTCCTTATTTTACACCTTTTTCCCGCATGTTTGCATGCCATTTAGATCGCCCAAATCATGTTTTTCACGATATATCGACGATGTTGCGATGCTTTTCACGATTTGTTGTTTTTGTCGCATTTCAGGTGATTTGGAGCGATTTGGAGTGATCTCGAGATACGCCTACTCCAGAGTGTCACCGACGACCTCCCCAAGGGGTATTTTGCTGTTGGAGAGGAGCGGAAGAAGAACGGACGTCGCAGGAGCGACGAGGAGGCCAAAACAAGATGTTTGGGCATTTTTAGTGTCCCACTCGGCCGAGTGAAGGAGTCACTCGGCCGACCAGCGAGACACCGCTCGGCCGACCAGATCAGACACGATTTATATGTGCACTCGGCCGAGCGACGGAGACCACATCGGCCGAGTGACGAGATCACGTCCGCCCGAGTGGCGCCTAGATGAAGCCATTCAAAAATCGCCAACTTACTATTTTTCGGCTGCCTGAGCTTCAGAAGACCCACTCGGCCGAGTGGATAATCCCGACCGCCCAAGTACCAAGAAGCCATCGGCCGAGTGACGACAACTCACTCGGCCGAGCCGCCCCCGAAGTGAAGACCCCTGAATATCAAGACTTACTGGAAAATTACAGGGTTTCTCACTCAGCCGAGCGACTTTTGTCACTCGGCCGAGTGCGACGTGCTGCCTGTAGCGAAAATTGCGGATTTCAGGTTGCACATGGGTATTTTGGTCACAGTTTTTGGACGATTTTGGGGGGGTATTTAACCCCTGTTTTACCCTACTTTTGGAGAGCTTTTCTCTTAGATTTTTGCAGCTTTTTAGGTTTACTTTTTAGCTTTATTCTTGTGATTTGAGAGGGGACAAAAGTGGATTTTTGTTGGATTAATTGAAGAACTCCTTTGGTTTGCCTCTCTCTTCTCCAAAAATTCTATTTTTATTGCATATCTCAATATTGTGATGAATTCTATTGCTTATTTCATTGATTATTCTTGTGCTTGTGCTATGAATTGTGAGTAGTCTCCACGTCTTGGGGCGTGGGGATGAACCCTACAAGCCCAATTTCATATTTGTGATGAATTGGTAGAAATTTTTCTAGAATCGTTGTTAGGGATTAGTTTGGGATCGATTTACTACGGATAGCTAGGAGTTCATACCGATTGGGATTTGCAAGAGATTGGATCCCAATTCGATAGGAAACCCTAGAAATTCGAATTGTGTTGGAATCGAATTTCTGTAGTATCGGTTTGCAAGAGATTGGACCGATACTAGGGTTTCCGGTTGCAATTCCGTGTCGATACCCGTTTGCAAGAGATTGGACGGGTAGGAACTATCCCAACCTAGGTCCCGGGCCGAGTTTGCAAGAGATTGGGCTCGGTGCGCAATTGAACGATGATGTTGATCCTAATGCTAGCTTCCCTAGCCTAGGGTTTGCAAGAGATTGGACCCAAACCTAGGATAGCTATAGACCGGCAGCAGCGCGAGAGCGTGAGCTTTGTTCTACATTCAGTTGCGACTAGTTCATCCAAAATCTTATTCTAGCAATTTTGATACCGACGAACCACATTTACAAAATACGGTGAGTAGCGGGGATTCCCCATTCCCTAGACGTTCTTTATTTGATTTGATATTTCCGTACTTTGTCTGACGATTGTGACAGGATCGCCAAAGGCAAATTTCTCACTTCTTAAATAGCCAGGTTGATTGGAACAAGCACGGTCATTCGTCCTCCCTGTGTTCGATATCCCGCTCGCTGCTATACCGTGTACTTGCGGTAAAACTACAACCGTTCTCCGGGTGTATATCCGGGCTCGATCAGCATGCCCCAGAGTCTTTACTTAAGGGGGGAGCGAGCACGTATCTCGGCCCGTGCCCTTCTTCGATTTGGGTGGCGAGGATGGATCCTGCCCCGGAGGCTTTGTAGAGGAGAGGGAGACGTAGCTCGGCCCGTGCCCTTTTTCTCTAGTTTGGGTGGCGAAACTTTCTAGGCTTGCCTCGGAGTCTTTACTTGAGGGGGGAGCGAGCGCGTAGCTCAGCCCGTGCCCTTCTCTGATTTGAGTTGCGAGGTCGGATCCTACCCCAGAGGCTTTGCAGGGGGGAGGGAGCCGTTGCTCGGCCCATGCCCTTTTTCTCCAGTTTGGGTGGCGAAGCTTTGTTAGGCTTGCCCCAGAGACTTTACTTGAGGGGGGAGCGAGCGCATAGCTCGGCCCGTGACCTTCTCCGGTTTGGGTGACGACGACGGATCCTGCCCTAGAGGCTTTGTAAGGGGGAGGGAGCCGTAGCTCGGCCCATGCCCTTTTTCTCCAGTTTGAGTGGCGAAGCTTGTTAGGCTTGCCTCGGAGTCTTTACTAGAGGGGGGAGCGAGCGCGTAGCTCGGCCCGTGCTCTTCTCCGGTTTGGGTGGCGACGACAGATCCCGCCCCGGAGGCTTCGTAGGGGAGAGGGATCCGTAGCTCGGCCCGTATCCTTTTCTCCAGTTTGGGTTGCGAAGCTTTCTAGGCTTGTCCCGCAGTCTTTACTTGAAGGGGGAGCGAGCGTGTAGCTCGGCCCATGCCCTTCTCCGGTTTGGGTGGCGAGGACGGATCCTGCCCCAGAGGCTTCATAGGGGGAGGGAGTTGTAGCTTGGCCCGTGCTCTTTTTCTCTAGTTTGGGAGGCGAAGCTTTCTATTCTTGCCCCGGAGCCTTTACTTGAGGGGGAAAGCGAGCGCATAGCTCGGCTCATGCCCTTCTTCGATTTGGGTGGTGAGGACGGATCCAACCCCGGAGGCTTCGTAGGGGGAGGGAGCCGTTGCTCGGCCCGTGCCCTTTTTCCCATGTTTGGGTGGCGAAGCTTGTTAGGTTTCCCCAGAGTTTTTACTTGAGAGGGGAGCGAGCGCGTAGCTCGGCCCGTGCCCTTCTCTGGTTTGGATGGCGAGTACGGATCCTGCCCTGGAGGCTTCGTACAGGGGAGAGAGTCGTAGCTCGGCCCGTGCCCTTTTTCTCCAGTCTGGGTGGCGAAGCTTGTTAGGCTTGCCCCTGAGTCTTTACTTGAGGGGGGAGCGAGCGCGTAGCTCGGCCCGTGCCCTTCTCCGGGTTGGGTGGCGAGAACGGATCCTGCCCCGGAGGCTTCGTAGGGGCGAGAGAGCCGTAGCTCGGCTCATGCCCTTTTTCTCAAGTTTGGGAGGCGAAGCTGGTTAGGCATGCCCCTGAGTCTTTACTTGAGGGAGGAGCAAGCGCGTTACTCGGCCCATGCCCTTCTTCGGTTTGGGCGGTGATGACAAATCCTGCCCTGGAGGCTTCATAGGGGGAGGGAGCCGTCGCTCGGCCCGTGCCCTTTTTCTCCAGTTTGGGTGGCGAAGGTTTCTAGGCTTGCCCCGGAGTCTTTACTTGATGGGGGAGCAAGCGCGTAGCTCGGTCCATGCCCTTCTCCGGTTTGGGTGGCAAAGACGGATCCTGCCCCGGAGGCTCCGTAGGGGGGAGGGAGCTGTAGCTCCCTGTGCCCTTTTTCTCAAGTTGGGGTGGCGAAGCTTTCTAGGCTTGCCCGGGAGTCTTTACTTGAGGGTAGAGCGAGCGCGTAGCTCGGCCCATGCCCTTCTTCGGTTTGGATGGTGATGATGGATCCTGCCCTGGAGGCTTCGTAGGGGGGAGGGAGTCGTAGCTCATCCCGTGCCCTTTTTCTCCAGTTTGGGTGGCGAAGCTTGTTAGGCTTGCCCTGAAGTCTTTACTTGAGGGGAGAGCGAGTGCGTAGCTCGGCCCTTGCCCTTCTCCGGTTTTGGTGGCGAGGACGGATCCTACCCCGGTGGCTTCGTAGGGGCGATGGTGTCGTAGCTTGGCCCGTGCCCTTTTTCTCCAGTTTGGGTGGCGAAGCTTTCTAGGCTTGTGTCACGCCCCGCTTCCCAAAAACGTAGAGGCGAAGCGTGAGAAGGTCCGCTCAGACTTGAAGCTACAAAGCTGCAAGTCTGATAAGTGTCAATCAATTTTAACTGCATGTCCTTGCAACGCGAAACGAAACAAAGATAATAATAAGGAAATGAGACAAAAGAGAAATCTCAGAATATCCATAATAATAAATTCCAACATCGCAGAAAAGCCACCAGGCTAAAAGAAAAGAGTCTAAAAAGAGGCCCTAGCATGGCCAACAAAGTACAAAGTACAAAAGCAAAGTAATGGTGCTACGCACCGACAACTAACAGCAACCTAAAGCAAAAGCAACTCCAAATCAGTCTTTAAGACTGGTCTCCGGTGTCCACCAACTCCTCGTCAAAAGTAGGCTCTGGTTCAGCGTCAGTAAACACCACGTCCTCAGCTACAGTCTCTGGCTCAGGGTCTAACATGTGACACCCAAAAGAGCAAGGGGCACATGTCAGCAAGTCTACAAGAGACATGTGCAAGGAAACTGAAGGTAGGTAAAAGTAAAGCAACCTAGCAGTTCTA
Organism: Scilla litardierei; assembly: GCA_030789695.1. Classification (NCBI taxonomy): domain Eukaryota; kingdom Viridiplantae; phylum Streptophyta; class Magnoliopsida; order Asparagales; family Asparagaceae; genus Scilla; species Scilla litardierei. The sequence goes on along the minus strand of CM061142.1, from coordinate 684,942,086 downwards.
GCATGATGCAATGACATGGCAGTTAAAGTAAAAGTGCAACAAGTAAAGTAAAGTACGATCATGGCATGGCATGGATGTCAAATTTTACATGAACAAGCACAAGTATAAAGACAAGTCTAGTAAGCACCTCGTGCACAGAGATTACGCCTTTTGGCTAGAGTGGATGCGCGGGCCAACTCCTAAGCTCAAGTGATCGCTTATCCCTACCCCTCCACGTGTATCGGACATTGGCTTTTGACCAACACATGAGGCATGCTTCTGGATCACGAGCCAGGAAGTGTTTTATCATGATGGCATAGGGGTACACCTAGCCGGACAAGGAAGTACAAGTACAAGTATTGTAGCGTGTGCTACGAATGCAACAATCAACTTGGATGACATGTAAGATGCAATGCATGGCAGTTAAAAGTGCGTACAGATAAGGAATTTAAACGTGACAGATATCAATGCATGCATGACATGTCAGGGTGTCAGATCTAGCTTCGTTGTCAAGCTAGATCTTAAAATTGCGTCGAGACAACTATCATTTCACTGTCTATTCTCTTTTATGCTAAAAATAAGGAAGTGGCCTAAAAACATGGCCCTAAGCAAGAATTGGCAAGTTTCACTTGCCTGCAAGTACAACGTCTGAAAAACACCGTCCAACGGGTCCAAAGTCACAAGTAACCTACGTGCACAAGTCCACCGGCCTACATCTGTTTTATTAATCTTGATTAGTGAATTCTAAAACATTTAAAACACTTTAAAAACATTGATTTTAGTCTTGATTAGCAGGCAATGGGTTGGGGGTCCTAGGGGTGCAAAGCGTTACCTCAACACGACGCGAAAGCTACACTGGCGTCGGGTAGCGACGCCAGGGGTTGGAATAAAAGAACACGCTCCAAGTCCTGATTCCAGAATAGATTCCTCGCTGGAAATATCAGAGCAGCAACCGGAGCAACGAATCCAGATTCCAAAGCTAGCACTTGCAACGACGGGCTACGGCGTATCGCAACGTCGTAAACGGCAAATTGTCGGAGAGAACGCACCTAGGTGGGGCCCACAGTAGTCTAGGGACCAATAGGGGACCCACAATACCTCTGGAGAACTTGGGGGGCCCACGGTGGCAAGCGGTGCGGGAGTTGCGACGTTACGACGAACGTCGCTCGGTCAGACACTAGCCGGTGCGGGAGATTGGCTCGGTCAGACACAGCGGGCGGCTGTGCAGCGCAGCGTGGTGCGGAGCGGGAGTCGGGGCTCTCGGTCGGTGCGGGGCGGCCTCTCGGTCGGTGCGGTCGGACGATTATTGCAACGTTGCAACGTTGTAACGAATCGGGTGCGGGCAGCTGCTTCGGTCGGTGCGGGCGGGCGCCTCGGTCAGACACGGGGCGAAGCGGGCGAACAGAGCGGGCAATGGTGCAGTGCGGAGCGGGCGCTGAGCGGGCGGGGTCTCTCGGTCTGACCGAGAGGATCTCTCGATCGGACACGGTGATACGGAGCGGGCGATGCAGCGGGTGGCTGTGCGAAGCGGGGATCGCTTGGTGCGGGGGCGGCTGTCGGTCGGTGCGGGAGATTTGGGGCGGTTTCCTCGATCGGTGCGGGGGCTTGGCAGTCGCAACGTTGCGACGAATCGTCGCAAGTGGGTGTTTGGGTTTTGGAAGCGGCTAGGGTTAATTTCTTGCGAAAATAGGTCTTCCTAGGGATTGTTAATATAGTGTAAAGGGGTTGTCTTGGTCTAGAGCTAATCCTAATGGGATTAGGAGTTTAAAAATATTTAAAATTCAAATCTCTCCTTCCTAATCACATAGGGATTGGGTGCGGCCAAGATAGGGGCTAAGATTTGGCTCAAAAAAATTTTAAACCGTTTTAAACTTAAATAATTTTATTTGGCTGAAAATAATTTAAAACGTAGCTATTAAAAATATTTTAAACCTTGCTAAAAATATAAAAGTGGTCAAATAAACTCCAAAAATTATAAAATAAATATCGGGGTGATCGTGGCGACGAGAGAAAGGTAACTAAGGAGACGGATCTCAATTTTGACGTCAGACGCCGAAACTAAAAATAGAAATGTCTCACGTCAAAAGTGAAAATCACAACGTCTCTTCGAATAAGATCAAATCGTGGGAAAACAACCCGAGAAATGTCGTTCCAAATTAGTGCCACAATTTAATACTCTCAGAGACGTTCACAACGACATATTATACTAAAGTGTTCACAAACAAACAAAGTCTAAAATAAACACGTGCACGGTCAAAAGCACGTGCACGAACAACGTACAACGAAAAGTGGTCGTTACATCCTCCCTACCTTAGAAATGATTCCGTCCTCAGAATCAACATCAAGCACTGCTAGGGAAAAGGTGCGAGAAGCGCTCTCTCATCTCATCCTCACGCTCCCAGGTGGACTCACCAGGGGAACCGTGACGCCACTGCACTCGAACCAAGTCGACGGTCTTATTCCTCAGCTGCTTCTGTCGACGATCCAGAATCTCAACTGGTTACTGGTCATAAGACAGATCCGAACGTACCGTGATTTCCAAGAAATCCACAGCATGGGATGGATCACTAACGTATCGACGTAACTGGGATATGTGAAATATGTCGTGAACTCCCTCCAGTGACGGTGGCAGTGCCAAGCAATAAGCCACAACTCCAACTCTCTCCAGGACATCAAACGGCCCAATGTACCTCGGACTCTGCTTGCCTCTCTTCCCAAAACGAATAACTCCGCGGTTCAGAGAAATCTTCAGAAAGACATGATCGCCCGGCTGAAACTCCAAAGGTCTCCGTTTAGCATCGGCCCAATGCTTAAAATGGTCCTGCACAATCCTCAGCTTCTCCCGGATGTTCCTCACAACATCCACGGCCTCCACAATCATCTCCGGTCCTAACAACTCCCGATCTCCAATGTCATCCCAGCTCAGTGGCGATCGACATTTCTTTCCATATAGCGCGACGAAAGGCGCCATTCCAATACTCGCCTGGTAGCTGTTATTGTAGGAGAACTCAACGTGATGGAGATGATCCTCCCAAGATCCCTTGAAGTCCAACATGCACGCTCTCAGCATGTCCTCCAAAATCTGAATCGTCCTCTCGGACTAGCCATCTGTCTGCGGGTGGTACACCGTGCTGAAACTCAGACTCGTACACAAGCTCTTCTGTAGACTCTACCAAAACTGAGACGTGAATCTCGTGTCTCTGTCCGACACGATACTCACGGGGACTCCGTGAAGTCGTACGATCTCCTGCACGATTCACGTTACATCACTATCTAAACTAGGAAAAGGAAATAGAACGGAGAGTAAAAGAATTTTACCTCCATATATCTGTTGAGTATTGGACTTCTCCCTACTTGGTGTTAATGATGAGCAAACATAAATACATGTGACTAATCCCCTAGTTTACAGTTAATCCATTGTCTAAGCTTACTATGAAGATCAACTAGCAATGGATGACTCACAAACGTGATTGAAGGCAAATGATATGAATTGGATGATCGTAGATTGATGATTGAAGCTCCGTAAAGACTTCAAGCTCATACGATGGAAAGAAGAGATTATTCGTCAATGTAATTTTTCTTTTATCTCTTCTAGTATGTAGCTTAGAAGTAGAACTATGATGGAGCACTCACACACATCTACTTTCGGTCATAGGACACCTCTAGACATTTGTCCTTTGATCACAATTCAATTCTCTTTTGTTTGTGCTAGGATTGTTTATAACAGCCGACTGCTTAACAGTTTGCAGTCGCCTGTCTCAAAAACAGTCGACTGTATTTTGTTCTACAGTCGCCTGTTATGCACAGACTATTACAATGCAGTTTTTGGGTCCTCTCTGATTATCTCGTACAGGCTACTGTTGAACATTTATCAGGTGCCTGTCTTAGCGACAGTCGATTGTGAATGGTTCATCAGTCGCCTGTCTCTCCTTGCCCAAGCTCTGTTTGATCCGATTTCTATGGCCAGTCGACTTATGCTGTATATACAGTCGATTGTATATTAGATCAGTCGACTTTCTATGCTGCAACAGTCGACTGTCTATAAGTCTATTCTTTGACTTAGCTCTTTGGAAATTTCTCCTGTCTGTGACAGTCGTCTGTTTAAGGTTATACAGTCGCCTGTTCTGATTAACATTCGACTGTGTTTCTTGCATCAGTCGTATGTCCTGTATCTTGTGAGATTTCCAGTATTTCATCTAACTTACTCTTCTCTCGGCCAGTTGCCTGTCGAAGTATGTACAGTCGCCTGTTGGTTTTACAGACGACTGTCTTGGCTTCATCAGTCGACTGTCCACGTGGTAAGTTACCGTTATGAATTCTCACCTACCCTTGCTGACTGTGCAGCAGTCGACTGTGGTTTGTTCATCAGTCTCCTGTCGCAAGTTCAGATTATACCCATTGAGATTTTTCTCACGAATTTCGATTGGGTTTTTGCCTAAACTATTTTGTGGATTTGAGAATGCTATAAATAGAGCTTCTACTGTTTCATTGGAAGGTTACTCATTCATTGCAAAATCCTTCAAGCTTTCATTTCTATAGATCAAAGCTTTCAAATAAAAAGCCCTAAGTATTTCCAAATCTGATTCTCTTGCTCTCCAACCTAGAACCAAAGATTGATCATCTAGGCATTTGGTGCAGTCAAGAGAAAGGGCTTCATTCCTCTCTTCCAAGAGAGTTCTTCAACACACATCACACTTCTCCTTCAAGTTCTACTTCAAGGCATATGTGATTGTAAGCGTTGCTTTCAGATTTCATAACTTCATTATTTGAATTGTGCTCTCGGTTGTGAGAGTGATTTTTGCTTGCTCCCTGGTTGTGGGAGTCAAGGACATCGATTATATTCGATTGCACTTGTAGGGTTGCTACAAGTGGGGTTTAAGGAAACCTCAAGTTAGGGTTCTAACTTGAGTATCCGGTGGTATCCGGGTGGTAGGGACGTAGGATTATCGGGAACAAGTCGGGAGTTGACTTGGGTAATCCGAACCCTTGAAACATAACTGCGTTTGCGTGTGTTTCTCTTTGGGTTGTTTTCTATTCAGCACTATTTGTTGGATTGCATTTTATTTGGCGTAAATTCCTATTAAATTTGCATAAACACTATTCAACCCCCCTTCTAGTGTTTTCCCCAGAGACAGGATCCTTACAATTGGTATCAGAGCGCAAGGTTTTATCTATGGCATCCAACAACAACAACGTTCCTCCGTCGCCTACCTACAACAATCATGACCATGATGGAGCGTCCACAGTTTTCGAAGGTCAATCTATGGTACGTCCTCCACGTTTTAATGGTACTAACTTTGGTTATTAGAAGTGTAGGATGGAGACATTCCTTAGGAGTGCTTCTCTTTGGATAACTCTCCACAAGGAGTATGTCGAGCCCTCCGAAGATGATTTCGAGAAATGGACGACTTCCAAAAAGTCCGCCGAAGTCAACAATGCTAAAGCAATGAACGCTCTTCATTGTGCGTTGGACCCAAATGAGTTCAACAAAATATGCACATGTAAAAGTGCATATCAAATTTGGAACCATCTCATCGTTACCCACGAGGGAACGAATAAGGTAGAGCTTTCAAAGTTATATGTTGCCGTGCAAAACTTCGACTTGTTCCACATGCAGGAAAATGAGAGCATTGCGTCGATGTACGGACGCTTTACCGACATCACAAACGAATTGGAAGCCCTTGGCCAAATCTACACCGAACCTGAAAAGGTAAGGAAGATTATTATGGGGATGACCTCCAAATGGGAAAGACGAGCAATCGCCATTGAAGAGGTCAATGACTTGAAGAACTACACCGTGGTGAATCTCATCGGGACTCTTATGTCTTACGAAGTAAGACGGGATAACTGATTGAAGATTCGAGCCATGATGAATCCCTCGGAGGCCAAGAAGAAAGCTTTGGCGTTCAACGCCAATTCGTCATCCTCCGAAAGTGATGAATCCGAGAACGAGATGGATTTGGGTGAAAGGGCCCAAATGGTGAAGAAGTTCCAACGCTTCTTCCGCAAAGGTAAATTTCCCTCTAACAAACGTTTTGAATCCACTAATGCTACTTCCTATCTTTGTTATAAGTGTAATAAGCCAAGGCACATCAAGAGGGATTGCCCGATGCTAAACAACAAAGAAAAGTGGAAGGCACCAAAGTATCACAAGTCCAAAAAGAACAAGAAAGACAAGAAGAAAGGACTCGTCGGTACCTTTGATGACTCAAGTGATGACTCATCAAGCGATTCCGATGATGAGAAGGGTGAGAGCGCCCACATGTGCTTCATGGCACTTGAAGACCAACTCTTGGATGAGAGTGATTCCGATACGGATAACACCGAGGTAATAATGGATGAACTTCGCATAGCTAATGAAGAACTATTTGCTAAATACCAATCTTTAATGCTTAGATATTCTAGCTTAAAGAAATCAAAAGTTAGCAAGTCATCCATTCCATGCATTATCAACAATGACACCATTGTTGATACTTTAACCCTTGAGAAAGCAAACTTAGCTTCTCAAAATGTCACATTGAGAAATGATGTGAATTCCCTCAAATCTCAACTAGATCAAACACATCCCATGGATAATAGTGATCTAGTTACACGCCACACACAATTGGGATTAGAGAATGATTCTCTTAAAACCCAAGTGCACGAGCTCAAAGCACGGGTGTCCACCTTGGATGCCAACATTTCTTCTTTAAAGGAGAAATATGAGCTCATGTCCTCCCGTATTGTGAGATTCTATAAGGGACAAGGACAATTGGATGATTTGCTTGCAAATCAATTTCCGGCCACACATCGTGTTGGCCTTGGATTTGTTAAAGTGAATGCATCTAATGATCGCACCTCCTATAGTGGTGTCACTATAGATTTTGTGAGGCCTTCCTCCGGTGCATCCACAAGTGGTGTCAAAGACACTATAGGTAGCAATCCTACCAAGAATGTCACCACATCACTTTCTCTTCCTTTTGACAAGAAACCCACTAAGGGTGGAAACCAAAAGCAAGGCCATGCTTATATGTACACTAATACTCATCCACGTAGGAAACATCCTACTTCACAAGTGAAAAATCATGACACATTTTATGCTCCGCACCCACGGACACGTACATAACCACACATGAGAAATACTCATGTACGTGCTCCCACACACCCATATGCTCATACGCATCATTCTTTCATATATGCTAATTCTCCACATGTCATACATGATCAATATCCTTCATATAATATGCATGCTCCCAAGAATTCATATCATTCAAGAATGTACAATGCATATCCTACACCTCATATATATGCTAGAAATCATGTTCCTAAGAAGCATGCACCATATAGAAATCCAACTCATATGCATGCAACTAGGAATAGGACTCCCAAGATGTAAACTATTTGGGGTCCTAAGAACACTAGTCTAAATGTTAGGATTGCTTATGTTGATTCCTACTTTCATGATGTAATTAGAAATAGTAACTATGTTGGGAAGAGGAAGTCCACTTGGACTTGGCTTCTAAAGGGCTAATCCCCTTGGACCCAACAAACATTGGGTACCATAAGCTTATGGTATATTATATAGGTACCCAAGAGAAAGAAGAAGAGCAATAAATGCCTTATTAGCTCTAAAGGGAAAGGATGGATTCTTGATAGCGGTTGCTCCAAACACATGACGGGAGATCCCTCATTGCTCTCCGAAGTGATTAGCATCAAAGATGGTGCAACGGTCACTTTTGGAGGTAATCAAAAGGGAACCATCATTGGAGTATGTATCGTTGGTAATCCTTCCAAACCCCTAATTACTAATGTTTATCTTGTTAGTGGTTTATGTCACAACCTCATTTTCATAAGTCAACTTTGTGACAAAGGTTACAAGGTTAACTTCGGAGAAGGATTGTGTACTATATTGTTGATTGTGATTCAAATGTTTTATTTTCCGGTATTAGGCGTAAAAATATTTATTATTTATGCTTGTCTAAAACCGTAGAACATTGCTTAGTTGCTAATACAAGTGAACAACTATTATGGCATCGCCGTTTTGGTCATGTTCACTTCAAGAACTTATATAAGTTAGCTAAGCATGATCTAATCAAAGGTTTTCCTAAGATTATTTTTAATAAGAAAAACTTTTGTGACTCATGTCAAAGAGGTAAACTAAGTAAATCTTCATTTACGCTTAAAGAAGGGATTACTTCTAAGAGGCCCCTAGAACTTCTACATCTAGATTTGTTTAGGCCAACTAGAACCGCTTCTTTAGGTAATGCTCATTATGGACTAGTTGTCGTTGACGACTTTTCTAGATTTACTTGGGTTTCATTCTTAACTAATAAGAATGAAGCTCATGAAGAGTTTACCAAATTTGCAAAGAAGATTCAGAATCTTTTAGGACCCACCATTATCACTATTCGTAGTGATCATGGAGGAGAATTTGAGAATGAGTCTTTTATTAAGTTTTGTGATGACTCCAGGATAACTCATAACTTTTCCTTTCCTCGTGCACCACCACAAAATGGTGTTGTAGAAAGAAAGAATAGGACTCTTATTGAGTGTGCTCGCACTATGCTCCATGATAGTCATTTAGGACTACAATTTTGGGCAGAAGCGGTGCACACAGCATGTTATGTGCTCAATAGAATCCTAGTGAGACCCCGAACAAACAAAACTTGTTTTGAGTTGTTTTACGATAAAAAGCCTCAAGTGAAATATTTTCGTGTCTTTGGTTTAAAATGTTGTATAAAGAACACCTTTGATAATTTCGACAAATTTGAGCCAAGATCCGATGAAGGAATTTTTGTTGGATATTCCATACGTAGCAAAGCCTACCGGATATACAACAAAACTTCTTCAACGATTGAGGAATCACTTCACGTATCTTTTTATCAAGATTTTGATTTTCCTCATGTTGATGATGATAATGTAGATATTCTTTGTGATTCTCTTAATAATGTTAAGATTAATGATAATATTGTTGAAACTAACACTTCTAACGAAGTTATTGAAGTTGTTCCTAGTGATCCAGGTTTACCCAAAGCTTATCCAACCGTTCGCAACTATCCCCATAACCAAATCATTGGAGATATTGGTGTGGGTGTTCGAACGAGATCAAGAATTGAAGAATTCTCCCATTGCGCATTCGTCTCTACCATTGAGCCAAAGAACATTCAAGAAGCTTGTGAGGATAGTTCTTGGATAGTGGCAATAGAAGAAGAACTAGCGCAATTCGAGAGAAATGAAGTTTGGGAACTTGTACATCTTCCAAGTGGTCACCAAGCTATTGGGACCAAATGGATCTTCAAGAACAAGACGGATGAAAACGAGGTAATCACACGGAACAAAGCAAGGTTAGTTGCTCAAGGCTATCGGCAAGAGGAAGGTATTGATTTCGAAGAATCCTTTGTCCCCGTAGCTAGATTAGAAGCTATTAGGTTGCTTTTATCTTTTGCATCCCATAAGAATTTTAAATTATTTCAAATGGATCTTAAAAGTGCATTTTTAAATGGATTTGTAAATGAAGAAGTCTATGTTTCTCAACCTCCCGATTTTATTTATGAGAAATTTCCAAACCATGTTTTCAAACTTAAGAAAGCGTTGTATGGATTGAGACAAGCTCCTAGAGCTTGGTATGATCGCCTTAAGACCTTTCTTTTGAATTTAGGTTTTAAAATGAGAGAAGTTGATTCTACACTTTTCATTAAAGATTATGAAAATGACATTCTTTTGATTCAAGTTTATGTAGATGACATTATTTTCGGTTCTACTAACTTTCATCTTTGTCAAGAATTTTCCAAGTCTATGAAGGATGAGTTTGAGATGAGCCACATAGGAGAGCTCACCTACTTCCTTGGATTGCAAATTCGACAAATGGAGAATGGCACTTTCATACATCAGACAAAGTACACAGGGGAGCTTATTAAGAGATTCGGGATGGAATCGTCTTCATGCAAAAGGACTCCCATGAGTACTACTACTCATCTACACAAGGATGAAAGCGGAAAAGATGTAGACGTTCGTCTATATCGATGTATGATCGGTAGCTTACTTTACTTAACCGCTAGTAGGCCAGATATCATGTTTTCTGTATGTATTTGTGCTAGATATTAAGCAAGACCTAAGGAGTCACACTTGATTACGGTTAAACGAATATTTCGTTATCTCAATCAATCCCTAGATTATGGGTTACTTTACCCTAAGTCTAGCACATATGAGTTAATCTTATATAGTGATGCCGACTTTGCTGGATGCAAGTCCGACAGGAAAAGTACTAGTGGCACATGCCATTTCTTAGGAAATTCCTTAGTTTCTTGGTTCTCTAAGAAACAGAATTCGGTGTCATTGTCCACGACTGAAGCGGAATATATTGCCGTGGGTCTTGCATGTGCACAAGTTCTTTGGATGAGACACACTCTTAGTGACTATGGTGTCAATTGTGATACTTTCCCTATCATGGTTGATAATCAAAGTGCTATTTGTCTTTCCAAGAATTCGGTACACCACTCCCATACCAAACACATAGATGTGAGACACCATTTTATAAATGATCATGTAGCTAAGAAGGACATCATCTTAGAGTACATTGAAACCCAAAAACAAATTGCTGATATCTTCACTAAACCTCTTAAAGAAGATTCATTTGTGAGGTTGCGTGGAGAATTGGAAATTATGGGTGAATCTGAAATCTAGAAGCTCAATTTTCATGCTATAACTCTTTATTGAGATCATATATTTGTGATTGTCTTTCTTCATGTGCTTTATTGTTTTATGAGATTAAGAAAGACAATTGTGACTTATTTGATTTCATGAGTTTTCGAAGTTGATTGGAATAATTTGTGTTTCAATAGATTTATTATTTTCATAATGATTTTAAGATGTATTTGTGATTAGAGTATAGGTCCTAGGGTGAGTGTTCTTATTCTCTGGAATTCTATCTCACTATGCATTTTTGGACCAGGACAGACGACTGTGTTTCTTTTGACAGTCGACTGCCCTACTCTATATCCTCCATATGAAAATTGATATCTTTCGCTCAGCCGACTGCTGATTGTTTTACAGTCGACTGTTAGTGTAACAGGCGACTGCAATTTAGTCATCAGGCGACTGTTCTCTCTGTCAATTTTTTACAGTGTTCTCTGTTTTTCTTGTGATATGTATTAATTCTCGGCCAGCCGACTGTTGAGTATATGTCAGTCGACTGTCCAGCGGACAGGCGACTGCACTATACTTGCCAGTCGACTGCCCATCTCTCTAAGATTTAATTTTATCACTTCTTACAGTCGAATGACTTTTGTTCTCCATTTGACTGTCTCCTGCTGTGTCGGTTCATTTGATTTGATCCGAGCCGTCGAATTGTTGATCCAACGGCTCAGATTGATTTTCCCTAATTTATATTCAATCGACGTGATCACTCTCCACGTCGTTTTTCTCTCTCTTGACCGTCATTGTTTCCGTTTGTTGCGTTTGTTCTTCCTCTCTTGTTTCCATGGCTCCTAAACCTAAAGGAAAAGAGAAGATCATTGCTTCTAAATAACCTAGTGCACCTAAGAAACTCACAACCAAGAGAAAGAAACCCTATAAAGCCCAAACCAAGCATGCCCAGTCTCCTATACGTTCATCTTCGCCGAGTTATTCCCCTTCTTCTTCGTCGAGCGATGCTCAGCCCTTGATTCGTCGTCAGTGCAAGCCTACTGGTGTTCACATCAGTGAGCCTGCTGCTGAGATTCCTCATGTGTCTCCTTCTGCATCCAGTTCGTCTGAAGAAACTCCTGCTGTACCTCCCTCTGATCCCCTGGTTCCCGTTTGCAGAGACGATCTTTTTCTGGTAAAGCTTCACTCTCTCCTTGGGATCAATCTGCTTAGGGAGCGGTACATTGCTTTTCCCGCATTCACTGCCGAGAGACTTTCTGACATTCTGTCCGCTACTCACCTGGCTGATCTTTTTCGCTTCTCTCAGAGCGAGTCCCCCAGAGCCTACCCATTTCTGGTGAAGCTCTTCTATGCGAACCGCGTTCGCGGTGAGTATTCGACTAATGGCATCCTTGATACTGTCGTCCATGGAACCCAGATTCAGCTCACTCCCTCTCTTTTAGGGACTATCATTAGGATTCCTTCTGTCGGTTCCCTCCCCACTGATATCAGCTTTTCTGAGATTGACGATCTTGATCAGTCTGTTCTCCGGGATATGCTTCAAGAGGTTCCTTTAGCTCTTGATTCGGGTGTCAGATCATCCATGTTCTCTGCACGGGGTTAGGCTGTTCACCTCGTGGTAAAGTCCAACATTCTACCGAGATATGGATCGTCCGATCAACCGTCTCAGGATATACTAAAGTGTATGTATGCTATTCTCTCTGGCATGCCCGTGAACTGGGCCGGTGTCCTCCTTGACAGGATGGACAAGGTTGAGTTCACGTCCTCCTCGTCTCACATTCCCTTTGGTGGTCTTTTGACTCGTGTCTTCCGTCACTTTGGTATTGACCTGACCCGTTACGAGCTCATGCCCTTTGGCCCTCTCCTCGACGCTTCTGCGAAGTCGAAGTCCTCTTCGGCTCTGCAGACTGCCTCGAAGAAGAGGAAGACTACTTCAGCTCCATCCTCATCCACTGTGCCTCCAGCTGATTTGCCTTCATCATCATCTGCTCCACCATCTCAGGATACTATTTTGTCGATGATCTCTGGTATTTACCGGCTGCTTTCTCTCTCTCTCTCCTCCATCAGGGAATTCCCTTCCCTGAGGATTTGAGACAGTATCTTCCTCAGACCCATGTGCCTCCTCTGCCTTCTGGCGTCATTGAGCCTCCTGGTGTTGCCTCTACACAGGATGTTGTTGCTGCTGTTGCTTCTGTTGCTCCGTCTGATCCTTCTCCAGAGGACACTCCTGCTGCGTCAGAGCCTGCTTCCTCGTCCACAGACCCTGGAGACGCTCACCCTTAGATCGATATTTTTGAGTGATGTTATATGTTTTGTCGTTGTATGATGGATGATGCTGTATGCGACACTTTTTATATATATATAGTCTTTGATGTCGTCATGATGTAGCTATTTTTTTGTTGCTCATGATGTATCTTTTTGGGATGGCCATGTTGATGACCATCCGTTGATGTACTCAGCTGGTTTATATTATATATATATGATGTTGCATCTCTCTATTGTGTCACACTATGCTATATTGATTAACTTCTGTGTGATGTATGATATAGTGTCTCTATGTATGCTTCACTCTTCTTGCTATGTTTTTGAGACAATACAAGAATTTGATATTGGAAAATTCATGCTCTTTCCTTGATGTGATGAATATGTGAAAATTATTTTCATTTCGAATATCTAAAATGTTGATATTGGATTTCAATTCCTTTACTCACATGTGTATATGATGAGACTTTATGAGTTTTTGATTCGATATATCTTTATACTCCTTGATTATTGTTAGTTCGTATTTTAGCACTATTATTGTTGTTGTTATTTGCTCCCACCTTTTTGGATAATGCCATAGGGGGAGAGAAATAAATATACAAGATTCATAATGGATGTGCTAAGTATGTTCTAACACTTGAATCTAAGATTTTCGTTTCCTTAGATTCAGGGGGAGTAAGATTACAATGAATAGGGATTTTTATTTCCTAGATTTCTTGAATTAAATTCATTCTTATCTCACTCATTTGCTTCAATTGCTATATAGATGCTCTAATATTTGTTGACTAACTTGATTGGCATCTATGTAGGGGGAGTAAGTTTTCATTACGCACAACTATTTATCTTTTTGTTTATGTTTGTTTGTCATCATCAAAAAGGGGGAGAATGTTGAGTATTGGACTTCTCCCTACTTGGTGTTAATGATGAGCAAACATAAATACTTGTGACTAATCACCTATTTTGCAGTTAATCCATTGTTTAAGCTTACTATGAAGATCAACTAGCAATGGATGACTCACAAACATGATTGAAGGCAAATGATATGAATTGGATGATCGTAGATTGATGATTGAAGCTCCGTAACGACTTCAAGCTCATACGATGGAAAGAAGAGATTATTCGTCAATGTAACTTTTCGTTTATCTCTTCTAGTATGTAGCTTAGAACTAGAACTATGATGGAGCACTCACACACATCTACTTTTGGTCATAGGACACCTCTAGACATTTGTCCTTTGATCGCAATTTAATTCTCTTTTGTTTGTGCTAAAATTGTTTATAACAGCCGACTGCTTAACAGTTTGCAGTCGCCTGTCTCAAAAACAGTCGACTGTGTTTTTTTCTACAGTCAACTGTTATGCACAGACTATTACAATGCAGTTTTTGGGTCCTCTCTGATTATCTCACACAGGCTACTCTTGAACGTTTATCATGTGCCTGTCTTAACGACATGGTTCATCAGTCGCCTGTCTCTCCTTGCCCAAACTCTGTTTGATCCGATTTCTACGGACAGTCGACTTATGCTGTATATACAGTCGACTGTATATTAGATCAGTCGACTGTCTATGCTGCAACAGTCGCCTGTCTGTAAGTCTATTCTTTGACTTAGCTCTCTGGAAATTTCTCCTGTCTGTGACAGTCGTCTGTTTAAGGTTATACAGTCGCATGTTCTGATTAATAGTCGACTGTGTTCCTTGCATCAGTCGTCTGTCCTGTATCTTGTGAGATTTCCAATATTTCATCTAACTTACTCTTCTCTCGGCCAGTCGCCTGTCGAAGTATGTACAGTCGCCTGTTGGTTTTACAGACGACTGTCTTGGCTTCACCAGTCGACTGTCCACGTGATAAGTTACCGTTATGAATTCTCACCTACCCTTGCTGACTGTACAGCAGTCGACTGTGGTTTGTTCATCAGTCGCCTGTCACAAGTTCAGATTATATCTGTTGAGATTTTTCTCACGGCTTTCGATTGGGTTTTTGCCTAAACTGTTTTGTGGATTTGAGAAAGCGATAAATAGAGCTTCTACTGTTTCATTGGAAGGTTACTCATTCATTGCAAAATCATTCAAGCTTTCATTTCCAAAGATCAAAGCTTTCAAATCCAAAGCCCTAAGTATTTCCAAATCTGATTCTCTTGCTCTCCAACCTAGAACCAAAGATTGATCATCTAGGCATTTGGTGCAGTCAAGAGAAAGGGCTTTCCTCCTCTCTTCCAAGAGAGTTCTTCAACACACATCACACTTCTCCTTCAAGTTCTACTTCAAGGCATAGGTGATTGTAAGTGTTGCTTTCAGATTTCATAACTTCATTATTTGAATTGTGCTCTCTGTTGTGAGAGTGCTTTTTGCTTGCTCCCTGGTTGTAGGAGTCAAGGACATCGATTGTATTCGATTACACTTGTAGGGTTGCTACAAGTGGGGTTTAAGGAAACCTCAAGTTAGGGTTCTAACTTGAGTATCCGGTGGTATCCGGGTGGTAGGGACGTAGGATTACCGGGAACAAGTCGGGAGTTGACTTGGGTAATCCGAACCCTTGAAACATAACTGTGTTTGCGTGTGTTTCTCTTTGGGTTGTTTTCTATTCCGCACTATTTGTTGGATTGCATTTTATTTGGCGTAAATTCCTATTAAATTTGCATAAACACTATTCAACCCCCCTTCTAGTGTTTTCCCCATATACAGGATCCTTACAATATCTCCTCGCTAGCGTCTCAGTAGACTGTCCTACTCGGAAGAGAATAAAGTGTGTGGATTTGGTCAATCGGTCTACGATCACCTAAATCGTGTCATTCTGCTTCGGGCTCCGAGGTAGTCCAGTCACGAAATCCATAATGATGTGTTGCCACTTTCACTCCGGGATCGGAAGCGGTTGTAGCAACCCTGCCGTACGCTGATGCTCCGCCTTTACTTGTTGGCAAACCAAACACTTGGCTACACTACGAGCCACACTCCTCTTCATACCATGCCACCAAAAGTTCAGACGAAGATCCTTGTACATCTTGGTGCCACCAGGATACACAGAATACGGCGAACTGTGTGCCTCCACCAATAATTCCTCTCTGATATCTCCAGCTGGCACACACAACCTGGCTCTAAATCTCCACGAACCATCCTCGTGAATCAAAAAGTCAGTCCACAGATTGCTTCCACCTGCTCCCGAATCTTCACCAGCTTAGCATCTCCAGCCTGTCCAGCCTTGATCCTATCCACGATCGTCGACTGTATCTTTATACTCATCAACAAAGAAGTCTCTCCAGGAAGAATAATCTCGATACCAGTCTCGCAAAAATCCTGCTGCAATCTCTACTGCGAGGTCAACATCATCACCGCTGGAAGTCTGCTCAGCGCATCCGGAACCACATTCACCTTACCAGGGTGATACTGCAAATCAATCTCATAGTCTGCCATGAGCTCCAACCATCGACGCCGTCGCATGTTGAGCTCCTTCTGCGTAAAGATATACTTCAAGATTTTGTGATCGGTGAAGATCTTCACCTTCTCACTCAGCAGGAAGTGCCTCCAAATCTTCGGCGCAAACACGACTGCGGCAAACTCCAGATCATGTGTCGAGTAATTCTCCTCATGAGCCTTGAGCTGACGAGAAGCATACGCAACCACATGCCCATGCTGATGCAACACACATCCAAGACTTTTGCCAGAAGCATCGCAAAAGATCTCGAATCCTCCACTTCGATCAGGCACAACAAGAATAGGGGCAGTCGTCAATCTCTCCTTCAGAATATCAAAAGCCTTCTCGCAATCATCAGACCAAACTTATGGTACATCCTTCCGCGTCAGTCTGGTCATCGGCTCAGCAATCCGGGAAAAGTCCTTAATGAAACGCCGATAATAACCTGCAAGCCCAAGGAAACTCCGGATCTCAGACGCTGACTGCGGAATAGGCCACTCTCTGATAGCCATGATCTTCTCGGGATCCACCGAAATTCAATCACCTGACACCACATGCCCGAGAAAAGCAACTTTATCCAGCCAAAACTCACACTTGGAATACGTAGCAAACAAACGATGCTTCCTCAAAATCTCCAACACTGTCCTCAAGTGTGTAATGCCCTGCTAATCTACTGCACAAGTACTAGAGGGGGGGTGGTGAATAGTACTTTAAAATAATTAAGAGGCTAATTCCTAATTACTTGCAAACTCTACCAAACAATGCGGAAAAGTAAATGTTAGACACCAAAGAAACAATCGCAAACAACGATATTATAGGGTTCGGATCCACCCAAGTCTCCCCGACTTGTTCCTGGTGATCCTACGTCCCAACCACCCGGATCCCCTCCGGATACTCAAGTTAGAAACCCTAACTCAAGATTTCCACTATGAAATACTTGTGAAAAACCTTCACAAGTCAAATCATACACAAAGTAATTTGTGACTCCCACAAACCGGGATCACAACCACTCTCACAACCGAGAGTGAACCAATTACAATATGAAAGTAAATGAAACAAAACTTCTTACCGACAAAATACCTATGCCTTGAGTAATACTTACGAATTAGGGCAAAGATGATTTTGGGGAAGAAGAAGAGGCACCAAACCCTAGCTCCAAGATGTAGATCAGCGATGGAGAGCTATGGGGATGTTGGTGACCTAGAATCAAGCACTTGGCTTGGAAGGCTTCACACTCAATTAATCTCTTTGGAAGTAAGAGTGGTGAGAGATTATTGAATGGAATGATTGAGCTTTGAATGAGCTTGGAATGATTTCTCTTGATCTCTAAACTTGCAATAATATCAGCCTTGAGTGCAATGAATGCAGCTCATCAAGTATATATAGGTTAGAGGAGAGAGAGAAAGAAATTCGAGTCATTAAATGCTCCAACGGCTCTTTTCTGAACCCAACTAGTCGGTCAAAGAACAACCACCGACCGACTAGTTCATCAACTAGTCGGTCGGTCAATCAACGTAGACCGACTAAAGAGTGAACAGAGAAAAGGTCGAAGCCCAGACAAAAGGAACTAGTCGATCAAAGGACACTTGCCGACCGACTAGTTTCACAACTAGTCGGTCGGTGAGATAACTTAGACCGACTAAGAGATAAAACACAAAGTCTGAGAACAAATAGAATTAGTCGGTCCAAGAACAAATGTTGACCGACTAGTTCATCAACTAGTCGGTCGCCAAATGTGCATAGACCGACTAACGATAAACAGTAAGTCAGGTGAAAATTGACATGTACAGTAAAGCTCACCTAGTCGGTCCAAGAAGGAAAGTTGACCGACTAGTTCATCAACTAGTCGGTCGATCAATGAACACAGACCGACTAATTATAAACAGTAGCTCAGGCTCAAATGATCATGTACAGGGAAAGCTCAACTAGTCGGTCACAGAAGCATCACTGACCGACTAGTTCACAAACTAGTCGGTCGGTGAGTCAACGTAGACCGACTAACTGTAAACAGTAAAGAGCTTGGAATTGACTGACTAAAACTAGTCGGTCCAAGAAGCTTTGCCGACCGACTAGATCACAATCTAGTCGGTCAGTTCTTCTTCTTGAACCAACTAACATGCACAAGAAGTCGCGAATCGAAGCGCGAAGCTTCGGGAAAGTTTGTATGGACTTCTACTAAGATCCTAGAGCTAAGATATGAGCGTTATGAAGATTTAAACCGTAAGACCTACTCAAGGCATAACATTCTACGAAAGAAGCTTAAAGACAATAAATATAACTTGACGATACCGTCTTCAAAAGCTTCAATCAAAACTTCATGACTTCTAAAATGGTCCATAGGCTTCAACGAAGCTTTAGGCATACGATCACGTGCTTTGAGAAGTCTCGAGACGTCGCTTTGGATGTTCATATGAATTTGGCGACGATCTCCATAACTGCATTGTTAGTTCACGATATATTTATGTTTGTTCATCATCCAAAACCAAATCCGGGGAGTCCAATATCCAACATTCTCCCCCTTTTTGGTGATGACAAACCAACATAAATAATAATCAAAAATAATAATTCAAATGAAATTTACTTACTCCCCCTGCATTGATGACATGTTAATTCCAAATTAAACAATAATAATACGCATCAAGCAGACGAGTGAAGTATATAAATGAGAATCGATTATTGAAATATCGAATACCAAATGTTGGTTATTGAAATATCGGATTTGAAAATCCATTTATATATCTTAACTCCCCCTGAATCTAACATATCAAATTAGATTCTTGGAATAATGCTTTAAATTATCATTTAGCACATCGTTATTATTATATCTCTACCCCGTTGGCATTAGCAAAAAGAGCGGGAGGAGATCAACGACAATAACAATGGCTTCAAATAAAAGCACGGGAGTCGTAGAATACGACCAAGGATCAAAGGACACCAAAGGAAAATAGGAAAATAAAATCAAGGCATGCCAATGAAACCAAAGTCGAAAAACGATAAATAAAATCATCAAAACTCAAATCAATTTTACGGATTGAGTTATGGAATATACTCTTCAATATCAACATTCTTGGTTAATTTAGTGCATGGAAAACAATTCTATGTTTTCAGAAAGTGAAATCTATTTAACCAAGTTAATATCGTCGAGCGACGAAATCAAACATCGGAGACATAAAAAAAATTATAAATTGTGCACAGTAGAATGAAATGTCAAATGCGATGTATATATATATAAATATGAACCAGAGTACATCAAAAATATACATCACTGATATCCAAAAAGCGATCCAACGATCAGCGATCAAAATACAACATCATATATCTTAGAGTACAGCATATATGGAAGTATCACAAAAACATATCGACATCCATCCAACGTACATCAAAATACATCAAAACATCAAAATCATACAGAACCACACTCTATCCTACCCAAACTCTCTCACACTAGATGTATCATCCAAGGAGCATCGGAGAGTCCTCAAAGAAGCTCAAGAGGAAGCGACGGGATCTGCAGCAGCAGCAGGCTCTGCAGGAGCGGAGGCGGTCAATGGAACAGCTGGAATGTCAACGGGGGCGACGACAGAAGTCTCAGGCACGGCAGAAGAGACGATCTCAGAAGCAGCTACGGTAGTGGCCTCTGGAGCACCAGTCGTAGTATCCACCGCAGGTGTGGTGGCAACAGGAGTACTCTCGGGGTCACCAGTAGATGAGACAGCAGCAGCACCAGAAGTGCCCTCGGGGGCACGAGTAGAAGCACGAACAAGCTCCTCAATGTCCTCCTCATCCAACTCATCCTCGTCAGAAAAAGACAGAGGGATCTCAATATCAAAGTGATGAGCTATGCGGCAGAGAATCTCCTCAGAACGAGCCTGACGAGACTCCAAACGTCACACAGAACGAACGAGCTCGGCAAGAGTGGAAGAGGGAGCAGCTGAGGCAGAAGCAGAGGCTGACGCTGAAGGGGTCGTCCTCTGAACGTGACGGAGTGCCGAAAGAGATTTCATGACAGTAGTCGCGTTCAGAGGGGGACCTGGAGGGCGCTCATCGTCACGAGGCAATGTGACACGGAAGTGACGGAATACCAGAGTCAACAAGCACTTGAAGGGGATATGAGCCGACTTCGTGGACTTGCGAATACACTCAAAAGAATCCATCTTATCGAGTATAATGTGAGCCCAGTTAATCGAGCTCCCATGAAAATAGCATAAATCAACTTCAAGAAAGGCTGGGACGGTAAAGAGGAGGAGCCGTACTTGGAAAGCAAGCACGACTTCAGAATCAAATTCAGGACCCGGGCGTTAGGCTTGAAGGATTTGGAGGGAACGCCAATCATGGCGGTAGGGATCTTGTGGAAGATTTGAGAAAGAACGACCTGATCAAGGGAGGAGATATCATCAACAGAAATATCGGAGGGAAGGAGGCCAGACGAGGAGATACCCAAAATCTCTCCTAAGATTTCTGCCATGAGGACTATAGGAGTCCCCAAGACAGTCGTCTCAATCAAGTGGGTCGCATCGTACTGACACCGGACGCTGTTGGCATAGAAGAGTTTCACTAAATGAGGGTAGGGGTGAGGGTTTGCCTTCGGGTCATATCGAAGGTAATTGAGAAGACCAGAAGACGAAAGAAGATCGATGAGGCCTAGGAAGTCACGAAACTGGACGAAATGCTCCAGAAGCAGTGGGCAGTGTTCGATACGGTTGTAAGCCGCGAGACACATAGGGTTGTCGTGACACAACAAGATATCGACACCGCCTACCGGCATCGGAGCCTTTCCCTTGGGCTGACGGGTACGGGGACGTGAGCTAGACTCAGGCTCCCTAGGAGGAGGTGAGGGGTCCCTATGAGTCTCAGTCTCGGGTCTATACTCGGTGTCAGAATCCGAAGCATCGGGTGGAGTGGGAGCATGAAAAATCACTGGCTTAGGCTTGGGCTGAGATCGGGCACGGGGTTTCGAAGTCGCCGTCCTCTTACGCTTAAGAGGAGGCGAAGACGAAGAGGGTTGGGAGGTTTTCAAACGGCGTTTCGGAGGGGTTCGCGTAGGTTGCGGGGGGTCCGAGGGTGGCAAATCGACAGTCATAGGCAAAGGGCCAGAGGGATTGATCGGAATACGTGTACGAGCCATAAGCGCATCACGTCACGTCGCAATCAAACGAGAGATCGAAAATCACAAACCCTATGTAACGCCCCGCTTCCTAAAAGACACCGGAAGCGAGAAAATTACGCGGCCCGCTTGAACTGGAGTGGTGAAGCTCGAGTTCAATAAGCGTCTGTGATAAAAACACAGATGAGGTCCTTACAACTGCCATTCAGAACAATCAGAAACACATTCAGGAAAAGATAAAGCCACGTCCAGATATAAATAAGGCGTACACGAAATTACAAGACAAGCCGTAGTATGGCCAAAGGAAACTACAACAGAGCACGAATCCTACTACAAGGAACTAAACTAAAACTCAAAGCGATGACGGAAAAGAGACTCTAGTCTTCTGTAGAAAACTTCTCGACGTCTTCGACAACTCTGGCTCTCCAAGTCAGGTGGTACTCGAGCTCTGAACCTGACATACATCCACAAACATGAATGTATGTCAGCTAGGGGTCTGCAAGAAAGAGTTAGCATCCCAAGGGGAAGTATATAACAAGTATATGAAATTTAGAAGCATCATTAAATTTAAAAGAAACGACTGCAGCAATTAACATTTAACAATTACAGAGCAGAAAGAAACATTCCTAGCATGCAGTTCTAGTCAATGGCAAGTTTAAAGTTAGATTCTCAGAGTTTGTTAGCATTTCAATATTCACGATGACCAAGTTAGCGTTACAATGACCATGTCAAGAATTCACATCTAATCTAGGGTTCTCGCCTTTAGGTCGTGATGAGAAGGTCGTTCCTCTCACGGGGGCTAACCGTGATTGACACTAACCCACCGCGTCGGGTGGTATTCTTGAGGAGAGTAACTTTCATACGCCCAGTGGCCGCTCAACCCTAACCCCACCCAAAAGTTTTGCCGGAACACGAGCCGGCCTAGTCGACTCACACGACATCACGATATCACGATACCGCCTTCGAGGCGCACGATTTCACGATGTCCATATTGTTAATCATGTCAAGACTCACTGAATTTCATTGTTGACAATATTAAAGTTTTATGGTGATGACTCTGCAAAGCGAAAACGGGTCGAACGACCGTTTCCGTAATTTCAAATAATGATGATTTCGTCCTTTTTTTTCAACTTGCTACAGAAACAATTTCTTTCTCTAGTTGTTTAAATTGGGGATATATCGTATGATATACCGTTGGATCCCAATTTTCGTCCTAATCATTATGGTGTCAGTTTTGTACGTCATTACACGTCTAAATTTTGAGTTACACAGCAAAACATGAAGGCGGTGTAAACGTGCCGAAACTTCTAAAATTCATAACAAATCATATACTTGCCTGTTGGGAGTGATTTTGGGTGTCGGAGTGACGTAGCAAGGGCGTGAGTATCTGTGTCATAGAGATTGCAAGTTAAGATAACAGTTCTCACCCACCAAAATATTAGGTCCAAATACTGTCTATATGCTACCATAGCTATTCATGCCAATAAATATAATAATCTAACTTAGCTAATCCCATATGTTAATAATCATACTAGGGGAATAATAACATGCTGTATATAATGGAAGTACTGTTAATAGAAGCCTACACATCTAAGTTTATAACAGGTCTAAGTTTATAAAAAATACATTAGTGTCGCCTTGACACATTTAAGCCTACACATCTAAGTTTATAACAGGACTAAGATTATAAAAAAATTTTATTAACAGGCCTACACATATATTAACAGGACTAAGTTTATAAAAATTATATTAATAAGCCTACACATCTGAGTTTACATATCTAAGTTATATGCATTACATAAAGTACATTTAGAAGTTCATAACCTATGTTATGTGTATATCAAAATACTTCCTAACAGCGTCCACGTGATATTACAGTTTATAAACTTACAATTTCATTAGTGTCGCCTTGAGGTTGCAGGGGGAGCGGGGAACGTCGTGGCGTCCAAGGCGGCGACAGCGGCGAGTGGATCTGGCGCCTGTGCGTGGGGGTGTGTGGCCGCTGCGGCGAGGAGGGACTAAGCCCAGTTTCGCAAGGGAGGAGGGCAGCGATGAGGTACTTAGGCTCGTGAGTGTTGCGAGGGCGAAGGGGGATCCGAGTTGCTCCGCCGGTGGAGGAGGAGAAAGGCCGCGGCTTGGGGGTTGATCTCGAAGTGCAGGCAACCTGGGCACTCGGCGAGTGGATGAAGGCAGTTCGAAGGGCTCGCGAGGTTGCGTGCGTGTCGTGGCCTGCTGTGGGCATGAAGAGGAGGGGGAGGAGGCCTCGAGGGTGCTTGGCCGTGCTTGCATGGGGAAGGCCGGAGTAGAAGGGAGGGTGGCTGCCGGCGTTTGTTCGTCGCGTGGAGGAGGGATGCACACACGAGGGAGAGAAGGAAGGCCGTCGCCTGGGCTTTGCGGGAGGATGAGGAGATGCCGCGAGGGGGTGGCGCTGCTGTTCGGCGTGGAGAGGAGAAGGAGGCCGTGCGGCTGCTCGGGTAGGGTTTTGTAGGGTTTATAGCAGCTAGGGTTCTTTATATAAAAGGTGATAGGGTACTGTGAAGTTAGCCTATAGGGTTTTATTATATTAGAACCAAGCTATTCTTTAGCCTAGGTTTTATAAATAGATGTAGTGTAGGGGAACGTACAGGAGCTATAGTTTTAGGTGATGGGTTTTGTTAAAAGGAGAAGGGTAGACCCGTGAGTGGGATTGCTAGGTTTAGATTTTTATAAGTTTTATTTTATTATTTTATAGAAAAGCTATGTGCATGTGTGTATAGATTCGGCCACAATCGCAATAGGGTTCAAAATGTGGGGTGTGATTTATAAGGAAGGTGATTTGGAATTCCTATTAAAAGTATTAGAATTAAATGAGTTTTAATCAGTAGAAATAATGGCCCATTAATTAGATTTAATGGGTTCAATATGGAAAGTTTTTCATTAGGAAAAAGTTTTTAAAAAGATTTGAAAGTTGACTTTTGGCCTTGCAAAACTTTAAATTAATTAAAGAAGGGATGTTTGAATTTTTAAATTTGAATTTGAAAATTTAAATAATTATTAGAAAAGATGATTTCATGATGGGTTTAAAAATAATAATAATAATAATTAAAACGTAAAGGGATTAATAATTGAATACGGGTACGGGGTCTGATGAAGAAAGCTTATTAAACATTTACAAAGTTTAGGTATCGAATATGAATTTTGAATCAAAAATTAAAACAATCTTTAAGAAGAGACTTTTAAAATAATTCACTAGAAGGGATAAGAATAATAATGATAAGTTTTGAAAAGAATAGAAATGGATACGGGTTCGGGTCCGATACGGATACTGGGTCCAACACGACTTAACTACGGATACGAAGAAGGATATACAACACGAGAGGAAGTATGAACTACGCATCGCTAAAACTGGTCGTTACATCCTACCCACCTTAAGAACGATTCCGTCCTCGGAATCTTATCGGCTAAGACACCGGGAAAACGTAAGTGTAACGCTCGCACCTCCTTTCTAACGCATACACCATAAGAACCAGCATGCCATATCCAAATAGTATTTCTAATATTCGGATCGGCACTAAAAGTATTACTGTATATCTTATATACTCACAATCTATAATGATGTAGTACCACCTGTCACGTAGACATACCACTAATGCAAAACACAATCATTCTTAGTCAATTAATATTTCAATTGTACAATCCCTTGACTTAGACACTAAAGTCATTATATCCCGGACACACATACATTATAATGAAACCATATACATCCATATACATATACTTAATCATATAGCACACACTTTCAAATTCCCATACATATATCAATTTCACATACATATACATACTCACACTACCACACTCTTATCTCGTATCTATATAGATCACATATACACTCACCGGTATACACAACCATGGTCATCCACATAGGCAATTATACTATTCACATATACGTAGTCACAAACATACGTCCATGCATACCTCCTGGTATACACATGCTCACACATCATCCCGTATGGGTAACATTATAATCTTACTATGCATACAACACACTTATTTATACAATATATATATACATACGTACCTATAACTAACCACGTACTTATATACGCGTGAGTACATGCCATACATACTAACATACAAATCACACAATAAATCCGCACACACAACCATGGTACCTAACATGCACATCACTGTATCAGCGTACAATTACAACCATTAACAAGTACGGCTAAGGTACATACATGCCTAGTAACTAGCCAATACTAAATCTAATACGCACAGATATTCTTATAGTGATATAGCTAATCACTCGCCTAAATATAAATATAACACTTACTACTCTACACTCGTCTGAATACATACCTATCACAATTTACCGTACATACATGCAAACACGACATAATAGATCATCACAGTAGACTAATATATAAGGGAAAACACATGTAGACCTAAGTGGTACATAAAGATTCACACGCTCGGGCCCACACCCACTATTTACACACATGCACAACAATAAAACTACAATCACTGCTAATGGTCCCACTATACTTATATTAAAGCTGACATAAGCACTCATAAGCACCAATGTGAAAACTAATCAATAGTGTCGAATTCAGAGTTGAAAGATATAATGAATTAATGCTGTGATGGACGGCTCCGGAGGTGGTATGGATAAGCGAGTAGTTGGGTTGGGTGACACAAAATATCTAAGAATAATTAAATGATTAGGCAGATAAGGATATGTGAGGGAAAAAAATAACATCGTTATAATTTATGTAGAATAGCGAGCATACGGTAGGAATTAAAACGTAAAATGTGATCAGTCAAATAATATGTGAAGAGTAATATGGGCGTAGTGTCGTAGTGCTCGTTTTGCAAATGAAAAATAGGCTTGTAAAGAGAAAACAGAAAATTTTCTTTTCTTAAAATATTTGAAGACAATGATTATAAAACTAACACACAGGATTTTGAAGTTCTATTTAACTAGGAAAGTATTTTAAAAGTATGTATCAATGACCGTTTCGAAATACATTAAAGGAGGTGACGTTGGAACTAGCGACTTAGGAATGAGATTTTAAAAAGTTCATTGCCTGAGGAAAACAGAGTAGTTAGTTGAAATAGAAGAGCGAAAGATGGATGTGAGGAAATCGTTATAAGATAGTAGTTAAGGATCGCATTAAAAGAGTTTCATAATCAAGATTGGGTTTAAGTCGACGGAAGTGTAGAAGGTCTAAGTAAAAGTTTTCGAAAGGATTTTAAACTTAGCGAAGAATAAAATAAATATTGAAAATACTTTTTGGAAGGGGAGGTTCAAGGTTAAAGATGGCGGATCTGAAGAGTTTATGTGAATCGAGGACAAGAATCAGGTTCGACGATTTGAAACGTAAGGACGACTAAGAAGTAACTTTGTGAATACGCTACCGTGGCCTCCTACGATCATCAATTAACATGGAATTGTAATAATAAGATGATAATAAAATCAGGGGAAATAATCATTGGGTCGACTAAGGTTTAGCACTAAGGTTCGTCAAAGAACTAGACTGTGATAGGGAAGCCGAGGTGGTGGTTCATAGAGGATCAAGGTCGGAATCTTATGGGTCTGTGATGTCTTACGTCTTGAAGTCTACTCATGCAGGAGTCTCATGTTCGACTTGCACGGTGACGATCGCTACGTTCGGTTGGGCCCTAGGTTCGATAAATCTATGCGATTAACTAATGAATCCAAAAAGGCCTAATAAGGTCAGAGTTGGATGATCAATCGACAGGGTGACTCCTAAGATGATAATACTAAGTCGTGGCAAGGGTGTCTAACTAACAAGCACAAGCGTCTAACTAACTCTTCCTATCATCCTGACATTGGGTTCCTATCTTGCTGAGACAAGGCATTCGAGTAATCTCACGTACGAACTAATTCTGGACGTTTTGGCTAATGAAAAGTGTACTCATTGTTCTGAATTTCGCAGTTGCATGACCTGCATGGGCCACCACTAAAACCTGTAACGCCCCGCTTACTAAAAGACACCGGAAGCGAGAACGTTACGCGGCCCGCTTGAACTGGAGCGGTGAAGCTCGAGTTCAATAAGCGTCTGTGATAAAAACACAGATGAGGTCCTTGCAACTGCCATTCAGAACAATCAGAAACACATTCAGGAAAAGATAAAGCCACGTCCAGATATAAATAAGGCGTACACAAAATTACAAGACAAGCCGCAGCATGGCCAAAGGAAACTACAACAGAGCACTAATCCTACTACAAGGAACTAAACTAAAACTCAAAGCGATGACGGAAAAGAGACTCTAGTCTTCTGCAGAAATCGTCTCGACGTCTTCGACAACTATGGCTCTCCAAGTCAGGTGGTACTCGAGCTCTGAACCTGACATACATCCACAAACATGAATGTATGTCACCTAGGGGTCTGCAAGAAAGAGTTAGCATCCCAAGGCGAAGTATATAACAAGTATATGAAATTTAGAAGCATCATTAAATTTAAAAGAAACGACTGCAGCAATTAACATTTAACAATTACAGAGCAGAAAGAAACATTCCTAGCATGCAATCCTAGTCAATGGCAAGTTTAAAGTTAGATTCTCAGAGTTTGTTAGCATTTCAATATTCACGATGACCAAGTTAGCGTTACAATGACCATGTCAAGAATTCACATCTAATCTAGGGTTCTCGCCTTTAGGTCGTGATGAGAAGGTCGTTCCTCTCACAGGGGCTTACCGTGATTGACACTAACCCACCGCGTCGGGTGGTGTTCTTGAGGAGAGCACCTTTCATACGCCCAGTGGCCGCTCAACCCTAACCCCACCCAAAAGTTTTGCCGGAACACGAGCCGGCCTAGTCGACTCACACGACATCACGATATCACGATACCGCCTTCGAGGCGCACGATTTCACGATGTCCATATTGTTAATCATGTCAAGACTCACTGAATTTCATTGTTGACAATATTAAAGTTTTATGGTGACGGTTCTGCAAAGCAGAAACGGATCGAACGACCGTTTCCGTAATTTCAAATAATGACGATTTCGTCCTTTTTGTTCAACTTGCTACAGAAACAATTTCTTTCTCTAGTTGTTTAAATTGGGGATATATCGTATGATATACCGTTGGATCCCAATTTTCGTCCTAATCATTATGGTGTCAGTTTTGTACGTCATTACACGTCTAAATTTTGAGTTACACAGCAAAACATGAAGGCGGCGTAAACGTGCCGAAACTTCTAAAATTCATAACAAATCATATACTTGCCTGTTGGGAGTGATTTTGGGTGTCGGAGTGACGTAGCAAGGGCGTGAGTATCTGTGTCATAGAGATTGCAAGTTAAGATAACAGTTCTCACCCACCAAAATATTAGGTCCAAATACTGTCTATATGCTACCATAGCTATTCATGCCAATAAATATAATAATCTAACTTAGCTAATCCCATATGTTAATAATCATACTAGGGGAATAACAACATGCTGTATATAATGGAAGTACTGTTAATAGAAGCCTACACATCTAAGTTTATAACAGGTCTAAGTTTATAAAAAAATACATTAGTGTCGCCTTGACACATTTAAGCCTACACATCTAAGTTTATAACAGGACTAAGTTTATAAAAAATTATATTAACAGGCCTACACATATATTAACAGGACTAAGTTTATAAAAATTATATTAATAAGCATACACATCTGAGTTTACATATCTAAGTTATATGCATTACATCAAGTACATTTAGAAGTTCATAACCTATGTTATGTGTATATCAAAATACTTCCTAACAGCGTCCACGTGATATTACATTTTATAAACTTACAATTTCATTAGTGTCGCCTTGAGGTTGCAGGGGGAGCGGGGAACGTCGTGGCGTCCAAGGCGACGACAGCGGCGAGTGGATCTGGCGCCTGCGCGTGGGGGTGTGTGGCCGCTGTGGCGACGAGGGACCAAGCCCAGTTTCGCAAGGGAGGAGGGCAGCGATGAGGTACTTAGGCTCGTGAGTGTTGCGAGGGCGAAGGGGGATCCGAGTTGCTCCGCCGGTGGAGGAGGAGAAAGGCCGCGGCTTGGGGGTTGATCTCGAAGTGCAGGCAACCTGGGCGCTCGGTGAGTGGATGAAGGTAGGTCGAAGGGCTCGCGAGGTTGCGTGCGTGTCGTGGCCTGCTGTGGGCATGAAGAGGAGGGGGAGGAGGCCTCGAGGGTGCTTGGCCGTGCTTGCGTGGGGAAGGCCGGAGTAGAAGGGAGGGTGGCTGCCGGCGTTTATTCGTCGCGTGGAGGAGGGATGCACACACGAGGGAGAGAAGGAAGGTCGTCGCCTGGGCTTTGCGGGAGGATGAGGAGATGCCGCGAGGGGGTGGCGCTGCTGTTCGGCGTGGAGAGGAGAAGGAGGTCGTGCGGCTGCTCGGGTAGGGTTTTCTAGGGTTTATAGCAGCTAGGGTTCTTTATATAAAAGGTGATAGGGTACTGTGAAGTTAGCCTATAGGGTTTTATTATATTAGAACCAAGCTATTCTTTAGCCTAGGTTTTATAAATAGATGTAGTGTAGGGGAACGTACAGGAGCTATAGTTTTAGGTGATGAGTTTTGTTAAAAGGAGAAGGGTAGACACGTGAGTGGGGTTGCTAGGTTTAGATTTTTATTAGTTTTATTTTATTATTTTATAGAAAAGCTATGTGCCTGTGTGTATAGATTCGGCCACAATCGCAATAGGTTTCAAAATGTGGGGTGTGATTTATAAGGAAGGTGATTTGGAATTCCAATTAAAAGTATTAGAATTAAATGGGTTTTAATCAGTAGAAATAATGGCCCATTAATTAGATTTAATGGGTTCAATATGGAAAGTTTTTCATTAGGAAAAAGTTTTTAAAAAGATTTGAAAGTTGACTTTTGGCCTTGCAAAACTTTAAATTAATTAAAGAAGGGATGTTTGAATTTTTAAATTTGAATTTGAAAATTTAAATAATTATTAGAAAAGATGATTTCATGATCGGTTTAAAAAAAATAATAATAATAATTAAAACGTAAAGGGATTAATAATTGAATACGAGTACGGGGTCTGATGAAGAAAGCTTATTAAACATTTACAAAGTTTAGGTATCGAATATGAATTTTGAATCAAAAATTAAAACAATCTTTAAGAGGAGACTTTTAAAATAATTCACTAGAAGGGGTAAGAATAATAATAATAAGTTTTGAAAAGAATAGAAATGGATACGGGTTCGGGTCCGATACGGATACTGGGTCCAACACGACTTAACTACGGATACGAAGAAGGATATACAACACGAGAGGAAGTATGAACTACGCATCGCTAAAACTGGTCGTTACACCCTAAGCAAGCTAAAACCCTAGCCGAAATGAGCTAAACCCTAACCTAAGCACAGGAGCTAAAGAATCTAACCCTAGATAGGGATAGGAGAGAGGATCACCTAGGAGGAGAGGTCGACGGTCGGCGACGGCGGGGATGGCCGGAAACAGGCCGGACACGACGGAGAGGGAGGAGGGAGACCAAACGGCAAGGGGAAATTTGGGCTGGAGAGATATTTTCGATCGACTGGAATGAAAGATAGTCGATTGAAACGAGTTTAAGTCGGTCGGGAGCTCAAAAGACAAATCAGTCCCTGGCACAACTAGTCGGTCACAGTTCAAGCACTGACCGACTAGATCACGATCTAGTCGGTCGGGCAATGAGCTTGAACCGACTAGTTGTAAACAGTAACTGAAGGTAAATTTCCTGACAAGATTTAGTCGGTCTAAGCTCATTCACTGAACGACTAGAACTGAATCTAGTCGATCGGCCAATGAACTTGGACCGACTAAGAGAGTTCAAAAATTGAAAATATTGCAATTTTGATTTCTCTCCTAATCACACTTCGACGAAACATCAAAATACTCTCATTAATAATTATACTACCCCATTAAACATCAAAAATCTGAAATTTGACGATTACGCACAAATCGAGCGAAAATTCCGAAAATTCAACAAAAATCCAGAAAATTTCAATTAATCTAGCATGAGCAAATATAGAGAGTTGAATAGCATGCAAGATTATTGAATAAAAATGAATCCTACATCTCGGATTCACCCATAATCCCCAATTCTCGATGCAACCGCACAAAGGAGTCCTCCTTTAGGGGTTTCAGGAAAATATCGGCGATTTGCTTCTGGGTTTCAACGTACACTAATATGATGTCCTTTTTTGTAACATGATCATCTAAGAAATGGTGTCGGACATCTATGTGTTTCGAACGGGAATGGTGTACCGGGTTCTTGGAGAGACAAATTGCACTTTGGTTGTCAACCATGATAGGGCAAGTATCACAGTTTATACCAAAGTCTTTAAGTGTGTGTCTCATCCAAAGAACTTGAGCACATGCGGCACCGGCGGCAATGTATTCCGCCTCGGTGGTTGAAAGTGATACGGAATTTTGCTTCTTGGAAAACCAAGAGACAAGAGAATTTCCTATAAAATGGCAAGTGCCACTAGTACTTTTCTTGTCGGATTTGCATCCCGCATAATCGGCATCACTATATGATATTAACTCATACGTGCTAGATTTTGGATAAAGTAATCCAAAATCAAGTGTGTAACTTAGATAACAGAAAATACGCTTTACCGCTACTAAGTGTGACTCCTTAGGTTGAGACTGATAACGAGCACATACACATACGTCAAACATAATATCGGGCCTACTTGCGGTAAGATAAAGTAAACTACCAATCATACCTCGATATAGACAAATGTCTACATCTTTACCGCCCGTATCCTTATCAAGATGCGTAGTCGTGCTCATTGGAGTCTTTTTCCCGGAGGCATTCTCCATTCCAAATCGCTTAAGCAACTCCACCGTGTACTTCATTTGGTGGATGAAGATTGCATCGTCCATTTGGAAAATTTGGAGACCTAAGAAATATTTGAGCTCACCCATGTGGCTCATCTCAAATTGATCCTTCATCACATTAGAAAACTCTTCGCAAAGAGCAAAGTTAGTAGCACCGAAAATGATATCATCAACATATATTTGAACTAAAATTATATCATTATTTGAATACTTAACAAATAATGTGTAATCAACTTCTCCCATTTTAAAACCCAAATCCAAAAGAAAATTCTTTAAACGGTCATACCAAGCTCGAGGAGCTTGTCTCAAACCGTAAAGTGCTTTCTTAAGTTTAAAAACATGATTTGGAAATTTTTCATTAATAAAACCCAGAGGTTGAGAAACGTAAACTTCCTCAACAACATCTCCGTTTAAAAATACACTTTTAACATCCATTTGAAATAATTTAAAATCCTTATGGCATGCAAAAGACAATAATAATCTAATTGATTCTAATCTAGCTACCGGAGCGAAGGATTCTTCGAAATCAATACCTTCTTCTTGACGGCAGCCTTGAGCAACTAATCGAGCTTTGTTCCGGACGACGACTTGGTTTTCATCGGTCTTGTTCTTGAAGATCCACTTTGTCCCTATGACGGTGTGGTTCTTCGATGGCAAAGGAACAAGCTCCCAAACCTCATTCCTATCGAATTGAATGAGTTCCTCTTCCATGGCAAGGATCCAAGCGCTATCTTCACACGCCTCATTAATATTCTTTGGCTCAATCGAGGAGGCAAAGGCACAATGTGCGAAGTGGTTGACTTGCGATCTCGTCTTGACACTATCATGGATATTGCCAATGACTTGCTCATGAGGATGGTCACGAACGCTATGAAGCCATTTGGGAATTCCTTGATCACTAGGAACATTCTCAAAAAATGTTTTTATGTCGGGTTAGTCTCAATAGAATCAATAGAATAATTAGAGTTAGAATTACCAATTGAATCACATATGACATCCATAGAGTCATCATCATTAGTAATTCTAGTCGGAACAAATCCTTCATTAAATGAAACATGAAGTGATTCCTCGATCGTTGAGGTTCGTTTGTTGTATATCCGGTAGGCTTTGCTACGCGATGAATATCCAACAAAAATCCCCTCATTGGATCTTGGATCGAATTTGTCCAAACTACCATACGTGTTCTTAATAAAACATTTTGAACCAAAAACACGAAAATGTTTAACTTGAGGCAACCTACCAAACCACAATTCATAACAAGTTTGTTTAGTGTCGGGCCTCAAAAGTATCCTATTAAACACATAGCAAGCGGTATGTACCGCTTCCGCCCAAAATTGATGGCCAAGTTGGCTATCATCAAGCATAGTGCGAGCACATTCCACTGGTGTCCTATTCTTTCTCTCAACAACACCATTTTGAGGAGGTGCGCAAGTGAATGAAAAGGTGTGTGTAATACCAACTTCATCACAAAATGTCTCAAAAGACTCATTCTCAAATTCACCTCCATGATCACTACGAATAGTGACAATGGTGGTTCCTAAGAGATTTTGTACTTTCTTAACAAAAATTGTGAAGTTTTCAAAAGCTTCATTTTTATTACATAATGAAAATACCCAAGTAAACCTAGAAAAGTCATCAACGATGACAAGTCCATATCTAGCATTACCTAATGAAGCAACTCTAGTTGGCCCAAATAAATCTAGATGTAATAGCTCTAGAGGCCGCTTAGAGGAAATGCTTTTCTTAGGTTTAAATGAAGATTTTGGAAGTTTGCCTCGTTGACACGAGTCACAAAAGCTTTTCTTTTGAAAGACAAGCTTAGGGAAGCCTCTAATAGAATTTAACTTGGAACGCTTAAAAAGTGTTCCAAAGTTTACATGACCAAAACGTCGATGCCATAAGTGTTGTTCACTTGTGTTGGCAATGAGACATTGTTCATGTGATCTTGGAAGATCTAGGATATATATATCCTTATGGCGTGTGCCGAAAAACAATAATTCATTATTATATTTTCTTAAAATATGGCACATTCCTTTCGCAAAGGTAACTTTGTAACCTTTGTCACAAAGTTGACTTATTGAAATGAGATTGTGGTTTAATCCTTTAACAAGGTAAACATCACATATAAGAGGTTTAGAAGGATTACCCACTTTACCAACACCTATGATGGTTCTGCTCTCGTTGCCTCCAAAGACGACGCGGTTTCCATTAGCAATGGGAACCACTCTGGAGAGCAATTGAGCGTCACCCGTCATGTGTTTTGAACACCCGCTATCGAGTATCCAATTCCTATTGGAGCTAAATTTAAATTTGTTGCTCCTTTTCTTTTTCTTTTCCTTGAGTACCTAAAGATAGAAAATTTCATATCATGATACCCAAGGTCATTGGGTCCAAAAGATTAGACCTTTGGAAGCCAAGTCCAATTGGACTTAGACTTCCCCACATAATTTCTACTATGCACAACATCCGAAAAATAAGCATTCATGTAAACTTGTTTTTCATCCATGCTTGTGTCCTTTGGGCTCCAAATTGTGAATATTTTGGGAGCCCTCATCCTATTGGGTGCATGCATGCGTTGTTGATTTCTACGTGTTGCATGTCGTGGATAGGCATAAGGAACATGATGGAATGGTGCATTATGAGAATTATTCATATGATGATGTGGGTGTACATATGCATGTGGAGGAAAACGTGCATGAGGGTGTCTCACATGGTGTGCACGTGCCCGTGAACGTGTAGCATAGAAATCATCATATGTGTGAGCCGGTGGAGTAGGACGTGTGTTCCTACGTGGCATAGTATTGGTGTACATATAAGCATGCCCCTTCTTTGGAGGTCCACCCAAAGTGGGTTTCTTTCCGAAAGAGGGTGTGGACGAGGTGGAAGCACCATTGGTAGATGAACTACCAATAGAGTGTTTGCTACCACTCGTCGAAGCACCGAAAGTTGGCCTAACAAAAGTAGTGGCCGACTTGGATGAATTTCCCAACTTATACCCCAAGCCAATGTGGTGTTTGGCCGGAAGGAAGTCATTTAGGATATTATCCAAATGGCCCTTACCCTTATTGAATTCATTGATTCGGCCCAATGTGAACTCATATTTCTCGGTGAGAGAACGCATAGAAGCATCCAAAGTGGATACTTGCGATGTGAGCACATAAACACGAGATTTGAGACTTTCATTCTCAATACTCAAAGTCGAGTTTTGAGAAGTCAAGTCCGCTATCTTGTGTTCCTCCGAATCTTCAATGCTAACATGTTCAAGTTGAGACTTGAGATTTACAATCTCATTCCACAACTCTTCAACAACGGTGTCGTTTTTGGTGATGATAGTTTTAGGCGAGGTTTGAATGCTAGCTAAATCATCTTTTACTTTAGTATACCTATTTACTAACTTAGAGTATTTAGACCATAATTGCTCATTAGCATTTCTACGGTCAACCATGGTTACCTCATCACCTTCGTTGTCACTATCATCGGAAGAGGAAGATCCTTGATCATGCTCCTCTCTTGCCATGAAGCACATGTGTGCTTGCTCCACTTGCTCATCGTCCGACTCTCCGCTTGAGGAATCCTCGGAGTCGGTGAATGTTGCCCCGATAAGCCCCTTTTTGTACCCCTTTTTGTACTTCTTGGACTTGTCGAATTTAGGCACCTTCCACTTCGCCTTTTGCTTGTTTAGAGGACACTCCGCTTTCATGTGTCCTGGCTTGTTGCATTTGAAACACAAAGGAGATGAGGCGTTAGGTGAATTGAACTTCGATTTGTTTTTGAAGTTACCTTTTCGGAAGAACCGGTTGAACTTCTTGGCCATGAGTGCCATGGACTCCAAGTCCAACTCGCCTTCCGAGTTCTCATCATCAGTTGATGTGGAAGTAGATGGAGCGGCCTTGAAACCAATAGCCTTCTTTTTTGGCTCGTCTTGTTGTAGGTAAGACTTCATCTTTTCCTGCAACTTCAACTTGCTATCCTTGCGTACCTCGTATGACATTAAAGTACCCATTAATTGAACTACGGTATACTTGTTCATATCGTTACCTTCCTCGATGGCGAAGGTACGCTTTTCCCAACTAGAAGGAAGTCCTTCGATAAGCTTTGAACATTTCTCCTTTTGGGTGTAGGTTTTGCCGAGAGCCTCTAACTCGTTTATGATGTCGACGAAGCGAGCATAATACTCCTTCATCTTCTCACCCTGTAGCATATGAAACTTCTCGTAATCTTTATTAACTACAACGAGTTTAGAGTCTCTTACCCTACTTGTCCCTTCATGCAATATGAGGAGGGAGTTCCATATTTGATATGCACTCTTACATGTGCATATCTTGTTGAAATCCTCGGTCTCCAAAGCACATTGCAAGGCGTTCATTGCCTTGGCATTGCTTACCTCCACGGCAACCTCCGCGGGAGTACACTTCTCGAAATCTTCTTCGGCGGGCTCGACGTACTCCTTCATCGTGGTCCTCCATAGTGAAGCACTCCGGAGGAAAGTTTCCATCCGGCATTTCCAGTACCCGTAGTTGGTACCGTTGAAGAATGGAGGCCTCGTTGAGGAATGTCCTTCCATTACCGAAGACACTCCTTCACGGTTCTTGAAGGTGCTATATTCGGAAGGTGGACGAACGGTCTTGTTGTCGTTGGCAGACATAGCTATAGACTTGGCTCTGATACCAAATGTAATGCCCTGCTAAGCTACTGCACAAGTACTAGAGGGGGGTGAATAGTACTTTAAAATAGTTAAGAGGCTAATTCATACTTACTTGCAAACTCTACCAAACAATGCGGAAAAGTAAATGTTAGACAACAAAGAAACAATCGCAAACAACGATATTACAGGGTTCGGATCCACCCAAGTCTCCCCGACTTGTTCCCGGTGATCCTACGTCCCAACCACCCCGATCCCCTCCGGATACTCAAGTTAGAAACCCTAACTCAAGATTTCCACTATGAAATACTTGTGAAAAACCTTCACAAGTCAAATCATACACAAAGTAATTTGTGACTCCCACAACCCGGGATCACAACCACTCTCACAACTGAGAGTAAACCAATTACAATATGAAAGTAAATGAAACAAAACTTCTTACCGACAAAATACCTATGCCTTGAGTAATACTTACGAATTAGGGCAAAGATGATTTTGAGGAAGAAGAAGAGGCACCAAA
Organism: Scilla litardierei; assembly: GCA_030789695.1. Lineage (NCBI taxonomy): Eukaryota > Viridiplantae > Streptophyta > Magnoliopsida > Asparagales > Asparagaceae > Scilla > Scilla litardierei. Next base: position 684,904,743 of record CM061142.1, on the reverse strand, counting down.
CCCTAGCTCCAAGATGTAGATCAGCGATGGAGAGCTATGGGGATGTTGGTGACCTAGAATCAAGCACTTGGCTTGGAAGGCTTCACACTCAATTAATCTCTCTTTGGAAGTAAGAGTGGTGAGAGATTATTGAATGGAATGATTGAGCTTTGAATGAGCTTGGAATGATTTCTCTTGATCTCTAAACTTGCAATAATATCAGCCTTGAGTGCAATGAATGCAGCTCATCAAGTATATATAGGTTAGAGGAGAGAGAGAAAGAAATTTGAGTCATTAAATGCTCCAACGGCTATTTTCTGAACACAACTAGTCGGTCAAAGAACAACCACCGACCGACTAGTTCATCAACTAGTTGGTTGGTCAATCAACGTAGACCGACTAAAGAGTGAACAGAGAAAAGGTCGAAGCACAGACAAAAGGAACTAGTCGGTCAAAGCACACTTGCCGACCGACTAGTTTCACAACTAGTCGGTCGGTGAGATAACTTAGACCGACTAAGAGATAAAACACAAAGTCTGAGAACAAATAGAATTAGTCGGTCCAAGAACAAATGTTGACCGACTAGTTCATCAACTAGTCGGTCGCCAGATGTGCATAGACCGACTAACGATTAACAGTAAGTCATGTGAAAATTGGCATGTACAGTAAAGCTCAACTAGTCGGTCCAAGAAGAAAAGTTGACCGACTAGTTCATCAACTAGTCGGTCGATCAATGAACACAGACCGACTAATTATAAACAATAGCTCAGGCTCAAATGAGCATGTACATGGAAAGCTCAACTAGTCGGTCACAGAAGCATCACTGACCGACTAGTTCACAAACTAGTCGGTCGGTGAGTCAACGTAGACCGACTAACTGTAAACAGTAAAGAGCTTGGAATTGACTGACTGAAACTAGTCGGTCCAAGAAGCTTTACCGACCGACTAGATCACCATCTAGTCGGTCAGTTCTTCTTCTTGAACCAACTAACATGCACAAGAAGTCGCGAATCGAAGCGCGAAGCTTCGGGAAAGTTTGTATGGACTTCTACTAATATCCTAGAGCTAAGATATGAGTGTTATGAAGATTTAAACCGTAAGACCTACTCAAGGCATAACATTCTACGAAAGAAGCTTAAAGATAATAAATATAACTTGACGATACCGTATTCAAAAGCTTCAATCGAAACTTCCTGACTTCTAAAATGGTCCATAGGCTTCAACGAAGCTTTAGGCATACGATCACGTGCTTTGAGAAGTCTCGAGACGTCGCTTTGGATGTTCATATGAATTTGGCGACGATCTCCATAACTGCGCTCACAAATTGTTAGTTCACGATATATTTATGTTTGTTCATCATCCAAAACCAAATCCGGGGAGTCCAATATCCAACAAAGTGCGATGCATGCTCTTCCTCTGACTTTGAATAGATCAGGATGTCGTCAATAAAAATAACGACAAACTTGTCTAGAAAGTCGTAGAAGATCAGATTCATCAGGTTCATAAAAACTGCGGGTGCGTTGGTCACACCGAAAGGCATAACCACGAACTCGTAGTGACCATACTTTGTCCTGAACGCTGTCTTCGGGATGTCCTCCTTCTTCACCTTAAGCTGATGGTAACCACTCCTCAAATCCAACTTAGAAAACATCCTCGATCCTCCGAGCTGATCAAAGATGTCATCTATACGAGGCAAGGGATATTTATTCTTGATAGTCACAGCATTCAGCTCCCGGTAATCCACACACATGCGACACGAACCATCCTTCTTCTTCACCAGCAACACCGGTGCTCCTCACGGAGACACACTAGGATTGATGTAACCTTTCTGTAGAAGCTCATCCAGCTGTCTACGCAACTCCTCCAACTCTGCTAGTGCCATGCGATACGGTGCCTTCAAAATAGGCTGTGCTCCTAGAATAAGATCGATCGAAAACTCGAGAGCTCGATCGGGTGACAGTCCAGACATCTCCTCGGGGAAGACGTCGTCGAATTCACGCACCACAGCTGGTCTACTCTGCTCCATCTGCATAGCAACAATCTCCATCGGTTTGGCCCAAACCCGACAGGGCCAAGCGAACTGCTACCTCGACTGAACTCAAACACTAGATGCCCAGGGATCTCGAACACCACCTTCTTCCTCCGACAATCGATCGTAGCATAGAAACTCGCAAGCCAATCCATTCCAAGCACTGCATCGTAGTTGATGATGTCGTGGACAATAAAATCAGCGTAAAGCTCATGTCCACAGACCACCAAAGGGAAAGAATTGCACCCACGATGCACCGAGATCACGCCATTTCTCGTAACGATGTTCCAACTCTTGGGAAGAGGGGAGGTCGTCAAGGAATGCTTCTCCACAAAGCTCCGAGAAATAATGCACATCGATGCACCTGAGTCAAAGAGGACTCGTGCAGGAAATGTGCAAACCAAAACCACACCTAACAAACAGTCTAGCAATCAAACCCTATTCTAGCAAACAATCATATACAAGCAATCAAACATAATCTAACAAGCCAAAATTAATTAAGGAAGGAAACAACTAGATTGAGAGTTGCCTGCGATAACCTCATCCACAGCCTCGCTCTCCACTGTCGTCATCAGATAAGCCTGCCTCCTCGGCTGCATGGCCTGCTGAAAAGCCTGCCTCTGCGGATCGAGGGCTGATCCATGTCCTGCAGGTACAGGTGCTCTCTGCTGCAACGGCTGTGCGACAACTGGTTCCTTCCAAGGTAGCTTAGACTTCGGGCACTCCTTTATAGCATGAGTAGGATCTCCACAAATCAGGCACTGTCCCAACATCTTCCTACACTGTTCCTTAACATGCCTGGTCTTGCCACAGAAATAGCAAGTCTTCTGAGTAGGCACACCTGGCCTCTTGAACTGCACTGGCTGATTAGGCCTGGACCCAGGCCTAACCACTCCTCTGACCTGCTCCATAGGCCTCTTCCCAGCACCAGAAATCTGTCCTCTCTTCTGCCTCGCAATCAGCTCCTGTCTCCGAGCAGCTACCAGTAACTTCTGATATGACTCCATATCCGTCGTAGACATCAGGCTCTGCAAGTCTAGGGAAAGACCCTGCAGAAACCTCTGAGCCTTCTCCTCAGCATCCTCTACCATCTTCGGCGCGAAGCGACTCAATCTAGTGAACTCCTGGTGGTACTGGTCCACCGTCAGATTTCCCTGCTTCAGCTCAATGAAGCGCTGCAACAACTTCCTCCTGGCAGCCTTCGAAAATTACTCCTCATTGAACCTGGACTTAAAAGTAGCCCAAGGTATATGACTCACCAACAGCTCCTCCTCGGCATCCCACCAGTTGCGGGCATTATCCTTAAGCTGCTTCTTCACCAGATCAACCCGTCCAACCGGGTTGATCTTCGACATCTTCAGATTATCCTCAGTATTCCTGATCCACTCCTCTGCAGCCAACGGTCCTTCAGATCCATCAAAGTAAGTCGGGCCCAACTTCCGAAACTGCTTTGCTCCTGGCTCGAAGCGAGGGGCACTCTGGGTATTCTGGAGCATGCATGCTGCACCTGCATCATCTGATGCATCATCCTCATGATCTCAGCATTGGTTGGCTCTCTATCTGGTACCTCAGCACGATCGGGCCCACTACCAGATCGGGTCTGTCGTCGTCCAGCCATCTAATGACATAGAAAACGAACAAACAAATTAGACTCAAAGCTTAATTACTTGGATGTTGCAATTTATTTAATGGACATTCCGTTATTATCGTTGTTCCGTTAGTTCGCAATTGCAAGACGGGACCTGCATGGGCCACCAACAAAACATGTCACGCCCCGCTTCCCAAAAACATGGAGGCGAAGCGTGAGAAGGTCTGCTCAGACTTGAAGCTACAAAGCTGCAAGTCCGATAAGCGTCAATCAATTTTAACTGCAGGTCCTTGCAACGCGAAACGAAACAAAGATAATAATAAGGAAATGAGACAAAAGAGAAATCTCAGAATATCCATAATAATAAATTCCAACATCGCAGAAAAGCCACCAGGCTAAAAGAAAAGAGTCTAAAAAGAGGCCCCAGCATGGCCAACAAAGTACAAAGTACAAAAGCAAAGTAATGGTGCTACGCACCGACAACTAACAGCAACCTAAAGCAAAAGCAACTCCAAACCAGTCTATAAGACTGGTCTTCGGTGTCCACCAACTCCTCGTCAAAAGTAGGCTCTGGCTCAGCGTCAGCAAACACCACGTCCTCAGCTACGGTCTCTGGCTCGGGGTCTAACATGTGACACCCAAAAGAGCAAGGGGCACATGTCAGCAAGTCTACAAGAGACTTGTGCAAGGAAACTGAAGGTAGGTAAAAGTAAAGCAACCTATCAGTTCTTGTTGGATATGGACGACATGAATACACCCATGAGGGGATGTATGAGGGTATACGGACCTCAGATGTCGCGTGCACAAAGGTGTGCACGATGGGAACCTTTTCTCGTGTGAAAAGGACCACTCGATAAGTGGAAAAAGCCACTCGATAAGTGAAAAAAGTCACTTTATAAGTGCATAAAGGCACTTGATAAGTGAATGAAGAAGAGGATAAATGAATGTGCTAATATAGGCTAATAAGCTTATAATTGGTTATTTCCTACAATAACTACCCCTAAAGCCTATAAATAGGACCCAAGGGTAAGGCATTCATTCCACACTTTCCATTGCATAAGTTTGCATAAGGCATCTTATGTTCTTCTTCTCCCTTCCATTAAAATCCTGTTCTAGTAAGAGATTTAGGCGGTGAAACTCTGCTTCGATCCACCGTGACAAAGTATCGACCGTTGTGGCGAATCCGAGGGCGAAGTTCCGAGATTACGGTGCCGCGTACGCTAGCGTAAGTCTCGACTTTATTATTCGATCCTAACGTCCTTGTTTTGACAGGATCCTACATTGGTATCAGAGCCATACGGGTTCGCCCCGGTCAAACCGCCGCCACGTCGAACCGATGAACGAGGCGTTGTCTTTTTCACGAATGGGTATCCTACCATTATGGATATGGTAGGAACGCTTCGTGACGGAGAGAACATAGCGGTTGTTCTTTTCACGTTAGGGTCTCCTACCATTACGGATATGGCAGGAACTCTCCGTGACGGGAAGAACCGACCGTTCATATCGTCAAGCTCGCACTCTTCATGGATGCTGAGTCTCCATTCATAGGGAATGTGAACTCTCTTCATGTGGAGCGTGTAGTTTATGAACTTTAAAGTATGTTATTTTTCATTTTGGTACACGGCCATTAGAAAATAACTACTTTCTCGACGAAAGGGTGCTTCATCGACGAAAGGGTGCTTCATCGAGGAAGAAGATGGTAGTTATTCCCATCGGGGAAGATGACTTTTTGTGCTTGATCACCATGGCCAAATGGGCTATGAAGGCAATGCACCCCCCCTCCGCATGCTGAGGGGGTTGGCTACGGCCAATAACCACCACAGCCACCCCTCCGGCGGGGTGTGCGGTAACCCCATACAAGGGGTGGCCGGCCATTGCCATATGGGCCATGGTCGGCCATGGCCAAAGGGCCATGGCCCGGCCATGGTCGGCCATGGCAGGCCCCGGCCTGCCCCGGGCAGAGCCAGGGCCAGGGGGCACTGGCCGGCCTCGGCCAAGGCCAGGGGCTGGCCTGGCCGGCCTCGGCAGTGGCCAGGGCCGGCCTGGCCGGCCTGGCCGGCCCTGACAGTGGCCAGGGCCGGCATGGTCGGCCCTGGCAGTGGCCAGGGCCGGTGCCCTGGCCTCTGCCAGGGCCTGGCCGGCCCTGGGACAGGCCAGGGCCAATGCCCTGGCCTCAGGCCAGGGCCAGGCCCTGGCCGGCCTCGACCAGGGCAGAGGCCCTGGCCAAGGGGCCAGGGCCCCTGGCCGGCCAGGGCAGAGGCCCTTGGCCAGCCCCGGCCAGGGCAGAGGCCCTGGCCAAAGGGGTTCCAGATCATTCGGTATTGGTCGACCAATTCGGGATTTTTTGTCGACCAATTCAGCCAGAGGCCTTGCCAATGGTTTCGGCCCCGACCACCTGCAAGGATAGCCCATACGGGGCCGACAGCAGTCGTCTGCAGCAAAATTCTCCTATAATGGGGAAGCGCCTGGATCCATACGGGAGCCGGCGACAATGGCTTGCAGAAAAATCCCCAAAAGGGGGGATCCGTCCTTGGCACGGCTACGGCTCATCCCCGGCAAATGGCCAGGAAGTGCCGAATATTTCATTAGTATCATAAGGGTACTAGGTTGAAATATACAATTTTTTGAAAAATACGTTTTTCATACGTTTTGAAAAATACGTTTTCAAAAACGCTTTTCCACTGCAAAGTACTATAAGAGTACTTTTATTTGATAAAGTGATGGGGAAATATTGAAAGTTACTCTAGATGGTGATTGGAAACATAGTGACCTTTCCAATTCTAGAGTAACATCTTCAATATTTTTCGAAAGTAACTTATCAAATTATAAATATCATTCCAAGTTGGAGTTGAAATTAGAACTATCCAAATGGGATATTCTATTATCATTTCAAATGGGAATTATATTTTAAGAATTTTCAATGCAATGTTTTTGATCAAACCATTGGTTTTGTGTCTTTTTGCAGCATTTTAAAAGTAAAATGTCTTCCGCTTCAAAGAATATCGTCGCTGAGTTAAACAGAGGTGAAAAACTCAACGGCGATAATTACAAACTTTGGTCCATCAAGATACAATATGTTTTAGAGGAGCAAGAAGTGCTCGAAACTCTAAAGAACGTAATGATTGAACCCGAGTTGGGCACTACGGCCCAACACAGATGAGACAAGGAAGCTTTTGATGCTTGGTCTCGGAAGAACAAGATAGCGCGTATTATGTTATTAAGCAGTATGGCTGATGACATAATGCGCATCTTCCGAGAGCATGACTTAGCCATGGACATATGGTCCAAGATTGAGGAAAAGTTTGGTGGCACATCGGTGTCCAAACTTCATGCCTTAACTATAAGATTTGATTCATACAAGAAACGTCCAGATCATTCCATGGGGAAACATCTGCGACATATGGCGAATCTTATCTCAGAGTTAAAAGATGCGGGTCAAGTGCTCACTTATGAGCAACAAATCCAAGCAGTCATATGTTCCCTACCAAATGGGTGGGACCAAATGAAGATGCATCTCACTCACAATGAGAGCATCAAGACCTTCAGCGATGTTTCCAAGCACCTCGAATTAGAGGAAGAGCGGCTTGCGGCTGCCAAGCCAAGTGCAGAAGTGCACATGGTTGCTAGTTCCTCACACGGGGGGAAAGAAAAGGAAAGATCGTTCGAAGTCTACCAATAAACGTAATAAGCAACCTGAGTCTACCAAGAAACCCAAACATAAGGGTAGGCGCAAGAAATGGCACAAGAAGAAAGACTTGAAGAGGATCAAGTGCTTTAAGTGCAACAAGCTCGGTCACCATGCTCGTTCGTGTACGAGTGGAGGCGACGAGGTAACTTGTAATTATACTAGTTATATATGTGTTTCTAGTTCAATATTTCTTGTGGAATCTAATCCATTTTAGATAATTGATTCAGGTGCCACCGACCACATAGCAAGGGACAGACGGTCCTTCGTGGAGTATCACCAGATACCCCAAGCAACGAAGTGGATCTATGTAGGAAACAACACACGTGTTGAAGTGAAAGGCGTTGGGACTTGCAAGCTAGTCTTGGACAACGGCCGCACTCTCCTACTCCATGATGTTCTCTTCGCTCCAGATATTCGAAGGAATATAATATCTGTGGTCGTGTTAATGGGTCTTGGTTATAGCTGGTTTTTTCATGATTGTAAAGTGGACATGTGTTGTAATAATTCCTTAATTGGTACTGGGTATGTATTTAAAGGATTTATTGTATTAAATACAATGTATGACTCTTCATTATGTAATGAAAATTTCCTTGTTACAAATTCTTCGACTTATGAGTCTAATATAATTTGTTGGCACGCAAGGCTTGGTCATATTGGACCAAAACGAATGGATAGACTTGCCAAACGTGGCCTTCTATCCAATGTTTCAAAGGTTGAAATGTCGACCTGCGAACATTGCCTTATGGGGAAATCTTGTCGCAAGCCGTTTGGAACTGGCACAAGAGCCGAGGTTCCATTACAGCTCATCCATTCGGACATATGCGGTCCGATGAATGTCAAGACAAGACGCGGGAAGTCCTATTTCATCAGTTTTATTGATGATTTCACCCGATTCGGACATATCTATTTGATATCCCACAAAAGTGAAGCATTAACATGCTTTAAAAACTATATGAGTTTAGTGGATAATTAATTAGATCGCAAGATTAAGGTCTTACAAACCGATAGGGGCGGTGAATATTAATCAACAAGTTTTAAGGAACTTTGTAATGAAAAGGGCATAGTACATCAGGTAACTATGCCATATACTCCTCAACAAAATGGTGTTGCTGAAAGGAGAAATAGGACTTTAATGGAAATGGTCCGTTCAATAATGGCACAAGCTAACTTGCCAATCACCTTTTGGGGTGATGCATTATTAACGGCCACTTTCATTTTGAACCGCGTACCCTCGAAATCAGTTAGCTCCACTCTTTATGAGTTGTGGAACCAAAATTCTCCTGACTTAAACATTTTAAAACCTTGGGGATGTGCATCCTACGCACATATTTCCTCCAATAAGTATGGCAAACTTGGGCCAAGGGGAAGGAAATGTATCTTTATACGATACGCAGAAAACTCCAAAGGTTATGTTTTCGTTAGTCAGGAAGACAATGGATGTCTAATTGAGTTTAAGTCGAGGGATGTCACTTTCTTGGAAAACGAGTTTCCAAGACAGGGCGAGATAAGTCAGGACTTATCTCTATTTGAGATTAATGATCAAGGAGGATTACCTCATTCGAGTGGGAGAATTCTTGGTGAAGAAGAAAATACGTTTCAAACTTCTCCAATGGATGATACGAATGACACTAATCCTATTCCATACAGGAATAATGATCCAAGTGGGAGCATTTCTAACGACATTCCAAGTGGGAGTGATATTAGAATTGATCTAAATTCGAGTCAACAAGGACTTGAAGAATCTCAATTACGACGTAGTAGTCGTACAAGGCTGGCTCCTCTAAGATTTGAGGATGAATTTCAGCAAACCTTTATGACTTTACTACAAGATGATGACGAGCCTGCTACTTTCAAACAGGCCGTATCATGCCCTGTGAAAGACAAATGGATGGAAGCGATGAAGGAAGAGTTGGAATCCATGAAAGTTAACCAAGTCTGGGACTTAGTTGACTTACCCAGAGGACGTAGAGCTTTTGGGAACAAATGGGTTCTCAAGATCAAGCATAAGGCTGATGGCTATATTGACAGATATAAAGCTCGCCTTGTCGCGAAAGGTTTTACGCAACAGGAAGGGATAGACTACGAAGAGACCTTCTCACCTATTGTCTGTTTTACCTCGATTCGCCTGATTCTGGCAATGGTGGCTTGCTTAGACCTCGAATTACATCAGATGGATGTAAAGACTGCCTTTCTCAATGGAGAATTGGACGAGGAGATCTATATGGAACAACCAACAGGGTTTGTAAAAGAAGGAAACGAACATAAGGTTTGTAAACTTCGTAAATCCATATATGGTCTTAAAAAATCCTCGAGGCAATGGTATATACGATTTCAAGAAGTTGTCTTATCAAATGGTTTTTCCATGCTTGATGAAGATAACTGCGTATATATCAAGAGGATTAAAAGCAAGTACGTTATTATGTCTCTTTATGTAGATGACATTTTAATAACCGGAAATGACAAGGGCTTTGTGATGGATATCAAGGCTTGGCTTTCATCAATTTTTGAGATGAAAGACATGGGAGAAGCCGCATATATCCTTGGAGTTAAGATTTCAAGGAATCGTTCGAAGAAACTTCTTTCTCTTTCACAGGAGACTTATATAAAGAAGGTTTTAGAATGTTTTAATATGCAGGACTGCAAGTCCATTGATACTCTTATAAGCAAGTGCGATAATTTATGTCTGAAATCATGTCCAAAGAACCAAAAGGAAAAGGAAATTATGGAAAAAGTTCCGTATTCCAGTGCCGTTGGTAGTCTTATGTACGCTATGATGTGTACAAGACCGGACATCTGTTTTGCCGTTGGAATGGTAAGTCGTTACCAATCCAAACCAGGGCAAGTACACTGGAAAGCGGTTAAGAGGATAATGCGGTATCTCAAAGGAACTGCAGACTATGCTTTATGCTATCAAGGAGATGCCTTGAGGCTCGAAGGCTACACTGATGCTGATTGGGCGGGTGATCTCGATGAGCGACGATCGACCTCAAGATATGTTTTTCTACTCGGATCCGGTGCAATATCCTGGAGTAGAAAGAAACAATCCTGCATCGCACTTTCAACTATGGAAGCCGAGTTTGTAGCATTTAGCATGGCAGTCCAAGAGGCTGTTTGGCTTAGGAAGTTCTTAGATAGGCTTATTGATGTAAATGACTCAGGTGCTGTACCAATACACAGCGACAGTCAAGCATCTATAGCCTATGTCAAAGATCCAAAATTCCATTGTAAGGCCAAACACATAGATATCTGCTACAAATTTGCAAAAGACTATGACAAGACCAAGAAGGTAGACATAAGGTACATATCTACGCATGAGATGATAGCGGATCCGCTTACGAAGGCGATCCCCAGAGATGTGTTTTATAAACATTTATCATCTCAAAGATTGCGTAAGAGCTGAGTTGTACCAATGTAAATTCTCATGTCTGTAAATGATCAAATTTAATAAAAGAATAAGTTCTTTTTAACATTGCATATGATTTTCTTAAGAAATGTTTGTATACATTTTTGAAATCTCAGCTGAATTCTAGTATGTCGGACAGATTAAGGTTGGCTCTCTCACATGAGCAACCGCCTTTATTTTATCAGACGGGTAAAATAAAGATGAGACCTGTTTAAAGTCAAAATCGTCAGACGGACGATTTAGAGTCATGACCTAAATAAAATGGTCGTATGAAAGATCTGCATCATATGGATGTTTTCAAAAGATCTAAGAGGATTTTGAAATCCTATCTGTCATATGCGGGATGTGAGTCCAGAAGATTATTTGAGTAGTAAAAGGGACTCAAAGTCAGACATTGTGGTGTCTGGTTATCATCCTCACAACATCATTAAGACATACGCTCTCTGGGAAAGGAGTGATGTTGTAATACGTATTCATACTACGTATGCATTTTGACCATTGGGTTAGAATAGTAATTGTGTTTACTATTATGTGAGACCCAAAGACCACATGGGTCTTAACTCGTTACCCTTATGGACTCTAATTGATTCCTTAAGATTTGACTGGGTGATTGCTATCTTAGCATGTTGCTTATGGACTATGGTTAATTCAGTCCGGCGGGGCATGTTAGAAAAGCGAGTCAAGTCAAGATCAAAAGGATCGCAAGAAAAGGAAGATTAATTTCATATTCACATTTGGACTTTAGAGATTCAAAGCTGGCCAGCCAATTGTAATCCAGATGGGATTCAATTGTTGAATATAAAGTATAAGAAATATGAAGAAATAATCTAGGGTAAAGCATGCGTTGATCTACTCAACTTTGCAGCTCGAGGGGTGTTGCGTATCTCTAACAAGTGTACAACAGCGGACTCTATGCGCATGACGGTCACACGGCCTATTTCTCGGTATGATAAACATAAGAGTTAAAGGAAAGATGTTTCCTTACAATCCCCTCAAGTGTGAGTGGGAGATGTTGGATATGGACGACATGAATACACCCATGAGGGGATGTGTGAGGGTATACGGACCTCAGATGTCGCGTGCACGAAGGCGTGCACGAAGGGAACCTTTTCTCGTGTGAAAAGGACCACTCGATAAGTGGAAAAAGCCACTCGATAAGTGGAAAAAGTCACTTTATAAGTGCATAAAGGCACTTGATAAGTGAATGAAGAAGAGGATAAATGAATGTGCTAATATAGGCTAATAAGCTTATAATTGGTTATTTCCTACAATAACTACCCCTAAAGCCTATAAATAGGACCCAAGGGTAAGGCATTCATTCCACACTTTCCATGCCATAAGTTTGCATAAGGCATCTTATGTTCTTCTTCTCCCTTCCATTAAAATCCTCTTCTAGTTAGAGATTTAGGCGGTGAAACTCTGCTTCGATCCTCTGTGACGAAGTATCGACCGTTGTGGCGAATCCGAGGGCGAAGTTACGAGATTACGGTGTCGCATACGCTAGCGTAAGTCTCGACTTTATTATTCGATCCTAACGTCCTTGATTTGTTAGGATCCTACAGTTCTAGCATGATGCAATGACATGGCGGTTAAAGTAAGAGTGCAACAAGTAAAGTAAAGTACGAGCATGGCATGGCATGGATGTCAAATTTTACATGAACAAGCACAAGTATAAAGACAAGTCTAGTAAGCACCTCGTGTACAGAGATTACGCCTTTTGGCTAGAGTGGCTGCATGGGCCAACTCCTAAGCTCAAGTGATCGCTTATCCCTACCCCTCCACGTGTATCGGGCATTGGCTTTTGACCAACACATGAGGCCCGCTTCTGGATCACGAGCCAGGAAGTGTTTTATCATGATGGCATAGGGGTGCACCTAGCCGGACAAGGAAGTACAAGTACAAGTATTGTAGCGTGTGCTACGAATGCAACAATCAACTTGGATGACATGTAAGATGCAATGCATGGCAGTTAAAAGTGCATACAGATAAGGAATTTAAACGTGACAGATATCAATGCATGCATGACATGTCAGGGTGTCAGATCTAGCTTCGTTGTCAAGCCAGATCTTAAAATTGCGTCTAGACAGCTATCATTTCATTGTCTAGTCTCTTTTACGCTAAAAACAAGGAAGTGGCCTAAAAACATGGCCCTAAGCAAGAATTGGCAAGTTTCACTTGCCTGCAGTACAACGTCTGAAAAACACCGTCCAACGGGTCCAAAGTCACAAGTAACCTACGTGCACAAGTCCACCGGCCTACATCCGTTTTATTAATCTTGATTAGTGAATTCTAAAACATTTAAAACACTTTAAAAACATTGATTTTATTCTTGATTAGCAGGCAATGGGTTGGGGGTCCTAGGGGTGCAAAGCGTTACCTCAACACGACGCGAAAGCTACACTGGCGTCGGGTAGCGACGCCAGGGGTTGGAATAAAAGAACACGCTCCAAGTCCTGATTCCAGAATATATTCCTCGCTAAAAAGATCAGAGCAGCAACCGGAGCAACGAATCCAGATTCCAAACCTAGCATGTGCGACGACGGGCTACGGCGTATCGCAACGTCGTAAACGGCAAATCGTCGGAGAGAACGCACCTAGGTGGGGCCCACAGTAGTCCTAGGGACCAATAGGGGACCCACAATACCTCTGGAGAACTTGGGGTGCCCACAGTGGCAAGTGGTGCAGGAGTTGCGACGTTGCGACGAACGTCGCTCGGTCAGACACAAGCCGGTGCAGGAGATTGGCTCGGTCAGACACAGCGGGCGGCTGTGCAGCGTAGCATGGTGCGGAGCGGGGGTCGGGGCTCTCGGTCGGTGCGGGCGGACGAGCGTTGCAACGTTGCAACGTTGCAACGAAGCGGGTGCAGGTGGTTGCTTTGGTCGGTGCGGGTGGGCGCCTCGGTCAGACACGGGGCGAAGCGGGCGAACAGAGCGGGCGATGGTGCGGTGTGGTGCGGGCGCTGAGCGGGCGGGGTCTCTCGGTCTGACCGAGAGGATCTCTCGGTCGGACACGGTGATGCGGAGTGGGCGATGCAGCGGGCAGCTGTACGAAGCTGGGAGCGCTTGGTGCGGGGGCGGCTGTCGATCGGTGCGGGAGATTTGGGGCGGTTTCCTCGGTCGGTGCGGGGGCTTGGCTGTCGCAATGTTGCGACGAATCGTCGAAAGTGGGTTTTTTAGTTTTGGAAGCGGCTAAGGTTAATTTCTTGCGAAAATAGGTCTTCCTAGGTATTGTTTATGTAGTGTAGAGGGGTTGACTTGGTCTAGGGCTAATCCTAATGGGATTAGGAGTTTAAAAATATTTAAAATTCAAATCTCTCTTTCCTAATCATATAGGGATTGGGTGCGGCCAAGATAGGGGCTAAGATTTGGCTCAAAAAAAAATTTTAACGTTTTAAACTTAAATAATTTTATTTGGCCGAAAATAATTTAAAACGTAGCTATTAAAAATATTTTAAACCTTGCTAAAAATATTAAAGTGGTCAAATAAACTCCAAAAATAATAAAATAAATATCAGGGTGATCGTGGCGACGAGAGAAAGGTAACTAAGAAGATGGATCTCAATTTCGACGTCGGACGATTAAACTAAAAATAGAAACGTCTCACGTCAAAAGTGAAAATCACAACGTCTCTTCGAATAAGATCAAATCGTGGGAAAACGACCCGAGAAATGTCATTCCAAATTAGTGCCACAATTTAATACTCTCAGAGACGTTCACAACGGCATATCACACTAAAGTGTTCACAAACAAACAAAGTCTAAAATAAACACGTGCACGGTCAAAAGCACGTGCACGAACAACGTACAACAAAAAGTGGTCGTTACAGCTTGCCCCGGAGTCTTTACTTAAGGGGGGAGCAAGCGTGTAGCTTGGCCCATGCCCTTCTCTAGTTTGAGTGGCGAGGATGGATCCTGCCCCGGAGTCTTTATAGGGGGGAGGGAGCCGTAGCTCGGCCCGTGCCCTTTTCTCCAGTTTGGGTGGCGAAACTTTCTAGGCTTGCCCTGGAGTCTTTACTTGAGGTGGGGAGTGAGCGCGTAGCTAGGCCCGTGCCCTTCTCCGGTTTGGGTGGCGAGGACGGATCCTGCCCCGGGGAATTCGTAGAGGGGGAGGGAGCCGTAACTTGGCCCGTGCCCTTTTTCTATAGTTTGGGTGGCGAAGCTTTCTAGGCTTGCACTGGAGTCTTTACTTGTGGGGGGAGCGAGCGTGTAGCTCGGCCCGTGCCCTTCTCCAGTTTGGGTGGCAAGGACGGATCTTGCCCTGGAGGCTTTGTAGGGGGAGGGAGCCATAGCTCGGCCCGTGCCCTTTTTCTCCAGTTTGGGTGGCGAAGCTTTCTAGGCTTGCCCCGGAGTATTTACTTGAGGGGGGAGTGATCGCTCTGGGATGTAACCCCAAAGAACGGTTGTAGTTTTACCGCAAGCGCACGGTATAGCAGCGAGTGGGTTATCGAACACAGGGAGGACGAATGACCGTGCTTGTTCCTATCAACCTGGCTATTTAAGAAGAGAGAAAATTTGTCGTTGGCGATCCTGTCACAATCGTCAGACAAAGTACGGAAATATCAAATCAAATAAAGGACGTCTAGGGAATGGGGAATTCCCTCTACTCACCATATTTCGTAAAAGTGGTTCATCGGTATCAAAATCGCTAGAATAAGATTTTGGATGAACTAGTTGCAACTGAATGTAGAACCAAGCTCACGCTCTCGCGCTGTTGCCGGTCTATAGCTATCCTAGGTTCGGGTCCAATCTCTTGCAAACCCTAGCCTAGGGAAGCTAGCATTAGGATCAACATCATCATTCAATCGCGCACCGAGCCCAATCCCTTGCAAACTTGGCCCGCGACCTAGTTTGGGATAGTTCCTACCCGTCCAATCTCTTGCAAACAGGTATCAGCACGGAATTGGAACCGGAAACCCTAGTATCGGTCCAATCTCTTGCAAACCGATACTACGGAAATTCGATTCCAACCCAATTCGGATTTCTAGGGTTTCCTATCGAATTGGGATCCAATCTCTTGCAAATCCCAATCGATGTGAATTCCTAGCCATCCGTAGTAAATCGATCCCAATCTAATCCCTAATAGCAATTCTAGCAAAATTCCTACCAATTCATCACAATCATGAAATAGGGCTTGTAGGGTACATCCCCACGCCCCAAGACGTGACGACTACTCACAATTCATAGCAAGATCACAAAAATAATCAATGAAATAAGCAATAGAATTCATCACAATATTGAGATATGCAATTAAAATAGAATTTTTAGAGAAAAGAAAACACAAACCAATGGAGTTCTTCAAATAATTCCACAAAAATCAACTTTTGTCTCTTCTCCAATCTCAAGAATAAAGCTAAAAAGTAAATCTAAAAGGCTACAAAAATCTAAGAGAAAAGCTCTCTTAAACTAGGGTAAAAACAGGGGTTAAATACCCCCCAAAATCGTCCAAAAACTCTGACCAAAATACCCCTGCGCAGCCTGTTTTCCGCAATTTTCGCTACAGGCAGCGCGTCGCACTCGGCCGAGTGACAAAAGTCGCTTGGCCGAGTGAAAACCCTGTAAATTTCCAGTAAGTCTCGATCTTCAGGGGTCTTCACTTCGGGGGCGGCTCGGCCGAGTGAGTTGTCGTCACTCGGCCGATGGCTTCATGGTACTCGGGCGGTCGGGATTATCCACTCGGCCGAGTGGGTCTTCTGAAGCTCAGGCAGCCGAAAAACAGTAACATGGCGATTTTTGAATGGCTTCGTCTGGGCGCCACTCGGGCGGACGGGGTCTCGTCACTCGGCCGATGTGGTATCCGTCGCTCGACCGAGTGCACGTATGAATCGTGTCTGATCTGGTCGGCCGAGCGTTGTCTCGCTGGTCGGCCGAGTGACTCCTTCACTCGGCCGAGTGGGACACTAAAATGCCCAGATTGCTTGTTTTGGCCTCCTCGTCGCTCCTGCGATGTCCGTTCTTCTTCTGCTCCTCTCCAACAGCAAAATACCACTCGGGGAGGTCGTCGGTGACCCTCTGGAGTAAGCGCATCTCGAGATCACTCCAAATCGCGCCAAAACACCTGAAATGCGACAAAAACAACAAATCGTGAAAAGCATCGCAATATCGTCGATATATCGTGAAAAACATGATTTGGGCAATCTAAATGGCATGCAAACATGCGGTAAAAAAGTGTAAAATAAGGAGTGATCAAAATCCCCCAAGCTTGCCTCTTACTCGTCCTCGAGGAAGATAAGTAAAAGGAGAACCCGGTGGATTCGGAAAACGAAAACGGCGAAAAAATGAAAAATGAAAAACGGAGAAGAATGAAAAACGAAATAAAAATAAAGAAGAAAGAAAGAAGCGATGAGGTAAGCTGCTAGATCATTTCCTCAGGACGTGGGTTCCGCTTACTCATATAGCATGCACTGAACGAAAAACACATGTCAAAGAATTTTATTTCGATATCATAGTATAATAGTGCAAATAGAAATAGAAAACCCACGAACAACAATATAATCATGAAAAAAGGAATGATCTTAGAATTAACATCGTCTGAATCATTTAAAGCGGTATACAAATCACAGATCACACACTTTTCAATTGAAAATTTTCTATCAGGAGTATAAGAGTACCACACTATAGAATAGAGAGAATAGAAAAGTATGGATTTCATGATATGAATGCTAGGCTTAGATTTCTGGATGTCGTAAAGCTAAGAATAATCTCATTGAGTATAGAATATTACTTAGCCTAGGTTGTCGTGCAACGTCAAGTAGTCACTCTCTCACACATCAATGGATCCCCTCCCCCAAGCTTGTCTATAAGCGTGGTGGCATAAAAAATATTTACATCCCCATTCTTATAAAGCTCCAAAAGCAATGAAAATGAACACGAAAAGAGAGAAGAAAGAAAGAAAGTGAGATGGGGTCTCTTATTGAGGATTTTTCCTCTTTTCTTTTTCTTTTTCTCCTTTTTTTTTGTTTTTCTTTGTTTTTTTTGATGTAATGGCATATATGCACAACGATCCCAACTCAAAGAGAGATAATGATATACAAGAATATTTTCTCTTTTCTCCTTTTTTTCTTTTTCTCCTTTTTTTTCTTTTTTTTCTTTGAATAAGAAATTTGGAGCTAGGAATTAATAGCTGGGTAAATGACATATAATAGGATCGCTAAGGGGAGATTCACCAATGATTTTAAAAGTAGAGAAATGATGTTCAAGATTTGTGTAGAAAGAAATGAATATATCTCTCGGTTCACTCTATAAGACATGCACGACAACTTCAGCAGAGTAATATAATCTACTCAGTTTCGATCACAAAAAAGCTAACTAATCCAGATTTATCATAGCTAACATCATTCAATCATCCTGAAGTGAAATGTACAATTCATGCATATAGAAGTGATATAGGAAAAGAAATCGGTACTCCAGATATAGGCATTCAATGCGTGAATCTTGGTGTGTTTTCTGTGATAGCATACATATGAATGTTCAGACTCAGCTAATAATAAAATTTCATCCATTTTCATGTGGAAAAAGTGTGGGTTACTATCTCTAGATGCAAGGCAAGTCATAGCATATGATATCAGAAATAAAGTCTAAGACATGACTAATATAGCATGCAAATAGAGTAAGCTAACCCCACGTCATCATCATCACAGAAAATTCATCTCTAGCATGAGATGAAAAAGAAAGAAATAAAGATAAAGGGAAAATAGAACTATTTACAATGCGGCACGCAGAAAAATAAGAAAAACGTGATGCATGGTAAAATGAGAAAAAATGATGAAATAAGTGCAAAAGCGGAAAATGGCGTGAAAAACTAAAAATAAAGGTGGCAAACCGAAAAAGATCGTGAGAACTCACTCCCCCAAGCTAAATGGCACAGTGTCCTCAATGTGCAAAGTGGGGCACACCGAGAGACAAGTAAAGGGAGGGGAAAGTAAGGGTGCATGCATGATGGTAAAATGAAAATAAAAAGAAAAATAAAGAAATGAAAATATGATGCGGACATGATGCAAGCACAGATAGGAGTGATACGGATATATAGATGTGTCACCAAAAACTCTACCTCTTTCCCAGAAAAGATATATAAAGATATGGTCGACATGAGAATCCCAAAAGTAAGTGAGGGGAGGGGGTGGACAAAAGGCAACAGGACCCAGCAGAAACGGGCAGTACGACGGCAAAAATAATCGATGGCATCAAGGGTGCCTAAGAAGGTGGTGCTGCGCCGTCTCCGTCCCGAGGCAGAAGTGGTGGCGGTGGCTGGACAGGCCGCTGAGCGGGTGTGGATGTGGAAGTGGTAGCAGGCTGAGTGTGTGTGGAAGTGTGGGTGGGAACCTGCTGGGTGGGTGGGGGTACGGGGGGGAGACGCTCCAGGACCTGGGTAAGACAGTAGTGAATCTGCGGGAGCAGGTCGAAGCGGCCAGCCATCGCAGAGACGGTGGAGGGCAGGGTCCTAAGGTCGCCTCTGAGGCCACTCACCGCCCCCTCTAGAGCACGAATGCTCTGAAGTACAGTGTCAGGGGGAGGTGGTGCAGAGGGACGCACCGGGTGGGGCTGTGCAGGGCGGGGCTGGCGTACTCGGGTCGCGTATGTGACGGGCTCAGCGGGGAAGGGAACAAAAGGTGCTGCACTCGCAAACGTGGGCCTGGCCTCAGTGTGAGGCCGGGGCACCGGCTGGTGAGAAGTGGAGGCAGCGGCAGCGAAAGAAGAGTGCAAAAGTGGCAGCGAGGCGGCCAGAGAGTTCAGTGGCACAGAAGTGTGGACAGACGCCACGACACTCTCAGAAAATACAGCAGCAGTGGAAACAGAGGGCTCTTCGCACTCAACTACAGTCAGCGGGCGCTCGGGTGGGGCAGAAGAAACAGGCTCAGCAGACAGAGGGCCAGTGGTGGTGGTGACAGCCGCGGAAGCAGTGGAGGTGGGCTCAGCTAAGGTACTCCCGACACTGACAGAGGTGGGGACAGAGGTGTCAGGAGCAGCGGAAACATCAGGTATAGGCTGAGGGGCCACGGGGTCAACAGGGGCGGCAGGCTCGGCAGGGGCGACAGGGTCTGCGGGGGCAGCGTGGGCCTGCTCGGCCTCCTAGGCCTCGAGCACGTAAGCAGCGGGGATAAGAACATCCATCGCAGGGAGCCATTCCACGTGGGCTGGTGCAATCTGAGTCCGAGCTGGGCTCGGAAGAATCATGTAATCGGCACCGCAAGGGCCGTGCAACCAGACCCAGTGACGCTCACCGTGCGGACGAAGCATCTTCATCCGGGCCATAACATCGATCGACAGAGAAGTGGGGCCCGATACTCGTCGCAGGTCGTCAGGGAAGTCCTCGCCGGTCATAAGGGCAAGCAAGGTGATCAGGCCGCCGCAGCATATCGGTGAGCGAGCGCCCACCGATACAATGATGCGGTCCAAAAAAACAAGCCGCGACATCAATCACGACAGCGGGGACAAGCTCATCGCCATCCCTAGATAGAGCTCTGGGACGTGTCATCGCGTAGAGCATGTAGAGCTCTGGCGTAGACATCGTGCACGGCTCATATCTGGCCAAAAAGGTCGTCGCCATAAGGCGCTGAGCAATACGGAGGCAGGGATGGACAATGGCCGAGGCCTTGGCCCTACTAGGGTCAAAGGCAGCGTGAAGACCCGTAATCCGGGCCCAGAAGGCACCGGCATCGAGGGAAGGTGGGGGGATATTGTCACGCCCCGCTTCCCAAAAAGGTCAGAGGCGAAGCGTGACTAAGGCCCGCTTAGGCCAGGGCTAAGAGCCCGGACCCAATAAGCGTCTGTGATATTTCAAACGAAGGAAACAGGTCCCTGCAAGTTAGTACAGAAACAACAAAGTATTGAAAAGAGATATCATTTCATTTTATTCCAAATAAAACATCCAAAAGTACTGAGAGTCTAAAACGCCCGAAGGCTACAACTGCAGAAAAGGAAACTACTGGTGCAAGCACCCAACCTAGACAAGGAAAACAACAGGTGCTACCCACCCAATCTAAACTGGAACAGAAATCTGGATTAGCAACAAGAGGCCTCTAACTCTGGTCCTCCTCCGGGTCGTACTCCGGATCAACGTCCTCCGGCTCTCTGTCAGCTGGCAAGTCCGCCTCGTCAACGTACTCTGGCTCAACACCTGACGTACAGCACCAAAAGAAGGAACTGTACGTCAGGTCAGGTCTACAAAAAGGGTTAGACCAAACTGCAAGTGTATAAACTTTTAGACAACGTTTTACTGGTTGATTAGCATGCTGGGGTTACAACAAGTACAAGAGAAGTAACGTAGCAGGAAAGTAAAAACGTAGCAGGCAGTAGTCGTAGCGTGTGCTACCGACTACGGGACTAGCCTAAAGGTGTCAGGACAAGACGAAGACAGACAAGACAAGTAGGACACGACACGTCACGACACGACACGACACGAAGGGTTCACGCCTTACGGGTTGAGGGGGATCAGACCCTCTCCCCGTGCGCACGCTCAACCCTACCCCAAACCCCAGAACTCAGGACAGGAAGCACGGAGATCACTTTCGCAAGGAAAGCACCTGAAACGCCCGAAGGCTTTTTGTAACACGGAGATCACTTCCGCTCGGGAAGCATCTGAAACGCCCGAAGGCTTTTTGTAACACGGAGATCACTTCCGCTCGGGAAGCATCTGAAACGCCCGAAGGCTTTTTGTAACACGGAGATCACTTCCGCTCGGGAAGCATCTGAAACTTCGAAGGCTTTTTGTAACACAGTGACAAGACACGACCAGTGTGTATAACAGCAACAAGACACGACCAGTGTACGGGAGAGTTATTCTAGGGTGTCCACACGCATGCACACACATGATAGCCTACAGCATCAAAAGTTGTTGTTGTCAGGCTCAGACTTCGTCGTCAAGTCTGAGCCGTCGGAGTCGTCCCGGACGCTATCATTTCACGTCCGGTTCTATTTGTTCACAATCTAACAGTTCTAACCAACTAAGGCCTAAGCACGGCCAAAAAGTGCAAGTGGATACACTTGCCTGCGATGGCGAGTGTGTCGTCCTCCCAAAGCGTCTCGTCCAGTCGTCGCATCCGTGGTAGTCCGTCTGAAATATCGCCACGGCGACGATGTCAGGTCTCAAATTTATCAAACCCTATTAGGTTTCATTTCTAGGTTTTCGGGACTATCCTATTCGTCAAAAGTCACTTTTTTGATGTTCAGCCTAATCGACGATCTATCCTATATGCACAGTCAGCAAAGTCCGCTCGTCGATTTTCTATGTTCAAACAACATTTTACAGAAGCTGGAAAGTAAATTTAGTTCAAGTTGACGGTTTTTAGTTTAGGGTACAGTCAGCTATTGTGGGGGTTTCTACAAGTTTCGGGGAACCATCCTGAACCGGAGTTTGCTGTAGATTGGATGTCGGGTCTGATCGGAGAACTCCTCAGCTTCAGATCTGGTCCTCGCACGTCTCTCCAAAAGTTCGAACTTGCGACGAAGGCCTACGACGTGTCACAACGTCGTAGACGGCAAATCCGCGAAGTAGCACGTCCAAGTGGGGCCCACAGCAGTGCTAGGGGTCCAAGGGGGCCCACAACACCTCAGGAGCACTTGGGGGGCCCACCACAGAAGTTGGTGTGGGAGAAACCCACTTGCGACGAAGTTCTGTCGGTCGTTCTCCTTCGGTGCGAGGGTTTCTCTCGGTCAGACCGAGAGAAGCTCTCGGTCGTGCACTGGCGATGCGGGGGGGCTCGGGCACAGCGTCGGTGCGAGGGAATTCGTCGGTCAGATCGACAGATCCCGTCGGTCGTGCGCTGCGGGTGCGGGCGAAGCGGCGGTGCGATGCAGCGGGGCGGCCTCTCGGTCAGACCGACAAAGCGGGTCGGTCGGGCGCTGGCGATGCGGAGCGGAGCGGTGCGGGCGGCTGTGCGGAGAAATCCCTCGGTCAGACCGAGAGATAGCCTCGGTCGGAGCGGGCGACAGCGGGGGGGGCGATGCAGCGGTGCGCTGCAAGCGGCGATGCGGGGGGCTGCTCCGGTCGTGCGCTAGGATTTGCGGGGGAGAGCTCCGGTCGTGCACGTTGCGATCGTCGCAACGTTGCGACGAAGCTTTGGAAGAGGAAACGGCGGCTAGGGTTTTGAGCAATGACGAAATAACTTTGCCTAGGGCTAATTTAAATAGGTTAGAGCTAGGTTTAGGGTTAGGGTTCGGAAAAATGTAATTAAAATAATTTAAAATACTTAATTTAGTTAAAATTACTCTCCTCTCCCTCACGCAAAATGGGTGCGGCCAAAAATTCTAATATTTTGCCAAAAAATTCCTTAATACGTTATTATAATATAGGAATTTTATTGTAATTAAAACTCTTATAAAAATAGGTTTTAAAATTGTTTAAAACTTTCAAAAAAATGGAAAATATGTCAAATTAAGTCCAAAAATTATAAAATAATTATGGGGTGTTCTAGATGACTAAAGAAAGATAGTGGAGAAGACGGATTTAAATTTCGATGTAGAGAGATGAAACTAAAATTCGTAACGTCTCGCATCAAAACAGAAAGTCGCGACGTCACGTCAAATAAGATAGCATCGCTAAAGAACGACTCGAGATATGTTGTTACAAAGTTATTCCACAATCTAATACTTCCAGAGACGATCACGTCGATATATCACTCAATAATATTCAAAATCAAATAAAGTCAAAAATAAACACGTGCACCATCAAGAGCACGTGCACAAAGAAAGTACGATCGGAAACCGACCGTTACATCCTCCCCAACTTAGAAATGATTCCGTCCTCGGAATCAACATCAAGCATTGCTGGGAAAAAGATGCGGGAAGCGCCCGCTCATATCATCCTCACGCTCCCAGGTGGACTCTCCAGGCGATCCGTGACGCCACATCACTCTCACCAGGTCGACTATCTTATTCCTCAACTGCTTCTGTCGACGGTCCAAGATCTGCACAGGCTGCTGGTCATATGTCAGGTCCGGTCGAACCGTAATCTCCGAGAAATCGACCGTGTGTGACGGATCACTGACGTACCGACGTAGCTGAGATACGTGAAATACGTCGTGAACACCCTCCAAAGATGGTGGCAGAGCAAGGCGATAGGCCACTGCTCCCACACGCTCTAGCACGTCAAATGGCCCAATATACCTCGGACTCAGCTTGCCCTTCTTCCCAAAACGAATAACTCCGCGGTTCGGAGAAATCTTCAGGAAGACGTGATCTCCAGGCTGGAACTCCAAAGGTCTCCTCTTGGCATCTGCCCAATGCTTGAAGCGATCCTGTGCAACTCTAAGCTTCTCCCTGATGTCCCTCACGACATCCACAGCTGCAACTATCATCTCCGGACCCAACAGCTCCTGATCTCCGATGTCATCCCAGCTCAGTGGCGATCGACATTTCCTTCCATATAAGGCAGCAAACGGCGCCATGCCAATGCTCGCCTGGTAGCTGTTGTTATATGAAAACTCCACCAAGTGAAGATGGTCCTCCCATGATCCCTTCAAATCGAGCGTACAAGCTCGCAGCATATCTTCCAGAATCTGAATAGTCCTCTCGGACTGGCCATCAGTCTGCGGGTGGTACGCCGTGCTGAAACTCAGACTGGTACCCAAATGCTCCTGCAGACTTCTCCAGAACTGAGACGTGAACCTCGTGTCTCGGTCAGACACAATGCTCACGGGGACTCCATGTAAGCGTACAATCTCCTGCACGTACACGGTCTACGTCACGACTATTTCAAAGAGAAAATCAAAATAGAAGTAAAAGTGGAACGGAATTTTACCTCCAGATATTTCCTCGCCAAAGCCTCCGTAGACTGACCCACTCGGAAAGGGATAAAGTGCGCAGACTTGGTCAACCGATCCACGATCACCCAAACTGCGTCGTTCTGTCGCGGGGTCCGTGGTAAACCAGTCACGAAGTCCATCATAATATGTTGCCACTTCCACTCTGGAATGGGAAGCGGTTGCAACAACCCAGCAGTACGATGGTGCTCAGCCTTCACCTGTTGGCATATCAAACACTTGGCAACGCTCCGTGCCACACTCCTCTTCATGCCAATCCACCAATAATTCAGACGGAGGTCCTTATACATATTGGTGCCTCCAGGATGTATAGAATATGGCGAGCTATGAGCCTCGCTCAACAGCTCCTCACGAACATCACCTGCAGGTACAAAGAGTCTACTGCCGTACCGCAGCGAACCATCCTCATGAATCACGAACTTCGTCCGTAGTCCAGCTTCGACCTGCCTCCTGATCCTCTGCAGCTTCGGGTCTCCTGCCTGTGCTGCCTTGATCTGATCCACGATCGTGGACTGAATCTGCAAATTCATGAACGAACGAACCACACCAGGTAGGACAACCTCCAAATCCATCTCCCTCAGCTCCTGCTGAATCCTCCAGTCTGCTGCAAGCATCATCGTAGTAGGAAGTCTACTCAAGGCATCCGGCACTACGTTCACCTTCCCCGGATGATACTGCAAATCAATCTCGTAGTCAGCCATGAGCTCTAACCATCGCCTCTGACGCATGTTGAGCTCCTTCTGCGTAAAGATGTACTTCAAGATCTTGTGATCGGTGAAAATCTTCACACTCTCACCTAGCAAGAAGTGCCTCCAAATCTTCAGTGCAAAAATCACTGCTGCCAACTCCAGATCGTGCGTCGGGTAATTCTTCTCATGAGTCCTCAACTGACGAGAAGCATACACGACCACGTGGCCATACTGATGCAAGACGCATCCTAGGCCCTTCCCTAATGCATCACAATAAACTTCGAAGCCTCCGCTTCGATCCGGTACTGCCAACACCGGTGCCGTGGTCAATCTCGCCTTCAAGATACTGAAGGCCTCCACACAAGCATCTGACCAAATAAACTCCTCGTCCTTCCTCGTCAGCTTCGTCATCGGCTCAGCAATCTTCGAGAAATCTTTAATGAACCGCCGATAATAGCCTGCTAAACCAAGGAGGCTCCTGATGTCGGACACTGATTGCGGAGTTGGCCAATCTCTGACTGCTCTAACCTTCTCCGGATCCACAGATATGCCATCACCGGACACCACGTGTCCCAGGAATGCGAATCTGTCCAGCCAGAACTCGCACTTAATATACTTGGCATAAAGCTTATGTCTCCTCAGCGTCTCCAGCACTGTCCTCAAATGACAGCTGTGCTCCTCCTCAGACTTCGAATAAATAAGAATGTCGTCAATGAAGATGACAACAAACTTGTCCAGGAAGTCATAGAATATTAAATTCATCAAATTCATGAACACAACCGGCGCATTGGTCACGCCAAACGGCATGACCACGAACTCATAATGTCCGTACTTCGTCCGGAAAGCCGTCTTCTGAACATCGTCCTTCTTTACCTTCAACTGGTGGTATCCACTCCTCAAGTCCAACTTCGAGAAGACTCTCGAACCTCCAAGCTGGTCAAAGATATCGTCGATGCGTGGCAGCGGATACTTATTCTTTACGGTGACAGCATTCAATCCTCGATAGTCCACGCACATCCTGCGGGACCCATCCTTCTTCTTTACAAGCAAAACTGGTGCACCCCACGGTGACACACTAGGGTGGATGAAACCCTTCTGCAGCAACTCATCCAACTGCTTCCGCAGTTCCTCGAGCTCAGCGGGGGCCATACGGTACGGCGCCTTCGATATCGGTTGCGCTCCCGGCATAAGATCAATTCCAAACTCTAAAGCTCTGTCGGGTAGCAAACCTGAGATATCCTCCGGGAAGACGTCGTCGAAGTCTCTGACGACTGCTGGTCTCTCGATCTCCATCTCCATCTGCATGGCTGTAACAATCGGCACCTCCCGCTTGGCCCGAAATCTGATGGGCCCAAGCGACTCATCCCTGCTGCGGAACTCGAACTCCGGATGACCTGGAATCCGAAACAACACCCTCTTGCTGTGACAGTCGATTAAGGCGTGGAAATCTCCCAACCAATCGATGCCAAGAACGACATCGAAATGTGGCAGATCGTGGACAATGAAATCTGCAAAGAGCTCGTGTCCACTGATCACTAAAGAAATCGATCGACATCCCAAATTTACCGTCACCACTCCGTTCCCTGTGGTAATGTCCCAACACTTAGGGAGTGTATGGGTGGGGATAGAGTGCTTTGTTGCAAACCTCCGGGATATGATGCACATAGATGCACCGGAGTCGAACAAAGCCAAGGCTGGGTGAGAGGACACTAGAATGGTGCCTAAGATATAAGGGGACTATGGTCAAATCAAACTATTCTAATCAACAAGTCAAGCAAGCAACGCTAATAACAAGATCTAAACTATGAAATGAAAAACTAGAATCAAGAGTTACCTGCTATAACTCCATCCAGATCCTCAGTCTCAACAGCAGTCATGGTATACGCCGGGCTCTGGGGCAGTGCTGCTCTCTGATACATCTGCCTCTGTGGCGGTAAAGGTGGTCCACGAGCAGCAGGTCCTCTCTGAACTGGAGCAGGCGCTCTCATCTGCAACGGGGCTGGCGCTCCAACTACGGCATGACGAGCTCTCGGGCAATCCTTCGCAGCATGCGAAGCATCTCCACAAATTAAACACAGTCCCAGCTTCCTCCTACAATCCTTCTGAACATGTCCTGTCTTCCTGCAGTAATGGCATGGTCCCTTACTCTGAATCTGAACTGGTGCTCCTGGCCTCTTGAATGGTACTGTCTGGACTGTCCTCATCGCCGGCCTGGCAGGTGGCCGGTACTGCTCCATGGGACGCTTCCCCTTATCAGCTGGAGGGTCAGGCAAAAGAGCTATGAGCTCATGATTCTTCGCAGCATCAAGTACCTCCCTCATAGTCGAGAAACTCGCCGAAGACATCGAAGCCTGAATCTTCGGACGCAGTCCCTGACGAAAGCGATCAGCTCGCTTCTCCTCCTTCTTCACCATGTGCGGAGCAAAGCGGCTCAGCATCTCAAACTCCGCCTCGTACTCCTCGACGGTCATGCCTTCCTGCTTCAGGTCTATAAACTTGCTCAGCAGCTCCCTCCTAGCAGACTTGGTGAAGTACTTATCCTTGAACATAGACATGAAGGTCTTCCATCCCACTTGCTTCTCAAGACGCCTCTCCTCGATGCGCCACCAGTTCCTCGCATTCTCCGTCAGCTGCATCTTTGCTATCTCCACACGGGTATCATCAGGAATCTTCGTAGCAACTAACTTCTCCTCCATGCTCTGGATCCACTCGTCAGTACCTAGGGGTCCCTCCTTCCCCGAAAATGTCTTTGGCTGGAGCTCGTTGAACTGCTTCACTCCTGGAGCAGCTCGAGGGGCAGGTGGTGGTGGTGGTGGTGCAACTGGAACAGCCTGGGCAGCACGCTGGGACTGCTGAACCAACTGATGCTGAACATCCAGCATCTCCCTCATCACACCCAGAAACTGACGGAAGTCTCCGCTCAGGTCCTCCGGAACTCCATCTCCTAAGTTCCCCGATCGGGTAACACGTCGTCCGGCCATCCTATTGACAGAAACACAGAGGTTAGACTCGTACAATTATTGGATGATAATAAAATGAATTTCAATACTTCGATTGTTCCGTATTCGCAGAAGGAGGGGACCTGCATAGGCCACCACTAAAACCTGTCACGCCCCGCTTCCCAAAAAGGTCGGAGGCGAAGCGTGACTAAGGCCCGCTTAGGCCAGGGCTAAGAGCCCGGACCCAATAAGCGTCTGTGATATTCCAAACGAAGGAAACAGGTCCCTGCAAGTTAGTACGGAAACAACAAAGTATTGAAAAGAGATATCATTTCATTTTATTCCAAATAAAACATCCAAAAGTACTGAGAGTCTAAAACGCCCGAAGGCTACAACTGCAGAAAAGGAAACTACTGGTGCAAGCACCCAACCTAGACAAGGAAAACAACAGGTGCTACCCACCCAATCTAAACTGGAACAGAAATCTGGATCAGCAACAAGAGGCCTCTAACTCTGGTCCTCCTCCGGGTCGTACTCCGGATCAATGTCCTCCGGCTCTCCGTCAGCTGGCAAGTCCGCCTCGTCAACGTACTCTGGCTCAACACCTGACGTACAGCACCAAAAGAAGGAACTGTACGTCAAGTCAGGTCTACAAAAAGTGTTAGACCAAACTGCAAGTGTATCAACTTTTAGACAACGTTTTACTGGTTGATTAGCATGCTGGGGTTACAACAAGTACAAGAGAAGTAACGTAACAGGAAAGTAAAAACGTAGCAGGCAGTAGTCGTAGCGTGTGCTACCGTCTACGGGACTAGCCTAAAGGTGTCAGGACAAGACGAAGACAGACACGACAAGTAGGACACGACACGTCATGACACGTCACGACACGAAGGGTTCACGCCTTACGGGTTGAGGGGGATCAGACCCTCTCCCCGTGCGCACGCTCAACCCTACCCCAAACCCCAGAACTCAGGACAGGAAGCAAGGAGATCACTTTCGCAAGGAAAGCACCTGAAACGCCCGAAGGCTTTTTGTAACACGGAGATCACTTCCGCTCGGGAAGCATCTGAAACGCCCGAAGGCTTTTTGTAACTCGGAGATCACTTCCGCTCGGGAAGCATCTGAAATGCCCGAAGGCTTTTTGTAACACGGAGATCACTTCCGCTCGGGAAGCATCTGAAACGCCGAAGGCTTTTTGTAACACAGTGACAAGACACGACCAGTGTGTATAACAGCGACAAGACACGACCAGTGTACGGGAGAGTTATTCTAGGGTGTCCACACGCACGCATACACATGATAGCCTACAGCATCAAAAGTTGTTGTTGTCAGGCTCAGACTTCGTCGTCAAGTCTGAGCCGTCGGAGTCGTCCCGGACGCTATCATTTCACGTCCGGTTCTATTTGTTCACAATCTAACAGTTCTAACCAACTAAGGCCTAAGCACGGCCAAAAAGTGCAAGTGGATACACTTGCCTGCGATGGCGAGTGTGTCGTCCTCCCGAAGCGTCTCGCCCAGTCGTCGCGTCCGCGGTAGTCCGTCTGAAATATCGCCACGGCGACGATGTCAGGTCTCAAATTTATCAAACCTATTAGGTTTCATTTCTAGTTTTCGGGACTATCCTATTCGTCAAAAGTCACTTTTTTGATGTTCAGCCTAATCGACGATCTATCCTATGTGCACAGTCAACAAAGTCCGTTCGTCGATTTTCTATGTTCAAACAACATTTTATGGGAGCTGGAAAGTAAATTTAGTTCAAGTTGACGGTTTTTAGTTTAGGGTTCAGTCAGCTATTGTGGGGGTTTCTACGAGTTTCGGGGAACCAACCTGAACCGGAGTTTGCTGTAGATTGGATGTCGGGTCTGATCAGAGAACTCCGCAGCTTCAGATCTGGTCCTCGCACGTCTCTCCAAAAGTTCAAACTTGCGACGAAGGCCTACGACGTGTCGCAACGTCGTAGACGGCAAATCCGCGAAGTAGCACGCCCAAGTGGGGCCCACAGCAGTGCTAGGGGTCCAAGGGGCCCACAACACCTCAGGAGCACTTGGGGGGCCCACCACAGAAGTTGGTGTGGGAGAAACCCACTTGCGACGAAGTTCTGTCGGTCGTTCTCCTTCGGTGCGAGGGTTTCTCTCGGTCAGACCGAGAGAAGCTCTCGGTCGTGCACTGGCGATGCGGGGGGGCTCGGGCACAACGTCGGTGCGAGGGAATTCGTCGGTCAGACCGACAGATCCCGTCGGTCGTGCGCTGCGGGTGCAGGCGAAGTGGCGGTGCGATGCAGCGGGGCGGCCTCTCGGTCAGACTGACAAAGCGGGTCGGTCGGGCGCTGGCGATGCGGAGCGGAGCGGTACGGGCGGCTGTGCGGAGAAATCCCTCGGTCAGACCGAGAGATAGCCTCGGTCGGAGCGGGCGACAGCGGGGGGGCGATGCAGCGGTGCGCTGCAAGCGGCGATGCGGGGGCTGCTCCGGTCGTGCGCTAGGATTTGCGGGGGAGAGCTCCGGTCGTGCACGTTGCGATCGTCGCAACGTTGCGACGAAGCTTTGGAAGAGGAAACGGCGGCTAGGGTTTTGAGCAATGACGAAATAACTTTGCCTAGGGCTAATTTAAATAGGTTAGAGCTAGGTTTAGGGTTAGGGTTCGGAAAAATGTAATTAAAATAATTTAAAATAATTAATTTAGTTAAAATTACTCTCCTCTCCCTCACGCAAAATGGGTGCGGCCAAAAATTCTAATATTTTGCCAAAAAATTCCTTAATACGTTATTATAATATAGGAATTTTATTGTAATTAAAACTCTTATAAAAATAGGTTTTAAAATTGTTTAAAACTTTCAAAAAAATGGAAAATAGGTCAAATTAAGTCCAAAAATTATCAAATAATTATGGGGTGTTCTAGATGACTAAAGAAAGATAGTGGAGAAGACGGATCTAAATTTCGATGTAGAGAGACGAAACTAAAATTCGTAACGTCTCGCATCAAAACAGAAAGTCGCGACGTCACGTCAAATAAGATAGCATCGCTGAAGAACGACTCGAGATATGTTGTTACAAAGTTATTCCACAATCTAATACTTCCAGAGACGATCACATCGATATATCACTCAATAATATTCAAAATCAAATAAAGTCAAAAATAAACACGTGCACCATCAAGAGCACGTGCACAAAGAAAGTACGATCGGAAACCGACCTTACAGATATGGGTGGGGCCGTAACCGCGATCGGCTCCGGGGACATCGGGCCACGAGAAAAATGCTCTCATCATACCGAGAGTGACCTGGCACTCCCGGTCCATGAACCGAAACGAGCATCCCTCGTCGGTCCGGGCGATCGAACTAAGTACCTCAAGTGTCGGACGGATAAACGTGTCCGCCGACACCTGAAAGAAATCTCGCCAGCCCACGTTGTCGTACAACGTGAGCATCCCCTCTAGTACCCCCAGGCGTCCTAGGTCAGCAAGGTGTGCAAACCTGGAGGGTACGATCGAGCGCTGGGAGATACGCTCGAAGACGACGCGGTGTGCGTCGTCTCGGAATGTAATCCCGAGCGGCCCGACTAGTGGAGCCGGAGGTGGTGGCTGTGGAGCGGCAGGGAGTGGCTGTGCGTGCTGTGCGGGCGCTGCAGGCTGTGCGGGGTGTGCGGGGCCTGCAGGCTGTGCTGGGTGGATGGGGTGTGTGGGAGAGGGCGGAGGAGAGTCCTCCAACTCGTGGGAGGGGCCGGCGTCATCCGACCGCTTCCGCTTGGCGGAAGCTCTCCAAGACCGCGGCCGTGTCCGGGGCAGCATATGGGCCCCGAGCACGCGTCGAAAACTGTAAAAAGTGCGGCGTGTGCAAAATAAAGGAAAGAGTATACCCCGACACGCCGCGAGTGCTAAGCAATGGAAGCGTGCGAAGACAGCGCCTCCGCGAAGCCCAAATCAGTCCGTAGAAGCACCCCTGGGCTCCCCTAAGCTCCCAAAAACAACCTGCGCATGAAATGGAGATATCAGCGAGTAATATTCAAAACGTATGGAGCATTAGGGGTATAATAGATAGATATAGAAATCAATTTGGGTTTGGGGTTCGTTTAACGCGTGGATCCTCGAAAAATACACAAAAAGAGGAGAAAAGGGCGAATTAGGCGATACCGGAGGTAGTCGGAGCGGAGGCCGCCGGCGGCGACTCGGGCGAGGCGCGGCGGTGCTCGGCCGGCGGTGGCGGGCCGAGCGGCGGCGCGGCGACCGGTGGTCGGGCGAGTGAGGGTGCGAGCGAGGCGAGCGGGCGAGGGGAGCTGAAGGGTCGGGCGATTTGGATTTTTGCGTTTCGAAAAACGTGCCCCCCCTCGGCCCCTTATATAATAAAAGTTACGACTCGGCCGAGTGACTAGGTCACTCGGCCGAGTGAGATCAATGGAAAATCATCCCCGCTTACGCTTCGACCGAGTGGCTTTGCCAGCCTCGGCCGAGTGGAGTAAGTCCATTCGGCCGAGTGGCTCAAGCTACTCGGCAAGACTCGCCTTAGGAGCGTATCCGTTTTACTCGGCCGAGTGAAAATATATACTCAGCCGAGTAGCAGTTATACTGAGTTTAGGAAAATAAACAGAGAGTTGGGTACAGCAGACTTCCCTCGTTCGTGAGCGGCTCGGCCGGACGAACTTGTGTACTCGGCCGAGTGACTAGTGTACTCGGCCGAGTGAGCCTTGTGTTCTGCTGTTTGTCTTCGTTTGGGCTCTAAACTCCGTCTTTCTTCCTCAAGTCGATTTCATCTTATTCCTAAGCATCGAGCGTCTTCCTGGGGCACACCTCGTCGTCTCATTCATCCTCCTCATGATGGATTTGCCTATCTCCTCTCCTGTCAAGAAAAATAGGACCCGTTATCACAAAATTTTTGGGCGAACGACTCAAAACACTAGAAAGTTCTAAAAACAAAAATAAAAGAAAAAATGAAAATAATGCAATAACCGACGGGTTGCCTCCCGTCAAGCGCTCGTTTAAGGTCGTGAGCTCGACCCCCTATGATTTTCAATTAATGCGGGATGTTCGATGCATATGAGATGCACCCATCAAACTTTCCGGGGAGAACGCTTGGATTCGGAAGTTGCGGCGGCGTGTTCTCCCGTGGTGGTCTCTCGTCTCGAATAGTGTTGGGGGGAGGCTCCCCCAAGCTAGCGTTTGCTCTGGTCAACGGCTTCACCGGTGACACCGATTTCTGTATCGGCGGAGCTTTCTTCGGAGACTTTAATTTCGAGAGCTTGCAGAGCTCTCGAATCCTTGCGACATCAGCGTCGCCTTCATCATTTTCAGTGGAGAGGTCGGGGGAATCATCTATCTTCTCATCTTGGCCTAAATCCGGGCCTTCCTCGAAATCTTCATCGAATAGAGCACCAATCGAATGGGGGGTCGCCTCTTCTATCACCTCATCAAGGAGGTCCATGTAGTCAAGTTCCTCGTGGTAAGGCATGTGTTTCATAGCCTTAGGAATGTGAAGCTCCACCTCGATGTTACCGACATTCAAAGTTAGGGTACCTTCGCGCACATCGACAATGACTCCGGCGGTGGCGAGGAACGGGCGTCCGAGTATCAATGAAGTATCTCCCTCCTCCTTAATGTCCATGATCACGAAGTCACATGGCAAGCATATTCCCCCCGGGACTTGTAGCGGGATGTCTTCGACGATCCCTACCGGCCTTGTTATTCGCCCATCGGCCAATTGTATCCGCATGTCGGTAGGTTTCAACTTCGTCCCGGTGTTTAGCCTTAAGAACATGGAGAGAGGCATGAGGCTCACACTAGCCCCAAGATCTACCAACGCCTTTTGAAGAGGGACTCCGCCCAAGGTGCAAGGAATCCGAAAACTCCCCGGGTCTTTAAATTTGGCCGGCTCCTTCTCTCTCTTGGTGAACCAAGAGCCCTCCTCGGCTAGCATAATCTTCTCCTTCCTCTTTCTCCCCGAAATCAAGTCCTTTAAGAATTTATCATATGTGGGGATCTCCACGATGGCGTCGAGGAAGGGAATGTTGAGGCTAACTCCTTTCAGATACTCGAGAAACTTTGCTAGACTTTTCTCCATTTTCGCTCTAGCAAGCCTTTGGGGAAATGGGACCGGTGGCATGAAGCGCCTTTCCTCTACCAATTGCTCCGCTCTAGATTTCTCCTTTTCTTGTGGCTCTTTCTCCTTATCAACTTCAACTACCGGCTCAATTGGCTCCAAACTTTCCTCCACGGGCTCCTCGGTAGGAATCATGGCGGGGGTGGTATCCTTCCCGCCTCTAGTAGTGACGGCAACTACGGCATTGATGTGGCCGGTGTTGCCCCGTGGGTTTTGCTCGGGTTGCGCCGGCAATCGTTGAGTGTTCCGATTGAGCAACGCCAATTGCTCCGATATTTGAGCCTCAACGGTGTTAAGGGAGTCTTGCCCCGCCTTCAAGGTAGTATTGACCTTATTTTGCTCGACCATAAACGCCTCCACTCTAGCTTCGAAGTCGGATCGTTGTTGAGCTTGTGGAGGGTTTTGATTTTGATTCCTCCACCCTTGATTGTATCCGGGCGGCCTATATGGTGGAACTTGTTGCTTCGGTTGGAAATTTTGTTGTGGAGGCCCCCTCGGAGGATAGTGTTGTTGTTGGGGTGGTGGTGGTCGAGCTTGTTGAGGTGGTTGTTGTGGCGGGTTCAAAGCTCCTTCATTGTTGGCGTAAGAGAATCCGGGATGATTTCTTGTGGCCGGATTGGCCCAATATCCTTGGTTCCCCGCGACATATTGTACTTGCTCTAAGGATCCTTCTCCTTGCTCTCCTCCCACATACATGGCTTGAGATTGGTCTTGCCAATCACACATTTGGTTCGTTGGAGCGGAGGTGGAAGGGGTTCCTTGGGGCTCCGTGATAAACTTCTCCAGTCTCTCCACTACCTTGTGGAGAGAATCAAACTTGCTTGTAAGCTCCGCTACGGCCTTCGCCTCATAGATACTAGTTGGCTTCAAGGAGGACGTGGAGTGTCCTCGCTCATCGCCCCATTGTTGTTTGTTTGAGGCCATCTCCGCAATTAGGGCCGTAGCTTCCTCGGGAGTCTTTAGGCCGTAGCTCCCTCGGGAGTCTTTGACAAGATAGCACCATTCACCGCGGCATCAATAATTTGTTTGGTCCCCGGTTGGAGACCGTTGTAGAAGCTATGAACTAGCTCCCAATCTTCTATGCTATGGTGCGGGCATTGGTGCTGCAGATCTTTAAAACGCTCCCAAGCCTCATAGAGCGTCTCTTGGGGTCCTTGCTTGAAGGACATGAGAGCGCTCTGGATCTTCACCGTCTTGGAGGGCGGATAGAACTTGTCAATGAATGCACTCGCCAACTCGTCCCAAGTGGTGAAAACACCCTCAGCATGCGTCCTCAACCAATAGAGTGCCTTGTCCTTTAGCGTGAAGGGGAAGAGACGCAGTCTGATGGCATCGATGGAGACCCCCGACATCTGAAATGTGGCGCACTTTGACAAGAATAATTGGATGTGGTAGTGGGGATTTTCATGGGCATTCCCATGAAATGGATCCTGCTGCATCAGAACCACTAGTCCAGTCTTTAGCTTGAAGTTCTTGTCAGCCGCCAACTCCGGCATGGCAATGGATGAGGTCGTAGAAGAGGTCTTAGGCCGAAGCCTATCTCGAATAGAAATTATCCTCGCCATCCTTGCCGCTAATTGGTCCGCAGTTTCCGGGTTGGTCATAAACCTCCCTTCCGGATTTTGTCTCCTTTCCGCTCTAAGTCTCCGCGCGGTACGTTCGATCTCGGGATCAAATAATTTAGCTTCAGGGTCCGCCGTAGATCTCGTGTACATGCACAGGGAAAACAGAGTTTCAAAGAAATGATTAGTACCGTGGAAGGGTTAGGTGGAAATAAAGAAATGGAAATAATAATAATAATAATAATAATAAAAGGAATAGCTAGGGTGGTAAGATCAAACGCAATCGCCTCCCCGGCAACGGCGCCAAAAACTTGATCGCTCCGGGATGTAACCCCAAAGAACGGTTGTAGTTTTACCGCAAGCGCACGGTATAGCAGCGAGCGGGTTATCGAACACAGGGAGGACGAATGACCGTGCTTGTTCCAATCAACCTGGCTATTTAAGAAGAGAGAAAATTTGCCTTTGACGATCCTGTCACAATCGTCAGACAAAGTACGGAAATATCAAATCAAATAAAGGACGTCTAGGGAATGGGGAATTCCCGCTACTCACCATATTTCGTAAAAGTGGTTCATCGGTATCAAAATCGCTAGAATAAGATTTTGGATGAACTAGTTGCAACTGAATGTAGAACCAAGCTCACGCTCTCGCGCTGTTGCCGGTCTATAGCTATCCTAGGTTCGGGTCGAATCTCTTGCAAACCCTAGCCTAGGGAAGCTAGCATTAGGATCAACATCATCGTTCAATCGCGCACCGAGCCCAATCTCTTGCAAACTCGGCACGCGACCTAGTTTGGGATAGTTCCTACCCGTCCAATCTCTTGCAAACGGGTATCAGCACGGAATTGGAACTGGAAACCCTAGTATCGGTCCAATCTCTTGCAAACCGATACTACGGAAATTCGATTCCAACCCAATTCAGATTTCTAGGGTTTCTTTTCGAATTGGGATCCAATCTCTTGCAAATCCCAATCGATGTGAATTCCTAGCCATCCGTAGTAAATCGATCCCAATCTAATCCCTAATAGCAATTCTAGCAAAATTCCTACCAATTCATCACAATCATGAAATAGGGCTTGTAGGGTTCATCCCCACGCCCCAAGACGTGGCGACTACTCACAATTCATAGCAAGATCACAAAAATAATCAATGAAATAAGCAATAGAATTCATCTCAATATTGAGATAAGCAATTAAAATAGAATTTTTAGAGAAGAGAAAACACAAACCAATGGAGTTCTTCAAATAATTCCACAAAAATCAACTTTTGTCTCTTCTCCAATCTCAAGAATAAAGCTAAAAAGTAAATCTAAAAGGCTACAAAAATCTAAGAGAAAAGCTCTCTTAAACTAGGGTAAAAACCGGGGTTAAATACCCCCCAAAATCGTCCAAAAACTCTGACCAAAATACCCCTGCGCAGCCTATTTTCCGCAATTTTTGCTACAGGCAGCGCGTCGCACTCGGCCGAGTGACAAAAGTCGCTCGGCCGAGTGAAAACCCTGTAAATTTCCAGTAAGTCTCGATCTTCAGGGGTCTTCACTTCGGGGGCGGCTCGGCCGAGTGAGTTGTCGTCACTCGGCCGATGGCTTCATGGTACTCGGGCGGTCGGGATTATCCACTCTGCCGAGTGGGTCTTCTGAAGCTCAGGCAGCCGAAAAACAGTAACATGGCGATTTTTGAATGGCTTCGTCTGGGCGCCACTCGGGCGGACGGGGTCTCGTCACTCGGCCGATGTGGTATCCGTCGCTCGGCCGAGTGCATGTATGAATCGTGTCTGATCTGGTCGGCCGAGCGGTGTCTCGCTGGTCGGCCGAGTGACTCCTTCACTCGACCGAGTGGGACACTAAAAATGCCCAGATTGCTTGTTTTGGCCTCCTCGTCGCTCCTGCGACGTCCGTTCTTCTTCCGCTCCTCTCCAACAGCAAAATACCCCTCGGGGAGGTCGTCGATGACCCACTGGAGTAAGCGCATCTCGAGATCACTCCAAATCGCGCCAAATCACCTGAAATGCGACAAAAACAACAAATCGTGAAAAGCATCGCAATATCGTCGATATATCGTGAAAAACATGATTTGGGCAATCTAAATGGCATGCAAACATGCGGTAAAAAAGTGTAAAATAAGGAGTGATCAGGGAGCGAGAGTGTAGCTCGGCCTGTGCCCTTCTCCAGTTTGGGTGGCGAGGACGGATCCTGCCTCAGAGGCTTCATAGGGGGAGGGAGCTATAGCTCGGCACGTGCCCTTTTTCTCAAGTTTGGGTGGCGAAGCTTATTAGGCTTGATCCGGAGTCTTTACTTGAGGGGGGAGCGAGCATGTAGCTCGACCCGTGCCCCTCTCCGGTTTAGGTGGCGAGGACGGATCCTGTCCCAGAGGCTTCGTGGGGGGAAGGAGCTGTAGCTCGGCACGTGCCCTTTTTCTCCAGTTTGGGTGGCGAGGCTTGTTAGGCTTGCCCCGGAGTATTTACTTGAGGGGGGGAGCGAGCGCGTAGCTCGGTCCATGCCCTTCTCCGATTTTGGTGACGAGGATGGATCCTGCCCCGGAGGCTTTGTAGGAGGAGGGAGCCGTAGCATGGCCCATGCCCTTTTTCTCCAGTTTGGGTGGCGAAGCTTTCTAGGCTTGACCCAGAGTCTTTAATTGAGGGGGGAGCGAGCGCGTAGCTTGGCCCGTGCCGTTCTCCGGTTTGGGTGGCGAGGCCGGATCCTGCCCCAGACGTTTCGTAGGGCGGAGGGAGCCGTACCTCGGCCCGTTCCATTTTTCTCCAGTTTGGGTGGCGAAGCTTGTTAGGCTTGCCTCGGAGTCTTTGCTTGAGGGGGAGCGAGCACATAGCTTGACCCGTGCCCTTCTCCGGTTTGGGTAGCAAAGAGGGATCCTGGCCCGGAGTCTTGTGCGTTAAGCTGAAATTTTTCAAGTGGAGACGGCAATACTTGAAAACGTGCAGAAAAGAAAGTATTTTATTAAAAGACTCACAATCACTGATAGTATTTTAATAGGTGCTCTGCATTGCACGGATGAGCTAGCTCGCCTCCATCCAAGGTTACTAAGATGTATGTGGACGGCCCGATGATGTTGATGATTTCGTAGGGCCCCTTCCATTTCGCTGCCAGCTTCCCTTGGCGAGCGGTCTTGGGCTTGAAGGTGGCAACTCTGAGGACCAAGTTGCCGATCCTAAAGCTTTGCCTCTTGACCCGGGAGTCGTAGTGTCGGGCCATCCTTTGGCTATGACGGATGAGGTTCGTCAGCTCGATCTCTTACTTCGTCGATGAGCTCGCAGCTGAGGCTGAGGCCTTCCACATTGATGTCTTTGTCGAAGTACCGAAGCTGAAGAGTCTCCTCTCCAACCTCCACAGGAACGACCGCTTCTGACCCAAATGCTAGCATGAATGGGCTTTCTCCGGTCGATGCTTTGTGGGTTGCGCGATATGACCAGAGAATGCCTGGTAGCTCGTCCACCCACGTCCTGAGAGCGTCGTCGACCTTCTTCTTCAGGGGGCCCAATATGCATTTGTTAGTTGCCTCTGCCATCCCATTGCACTGAGGGTGGGCAACGGAGCGAAACGGAGCTTGATCCCCTAGCCTGAGCAGAATCTTGGAAGCCCTCTCAATCAAACTGCCTTCCGTTATCCGTTACTATGGAACGGGGTATCCCAAAGCAGCCGATCATGGACTTCCAAATGAAGCCCTTCATGTCTTTCAATGCGATGCGTGCCAGGGGCTCGGTCTCGACCCATTTGGTGAAGTAGTCCACGGCAACGACCAGGCATTTCTTCCCCCCGGATGCCTTTGGAATGGGTCCGAGGATGTCGAGCCCCCACATGGCGAACGGGATCGGGCTTAAGATAGGCACCAGGTTAGATGGATGCACCGACGTATGTCTGCCAAACTTCTGGCATGCCTCGCACTTCTTGACGTACCGGACCGTGTCGTGGATCATAGTTGGCCAGTAGTACCCCTGGCGCACTATCTTGTGGACGATAGTGCGTCTGCCGTAGTGGTTTCTGCAGAAGCCCTCGTTCACTTCGCGGATAACCTTTCATCTTGCTCTGGCCCCAGACACTTCAGGTAAGATAGGACGTCAAAATTCACGCGACGCCGATGGTATAAGACTCCGTCGAAGAGCACGAATGACAAGGCCTGCTGCTCGATCTTCTTGGCATGCAGCCGCTCCTCGGGCAGGGCCCCCGTCTACAAGTATTTAGTTATTGGGGTCATCCACATCGTCGTCTGGCCGATGCACATTAATTCTTCTTCTTCAATGGTAGGCGTCAATAGATTCTTGACGTAGATGGCCTTCCCGATCTCGACCGGGGAGGAGGAGGCCAGCTTTGACAAGGCGTCGGCCCGGAGGTTGTTGGAGCAAGGTAGGTGCTGGACCTCCGCTCTCTTGAATTTCTGGAGCTCGGCCTGGATACGCTTAAGGTAGCGCTTCATTATCTCCTCTCGAGCCTCAAAGCTCCCTTGGACCTGTTGGACAACGAGCCATGAATCACTTAGTAACAGCACGTTCTTCGCCCCCATAGCTCGGCAGAGCTTCAACCCATTGACAGCGGCCTCGTACTCCGCGACATTGTTGGTTGTCGAGAAGTCAAAGCGCAGGGCGTACTCCAACAGGCATCTGTCCGGTGTTTGGATGACGATGCATGCCCCCGTCCCAGATCCGATGGCCAACCCGTCGACATGAACGGTCCACAATCTACCCACCTCTTCTTAAACAGGCCTCGAGGGTCCAGCTACTCCCATCGCTCTCAGAGATGCGGCGGCCTGCGGTGCACCTGAAAGCTCATCCGAAAGGTCTTCCACAGTGCACTCCACCCCGAAGTCCGCCAGTGCTTGGCCCTTGATTGACGTCTGGGCTTTGTATACTATATCGAACTCACTGAGCTCGATGTTTCAATTGAGCATTCTGTCCGACCACTCTAACCTCTTCATGTTCTTCTCGAGGGGCAGGTTGGTGTAGATAGCGATGGGGTGGGCCTGGAAGTACAGTCGGAGTTTCCTCACCATTGTGACCAAACAGTATGCGACCTTCTTGATGGGGCTGTAACGAGTTTCTGCCTTTCGAATAATCTGGCTTGCATAGTAGACCGGCCGCTGCACACCCTTCTCCTCCTTGATTAAGACTGAGCTGATGGCCTCTTCATTGGTGGCCAGGTACAACCCTAGCTGTTCTCCCTCCTTGGGCTTAGCGAGCAGCTATGGGCTCTACAGGTAAGCCCTTAGCTCCGCAAATGCTCGTGTGCAGGTGTCATTCCATTGGATCACTTTTCTATCCTTTTTAGCTGCAGTGAGGGCCATCTGTAGGACTCTGAATAATGGGAGCTATATCTCCACGGACTTCGAAAGGAACCTCCCTAGCGCTGCGATCCTGCCGTTCAGTCGTTGCAAGTCTCGGATGGTCCGAGGTTCGGCCATATTAACAAGGGTCGACACCTTGTCGGGGTTCGCTGCGATTCCTCACTTTGTTATCATGAAGCCAAGGAAATTTCCCGATTGCACGCCGAAGATGCACTTCGCCAAGTTCAGCCTCAGGTCATATTGGTGCACCTTCCAGAACATCTCCTGCAGGTCGGCGAGGTGGTCTGTGGCCTTCTTGCTTTTAACCATCATGTCGTCGATGTACACCTCCAGATTCCACCTGACCTGCGAGATGAATATCCTGTCCACCATCTGCTGGTAGGTCGCCCCTGCATTCTTTAGTCTGAAGGGCATCTTCGTGTAACAGAAGGTCCCCCTATCAGTGATGAAGGACGTTTTCTCCTCATCCTCCTTCGCCATTGGGATCTAGTTATAGCCCGACAAAAGCGTCAATGAATCTCAGCAACTCGTAACCAGACGCCTGGTCAACTAGGTGGTCGATCCTCGGTAGCGGAAAGCTGTCCTTTGGGCACACCTTAATGAGATCTATGAAGTCGACGTGCATGTGCCACTTCCCATTGGCCTTCTTCACCAAGACGACATTGGCAAGCCAATCTGGATAGCTCATCGGCCTGATGAACTTGGCCGGGTGATCACTCCGTATTTTACACCTTTTTCCCGCATGTTTGCATGCCATTTAGATCACTCAAATCATGTTTTTCACGATTTATCGACAATATTACGATACTTTTCATGATTTGTTGTTTTTGTCATATTTCAGGAGATTTGGAACGATTTGGAGTGATTCCGAGATACACCTACTTCAGAGGGTCACCGACGACTTCCCTGAGGGGTATTTTGATATTGGAGAGGAGCGGAAGAAGAAAGAATGTCGTAGGAGCGACGAGGAGGCAAGAACATTCAGATTGGGCATTTTTAGCATCTCACTCGGCCGAGTGAAGGATTCGCTCGGCCGAGCATCGAGACACCGCTCGGCCGGCCAGATCGGACAAGCTCCAAGCGTGCACTCGGCCGAGCATCAGAAGCCGACTCGGCCGAGTGACGTATCTCGTCCGCCCGAGTGGCACTCAGACGACGCCCATCAAAAACTCCCGACTTACTGTTTTTCGTCAGTCTGAGCATCAGAAGACCCACTCGGCCGAGTGGAAATTGCCGACCGCCCGAGTGAAGATAAGCCCATCGGCCGAGTGACGACAACTCACACGGCCGAGTGACGCCCGAAGTGACGACCCCCAAGACCCCAGACTTACTGTAAATTCTCAGGGTCTATCACTCGGCCGAGCGACCTTTGTCACTCGGTCGAGTGAGCCGAGCGCCTGTAGCGGAAAACACGATTTTGAAGAGGCGCAGGGGCAGTTTGGTCACGAATTTTTGGGCAGTTTTGGGGGGTATTTAACCCCAGATTCTAACCTAGTTTAGGGAGCTTTTTGATTGCTTTTGGCAGCCTTTTTAGATTAGACTTTTTAGAGTTTGATTCTTGTGATTGGAGAGGAGAAGAAAGTGTTATTATGTTGGATTCTTGGAAAGCTACATTGGTTTGTCTCCCTCTTCACCAAAAAACCCTATTTTTATTGCAAATTTTAGTATTGCCATGAATTCTATTGCTATTTCAATTGATTGTTTTTCCATTTGCGATATGATTTGTGAGTAGTCGTAACGTCTTAGGGCGTGGAGATGAACCCTACGAGCCCAATTTCCGATTTGTGATGATTTGGTAGAACTATTGCTAGAATTTCTATTAGGGTTAGTTTGGGATTGATATAACATGGATAGCTAGGAGTTCATATCGATTGGGATTTGCAAGAGATTGGATCTCAATTCGATAGGAAACCCTAGAAATCCGAATTGGGTTGAAATTGAGTTTCCGTAGTACCGGTTTGCAAGAGATTGGACCGATACTAGGATCCTCGGTTGCAATTCTATACCGATACCCATTTGCAAGAAATTGGACGGGTAGGAACTATCCCAACCTAGGTCGTAGCCCGAGTTTGCACGAGAGTGGGCTCGGGATGCGATTGAACGATGACGTTGATCCTATTGCTAGCTTGCCTAGGCTAGGGTTTGCAAGAGATTGGACCCGAGCCTAGGTTTGCTATAGACCAGCAACAGCGCGAGAGTGTGAGCTAGGTTTTACATTCAGTTGCAACTAGTCCACCCGACATTCTACCCTAGCAATTGTGATACCGATGAATCACAAAGACGAGATACGGTGAGTAGCGGGGATTCCCTATTCCCTAGGCGTCTTTATTTGATTTTATATCTCTTTACTTTGTTTGACGATTGTGAAAACATCGCCGAAAGGCAATTTCCTACTTTTTTGTCCCTATAGCCAGGTTGTTCGGAGAAGGCACTGTCATACGTCCTCCCTGTGTTCGATACCCGCTCACCGCTACACCGTGCGCTTGCGGTAAAACTACACAGTCTCTCTTTAGGGCGTACGCCCAGGCGCGATCAAGTTTTTGGCACCGTTGCCGGGGAGGCGATTGTGTTTGATCCTACCACCCTAGCTATTTCTTTCTTTTTTTTTATTTCTTTATTTTTTATCTAACCCTTCCATTGTGATAATCACTTCTTTGAAACTTTGTTTTCCCGTGCATGTACACGAGATCCACAGCGGACCCCATAGATATATTGTTTGATCCTAAGATCGAGCGTACATTGCGGAGAATCAGAGCGGAGAGGAGACCCGATACGGAAGGGAGGTTTTTGAACGTTCGGGAGACGCCTGAAGAGTTAG
The DNA here is from genome assembly GCA_030789695.1 of Scilla litardierei. Lineage (NCBI taxonomy): Eukaryota > Viridiplantae > Streptophyta > Magnoliopsida > Asparagales > Asparagaceae > Scilla > Scilla litardierei. The sequence goes on along the minus strand of CM061142.1, from coordinate 684,860,917 downwards.
CGGCAAGAATGGCGAGGATTATTTCCATTCGAGATAGGCTCCGGCCTAAGACTTCCTCCATAACCTCGTCCATAGCCATGCCGGAGTTGGCGGCCGACAAGAATTTTGAGTTGAAGACCGGACTTGTGGTTCTGATGTAGCAGGATCCATTTCATGGGAACGCCCATGAAAATCCCCACTACAACATCCAGCTCTTCCTATCAAAGTGCGCCACCTTCCAGATGTCGGGCGTCACCCTAGATGCCATCAGACTGCGCCTCTTCCCCTTCACACTAAAGGATAAAGCTCTTTATTGGTTGAGGACGCAAGCTTGAGGAGTCTTTACCACATGTGACGAGTTGGCGAGCGCGTTTATTGACAAATTCTATCCGCCCTCTAAGACGGTAAAGATTAGGAGTGCTCTCATGTCCTTCAAGCAAGGACCTCAAGAGACACTCTACGAGGCATGGGAGCGCTTCAAAGACCTGCAGCATCAGTGCCCCCACCATAGCATTGAAGATTGGGAGCTAGTCCATAGCTTCTACAATGGTCTCCAACCGAGGACCAAGCAGATTATTGATGCCGCGGCAAATGGGGCCATCCTATCGAAGACTCCCGACGAAGCTACGGCCTTAATTGAGGAGATGGCCTCGAATAATCAACAATGGGGCGACGAGCGAGGACACTTTTCGTCCTCCTTGAAGCCATCTAGCATCTATGAGGCCATGGCCATGGCGAAGCTGACCAACAAGTTCGATTCTCTCCATAAGGTGGTGGAGAGACTGGAGAAATATATCACGGAGCCCCAAGGAGCCCCTTCCACATCCACACCAACAAGTCAAATGTGCGATTGGCAAGACCAATCCCAAGCTATGTATTTGGGAGGAGAACAAGGAGAGGGATCTTTGGAGCAAGTTCAATACGTCGCGGGGAACCAAGGATATTGGGCCAATCCGGCCGCTAGAAACCATCCCGGTTTCTCCTATGCAAACAATGATGGAGCATTGAACCCCCCGTAACAACCACCTTACCAAGCTCGACCACAACAACAACAACAACAACATTATTCACCGAGGGGGCCTCAGCAACAAAATTTCCCACCAAAGCAACAAGTGGGGCCCTATAGGCCGCCCGGATACAATCAAGGGTGGAGAAATCCAAACCCTCAATAAGCTCAACAACGTTCCGAATTTGAAGCTAGAGTGGAGGAGTTTATGGTCGAGCAGAAGAAGACTAATGCTTCCTTGAAGGCGAGCCAAGATTCCCTTGCAATCGTTGTAGGCCAAATCTCGGAGCAACTTGCGTTGCTCAATCAAAATAGTCAACAGTTTCCGACTCAACCTAAGCAAAATCCACGGGGCACCATCGGGCATATCAACACCGTGGTTGCAGTTACTACGAGAGGCGGGAAGGATACCACCCCTGTCATGATTCCAACCAAGGAGTCCGTGGTGGAGAGAGTAGAGCCAAGTGAGCCGATCATTGAAGTTGAGAGAGAGAAAGAGCCGCAAGGGGAAGAAAAGTCCAGAGCAGAGTAGCTGATTGAAGAGAGGCGTTTTATGCCACCGATCCCATTCCCTCAGAGGCTTGCTAGAGCAAAGATGGAGAAACGGCTAGCCAAGTTTCTCGAATATTTGAGGGGGGTAAGCCTCAATATCCCCTTCCTCGACGCTATCGTGGAAATCCCGACATACGCCAAGTTCTTAAAAGATTTGATTACGGAAAGAAAGAGGAAGGAGAAAATCATGCTCGCTGAGGAGGGGACTTGGTTCACCAAGAGAGAGAAGGAGCCCGCCAAATTCAAAGACCCGGGGAGTTTCCGAATTCCTTGCACCTTAGGCGGCGTCCCTCTGCAAAAAGTGTTAGTAGACTTAGGGGCTAGTGTTAGCCTCATGCCTCTCTCTATGTTCTGAAGACTAAACACCGGCACAGAATTGAAGCCTACCGACATGCGGATACAACTAGCAGATGGTTGGATCACAAGGCCGGTAGGGATCGCAGAGGACATCCCGCTACAAGTCCCGGGAGGCATATGTTTTCCATGCGACTTTGTGATCATGGATGTCAAGGAGGAGGGAGATACGTCGCTAATACTTGGACGCCCGTTCCTCGCCACCGCCGGTGTCATTATCGATGTACGTGAAGGGACTCTAACATTGAACATCGCAACATCGAGGTGGAGCTTCATATACCCAAGGCAATGAAACACATGCCTTATCATGAGGAGCTGGACTATATGGACCTCCTTGACGAGGTCATTGAGGACGCAATCCCCCATTCCATCGGCGCACTATTCAAGGATGATTTTGAAGAAGGCCCGGACTTGGGCCAAGAAGAAAAGATGGAGCACTCCACCGATCTCTCCATACAAGTTGATGAAGGCGACGCTGAGGTCGCAAGAATACAAGAGCTCTGCAAGCTCTCAAGGATGAGGACTCCGAAGAAAGCTCCGCCGATACGGAAATCGGTGTCACCGGTGAAGCCGAGGCCCGGAGCAAGCACTAGCTTGGGGGAGCCACCCCCCAACACTAACCGAGACGAAGAAGCACTGAGGAAGAACATGTCGCCACAACATCCAAATCCGAGCGTTCTTCCAGATAAATTCGACGGGTGCATCTCATATGCACCCAATATCCCGCATTAAATTGAAAATCCAAGGGGGTCGAGCTCAAGACCTTAAACGAGCGCTTGTTAGGAGGCAACTCGACGGTTATCATTTTATTTTTACTTTGTTCTTTATTTTTTATTTTAGAAATTATTAGTGTTTTGAGTCGTTTGCCTGAAAAATTCGTGATAACTGGTCCTATTTTTATTTGACAGGAGAGGAGAAAGGGATATTTATCATTAGGAGGATGAACAAGGCGACAAAGAGTGCTCCAGGAATGCGCTCGATGCTTAGGAGGAGGAAGAAATCAACTGGAGGAAGAAAAATAGAGATTAGAGCCCAAACAGAGCCAAACAGCAGAAAACAGGAGTCACTCGGCCGAGCAGAATACCCACTCGGTCGAGTACATAAGTTCATCCGCCCGAACGGCGCACAAACGAGGGAAGTCTGCTGTACCCAACTCTCTGTTTATTTTCTTGATTTCAGTATAATTGCCACTCGGCCGAGTAAATATCTTCACTCGGCCGAGTGAATCTGATACGCTCCTAGGGCGAGTGTTACCGAGTAGCTTGTGCCACTCAGCCGAATGGACTTTATCCACTCGGCCGAGGGTGGCAAAGCCACTCGGCCGAGTCATAAGCGGGGAGGAATTTTCAAAAATATTTCCATTACGTTCACTCGGCCGAGCGATATGGTCACTCGGCCGAGTCGTAACTTTTCCTATATAAAAGGGAGCGGGTCGGCGCATTTTTCGAAACGAGTAAAACCCTAAAAACGCCCGACTGTTCGTATCCCTCGGCCATGTTCACCCCGCGACTCGCCCGACCCCCTTGCCCGCCGCCGCGCTCGGCCGACCACCGCCGGCCGACGACGCCGCCGCACCGCCCGAGTCGCCGGCGACTCCCTTGCCGCCGGTCGAGCTCCGGCATGCCCTATTTTGCCCATTTCTCCATTTTTCTCCTATTTTTTGACGATCCATGTGCTAATCGAGCCCCTAGCCCAAATTAACTTCAAAATCTATCTATTATACCCCTAACCCCCCATACATTTTGAATATTATTTGCTGATATCTTCGTTTGATATGCAGGCTTTATTGGGGAGCTTAGGGGAGCCTAGGGGAGCTTCCGGGGAGCATTTTTGACTTTGTGGAGGCAGCGTCTTAGTACGCATCCACTATTGTGCTCTCGCGGCTTGTTCTGGTATATTCGTTCCACTCATTTTCGCACGCCGCATTTATTTCGCTTTTTGGTGAGCACCCGGGGCCCACATGCCGCCCCGGACACGGCCACGCACCAGGAGAGCTTCCGCCAAGTGGAAGCGGCCGGATGAGCCTGGCCCCTCCCACGAGATGGAGGGCTCTCCTCTGCCTACACCACCTTACCCCGCATAGCCATAGCCTGCAGAACCCGTTCACCCCGCACAGCCACAGCCTGCAGTCCCCGTTCACCCCGCACAGCCACAGCCTGCAATCCCCGTTCACCCCGCACAGCCACTCCCTGCCGACCCACTGCCACCACCGGCTCCACTTGTAGGGCCGCTAGGGATTACGTTTCGAGACTACGCACACCGCGTCATTTTCGAGCGCATTTCCCAGCGCTCAATTGTACCCTCCAGGTTCACACACCTTGCAGACCTAGGACGCCTGGGGGTACTTGAGGGGATGCTCACGTTGTATGACAATGTGGGTTGGCGAGATTTTTTCGAAGTGTCGGCGGACACCTTCGTCCGTCCGACACTTGAGGTGCTGAGTTCTATAGCCCGGACCGACGAGGGATGCTCGTTTAGGTTTATGGACCGAGAGTGCCAGGTCACTCTCGGTATGATGAGAGCATTCTTTTCGTGGCCCGATATCCCCAGGGCCGACCGTGGTTACGCCCCCACTCACATCGCCCCACCTTCCTTCGATTCCCACGCTTTCTGGGCCCGGATTACGGGTTTACCAGTTGCCTTTGACCCTAGTAGGGCCAAGGCCTCAGCCATCGTCCACCCCTGCCTCCGCATAGCTCAGCGCCTTATGGAGACTACCTTTTTAGCGAGGTATGAGCCTGGGACGATGTCCACGCCGGAGCTTTATATGCTCTATGCGATGACGCGCCCCAGAGTTCTAGCTAGGGGGAGTGACGAGTTGGTCCCCGCCGTCGTGATTGATATCGCGAGCTGGTTTTTGGACCGCATCATCGTATCGGTGGGCGCTCGCTCACCGATATGTTGCGACGGTCTGATCACCCTACTCGCCCTGATGACCGGCGAGGACCTACCGGCTGATTTGTGTCGTTCTCCGGGCCCCACTTCACTATCTATAGACGTCATGGCCCGGATGAAGATGCTTCGTCCGCAAGGCCAGCGGCACTGGGTTTGGTTGCATGGTCCCTACGGTGCTGACTATATGGTCCTTCCGAGCCCAGCTCGGACATAGATAGCACCAACACAGGTGGACTGGCTTCCGGTGATGGATCTCCTGATCCCCGCCGCCTACGTGCTTGAGGCCGAGGAGGCTGAGCAGCCTGAGCAGGCCCACACTGCACACGCTGCACCCGTTGACCCCGTGGCCCCTCAGCCTATGCCTGATATTTCTGCTGCTCCTGACACCTCTGTCCACACTTCTGCCGGTGTCAAGAGTACACTTGCTGAGCCCACCACCACTCCCACCACAGCTGGCCCTCTGTCCGTTGAGCCCCTTTACTCCGCACTACCCGAGCGCCCACCTACTTTTGTTGAGAGCGGAGAGCCCTCTTTCGCTGCCGTCGTGGAGCCAGTATGATCTCCATTGGGATTTCTCCTTTTGGACCCCACACTGCCTCCCCAGCGGTTGTCACTTCTGTATCCACCGCAGCCGTACTTTCTGAGAGTGTCGTGACGTCTGTTCCCACGTCTGTGTCACTGACCTCTCTTGCCGCCTCGTCGCCACTTTTATATTCCACTTCCGCTGCTGCTACTTCCACCTCACACCAGCCTGCGCCCCAGCCTCGCACTGAGGCTGGGCCCCCACTTGTGAACACAGCACCCTTCCTCCACATGCCTGCTGAGCCCATCCACTACACCACCCGAGTCCGCCAGCCCCGTCCTACACAGCACAGACACATGCGTCCCTCTGCACCACCTCCCCCCGACACTGTACTTGAGAGCATTCGTACTCTTGAGGGGGCAGTGAGTGCCCTCAGAGGTGACCTCAGGACCATGTCTGCCACCGTCACCGCTATGGCCAGCCGCTTTGACCTACGTCCGGGCATTCATTATTGCCTCACTCAGATTCTCGAGCGGCTTCCTCACGTACCGACCGTACCCACACCCACCCAGCAGGTACCCACACCCACTCCTACACCCACCCTGCCTGCTCCTACACCCACACCCACACCCCCACCCACCCAGCAGATTGTTCCCCAGCCACCACCTCCTCCTCCTCCACCTCCGCCTCAGGACGGAGACGGCGTAGCACCACCCTCTTAGGCACCCTTGATGCCATTGATCTTTTTTGCCGTCATGCTGCCCGTCTCTGCTTGGTCCTGATGATTTTTGCCCACCCCCCTCCCCTCACTGTTTTGGGTCCACATTTTGATCATATCTTTCTATATCATTTTTGGGAGAGAGGGAGAGACTTTTTGGTGTGACACTCTTATATCTGATTCACTCCTATATCGGCATGCATCATGTCCGCATCATATTTTCATTTTGTTATTTTTATTTCTTTTTCATCATGCATGCATCCTCACCTACCCCTCACATTACACGTCTCTCGGTGTGCCACACTTTGCACATTGAGGACACTGTGCACTTTAGCTTGGGGGAGTGAGTTCTCACGCTTTTTCGATTTACCACCTTTATTTTTAGTTTTTTCACGCCATTTTCCGCATTTGCACTCACTTTCATCACTTTTTCTTTTTTTTACCATGCATCACGTTGTTCTTATTTTCTTTGTGTGCCGCATTGTAAATAATTTTATTTTCCCTTTTTTATCTTTTTTTCTTTCATCTCATGCTAGAGATGACTTTTCTGTGATGATGATGACGTGGAGTTAGCTTTCTCTATATGCATGATATATTTGTCATGTCTTAGCTTTTATTTCTGATATCATACGCTATGATTTGCCTTGCATTCAGAGATAGTAACCCACACTTTTTCCGTATGAAAATGGATGAAATTCTATTATTAGCTGAGTCTGAATATTCATATGTATGCTATCGGAGAAAACACACCAAGATTCACGCATTGAATGCTTATATTTGGAGTACCGTTTTTTTTCATATATCACTTCTATTTGCATGACGTGTACACTTCACTTCAGGATGATTGAATGATGTTAGCTATGATAAATCTGGATTAGTTTGCTTTTTTGTGATCGAAACCGAGTAGATTAGATTACCCTGCTGAAGTTGTCGTGCACGTCTTATAGAGTGAACTGAGAGACATATTTATTTCTTTCTCCACATATCTTGAACATCAATTCTCTATTTTAAAATCATTGGTGAATCTCCCCTTAGCGATTCTAGTATTTGGCATTTCCCCCGTTAATAAATTCCTAGCTCCAAATTTCCCAAAACCAAAAAGAAAAAGAAAAATTCTTGTATATCATTCTCTATCTTTTGATTTGGGATCATTGAGTTTATATGATATATATATATATATATATATATATATATATATATATATATATATATATATATATATATATTATAAAAGAGGGATGTTATCAAGAGAAATTGGATAAGAGATATTGGACAAGAGAAATTGGATAAGAGATATCTATATTATAAGAGAGTGATGTTATCAAGAGAGATTGGATAAGAGATATCTATATTATAAAAGAGGGATGTTATCAAGAGAAATTGGATAAGAGATATTGGATAAAAGAAATTGGATAAGAGATATCTAATTATAAAAGAGGGATGCTATCAAGAGAAATTGGATAAGAGATATTGAACATGAGAAATTGGATAAGAGATATCTATATTATAAAAGAGGGATGTTATCAAGAGAAATTGGATTAGAGATATTGGACAAGATAAATTGGATAAGAGATATCTATATTATAAAAGAGGGATGTTATCAAGAGAAATTGAATAAGAGATATTGGACAATAGAAATTGGATAAGAGTGATGTTATCAAGAGAAATTGGATAAGAGATATCTATATTACAAACGAGAGATGTTATCAAGAGAAATTGGATAAGAGATATTGGACAAGAGAAATTGGATAAGGGATATCTATTATATAAAAGACGGATGTTATCAAGAGAAATTGATAAGAGAATTTGGACATGAGAAATTGGATAAGAGAATTTGGATATCTATTATATAAAACATGGAAATTGAATAAGAGAAAATATAAGAGATGAGATTTTGAGGGATAAAAGAGGAGGTGGGGAATTTTGCACATACAACCCCGGTTTTTGTATTTTTGCCTATGGACCCTCCCCACACACACACCCACACTTTTTATTCTCACTCCTTCTGGCCATTTTTTTCCAGTTCTATGAAGATTTTGAATCTTATCCTACTAGGACAAAGCTTTGTCCTACGTGGCAAGTTTGTCCTTGGTGGTAATGACAATTATGGGGGACTTAAATTTTGGGGGAAAACTTAAATTTGGGGGGAAACTTGAAATTTTGTGGGAAAACTTGAAATTTGGGGGAACTTGAAATTTGTGGGGGAGAAAAACTCAGCCATTAAATAAACCGTGCCCTATGGGCACGGGTAATGACTAGTATATATATATATATATATATATATATATATATATATATATATATATATATATATATATATATATATACACACACAAAATACATTTGACAACCTTTTTTGAATTCTAGGGCTAACTAGGACAAGATAAAGAGTGGCTGAGATTTGATCTTGGTAAATCAATGGTTGAGATTCGATTTTGTGAAAATTTTAGTGGGAAAACTTATATGGGGGGGAAGTGTCTTAGAAACCAAAACTTTGAAATTAAAAGTGCAATGGGAAAGATTGTGGAGATTAATTTTTTTTTGGGGGGAAGTGTCTTGGAACCAAAACTTTGAAATTAAAAGTGTCTTGGGAAAGATTATGGAGAAACAAGATCCATTAAAGTAAACAAAGAAAAAAATTTAGCTTAAAAAATTTTAGTGAATACCGTCGCTGAAAAATAACCTGAGTTTTGTTGTTCCACGTCGAAAGCATAAAAAAATTTAAGTTAATATCGTCACCGTAAAATACCCTGAGGTTTTTTGTTCCGCGCTGGAGGTGCCCGCAAAATTTTTTTACGCTAATTTGTTATTCCGTGCCAAAGGCGCACGCACCGAATTTGTTGTTCGGCACCGAATGCGCTCGCGCGTTGTTCCGCTCTAACAAATGGCCCCACGCCGACGGCACCTGTGCAATTTTTTACGCTAATTTGTTGTTCCGCGCCAAAGATGCCCGTGCCGAATTTGTTTTTCTGTTAAATTTTTTACACTAATTTGTTGTTCCACGCCAAAGACGCCCGCGTCAAATTTTTTGTTCCGCACCGAAGGCGCTCGCGTGTTGTTCCGCACCGAAGGCGCATGTTCTGAATTTGTTGTTTCGCGCCGAATGCACCCCGCCGAATTTGTTGTTCCACGCCGAAGGCACCCGTGCCGTATTTGTTGTTCCGTGCCGAAGGTACCCGTACCGCTAAATATTTTTACGCTAATTTGTTGTACTTTTAAATTTTGGATGTGGAAATAATTTTTCGGGGAACAAATATTTCGCGGGGGAAAATCTTAAATGGACCGTGCCCGCGGGCACGGGTTATGACTAGTATATATATATATAAGGAGAAAAAGAAAAGAAAAGAGAAAAGAATCTCGATAAACGATCACATCTCATATACTCTCTCTTTCTTCCCTCTTTTTATTTTTATTTTTATTTTAATTTTTCTTTTGACTTTTGGAGCTTCATAAAAGTGGGGATGTAAATATAGTTTTGTATATGCCACCACGCTTATAGATAAGCTTGGGGGAGAGAATCCAATGATGTGTGAGAGAGTGACTACCTGACGGTGCATGACAACCTAGGCTAAGTAATATTCTATACTCGGTGAGATTGTTTTAGCCTCACGAAATCCAGAAATCTACGCCTAGCATTCATTTCATGAAATCCACGCTTTTCTATTCTTTCTATTCTATTGCGTGATATTCTTATACTCCTCATAGAAAGCATTCAATTGAAAAGTGGGTGATCTGCGATATTGTATACCGCTTTAAATGATTCAGACGATGTTAATCTTAGAATTATTCCATTTTTCATTCTATATCAATATTCTTGGGTTTTCTTTCTCTATTTGCATTATTATACTATGATATCGAAATAAAAATCTTTGACATGTGTTTTACATTCGATGCATGCCTTATGAGTAAGCAAAACCCACGTCCTGAGAAAAACGATCTAGCAGCTTCCCTCTTCGCTTTCTTCTTTCTTCTTCGTTTTTCGTTTTCCACTTTTCCATCGTTTTCATTTTTCTAAATTCACCGGGTTCGCCTTTTACTTATCTTCCTCGAGGATGAGTAAGAGGTAAGCTTGTGGGATTTTGATCACTCCGTATTTTACACCTTTTTTCTCGCATGTTTGCATGCCATTTAGATCACTCAAATCATGTTTTTCACGATTTATCGACAATATTGCGATACTTTTCACGAGGTTTGGAGTATTTCAGGAGATTTGGACAATCATGTTTTTCTTTCTCTATTTGTTTTTGTCGTATTTCAGGAGATTTGGAGTGATTTGGAGTGATTCCGAGATACACCTACTTCAGAGGGTCACCGACGACTTCCCTGAGGGGTATTTTGAGATTGGAGAGGAGCGGAAGAAGAAAGAACGTCGTAGGAGCGACGAGAAGGCAAGAACATTAAGATTGGGCATTTTTAGCATCTCACTCGGCCGAGTGAAGGAGTCGCTCGGCCGAGCATCGAGACACCGCTCGGCCGGCCAGATCGGACACGCTCCAAGCGTGCACTCGGCCGAGCATCAGAAGCCGACTCGGCCGAGTGACGTATCCCGTCCGCCCGAGTGGCACTCAGACGACGCCCATCAAAAACTCCCAACTTACTGTTTTTCATCAATCTGAGCATCAGAAGACCCACTCGGTCGAGTGGCAATTGCCGACCGCCCGAGTGAAGATAAGCCCATCGACCGAGTGACGACAACTCACTCAGCCGAGTGACGCCTGAAGTGACGACCCCCAAGACCCTAGACTTACTGTAAATTCTCAGGGTCTATCACTCGGCCGAGCGACCTTTGTCACTCGGCCGAGTGAGCCGAGCGCCTGTAGCGGAAAACACGATTTTGAAGAGGCGCAGGGGCAGTTTGGTCACGAATTTTTGGGCAGTTTTGGGGGGTATTTAACCCCAGATTCTAACCTATTTTAGGGAGCTTTTTGATTGCTTTTGGTAGCCTTTTTAGATTAGACTTTGTAGAGTTTGATTCTTGTGATTGGAGAGGAGAAGAAAGTGTTATTTTGTTGGATTCTTGGAAAGCTACATTGGTTTGTCTCCCTCTTCACCAAAAACCCTATTTTTATTGCAAATTTTAGTATTGCCATGAATTCTATTGCTATTTAAATTGATTGTTTTTTCCATTTGTGATATGATTTGTGAGTAGTCGTAACGTCTTAGGGCGTGGGGATGAACCCTATGAGCCCAATTTCCGATTTGTGATGATTTGGTAGAACTATTGCTAGAATTGCTATTAGGGTTAGTTTGGGATTGATATAACACGGATAGCTAGGAGTTCATATCGATTGGGATTTGCAAGAGATTGGATCCCAATTCGATAGGAAACCCTAGAGATCCGAATTGGGTTGAAATTAAGTTTCCGTAGTACCGGTTTGTAAGAGATTGGACCGATACTAGGATCCTCGGTTGCAATTCTATACCGATACCCGTTTGCAAGAAATTGGACGGGTAGGAACTATCCCAACCTAGGTCGTAGCCCGAGTTTGCACGAGAGTGGGCTCGGGATGCGATTGAACGATGACGTTGATCATATTGCTAGCTTGCCTAGGCTAGGGTTTGCAAGAGATTGGATCCGAGCCTAGGTTTGCTATAGACCGGCAACAGCGCGAGAGCGTGAGCTAGGTTTTACATTCAGTTACAACTAGTCCACCCGACATTCTACCCTAGCAATTGTGATACCGATGAATCACAATGACGAGATACGGTGAGTAGCGGGGATTCCCTATTCCCTAGGCATCTTTATTTGATTTTATATCTCTTTACTTTGTTTGACGATTGTGACAACATCGCCGAAAGGAAATTTCCTACTTTTCTGTCCCTATAGCCAGGTTGTTCAGAGAAGGCACTGTCATACGTCCTCCCTGTGTTCGATACCCGCTCACCGCTACACCGTGCACTTACGGTAAAACTACACGGTCGCTCTTTAGGGCGTACGCCCAGGCGCGATCACCGGGAGAAGCCGCTCCACTTCTTCATCGGCCGCCCTCATCTTCTCTCCTCCAGCACTCCTCTTCTTCTGCTAGACCGATCGAGATTCTGGGTCTGCATTCAGCTTATGGGAGATCACCGTTGGATCGACTCCAGGCATGTTCGAGGGTGACCATGCGAATATGTCCACGTTCTCTCTAAGGAAGTTGATGAGGTCTGCGCTCCGAGAGGCTGGGAGCTTCGTGCCAATAGAGACAGTCTTGCCCTCCTCCGCGGCCATGGGAACTTCTTCGACCTCCTCTGCTGGAGTTGGTCGTTGGTCGCAATAGTCCTCTCTCTCATCGAGGAGGTCAACCGATAAGGCCTTCTCCGGGCCCTTATGTTTGGTCGACCCCATGTAGCAGCTTCGAGAAAGCTTCTGGCTCCCTCGTACCAGCCCCACCCCTCGCGGAGTCTGGAATTTGACGATCTGATGGAGCAGGCTGGGGAGCGCTTCAATGGCCGTCATGTAAGGTCGCCCGATGATCCCGTTGTATGCCAATGCAATGTCGACGACAATGAACTGTGTCATGCCCGTGACGACTATCGGCTCTTCCCCGAGTGATACCGACAAGGTGATTACCCCGGCAATGGAAACCGAGTGGCCAGTGAAACCGACGATGGGTCCCATGCAAGGCCTTAAGTCCGCCTGCTTCAGCCCCATCCTTTCAATCGTCGACATGAATAGAATGTTGCAGGAGCTTTCGGTGTCGATCAGGAGACAGCTGATGATGGCCGTCCCGATCTGGGCCTCGATGACGATGGCGTCGTCATGCGGTAACTTGACTCCCTCCAGGTCTTCATCAGTGAAAGTGATGGGAGGTCGATCCACCCTTCTCCCCTTCGTCTCCCCGCCCAGGTCCACCGCAATCACATGTCATGTGTACACCTTCTTGCCTGACGACGACGCTCCTCCTAAGGATGGTCCGCTGCATATTACGTCTATGTGCATGACCGCTCTGGGCAGACGAAGCTCTTCCTGCTCGTTGATTGGGGGTGGGTTCGGCCTTCGCCCCCCTCGCGGGGCTTTCTCCTCTCGAATTGGCTCCTTCCCTCGATGAAGCCCCCAAGGTGACCTGCTTGGATCAACTGCTCGATCTCCCTCTTAAGGGTGAAGCAATCGTCGGTATCATGACCGTGATCCCGGGGGTACCGACAATACTTTTGGAGATCTCCCCTCGTTGGGTCCAACTTCATTTCTCTAGGTGGGTCCGGTAGTAGCCCGGCCCTTGTCGTCGTGGCCAACACCTCTATCATTGGGGCGTTAAGCTGTGTGTATTGGGCCTGCGGGGGTCCCTCCAACCATGCGATTGCCCGCGCGGGTTCTCTGGGGGGGCGAACTCTCACACGGGGTGTAACGACTGGTTTTTCTATATTAGTGTTATCGATATATGTGTGTGTGTGTGTGTGTGCGTGTGTGTGTGTGCGTGTGTGTGTGTGTCTTGGTGGATTTTCTCCTTGCGTGTGATTTCCTTCTCCGTAGCTTTCACTTTCGTTCGTTTCGTTGTGATTTCCTAGCTTCTTCCTTAGATCGTTGAGCTTGGAGTAAGTCACTCATGACGAGCGTCATATCGCTCATATCTTAGAGGTAGGTTGATCTTAGAAGCCGTAGGAATCTTCCCGAAGCTTCGCGCTTCAATTCGGCACTTTTCTTGGACGTTAGTTGGTTCAAGAAGGGGGACCAACCGACTAGATTGAGATCTAGTCGGTCAGGAACTCTTATCATACCGACTAGTTCATTGAATCAATTATTCAGGAGTTACTGTTTATCGTTAGTCGGTCTAAGAACATTTGTCGACCGACTAGATGAGAAACTAGTCGGTCAGCAACCGTTCTTTAACCGACTAGCTTTAAGATCATTTTTGATACTAAGTACTGTTCATTCTTAGTCGGTCTAAGAACGTTCGTCGACCGACTAGATGAGAAACTAGTCGGTCAGTAGTTGTTCTTTAACCGACTAAATCTAAATCCTATTTTTCGTCAGGAGTTGCTGTTTACACTTAGTCGGTCTACGTTGGTCAACCGACCGACTAGTTCCCAAACTAGTCGGTCAGTGGTTGCTCTTTGACCGACTAATCAGTGTCGAAACCCTAATTTCTGGGTAGCCGTCGGATTCTTCCTATAAATAGACCCGATCACTTTCACTTTCTTTCTTTTCTCCTGAGCCATTGTCTTCCCCAAATCCTTCTCCATCTTCCCCAAACCCTTCCTCCTTCATCTCAAGCCTATCTCCACCATCCCAAGCTCCATCTCACCTCCATAGGCTAAGCTTCAATCTCCTCTTCAAAACCCCTAAAATCCCATTTTCTCCAGATTTCCCCATCCATTCCAGATCTGAACCGTAGGTTCCCCGGATCGTTTCTTCCGTCGATGTGCTTGCTCGGCATCGTTCTTCCGCTAACGATTCGGTAATAAATCGATCTCTTAATATTCTCATGACCCATTTGTATTTTTGTAAAACCCTAATAAAACTAGGTTGGATGTTGTTCTAATATTGTTTTGCCATGGCAGCGACTTTCCTCGTAGATTAGCGTTTATGAGACGAAACTTCGTGATCGCCATCCTCGGTGCTAGGCAAGTGAAACTTGCCTCCTAGGGTTTTAGGCCATGTTTAGGCCACTTTTGTACCGTGGCGTAAAAGAGACTAGACAGTGAAATGATAGCTGCTGTAACGAATGGTTTTTGTATGATTGGATTATCAGTGTGTTTTGCTTGTGATGGTAGGTTCTCTCCTTGTGTGGTTTCCATTTCCATAGTTCTCGCTTTCATTCATCTCGTTGAGATTTCCTAGCTTTTGTTTTCATTCCTTTTGATGTGATCTTCTAGCTTCTTCTTTAGAATCATTGAACTCGGAGTAAGTCACTCGTGACGAGCTTCATATCGATCATATCTTAGCGATAGGTTGATCCTTGAAACCTTAGAATTCATCCCGGACCTTCGCGCTCCATTTCGAGACTTTTCGTGCACGTTAGTTGGTTGAAGAAGATCAACTGACCTACTAGATTCCAATCTAGTCGGTCAGGAAATCAACTGGAACCGACTAGTTCATTCAATCAACTATTCAGGAGTTACTGTTTACTCTTAATCGGTCTAAGAACAACCATCGACCGACTAGATGCTAAACTAGTCGGTCAGGAATCCTTCTCAGACCGAATAACTCTCATTTCCATGATCTCTCTCAGAATTCAGCCTTTAGTCGGTCAATGAACACTCACCGACCGACTAATTCTCAAAATAGTCGGTTGACAAGCCTTCACAGACCGACTAACTCATAATCCAGTTTTCTTGAGCGAGCTACTATTTACTCTTAGTCGGTCTGCGTTGACCAACCGACCGACTAGTTCCCAAGCTAGTCGGTCACCAATCCTTCTTTGACCGACTAATCAGCCCAGGAAACCCTAGTTTTGCCCTAGCCGCCACACTTTTCTATAAATACGCCCCAAACGTTTTCTTCTTCTTCCTCATCGCCCAAAACCCTAATTTCTCCCCCATTGAGCCCCCTTCTTCCCTAAACCATTGATCCTTCATCCCAAGCTCATCCATCATCATCCAAACCCTCATTTCACATATCCTACCTCTCCTCAACCTCAAACCCTCATCAAATCCCCAAAAGCCTCATCCAACCCCATTTCTCCAGATTTTCCCCATTTCCAGATCTGAGCCGGATCGTTCTTCCGTCGCCGTAGTTCTCGGTGTCGTTCCTCCGCTTCTTCACGGGTAGTATTCTTCCTTTAATAATCTCATAACCCACACTTGATATCTGTGAAACCCTAATAAAATGGATCATTAGAAATCGTAGGGTTCGATTGTGAATACAGATTAGTTACCATTCTAATGTTGTTTTTCCATGACAGTGATCCATTCCCGTAGATAACAAATTTGTGTGATGTGCTTTCGTTGATCGTTCTCCTCGGTGCCAGGCAAGTGAAACTTGCATCTCTTGATTTGGGCCATGTCTTAGGCCATTACCTTGCTTTAGCGTAAAAGAGACTAGACGGTGAAAGGATAGCCGTCTAGACGCCATTGACCTAGCTTAACAACGAAGCTTGGTCCATCACCCTCATCATGCTTGTATGTCGCGTTTAATTACAAATAACGGTACGCGTATTATCTGTGCATGTCATCCATGCATCTTTAAACTGTCATGTTTAATTACAATTAACGGTACGCGAATATTGTTCCTGTCATTGCATTTTGCCTGTCATGTCTAATTTCAATAAACGGTATGCGAATATTGTTCATGTCATTGCATTTTGCCTGTCATGTTTAATTACAATTAACGGTACGCGAATATCTGTTCATGTCATTACATACATTGATTGTTTATCGTGAATGTGTAGCTCACGCTACAAAACTGATAGTTCCTGGCTCGTGACCGGAAGCGAGCATAGTAAGTTGCTAACCCCAACGCTCGATATGGAGGCTAGGTGCACCCCTATGCCAAACAAATTACATTTCCTGGCTCGTGACCAGAAGATTACACAGCCTACGGGCAATAGGGCACTCGCTGAGTGATCCCTTGTACTTGACTTGATTACATAGCCTGCGGGAAATAGGGCACTCGCTGAGTGATCCCTTGTACTTGTACTTGATTTGACGTGTTTACTTGTACGTGACAAACAGTGATAACAGTGATAACAGTGATAATCGTGATTCGTTAATAGTGATTGGTAGCTTTTGCTACATCGTGAGTGATTGGCTTTCCTACCTTTAAAACTGTCGCATCATACTTAAATGCCATGTCATTGCATCTTATTATAACTGCTAGGTTGCTAGTTCACTTTCAGTTTCCTTACACAAGTCTTTCCAGACTTGCTGACATGTGCCCCTCTCTCTTTTGGGTGTCACATATTAGACCCAGAGCCAGAGCTTTGTTACAGGGGATATGGTGTTGCTGTTGATGATGTTTGCTGTGGTGGTGAGTGGACACCAGGGGCCTGTCTTGAAGATCGCTCGTGTTCACTTCTTATTTAGGTTTGCTGTTAATTGTTGGTGCGTGGCACCTTTGTATGTATGTTATACCTTGTTGGCCATGTTTGGGCCTTAGACTCTTTTCCTTTTTGCCTGGTGGCTTTTCTGCGATATTGTAATTAGTTTATGAACATTTGGATATTCAATAAAATGTCGTCTCATTTCCTTATTATCATTGTTGTTTCGTTTCTCTTTACAAGGACTTGCCATAAAAAGTGTTTTTATACGCTTATCAGACTTGGAGCTTCACAGCTTCAAGTTTGTGCGGACCTTCTCACATCTCGCCTCCACATTTTTGGGAAGCGGGGCGTGATAGCTGCCTAGACACCTATTTGATCTAGTTTGACAACGAAACTAGATCCGTCACCTCAATTGATCTAGCTTGACAAAGAAGCTAGGTCCAACCCTTTAACTTGTTGTTCATGCATATTAAACTGCCATGTTTAATTCCGTGCCTGTACGCCTTACTACTTGCCATGCTATCCATGTTGAATGTCGCATTCGTAGCACACGCTACAATACTTGTGTTTCCTGGCTCGTGTTCCAGAAGCGGGCCACATGTGTTGGTTGATAGCCAATGCCCGATCTACTAGTTTCCGGCTAGGCACCTGCTTTTAGCGGGCACAATCCTATGCCAAATTGTGAACCTAAAAACAAGCCCTTGTGCAGGGCAACCCTGGCTTATTTACTGAGCATCGTGTGCAGGGACCCTGGCTTGTTTACATGTTGGAGGGGTAAGGGTTAAGTGGCCATTCAACTGGGAGTCTGCCCGATCAGCAACTTCAGTTGTAAGGCGTAAACTCTGGGTTCTGGGATAGTGTTAAGCGGCCAATCAGTGTGAATGTCCAACATTTCAGCTGTAAGGCGTAAACACCTACAAATAACTTGAAAACATGACTAGTGAAAAGATTGAGATTGTTAGTAGCTTGGCTACTCTTGACATGTCATGATAATTGTTCTCTTGCACTTATTGTTACACCATGTCTTACTCGTGCACGACGTGTTTCCTTGACGTGATTTACTTGACTTGTACTTGTCCGTGTTTATACTTGTAAAACTTGTCATCCATGACATACTTGCTACTTGTTACTTGTTACTTGCATCTTATCCTCTTTGATTACTCACATACTAAACTTGTCATGCTATGCATCAAACTATAACTGCTAGGTTGTTAGTTTACTCTCCTTTCAGTTTCCTTGCCCAAGTCTTTTTAGACTTGCTGACATGTGCCCCTTTACTCTTTTGGGTGACACAGGTTAGATCCTGAGCCAGAGCTAGTTGGAGAGGATGTTGTGTTTGCTGGCGCTGAGCCAATGGTTGCCGAGGATGAGTTTGTGGTCATTGGTAACCAGTCTTAGAGGTCGCTTGTGTTCTCTTCCTTGTTTAGGTTTGCTGTTAGTTGTTGGTGCATGGCACCCTTGCTTGTATGTTGTACTTTGTTGGCCATGTTTGGGCCTTAGCTTTTCCTTTTGAGCCTGGTGGCTTTTCTGTGATATTGTAATTTATTTTATGGATATTCTGAGATTGAATAAATTGCTTATTGTCTCACTTCATTATTCTTATCGTTGTTTCATATTGCGTTGCAAGGACCTGCCAGATTATTGTTGATTGACGCTTATCGGGCTTGGAGCCTTGCAGCTTCAAGTCTGAGCGGACCTTCTCACGTCTCGCCTCCACATTTTTGGGAAGCGGGGCGTGACAGGTTTATTGGTGGCCCATGCAGGTCCATTTACAAATGCGAACTATCGGAACAACGATAATAATTATAGAATGTCCATTAAATAAATTAGAACATCCAAATTATAAGCCCGGAGTCTAGGTTTTTAGCGTTCCTATGTCTTAGGTGGCTAGTAGACGTGTTAGAGCACCTGTCCCAGCTTGGTAGGAAATCCATTAGGTCAGGACTATAGTGAGACTTAGTTAGGAGTTTGTGCTTACCAGTTAGAGGCTCCTGATTGTTTGTTAGACTCCATGCTAGTGATTGATATGATAGTCTTAAGAGTTATCTTAGTGGTTCATGTCTAGCTCTGACCATAATAGATTCCTAGGATTTCTTTAGCCGTTCGCATGGGTTCATCCATTTCGGGCCCGACAGAACATGATCTCGATCCTCTTAGAACCTTCCCTGAGGCCTCTAATATACTCTAGCCATTAGGAAGCCTTAGTGTTAAGTTTTTCTTGGCCTTTAGTCAACCGATGATTAGGACCCTCTGATTTAATCTTTTCCTGGTCACTACACTTCTGTGTTATTGACAGTGGGTTTTCATCATAGTTTTCTTGAATCGTAATTTAGGTGCATGCCTCACACAACCACATTCAGTGCCATCGATTCACATGACCCCCTCCTTACTATTATCGTTGACCTTTCTAATCTTTTCTGTTGCAAATCTTGATTCTTCCAAAGTCGTTTCCAAATTTTTCCTTATTAAAAGTTTCCACTCGATTTAAATTTTGTTTTAAACCTTCTTTTAGTATATTTACATTACTTCCGTTTGAGCTAAAAGTCATTCTTAGATTTTGAAGACTATTTGGTCGTAATTTTAAAATTACTATCTTGTAACTATTTTTCTAACATATATCGTCCGCACTTGATTTTAAACTTTAGTACTATTTCGATAATTCGATATACCACCTTTTCTAAATTGCGAAATTCATTTTAGCTATTTACCTTATGTACTTTAAAATAATTCTTTCAAGATAAATAGAACTCCAATTAATTTATGAATATATACTAATTATAAGTTGTCGTACCCGTACTTCAAGTCTTTATACCAACCCGTTCTTGTGGCAAATCCTTGTTTCCCCTAAAAGTATTTCGATGTTCCTCTTTCGCTAAGTTTAAATTTGTTCGAAAACTTTTAATATATATATTAGATTTCATACTCTTTCGCGACTTAAATTTATTTGTTCTTTTCTAAACATTGAAACTTTTGTCGAGATTTTTGATTATTAGTTTATAATATTTTCCAGCCTATATTTTCATATCGATATAAATGTCTTGCCCCTTTTCATATACCAATTTTATTCTGAACCGTACTTCTGTTTTTCCTAACCTGAATTATAATTTTCTTTTCTTACTTATGCCATTAAAACTTATTCGAATACCGCATCGTGTTTGCTTCTTATATACCTTTCAAGTCACATGGGACTTCAGCTTTCAGCAAGTCGATTTTATGCTCAACGTTTTCCCTAGTTCAGATTTTCGTAAAATTACTTTTCGAAACCATTTCCTGAGTTAGACCTCCATAATTTGGTTTTAAAGCTTTATTACCAATTTAATAATTCTATACATATCCTCCCACTTACTTCCATACAACTAAGACGTTATTATCTTTCCATTCATCATACATATTTCTAAAGATGATTTCTAGAATAGAACTTCAATTATTATTATATATCAGTACTATGTTCGTTGTGCTCGTGCGTTAAGACCCTTGTATAAATCAGTTTCTGCTGGCGAACCCGGATTCTCTAAAAATTAATTTCAATACGGTTTATTGGAATTTCTTTTCAGTTTTAAGACTTGGAAAAACATTTGGCATGAGCTTAAATTCCCCACACTATATTTGGTCTGATTTCATTTCTTGAATCTCGAAACTTTTCCAAAATTTTTAAACTATTGTCGCATAATATTTTTCTAACATATGTCCTTAATGTTCATGTGAATGATTTACTTTTACTCGTGATAGCTTTATATAAGCTAAATAAACCATTTCCTCTTGTTATATATATATTCGACTCAAACTTATTTCGAACGACTCATTTTATCGACCAGTTTCGTTCTCTTCGTTTTAACTTATATCTTTTACACACTATTTTACATGTATCCTATGGAGCATCATTAGATCATTACACGACCGTTCTCAAGCTTTTCGATCCTTCTATTTGTTACGCTTTTGATTTCAGTTTCTTTCCTTTTGTCTAGCCAATAGAGCGTGTCATCGCCCGTGTCAACCTTAGTATAGTTTGGTGGGCCCCATTAGTGTAATTTGATGTGTCATCGTAGTGTATTAAATTTCATGATGCATATGAAGTTGTTTGTGGTTGGTATTGGTATGTTGTGTGTAGGTAGTTATGTATTAGCTGCATGAGTATAAGTGTGATATACATATGATAGTAGGATTATAATTGTTTGATTGGTATTACTTGTTTTTAATAGATGTCGTATGCGTGTATACCATGAGGTATACCCAACTACAGCATATCTTAACTAATGGATGAAGTAAGTGTAATGATGTGCCAATTATAGATGGATGGATATGGTATGAATATATGATACATGTATGTGACCATACGATGACAGCATTTATTAGGGAGAGTATTGTAATTATAAGTGTGCTGATGTTTGTAATAATATCATGGTATATGAAGTGATTGAAATATGTGATATTACCTGATTAGATATTAAGGGTGTTTGACATTTTGATATGTATATGGTTATGTTGGTAGACGTGTATGCATTAGATAGTATTGGTATATGTATGGATGCCGTGTTATGTATATGGAATTATTCTGCTATGAATTTGAGTCTCACTCAAGCTTGAGTGGGTATACTCTATGTACGTTGGTGTATTTGTGTGTGGTTGGTGTATAGTGATGGATGATGTATGTATAATGTTTGGATTGTTTGTGTCCGGTTGTGTTACGCACATGATTGTGGGTTACTAAACCAGTATATAGTTATAGGCGTTGGTCTTGTGGTATAGTTATTTATTAGGGGCTTGCCTGCGTGAATATATATATTTGCTAGCTAAAACTAAGTGTGTATATGGGCTGAGTATATATTGGTAAATATGAATGAAATGTTAGCGTGTGTGGGTGTGCACCATGCACGGGTAAGTATGTGCTTAGTAATAAGTTTTGGTGACTATAATATGTGTGGCGTGTCGTGGGTAAAATTATAGGGCCGTATGTGATGTGAAGCTATAGTGAAATATTTGCATGTATTGGAATGGCTATAAATTGTGAAATTATAATGATGGTGGAAGTATATTAAATATAATAACTTGAGTTTAGATGGTGTGGAGTGATTACGTGTGTTGATGTGTTTGGTATTGGATGTATACTAGGAGATATAGGGAGTAGTGTATTCTTATTGCCTTGTTCATAGGTAGCTACCTAACGTAGAGTGTTACGATGGTATTTACTAGTGTGAACTATTTAATTGGTTGTGAGAATATGGACTAATGTTTTGTGCTAGGTAAGTAATAGCTATATAAGGGATGTATGTATATATATGATTGAGATACATGTATGAGTATGAATGGCTATGATAGGAATAAGTGTATGATGTGCGTGAATATATATATATGTATACATGTTGGTAGTGTTAATGTTTGATTACCTAGTGCGAATATAAGCACTTGTAATAACCATACCTGATTGAATGTGATATGATTGGGGTAGTTACTAGAGCGACTAGATATGTTAGAAAGTCTGAGGATGGACTTTATTCTAAGGTGGGTAGGATGTAACGACTGGTTTTTCTATATTAGTGTTATCGATATATATATATATATATATATATATATATATATATATATATATATATATATATATGTCTTGGTGGATTTTCTCCTTGCGTGTGATTTCCGTCTCCGTAGCTTTCACTTTCGTTCGTTTCGTTGTGATTTCCTAGCTTCTTCCTTAGATCGTTGAGCTTGGAATAAGTCACTCATGACGAGCTTCATATCGCTCATATCTTAGAGGTAGGTTGATCTTAGAAGCCGTAGGAATATTCCCGAAGCTTCGCGCTTCAATTCGGCACTTTTCGTGCACGTTAGTTGGTTCAAGAAGGGGGACCAACCGACTAGATTGAGATCTAGTCGGTCAAGAACTCTTCTCAAACCGACTAGTTCATTGAATCAATTATTCAGGAGTTAATCTTCCCGAAGCTTCGCACTTCAATTCGGCACTTTTCGTGCACATTAGTTGGTTCAAAAAGGGGGACCAACCGACTAGATTGAGATGTAGTCGGTCAGGAACTCTTCTCAAACCGACTAGTTCATTGAATCAATTATTCAGGAGTTAATGTTTATCGTTAGTCGATCTAAGAAAATTTGTCGACCGACTAGATGAGAAACTAGTCGGTCAGCAATCGTTCTTTAACCGACTAGCTCTATGATCATTTTTGATACCAAGTACTGTTCATTCTTAGTCGATCTAAGAACGTTCGTCGACCGACTAGATGAGAAACTAGTCGGTCAGTAGTTGTTCTTTGACCGACTAAATCTAAATCCTATTTTTCGTCAGGAGTTACTGTTTACACTTAGTCGATCTGCGTTGGTCAACCGACCGACTAGCTCCCAAACTAGTCGGTCAGTGGTTGCTCTTTGACCGACTAATCAGTGTCGAAACCCTAATTTATGGGCAGCCGCCGGATTCTTCCTATAAATAGACCTGATCACTTTCACTTTCTTTCTTTTCTCCTGAGCCATTGTCTTCCCCAAATCCTTCTCCATCTTCCCCAAACCCTTCCTCCTTCATCTCAAGCCTATCTCCACCATCCCAAGCTCCATCTCACCTCCATAGGCCAAGCTTCAATCTCCTCTTCAAAACCCCTAAAATCCCATTTTCTCCAGATTTCCCCATCCATTCCAGATCTGAACCGAAGGTTACCCGGATCGTTTCTTCCATCGCCGTGCTTGCTCGGCATCGTTCTTCCGCTAACGATTCGGTAATAAATCGATCTCTTAATATTCTCATGACCCATTTGTGTTTTTATAAAACCCTAATAGAACTAGGTTGGATTTTGTTCTAATATTGTTTTGCCATGGCAGCGACTTTCCCCGTAGATTAGCGTTTGTGAGACGAACCTTCGTGATCGTCATCCTCGGTGCTAGGCAAGTAAAACTTGCCTCCTAAGGTTTTAGGCCATGTTTAGGCCACTTTTGTACCGTAGCGTAAAAGAGACTAGACAGTGAAATGATAGCTGCCTAGACACCTATTTGATCTAGTTTGACAACGAAACTAGATACGTCACCTCAATTGATCTAGCTTGACAACGAAGCTAGGTCCAACCCTTTTAACTTGTTGTTCATGCATATTAAACTGCCATGTTTAATTCTGTTCCTGTACGCCTTACTACTTGCCATGCTATCCATGTTGAATGTCGCATTCGTAGCACACGCTACAATACTTGTGTTTCCTGGCTCGTGTTCCAGAAGCGGGCCACGTGTGTTGGTTGATAGCCAATGCCCGATCTACTAGTTTCTGGCTAGGCACCTGCTTTTAGCGGGCACAATCCTACGCCAAATTGTGAACCTAAAAACAAGCTCTTGTGCATGGCAACCCTGGCTCATTTACTGAGCATCGTGTGCAGGGACCCTGGCTTGTTTACATGTTGGAGGGGTAAGGGTTAAGCGGCCATTCAACTGGGAGTCTGCCCGATCAGTAACTTCAGTTGTAAGGCGTAAACTCTGGGTTCTGGGGTAGTGTTAAGCGGCCAATCAGTGTGAATGTCCAACAGTTCAGCTGTAAGGCGTAAACACCTACAAATAACTTGAAAACGTGACTAGTGAAAAGCTTGAGATTGTTAGTAGCTTGGCTACTCTTGACATGTCATGATAATTGTTCTCTTGCACTTATTGTTACACCATGTCATACTCGTGCACGACGTGTTTACTTGACGTGATTTACTTGACTTGTACTTGTCCGTGTTTATACTTGTAAAACTTGTCATCCATGACATACTTTCTATTTGTTACTTGTCACTTACATCTTATCCTCTTTGATTACTCACATACTAAACTTGTCATGCTATGCATCAAACTATAACTGCTAGGTTGTTAGTTTACTCTCCTTTCAGTTTCCTTGCCCAAGTCTTTTTAGACTTGCTGACATGTGCCTCTATACTCTTTTGGGTGACACATGTTAGATCCTGAGCCAGAGCTAGTTGGAGAGGACGTTGTGTTTGCTGGCGCTGAGCCAATGGTTGCCGAGGAGGAGTTTGTGGTCATTGGTGACCAGTCTTAGAGGTCGCTTGTGTTCTCTTCCTTGTTTAGGTTTGCTGTTAGTTGTTGGTGCGTGGCACCTTTGCTTGTATGTTGTACTTTGTTGGCCATGTTTGGGCCTTAGCTTTTCCTTTTGAGCCTGGTGGCTTTTCTGTGATATTGTAATTTATTTTATGGATATTCTGAGATTGAATAAATTGCTTATTGTCTCACTTCATTATTCTTATCGTTGTTTCGTATTACGTTGCAAGGACCTGCCAGATTATTGTTGATTAACGCTTATCGGGCTTGGAGTCTTGCATCTTCAAGTCTGAGCGGACCTTCTCACGTCTCGCCTCCACATTTTTGGGAAACGGGGCATGACGCGGGTCCTGGGCGATCTTACAGGCAACACCCCACTTGGTCGCTTCTCGGCTGAGCGAGCTGGTCGCGGCCCCGGGTCCTGTCTTCTTGCATCTGCCTAGGATGGGATCGAGGCTCTCCTTGGGACGTCCCCACCTATATGACCGGTTTCTTTGCTCCGAGAGCCTCCTCGCTCAGTGTGTAACTCTCTGCCTAAGCGACTAGCGCGTCATAGTCGGAAGGCAGGTCTCGAAGTAAGGATTTGTGGAGGCTTCGGTTCCTCAGTCCTGCCTTGAAGGTCAACATGAGCACTTCGTCGCTGCAGGCCACCCACCCCGCTTCTCGTCCTGGAAGCGGCACAGGTACTTCCCAATTGTCTCCCCTTCCTCTTGGACTATTGTGTAGAGGTAGTCCGTGGGCTTCTTCCTCGTGCGCCCAGCCCGGAACTGTTGGCAGAATTTGTGAGATAACTCGCCAAAGATCTCGATGGACCTCGTAGGCAAGCCGTAGTACCATTCTAGAGCCGAGTCCCACGGACTCTGTGAGAACCCGGCAAAGGAATGTGTCGTCCATGTCATGCATCTCCATCGCCCATCGGTACTGATGCATGTGCGAGAGGGGGTTGCCTCTTTCGTTATAGGTCGCCAGGTGGGGGCCTTGAAGCTTGGGGGTCTCGGGGTCGATGTTAGGGGAAATGACACAAAAATACCCCAACGTTTGGGGCCTATTTCATATAAATACCATGAACTTCTAAGTCGTTCAGAAGTAAACCTTATTATACCTTATGGGTAACGGAAGTTAACGGAGGGATTTTTTTCCAATTTTGCCCCTCTTCCTCATTGCACGTGAGAAGAAAAATCTCGATAAAATATGAGGGTTAAACCGTTGGCTTGAAAGTGAAAGGGGAAAGAAATCGAGCTGTAAAATTTTAGGGTAAAACCAAGAGAAGTATTCCGTGCATGCAGGAGGAGAAGAAATCGGGGGGAAGAGGAGAAGCTTGGCGCTGCTGAAGGAGGAGGTTGGTCGCTGCTGAAGAAGGAAACGGGGCGCTGCTGAAGAAGGAAGCTGACGGTAGAGGAAAGCGACGATCAAAGAAGACGATGGTGAGTTCAGTCTAAATTATCATAAAAATTGTTCATTTATAATTATATTTGAGTTATAATCGTGAGAAGAGGAAGTGATAGAAGTGATTATGGGTGTAATCTATTCTAATGTATTTAACAGAGCCAAAGAGTAACATTGACGGTGCATCATGGGGGATTGCTGAAAAGAGGGTCAGATGGGTATTATGTTGGCGGTGAGGAGACTGTGTTCAAAGATTGTGTTGCAGGGTTGTTAAACATGGAGAATTTACGCATGCTTATCAAGGAACTAGGCTATAAAGGGGAGTTCTTCTTGTATTACAAACCATGGAGAAACCCCTTTAATTAGTGCATAAAAATGGATAATGATGAGAAGGCATCAGCAATATTGAACATGCAAGGTAGTAGGCTTGTTGATTTGTATGTTGCACATGAATGTGATGTGCTGCCATTAGAAGACATATTGCCGTCTGACAGGGAAATTATAAGTGTGTGTGATTCAGCAGAAGCAGAGACTGCTGATGAAGAGGCTGAGTCTGTTGAGGTGAATTCAAGCTATCCGTCAACTATGCCAACGCAGGAGCATACGAAAGAGCCAAGTGAGACAATAACGTATGAGAGAAATGAGGAGACAAATTTGGAGACAAATGATGAGCCAGTGGAGGAGCCAATGGAGGAGCTAGTGGAGGCAATAGAGGATCTAATGGAGGAGCCAATGGAGAATCAAGATGAGGAGCCATTTGAGGAGCCATTTGAGGATACAAATAAGACAATTGATCACAGAGAGGAGACAATTGATCAGACAATGCAGCATCATGAGGAGGATGATTTTCAGCTTGAGCAGACAATGCAGCATCATGAGGAGGATGAGCATCAGCTTGAGCATACAGTGGAACATCATGAGGATGATGAGCAGCAGCTTAAGCATACAGTGGAGCATCATGAGGATGATGAGCAGCAGCTTGAGCATACAATGCAGCATCATGAGGAGGAGGATTTTCAGCTTGAGCAGACAATGCAGCATCAAGAGGAGGATGAGCATCAGCTTGAGCAAACAGTGCAGCATCATGAGGAGGCTGATTTTCAGCTTGAGCAGACAATGCAGCATCATGAGGAGGATGAGCATCAGCTTGAGCATACAGTGTAGCATCATGAGGAGGCTGAGCAATATCATGAATATGAGCAGCATGAGCAGACAGTGCAGAATTATGATGAGGCTGAGCAGAACAGCAGTGATGGAGAGTCTGATACTGAGTATCAGCCTAGTTCTAATTAGGCAGATGGGGCAGAAAGCAATAGTGATGATGGGGATGAAAGTGATGGGGCAGACAATGAAGGTGAGCTCACTTTTGGGCAGACATGAAGAATCACAAGAAGAATGATAAGGCCTGATGGAATGCATGTATATGCTAGACCTGAATGTGACCCACTGACAGAAAGGGCTACAGATTCTGATGATTCAGATACACTTAGGAGTGTACATGGCAGTGATGATGAGCAAGGGCAGAGAGGGGGACATCATTGTCATAGTATTGATATGGACAACCCTCACTTGGAAGTAGGAATGTAGTTTACATCCCCTGCAGAATTTAGAGAGCTATTGAGAGAGCATGCAATTAGGAATGGATACGACTTTAAATTTAAGAAGAATGAAGGAGGTAGAATTAGGGTATATTGTAGCAATAGGTATGGATGGGTATGTGCTGGGTCTTGGGATAGGAATAGAGATAAGTGGATAGTGAAGAAGTTAACAACACATATAGACTGCCATGTTGTTAGAAGCAATAATCAAGTGACATCGCAATGGATAGCAAAGAAATATTAGGAGCACTTTAGAGATCAACCCCAATTACCAATCTCAGCAATTAGGAACTTAGTGAGTAGGGACTTTGGAGTAGATGTAAAGCAAGATTCTAAGCTGTGGAGGGCAAGGAGAGTTGCAAGCAAATATATTGCAGGATGTTATAAGAAGCAGTTTAGAGAGCTATGGAATTATTCACATGTGTTGTTGGAGAGGAACCCATGCACATATTGCAAGATAAGAACAAGGCCAAGTGACAAGCAGGATGAGCCATTTTTTGATGGCATATTCATCACGTACCAATGCCAAGTTAATGGATTCAAGGCAGGATGCAGGCCTTTCATAGGCCTTGATGGTACATTCCTGAAGACAGAAATTGGGGGAGTGTTGTTGAGTGCAACCAGTAGAGATGGAAACAATGAAATGTTCCCCTTAACAGTTGCAATAGTAACAACTGAATCAAAGGATACGTGGAGTTGGTTTTACGATGTTTGATTGAAGCATTGGAGGTGAGCCATGAGCAACAATACACCTTCATTTCTGACAGACAGAAGGTATATCAATTAACCTAGCATATATTTCCATAGTATTGCTTAATTAAATATTGTATATGTAGGTAAATTTTCAGTATGTAGTTAAAGTTAAGAATGTCACATATGTCACATATCCATTCATTGAAGTTGAAGGTAAATTTACATTGAAGTTAAATATTTTCAATGAAGTTGAAGTTAAATTTACAGTGATTACATTCATTGAAGTTGAAGTTAAATTTACATAGAAGTTAAATTTTCATTTAAGTTGAAGTTAAATTTACAGTGATGTTAAATCAGCTTGAGCATACATATACATTCATTGAAGTTGAAGTTAAATTTACATTGAAGTTAAATTTTCATTTAATTTGAATGTAAATATTCATATGCACGGTCTGTTTATGTTGTTAAATTGAAATATTCATTGAAGTTAAATTTTCATTTAAGTTGAAGTTAAATTTACAGTGATGTTAAATCAGCTTAAGCATACATATACATTCATTGAAGTTGAAGTTAAATTTACATTGAAGTTAAATTTTCATTTAATTTGAATGTAAATATTCATATGCACAGTCTGTTTATGTAGTTAAATGGAAATATTCATTGAAGTTAAATTTTCATTTGTATGCTTTATGTAGGGTCTTCTAGAGACATTCAAAGAAATTATGCCTCATACACATCATAGGTTTTGTGTTAGGCATATGTATGAAAATTTTAGAAAGCAATTCAGGCCCCTGCTTTTTAAGAAAAAATTGTGGAAAATTGCAAAAGCATATGTTGAGGAGGATTGGTTAACTTCAATTGAAGACTTATACAAGTGTTCTCCTGATGCTGTGAAATGGCTATGCAATGTTAAGATTGACTCATGGAGTAGATGTTATTTCACAGATAATAGTTGCTGTGACTTGCTTTTGAACAACATCTCAAAATCATTTAACAATTTTATTATGGAAGTTTGGGATAAACCTATCATTACATGTCTAGAAATGATGAGGAGACAACTAATGATACGTTTTCAGAAGAAAAAAACAATTGCTTCCAATTGGACTGCTACCATTTGCCCCAGAATCATAGATACATTACTGAAGTTGAAGGGAACTAGTAGAAGTCTTCATGTTGTGTATGCTGGAGGAGGACAGTTTGAAATCAGAGATGAGATTGGAACATATACAGTAAATATTGAAGCAAGAAGATGTGATTGTAGATATTGGGACATGAAAGGGATTCCTTGCACACATGCATGTGTTGCTTTGATGTCAGAAAACAAGCAGCCAGAGGATTTTTGTGAACATGTATTACATCAAGGAAACATATTTAATTGCTTATGCAGGCATGATATGTCCCATTCCAGATTCAAGATTTTGGCCAAAGAATCAATATTCAGCTTTAATGCCCCCAACTTATAAGAAGCAGCCAGGAAGGCCAGCAAAGAAGAGGAGAAGAGGAGAGTTTGAAGCTGGGCCTAGTCAAGGTTCTAGAAAAGGCCAGATTCAAAAATGTCAAAGGTGTCAAGAAGAAGGACACGACAAAAGGAGTTGTAAGAATAATATGGTGCCCAAGCCAAGTTCCAAGACAGGAAATCCAAGAGGCAGGCCCCCACTCAACAAAAAGCTCTCAGCCAGATTGAACAACCAGCATTTGAGTCTTTATTGAAGGGTGCTGGGATCAATATCAGTCGTAGTAATACCAAAAATCCTCTAGTGAAGAATTTAGTAAGTTATTTATTATTTATGTAAATAATAATCCAGTGTTTGATTATTAATGTAAATGCTGACAGAGTTCATCCATGCAGCAGAATGCCCCAAGAAATTCATCCATGCAGCAGAATGCCCCAAGAAATTCATCCATGTAGCAAGGTCTAAATGCTGACAGAGTTCATCAACAGACTGCCCCAAGAAATTCAGTAGACAATTTACAAAATTCCATTCCTAGTAGTTTGCCCCAACATTTTGAGAGAGTACATCATGTGATGAATTCGGTAAGATTAGTATTTAGATGCAATTATTAGCTAATATGTAAAGTTTATGTAAAGTTTATGTAAAGTTTATGTAAATTTAGTAGCTCAGTAAGCTCAAGAGGTTTATGTAAATTTTTGTACAGCCCAGCATGCAGCAAGGTCTAAATGCTGCCAGAGTTCATCAGCAGAATGCCCCAAGAAATGTAGAAGAGAATTACAAACTTCCAGTCCTAGCAGTTTGCCCTATCAACATGTTCCAAGATTTGTTCATGTGCTTAATTCAGTTAAATCAGTATTTTTATGCACTTATTATCGACTATTTGTGTACTTATTTATGCATATGTTTGTAAAGCCAAGGATGCATCAAGGTCATGTGCAACAGCTGCATGATCAAAGGAATTTTCCAATGCATGAAGAAGCAGGAAGTTCAAGTAGTTTGCAACATCATGCTCCAAAAAATGCTAGAGGAAATTCACAAGCAGGCAGTGCTAGCACTGTGTCACAGCAACAAGCTCCTAGAAATGCTCAATTTGCATTTGTACAACTCAAATTACTAATCATTTCATTTAATATCTGAATCACCATTTTATTTCATTACATCTCCAATTACTGATCCCCTTATATCTCAATTTCTATTAAATGTGTGCAGCCCAGTCAACTACATGGAACAAAGAAGAAGAGAAAGTCAGCTAAGCAAGTTCATACTCCAGATGGTTAGAGGCCACGCATGGAAGGAGGTCAAACTCCAGAATTTCAGAGGGGGAGTAGAGAAGGAGGTCAGAATCCAGACTTTCATATGCCAGTAAGAGAATCAGTGCAATCTCCAGCAGCTTCAGTCCACAATATCGTTTTATTCAACAAAAATGTTCACATATATAAATAGAAAAGGGACCAGTTTGAGGAAGTTAGTGTAGCTGCTGATTTGTATCACTCTATAATTTTGTATCAGCTTCAGTGCAGAATTTTGTATCATGACATGTTTTTGTAGATGGACCCTGAAACTATGTGGCTGTGTGCTTTTTGTATCAGGCTGTGTGCTTTTTGTATCAGGATTGTGTATATATTTTGTATCACCATGTTTTGAATAGGATGTAATGTGATGTAATGTGATGCAATGTGATATATCCAGTTCAATACTTCAGTTCTGACCCCTTACATTGTGTGTTTAACTTTGTTTTGAATGGGATGCATTGTGTGATTCCATGCATTGTGTGTTTCCATGTTTTGAATGGGATGTAATGTGATATATCCATTTTTTTCCAGTTCATGTGATGTGCTGCAATGTGATATATCCTGATCAATTTTGTTTCAAGTTCATTATGTTTCCAGTTCATTGTTTCCATTGATATATCCAGATCAATTTTCATTGTGATGCTCATTGTGTTGCTCATTGTGTTATACTGTGATGCTCATTGTGTTTCCAGTTCAATTTTCATATGGTATCCATTTGGTATCCAGTTCAATGTTTCCATTTCAATGCTCATTTTTTTTTCAGTTCTGAGCATATATATGTGTGTGCAATGCATGTGCAATACATGTGTGTCATTACTAGTTTCAATGCTTCAGGAATGGATACTATGTGATACCCCTATTTTCATTTGCAAACTAATGAGCATATACTAATGAGCATATATATGGTACATGTAAGAATACTAATGAGCATAACAATTCAATGCTTTAGTTTACTGCTTCATTTCAATGCTTCAGGCAATGTCACAAACAATGACTGTCTCATTGATTTAAATTCCAATCCCAAACAACATTGTAAATTGAAGCATGACATTTTTCCTTCAGCCTCTCAAGCAACATTTAAATTGAAGCATATACTAATTGAAGCATGACATTTAAATACCAGTCCAAAGCAACAATTTTCCTTCAGCAGCAAAGCAAAACAAATGTTCATCAGCAAAAAATCAACAGAGGGCTTAACATTTTTCCTTCACCCTCTCTACATTGATACACCTGTTCAGAAGCATGATGACTTCAACATTTTTATAACAAGATCAGTACATCTTGCTATTACTAAACTTTAACATAAGAAACATAAGTACAATCAGTGAAAACATTCCCCACTTAAGGTATTTGATCTCAGTAAGGTTCCTCTCAGTTTTGACTGTGCTTCTCTCTAACTTTCCTATTGCCGTCTCCAATCGATTCTCTCTCTCTCTCTCTCTCTCTCTCTCTCTCTCTCTCTCTCTCTCTCTCTCTCTCTCTCTCTCTCAGCCTCCTCTCTGACACCTCAGTGGATGAAATGTCCAGCCTACTGCTCCTCTCATTCTCATCAATTAAGTGTAATATCACCATTCTTGACCATTCCGAGTGCTGTGGATCCTTCCATAGAAAGAAAGAGCATTCCTGCGCACTACAATTCCAAAATCTCCTTCCTGGATTTGATCGGGTCCATGACGTCTTCCTCTGTGTCTTCTTCCCACAATTACAGACCTTGAAGTCTTCTCTATCAGTTTCAAATTCAGCCATGTTGTCCTCTCTACTGCGATCTCTGCTAGTGGCACTATCTCCATAACTCATGTTCTTCTTTTCACTGCAAAAAAAATTAGAGCTTAGGCAAAAAAAAATTTGTAATTAAGAATTAAGGATAGTTGGGAGAGCCTGATTTGCGATGAGAGATTTATTTTGCATCAGCCCCCTTTCGTTTCCCTCTTCAACCCGCAAAAAAAACCTACTGCCAGCACCCTTTTCTCTCAAAGAATCCTTTGGAATTTATTCTCCTGTGAGTAGTTGGGGGTTGGCGCTCTTTATGTAGAAGAAGAAGGGTAATTTCGTCCATTTTTGTTCACGTGGGCTTTCAGATTCACAGCAACCTCTAATAAGGTATCACGGTTAACCCGCCAGCTAACATTTGGGTTTAAAAATTAATGACTTAGAAGTTCAGGGTATTTATATGAAATAGGCCCCAAACGTTGGGATATTTTTGTGTGATTTCCCATCGATGTTATCCATCGCGACAGCAGTGTGGCCTCCTCTGGGTAATCGGGGTGCTTGGGCATGCACTCCCTCTACCTCTCTATGGTTCGGCTCCGGTCCCGCCTCGACTGTCGATGGTCATCTCGCCCAAGGGAGGGAGGAGGTGGTCGTCGCAGATGACTCCTTCCGCGCGACGGAGATCCGGTTGAGGATGGACTACGGGTGTTCCTATATCACCGGCCCGAAGTCGACACCTTCGGGATCTCTCCATGCCCCCGATTCCCCTCCAGAGCCTCTCACACTCTGCGGAAAGGAAGCAGAGTTACTGACGGATGGCTTCCTCGTCGAAGCGATCTGGGGTGCGGCTTCGGTCCCGGCCTTGGTGGCGACGGTCTCCCTGCACCGATGGGGAGAGGGAACATCACAGAGGGCTCCTCCTTCGAGGTAGGGAATGGCAGAGGGCAGGCTATGCGCAGTCCTGCACCGTTCGCCTGAGGTCGACATCTCCGGGATCTCCCAGTTCTCCTCGTTCTCCCACCGGAGCCTTTTGTGCTCCGCGATGATGAAAGGGAGCTGGTGACGAGTGGCTTCCTTATCGAGGTGGGCTTGCTAGGCAGCCTCAGTCGCTTCGTCTACGCATCTCTGAGCAACATTCGCTTCTTTCTGGCGCCTGCACAGCCGCGCGACCTCCATCTCTTCATCCAAGAGCTTTTGTTGGGCCGTTTTCTCCTCGGCGAGCCCTTTCTGCACCCCTTCTTCATCGAACTGGAGACGGATATTTCACCTCACGTTCGGAGGATCAGAGGGGCCAGGGGGATGCCTCGGTCCTAGTCGACGCGAAGCCTCCCATCATCTTAGTTAAGGCCTCGAAGCTCTGCTGCACAGCACGCGCCGAGGCCTGGACAGTCTCGACCTCTACCTCGGGGGTGGATCAGTCGTTGGAGTCCTTGGGTGAGAGTGTGATTCTTGGTCAATGGGATCTTTCCCGTGGTCAGGGTTCTGGTTAATGGGTATAGAGTTAGACATGGGTGTGACCCTTCGTTTCCCACAGATGGTGCCAATTGTTGCAGGGTAGAACTCGAGTACAATGAATTTGTATTAATGGGAACCAAGGGCCAGGTGGTTAGGATGAAGGGGTGATTAGGGTAGGCCTTTTAACAGGTAATGAGTGTAGTGGCGAGGCTGGGCACACTACAAAGGACGACCACAGAAAATATTCCTCGAGGAATTAACCCAATGACCGCACTGTCGGAGGAGGGAGCTGAGCGCGATCTGAGACGAGGGGTTGGCCTGTACAAGGATCAGCTCGTCAGAAAAGCCGGGTTGGGGTCGAACCCTTAGCCTCTCTGATGCCTAAGTGACGAGCTATTGGTTGAGGAAGAATAAAGATATGGAAGACCTTTGCTCTTGTGTGTGAGTAATAAGATGCAGAGTTAATTCACCAACCCCCTTCCCTGATGGAGGAAAAGGGGTATTTATACCTAATGGAGGCGGTTAAGTGAGGCTGACCTGGCGTGCTGACTCGACGTGCTGAGCTAGCCTATCTGTCAGCGGAAGCTTTGGATGAGGATGTCAGGGTCGGGTGTCAGCCATGATTTTGTCAGACGGCGCAATGACCAGGGGTGCTTTTGTCAGGGTGTCAGGGCCGAAAGAACCGAGTGTCAGGGGGTGCAGCGGCCAAGGGGCGCTTTGGCCAGGGGGCACTTTGTCAGGTTGTCGAGCAGTGGAAGTGTCAGAAGCGTCCTTATACTAGGTTATTTGTCATGTCCGATGTGACAAAGAGTCGTCGGAGTGCGTTTGAGGAGTGTGGCCACAGGATAGTCGCTAGGTCACTCCCGATTGGTGATGATCGGTCGGTTGCACGCCTTGCTCGCTAAGCCCGGCAAGCTCAGATGGGAACATGCGCACAACCGGTGGGGACCGTGGCAGAGTGTGCCCCTCCCACCAGCCGAGTTGGAGAGTGCCCCTCCCCTCGTCGAGGTAGAGTACGCCCTTCCCTTGGTCGTTCTGGTCTTTAAGGTCGTCGGTCGCCTTGTGGACCTGGGGGGATAAGTGAGCAGCTTACAAAGTCGGGGCGATGAGCGTCCTTCCGCTGTTCTAAATGTGTTGCACGAAGGAGGGGCGAGCTGGCCAGGTATCCAATGGGTTTCGATGGAAGGTCGCACTATCACGATCTTTAGGTCGTAACAGGAACTTAAGTTAAAGAGGGAGCTTGGAGCAGCTGAGGTCGACCTGCAGAGGTTCGTCTTAGATATGACGTCGCAAACTCTTTAGTGAATGACTTATAATCTAAAAGAGTAGAGTCTATGTATTAGATCTCATACCTAAGGCATTAAAACCCCTTCACCTTTGTCCTTTCTGATCTTTATAAGCAGTTCTCCATTGATTGTATGTACCGTTCCTTATTGATTCGGGCGCGATCATCTCCGGGATTCGAGATAACAACTGCCCATTTATTTGGCCACATTAACTTCCCCCTGAGTATCAGCGAGAGCTTAACGGTCAAGTGAGTTGATCGCTTGACTTGGAAGTACTCCACTTTTCGTGACGAGTTTCGGGTTATTGGCACCAAATGGGTCGGGTATGCGGATACTTCACCGTGATCCATACACGTGCACTAACACAACTCAAAACAGAAATCCCTGAAACTTTATCTGTCACAATGGATTGAGGGATATCAAACTGACAGATAATGGATTTCCACATGAAGCTTCTGACTTCATTCCACGTAATTTGAGCAAGGGGCTTGGCTTCGATCCACTTAGTGAA
This sequence comes from Scilla litardierei, assembly GCA_030789695.1. NCBI lineage: Eukaryota > Viridiplantae > Streptophyta > Magnoliopsida > Asparagales > Asparagaceae > Scilla > Scilla litardierei. Next base: position 684,824,591 of record CM061142.1, on the reverse strand, counting down.
GTAGTCGATAGCCACGATCAGGAACTTTCATTGTCTGCTTGCTGGCTTGAACGGGCCAAGGATGTCTAACCCCCACTTAGCAAATGGCACGTGACTGACAATATGAATCAGATTGGTTGGAGGGGCCGAGCTGATCTTTGCAAATTTCTGGCAAGTCGGGCATTTTCGTACGTATTCGATTGCCTCTTTGAACATTATGGGCCAAAAGTAACCCTGCATCAGGGCTTTTAAGGCCAACATCTTTCCTCCACAATGGTTTCTGCAGTCTCCTTCGTGGATCTCCTGGATCACATAAATGGCTTCCTGCGGGGTTAGGCATTTGAAATAATGGAAACTGTCGTACTTGGTCCATCGTCTTTTGTCTAATGAACCGTCGAGCAAAACGAATTTTGTACGCCTCTCGTTCTAGTTTTCATGCTTCTACCGGATCAGCCAGTTTCTCCCCCCGTATTAAGATAACGGATTATAGGATCCATCCAAGTGACTCCCTGGTTGACGTTCAGCAGCTCCTGCTCTGGCACACTGGGATGTGGCAGATGTTGCACGTACACTATACGACCGAGTCCTGTAGGTAAGGATGAAGCGAGCTTCGAAAGGGCATCGGCTTAATGGTTCCTTGACCGCAGCATGTGACGGATTTCTACCTGTCTGAACGTGACGAGCTCTGGTTTAGCAATCTGCAAGTAGCTTTGCATCGTATCCTCGCAAGCCTCGAACCCTCCATTAAATTGGTGGACTACTAGATTGGAATCACTTAGCAACTGGACCACCTTCGCTCCTAGGGCTCGAGCCAACTAGAGCTTGTTGACTACAGCTTTATACTCTGCTCTATTGTTTGTGGTTTGGAAGTCGAAGCGAAGAGCATACTCGAATATATTGCACATTGATGTTTGGACAAGTATTCCCACTCCGCTTCCGGTTTGAGTGGTAGAACCGTCCACTTGCATGATCTACGTCCCCTCGTCCTCAGTTGGGTCGATTGGAGAATTGAGATCTGTCGAGGGAGAAGAGGAAGTATTGGTTTGTATGTTAGCAAAATGTACCTCTTCTGGCGGGTTGTCATCATAAGTGAGTTCGACGATGAAGTCGACTAGGGCTTGCCCTTTGATGGCAGTCCTTGGCTTGTACTGGATGTTGAATTCACTTAGCTTGAGTCCCCACTTCTTCATTCTCCCCGACCGATCCAGCCTCTTTAGAGTTTGCTCCAAGGTGTTTTCGGTGAGGACCAAGATGGTGTGCTCTTAGAAGTAGGGTCGTAGCCTCCAAGCGGATAGGATCAATGCAAACGACATCTTCTCTATCCTCGAGTAATTTATTGCTGCACCCCGGAGGACTTGGCTGACGTAGTAGATAGGTGGTTGTACTCCAGAGTCCTCCTTGACGAGTGCCGAGCTCACGGCTTCCATGGTAGCAGCCAAATTAATGATGAGTTGGTCATCCTTATTCGGCTTCATCAGGAGCGATGGGCTGTGAAGGTACTCTTTCAGTTCAAAGAAAGCGTTCTTGCCGTCTGTGTCCCACTCAACGATCTTCTAGTCATTCGTGGTTGATGCTATTGTCTTTCTCAATACTTTGAAGAAAGGTAGAGATCTCTCGGCTAACTTGGACAGGAATCGGCCCAAAGCCGATAGTCTTCTGTTCAGTCTCTGAAGTTCTCTTATGGTTGAGGGCTCCTTCATTGCCACGATCGCCATGATTTTGTCGGGATTAGCCTCAATCCCTCGATTCATTAGCATGAACCCGAGGAACTTCCCGGATCTAACCCCAAAACTACACTTGGCAGGGTTCAGCCGAAGGTTGTAGTGTCGGATGATGAGTGTTTATTGTATATAGTTTTTAATTCTTTTTCATGCACATTTTACATTGTTTTATTCCACATTCCACCCATCTTTCCCCCTTTTGTCTCCTCTTTTGCTTTTGTGGTCTCTCACATGCTTTGCAGGAAATATGTGCCGATTAGGGACAATATAGCAAGATCTTAGAGCAAAGAGACGAAAAGAGCAAAGCCGGGGGTTTTGTCAATAACTGAGACCCACGCGGCTATGTCATCATGTACCAGATGGCCGCATCAAACTGCATTGGAGATGACATCTATGCAGCCACGTCAAAAACCACCAAACGGTCGCGTTAGAGAAGATAGAGATCGAAAATCTAAAGCCTACGCGGCCCGCGCGGACGAAGACGCGGAGTATGTGATTCTTCGAAGACTGAAGCAGATCGACACGTCTGCGATAAAATATAATGCGGCCGTATAACCGTTTTTGACTCGGCTGCGTCTATAATGACGCGACTGTGTCGATAAAGCCCCGTTTGCCAATTTCATGTAAGGGATCAACGCGACCGCGTCGTTTCTGACGCAGTCGCATCAAACCAACTTTCTAAGGTGGCTAGGGTGAATTCTGGGGTTATTTTGGTCTTTTGGGCATGCGTATATAAGCACCCCTTCTTCCTCCTGCGAGGGGAATCTTCTTTTCAGCCATTTTTCTGTTATTTTCTAGGTTTTGGAAAGTTTTGTAAGGATTCTAAACTCATTTTTCTTTGTTGTTTTTTACTGTTCTTATTGCTTATTAGTGTAATAGTTTAACTTTTCTCAATAGAAACTTTTTCCTTTTGTTAATATTGCTTTGTTTTATCATCTACTGCTAACCTAATCCGAATCTATGGCTTTAGATGCTTGCCCGTTGCTAGGAATTCCTCCTATTGTAATGGGTAGTGAGTAGTTTCCTTCTAGTGCAATGGGATGAACCCCATTGGATTAGGGCCATGGGTTAGCCTAATTAATTAACTTAATTGCTGGGTTAATTGAAATTATGGGTATATTGAGATGATTATTGTCGGTGTAGATTCGACCCCCTCCTTTTGGGGCGTTCGGATTGGCCGCTGACCAAAAGTTTGGACCAATCCAGGGATTCGATCCCTACGAAGACCAATACTAGCAGTGTGGCTGACGAGAGTCGGGCGCCGATTAGAGCTTTCCCAATGTAGTTCTAATCCCCGAATGCCACTTTGGGCAGGAGGAAGATTGGGGATATTCGTCGAGCTTAATGCACGCAACGTACACCGATGCATCGAAGACCACTGACATCGGTGTAGGTTGGGTTAACCTATCATGCATCATGAACAGTGAGGGATAGGCGAATGCTCATAGGTCACACGACCTCTCCCGAGTCCCAATGAAGCCAACAATCGGTTGATTACTAGTAAACCCCTAATCTTAGTCCAATGGCGGGGATTCCCCACACCCTAGAGCTTTTATCCCTTGATTCACATCTTTTCTATTTTCACCGACCATTCACCGATATTATTGCGTAGCTTTCACTCGAAGACTCACAAACTGATACTCCCTGACCACCTCCTCGTGTTCGACCCATTAGCGACTACACATGACACATGTGCTGCGGTTTTATTAGCATCGTCCCTTTGGGAGATGATCAGCTTTTTGGTGCCGTTGCTGGGGAGGCACGATTTGTGATCACTCCTTATTTTACACCTTTTTCCCGCATGTTTGCATGCCATGTAGATCGCCCAAATCATGTTTTTCACGATATATCGACGATATTACGATGCTTTTCACGATTTGTTGTTTTTGTCGCATTTCAGGTGATTTGGAGCGATTCAGAGTGATCTCGAGATACGCCTACTCCAGAGTATCACCGATGACCTCCCCGAGGGGTATTTTGCTGTTGGAGAGGAGCGGAAGAAGAAAGAACGTCGCAGGAGCGACGAGGAGGCCAAAACAAGATGTCTGGGCATTTTTGGTGTCCCACTCGGCCGAGTGAAGGAGTCACTCGACCGACCAGCGAGACACCGCTCGGCTGACCAGATCGGATACGCTCCATACGTGCACTCGGCCGAGCAGCGGAAGCCACATCGGCCGAGTGACGAGATCCCGTCCACCCGAGTGGCACCCAGACGACGCATGTCAAAAATCGCCAACTTACTGTTTTTCGTCTGCCTGAGCTTCAGAAGACCCACTCGGTCGAGTGGCAATTGCCGACCGCCTGAGCACCAAGAAGCCATCGGCCGAGTGACGACAACTCACTCGGCCGAGCGACTCCCGAAGTGAAGACCCCCGAAGACCCAGACTTACTAGAAATTTACAGGGTTTCTCACTCGGCCGAGCGACTTTTGTCACTCGGCCGAGTGCGACACGCTGCCTGTAGCGAAAATTGCGGATTTCAGGCTGCGCAGGGGCATTTTGGTCACAGTTTTTTGGACGATTTTGGGGGGTATTTAACCCCTGTTTTTACCCTAGTTTAGAGAGCTTTTCTTTTTAGATTTTTGCAGCTTTTTAGATTAACTTTTAGCTTTATTCTTGTGATTGGAGAGGAGACAAAAGTTGGTTTTTGTTGAATTATTTGAAGAACTTCATTGGTTTGTGTCTCTCTTCTCTAAAAATTCTATTTTTATTACATATCTCAATATTGTGATGAATACTCTTGTTAATTTCATTGATTATTTTTATGTTTGTGCTATGAATTGTGAGTAGTCTCCACGTCTTGGGGCGTGGGGATGAACCCTACGAGCCCAATTTCAGATTTGTGATGAATTGGTAGAAATTTTGCTAGAATTGCTATTAGGGATTAGATTGGGATCAATTTACTACGGATGGCTAGGTATTCATATCGATTGGGATTTGCAAGAGATTGGATCCCAATTCGATAGGAAACCCTAGAAATCTGAATCGGTTTGGAGTCGAATTTCCGTAGTATCGGTTTGCAAGAGATTGGACCGATACCAGGGTTTCCGGTTGCAATTCCGTGCCGATACCCGTTTGCAAGAGATTGGACGGGTAGGAACTATCCCAACCTAGGTCATGGCCCGAGTTTGCACGAGAGTGGGCTCGGGGCGCGATTGAACGATGATGTTGATCCTAATGCTAGCTTCCCTAGGCTAGGGTTTGCAAGAGATTGGACCCGAACCTAGGATAGCTATAGACCGGCAACAGCGCGAGAGCGTGACCTAGGTATTACATTCAGTTGCAACTAGTTCATCCAAAATTTTATTCTAGAAATTTTGATACCAATGAACCACATTGACGGGATACGGTGAGTAGCGGGGATTCCCCATTCCCTAGACGTTCTTTGTTTGATTTGATATTTCCGTACTTTGTCTGACGATTGTGACAGGATCGCCAAAGGCAAATTTCTCTCTTCTTAATAGCCAGGTTGATTGGAACAAGCACGGTCATTCGTCCTCCCTGTGTTCGATAACCCGCTCGCCTCTATACCGTGCGCTTGCGGTAAAACTACAACCGTTCTTTGGGTTACATTCCGGAGCGATCAAGTTTTTGGCGCCGTTGCCGGGGAGTACATTTTGACGGTGTTCGACATCGACCACTCGGTTATTTCTTCTTTCTTTACTTTCTTCTATATCTTGTTCTAACTCTGTTCGCAGCCCTATTTGCATATTCTCCCCGTATTTTGCATAAGATCTTAACAGGGAGAATGGAGGATGCAATGTCAACAATGGAGCTCAGTCAGGAAGATTATGACTCCTTCACAGACCTCCTTTATGAGCTCGTCAATGAGGTCCATGCCACCGGAACTTTTGCGATCGATATCAAGGACCCCGACAAACAACTGTTTGCTAGTTTTGTGATGGACCAAATCTACCCGGATGGGACTATCGGGGGCAATGTCAGAGTTGATGTGGTAGACGACAAATTATATTTCGAAGACGGCAGAACAGATGCCGAAGAACACTATACTCCCGAAGAATCCTTCGAGCAAACCGACATTCAGGGAGTTACACTCTATGACGCTCACTCTTGCTTTTATGAATCGTCTGATGTGTTTCTTGATTCCAGGCACGAACCAGAGCGGAGAGAAGGTTTTGACGATGCTAGCGCAGAATCGGAGGGACCCTATTTCGATGCCTCGTCCTCACTAAGTAGTGAGTCTGACTCCTCACAGGAGAGCGCACCACCTGAACATGAGATAAACTCGGATGACAAGGAAGAAGCCAAGCTCATGCGAGCTGATGAAGTAGAAGGAGCAGCACCTCTTGGGGTAGAACTTAAACAATTACCTCCGAATCTAAGGTATGCTTTTTTGTGTAATAAATTAACTTTCCCGATGATAGTAAACTCCCACCTAACGCAAGATCAACTTGAAAAACTCCTAGACGTTCTTAGGAGCCACAAGGATGTCCTTGGCTACACTATCTCCGATCTAAAAGGGATAAGCCCTAGGCTTTGCACACATAGGATCCATTTGGAAGATACCGACGCCACCTCCATAGAGCCTCAAAGGCGGTTAAACCCGAATATGAAGGAAGTGGTTAAAAAGGAAATCCTAAAATTGCTCGACGCCGGTATCATTTACCCCATCTCTGACAGTAGATGGGTTAGCCCCGTTCACGTCGTCCCCAAGAAAGGGGGGATGACAGTCATAAAAAATGAAAAAGGTGAGCACATATCTACACGCACTGTCACGGGATGGAGAATGTGCATTGATTATAGGAAACTAAATAAAGCTACCCGAAAAGACCATTACCCATTGCACTTCATTGATCAAATGCTTGAACGCCTAGCTAAGCATAAATACTTTTGCTATCTAGATGGGTATTCGGGATTCTTCCAAATTCCTTTACACGAAGATGACCAAGAAAAGACCACTTTTACTTGCCCTTATGGTACCTATGCCTACCGTAGGATGCCATTTGGTCTTTGTAATGCTCCCACCACCTTTCAGAGGTGTATGACATCCATATTTTTCGATTACATTGAAAATATTATGGAAGTTTTTATGGATGATTTTTCGGTTTATGGAAGTGAGTTTGACTCTTGTTTGGCCAATCTTACTAAAGTCCTTAAAAGGTGCCAACAAAACAATCTCACTCTAAATTGGGAGAAATGTCACTTCATGGTCACGGAAGGTATAGTTCTCGGGCATCTTGTTTCCTCGAGAGGAATTGAGGTAGATAAAGCAAAGATTGAGGTAATCGAAAAACTTCCTCCTCCTATTAATGTCAAGGGCATTAGAGGCTTCCTTGGTCATGCGGGGTTTTACCGCCGCTTCATCAAGGATTTCGCCTCGATTGCCCGACCACTTACTTCCTTGCTCGCTAAAGATACTCCTTTTGTTTTTTCAGGGGAATGCTTGCAAGCCTTCAACACCTTGAAGGAAGCACTAGTTTCAACGCCCATCATTCAACCGCCGGATTGGAGCCTTCCCTTTGAGCTAATGTGTGATGCTAGCGACCAAGCCATTGGAGAGGTATTGGGACAAAGAAAAGATAGGAAGCTTCATGCGATATACTATGCGAGCATGACATTGGATGACGCGCCGAAAAACTACACAACTACCTAAAAAGAGCTTCTAGCGGTCGTCTATTCCATAGAGAAGTTTCGCTCCTACCTCCTTGGTTCCAAGGTGATTGTCCACACCGACCATGCGGCGTTGAAGTATCTCTTAAACAAGAAGGAGGCCAAACCTCGGTTGATTAGGTGGATACTCTTGTTGCAAGAATTCGACTTAGAGATCAGAGACAAGAAAGGCACGGACAATGTCGTGACGGATCATTTATCTAGGCTCATTCGCGACAAGGAGGATGAGAGTTTGCCTATCGACGACACATTCGTGGATGAGAGGCTATATGCCATAAGGACCGGTGAAGTTCCTTGGTACGCGGACTTCGTCAACTACTTGGCTTGTGGAATTAAACCGCATGGGATGCCCACGCATCAAAAGAGGAGATTTCTGCATGAGGTCCGTAGGTATTTTTGGGAAGATCCATACCTCTTCAAGATATGCAAAGATAGTGTCATTCGGAGGTGTGTTTCTAAAGAGGAGGCAACGTCTATCATTTTGCATTGCCATGGCCTACCATGCGGAGGACATCATGCCGCCTCTAAAACAACCGCTAAGATTTTGCAGAGCGGATTCTTTTGGCCAACAATGTTTAAGGACACCCACGACTTTGTAAAGGGGTGCGATAGATGCCAACGGACCGGGAATATCTCCAAGCGCAATGAGATGCCAATGAGACCCATCCAAGAAATTGAGCTTTTTGATTGTTGGGGAGTGGACTTCATGGGACCATTTCTGTCTAGCAATGGTAACAAATACATCCTATTGGCCGTTGACTATGTCTCCAAATGGGTGGAAGCAATCGCCACCCCCACTAATGATGCAAGGGTCGTCTCCAAGTTCTTCAAACAAAATATTTTCCCACGCTTCGGAGTGCCACGTACCTTGGTAAGAGACGGGGGGAGCCATTTCATAGAAAACAAGTTTGAAGCCATGCTAAAAAAGTACGGGGTAAACCATAGAGTTGGCATGGCATATCACCCCCAGACAAGAGGCCAAGTGGAAGTCTCAAATAGAGAGATCAAGCAAATCCTTGAGAAGACTGTGGATCGATCTAGAAAGGATTGGTCAATGAAGCTAAACGATGCTCTATGGGCATATCGCACGGCTTTTCGCACTCCCATCGGCACCACACCGTTCCGACTTGTTTATGGGAAAGCTTGCCACTTGCCGGTAGAGTTGGAACAGCGTGCATATTGGGCCATCAAGACCTTCAATTATGATTACAAGAGTGCGGCGGTGAGGCGACTCTTGGACATCAACGAGCTTGATGAGATAAGAAGAGACGCCTACGAAAGCTCAAGGATTTACAAAGAAAGGACCAAGATTCTCCACGATGCCCGCATAACCGTCACAGACGTCAAAGTGGGAGACAAGGTCTTGCTCTATAATTCTCGGCTCCGACTATTCCCCGGCAAGTTGAGGTCACGTTGGTCCGGACCTTTCACCATCAAGAACATACAACCGGGAGGGGCCTTCGAGTTGGAAAGCAAGGACGGAGCCTCGTTCAAGGTAAATGGTCAGAGACTTAAGCATTATTTCGAGGGAGTCCAAATGGGAGAAGTCAATAGAATATATCTACTTAAAGGGCGGCCGGATGATCTTTCATACCTCCTTGACGAGGTAATCGAGGAGGCGATCCCCCACTCGATTGGCGCTCTATTCGATGAAGATTTCGAGGAAGGCCCGGATTTAGGCCAAGATGAGAAGATAAATGATTCCCCCGACCTCTCCGTTGAAATGATGAAGGCGACGCTGATGTCGCAAGGATTCGAGAGCTCTGCAAGCTCTCGAAATTAAAGTCTCCGAAGAAAGCTCCGTCGATACGGAAATCGGCGTCACCGGTTAAGCGGATGACCGGAGCAAACGCTAGCTTGGGGGAGCCTCCCCCCAATACTATTCGAGACGGGAGACCACCGAGGGAGAACACGCCGCCGCAACTTCCGAATCCAAGCGTTCTCCCCGGAAAGTTTGATGGGTGCATCTCATATGCACCAAACATCCCGCATTAATTGAAAATCATAGGGGGTCGAGCTCACGACCTTAAACGAGCGCTTGTCGGGAGGCAACCCGACGGTTATTGCTTTATTTTCACTTTTCTTTTATTTTTGTTTTAGAAATTTTTAGTGCTTTGAGTCGTTCGCCCAAAAATCTTGTGATAACGGGTCCTATTTTTCCTGACAGGAGAGGGGAATGAGGTACCCATCATTAGGAGGATGCACGAGGTGACGAGGATCGCCCCAGGAAGGCGCTCGATGCTTAGGAGGAAGATGAAATCGACTGGAGAAAGAAAGATGTAGTTTAGAGCCCAATCGAAGACAAACAGCAGAACATAAGGCTCACTCGGCCGAGTATACTAGTCACTCGGCCGAGCACACAAGTTCGTCCGGCCGAGCCGCTCACGAACGAGGGAAGTCTGCTGTACCCAACTCTCTGTTTATTTTTCTGATTTCAGTATAACTGCTACTCGGCCGAGTATATATATTCACTCGGCCGAGTAAAACAGATACGCTCCTAAGGCGAATCTTGCCGAGTAGCTTGAGCCACTCGACCGAATGGACTTACTCCACTCGGCCGAGGCTGGCAAGGCCACTCGGTCGAAGCGTAAGCGGGTAGGGATTTTCCATTGATCTCGCTCGGCCGAGTGACCCAGTCACTCGGCAGAGTCGTAACTTTTCCTATAAAAGGGGGCGGGGTCGGGCTCGTTTTTCGAAACGACACAAACCACAGATCGCCCGACCCCTCAGCTCCCTCGCCCAAACCCCTCGCTCACTCACCCGACCGTCGCCCCCGCACCGCCGTTCGGCCACCCACCGCCGGCAGAGCCGCCGCCGCTCCTCGCCCGAGTCGCCGCCGCCGGCCACGTCTCTGGCCACCTCCGGTATCGCTTATTTAGCCTATTTCTCCTCTTTTTGTGTATTTTTCGAGGATCCATGTGCCTAACAAACCCCAAACCCAAATTGATTTCTATTTCTATCTATTATACCCCTAATGCTCCGTACGTTTTGAATATTACTCGCTGATATCTCCATTTCATGCGCAGGTTATTTCTAGGAGCTTAGGGGAGCCCAGGGGAGCTTACAGGGACTGATTTAGGCTGCGTGGAGGCGTCGTCTTCGCACGCTTCCACATATTTGCACTCGCGGCATGTCGTGGTACACTCTTTCCTTTACTTTACGCACGCCGCACTTTTCACGCTTTTCGGCGCGCGCTCGGGGCCCATATGCCGCCCCGGACACGGCCACGGTCGAGGAGAGCTTCCGCCAAGCGGAAGAGGTCGGATGATGCCGGCCCCTCCCACGAGTTGGAGGACTCTCCTCTGCCTTCTCCACCACACCCCGTTCACCCTGCAGGCCCCCACACCCCGCACAGCCTGTAGAGCCCGCACAGCCCATACACCCCGCACAGCCGCTCCCTGTCGCTCCACAGCCACCACCTCTGGCTCCTCTTATCGGGCCGCTGGGGATCACGTTTCGGAACGACGCACACCGCGTCGCTTTCGAGCGTATCTCCCAGCGCTCGATCGTACCCTCCAGGTTTGCACACCTTGCAGACCTAGGACGCCTCGGGGTACTAGAGGGGATGCTCACGTTGTACGACAACGTGGGCTGGCGAGATTTCTTTCAGGTGTCGGCGAATACGTTTATCCGCCCGACACTTGAGGTACTTAGTTCGATCGCCTGGACCGACGAGGGATGCTCGTTTCGGTTCATGGACCGGGAGTGCCAGGTCACTCTCGGTATGATGAGAGCCTTCTTCTCGTGGCCCGATGTCCCCGGGGCCGACCGAGGTTACGCCCCCACCCATATCCCCCCACCTTCCTTCGACGCCGGTGCCTTCTGGGCCCGGATTACGGGTCTCCACGCTGCCTTTGACCCTAGTAGGGCCAAGGCCTCGGCCATTGTCCATCCATGCCTCCGTATAGCTCAGCGCCTTATGGCGACGACCTTTTTGGCCAGATATGAGCCGGGCACGATGTCCACGCCAGAGCTCTACATGCTCTACGCGATGACACGGCCCAGAGCTCTATCTAGGGATGGCAATGAGCTGGTCCCCGTCGTCATGATTGATGTCGCGGCTTGGTTTTTGTACCGCATCATTGTATCGGTGGGCGCTCGCTCACCGATATGCTGCGGCGGCCTGATCACCTTGCTTGCTCTTATGACCGGCGAGGACTTCCCTGACGACCTGCGACACGCACCGGGCCCCACTTCTCTGTAGATTGATGTTATGGCCCGGATGAAGATGCTGCGTCCGTACGGTGAGCGACACTGGGTCTGGCTGCACGGCCCTTACAGTGCCGATTACATGATCCTTCCGAGCCCAGCTCGGACTCAGATTGCACCAGCCCATGTGGACTGGCTCCCGGCGATGGATGTTCTGATCCCTGCCGCGTACGTGCTCGAGGCCGAGGAGGCCGAGGAGGCCCACGCTGCCCACGCTACCCCCGCAGACCCTGTTGCACCTGCCGAGCCTGCTGCCCCTGTTGACCCCGTGGCCCCTCAGCATATACCTGATGTTTCCGCTGCTCCAGACACCTCTGTCCACACTGCTGTCGGTGTCGGGAGTACCTTAGCTGAGCCCTCTTCCACTGCTTCCACGCCTGTCACCACCACCACTGGCCCTCTGTCTGCCGAGCCTGTTTCCTCTGCCCCACCCGAGGGCCCGCCGACTATAGTTGAGTGCGGCGAGCCCTCTTTTGCCACCGCCGTTGAGACCTCTGTCTCCGCCTCTGTCTCCACCGCTGCTTTATTTTCCGAGAGTGTCATGGCGTCTGTCCACACTTCTGTGCCACCGACCTCTCCGGCCGCCTCGCTGCCACTTTTATATTCTTCTTTCGTTGCTGCTGCCTCCACTTCTCACCGTCCTGCCCAGCCTCGCACTGAGGCTAGGCCCACACCTACGAGCGCAGCACCTTTCGTTCCCCTACCCGCTGAGCCCGTCACCTACGCTACCAGAGTACGCCAGCCCCGCCCTGCACAGCCCAGACCGGTGCGTCCATCTGCACCACCTCCCCCCGACACTGTACTTCAGAGCATTCGTGCTCTAGAGGGGGCGGTGAGTGGCCTCAGAGGCGACCTTAAGACCCTGACCGCCACTGTCACTGCGATGGCTGGCCGCTTCGACCTGCTCCCGCACATTCACTACTGTCTTACCCAGGTCCTGGAGCATCTCCCACGCGTACCCCCACCCACCCAGCAGGTTCCCACCCCCACTTCCACACACACTCAGCCTGCTATCACTTCCACACCCACACCCGCTCAGCAGCCTGCACCACCACCACCTCCTCCTCCGCCTCAAGACGGAGACGGCGCAGCACCACCTTCTTAGGCACCCTTGATGCCATCGATTATTTTTGCCGTTATGCTGCCCGTTTCTGCTGGGTCCTGATGCTTTTTGACCACCCCCATCCCCTCACTTATTTTGGGATTCTCATTCTGATCGTATCTTTATATATCTTTTTTGGGAAAGAGGGAGAGTTTTTGGTGCCACACCTATATATCTGTATCACTCCTATATCTGCATGCATCATGTCTACATCATATTTTTCGTTTCATTAGTTTTCCTTTTTTTTTCCTTCCTTCATGCATGCATCCTCACTTACCCCTCACATTCCTTATCTCTCGGTGCGCCACACTTTGCACATTGAGGACACTGTGCCATTTAGCTTGGGGGAGTGAGTTCTCACGTTCTTTTTGATTTACCACCTTTATTTTTAGTTTTTTCACGCCATTTTCCGCTTTTGCACTTATTTTCATCATTTTTTCTTTTATTTTACCATGCATCACGTTTTTCTTATTTTTCTGTGTGCCGCATTGTAAATAGTTCTATTTTCCCCTTTATCTTTATTTTCTTTTTCATCTCATGCTGGAGATGACTTTTCTATGATGATGATAACGTGGAGTTAGCTTCCTTTATATGCATGCTATATTTGTCATGTCTTAGACTTTATTTCTGATATCATATGCTATGACTTGCCTTGCATCTAGAGATAGTAACCCACACTTTTTCCACAAGAAAATGGATGAAATTTTATTATTAGCCTAGTCTGAATATTCATATGTATGCTATCGCAGAAAACACACCAAGATTCACGCATTGAATGCCTATATCTGGAGTACCGATTTCTTTTCCTATATCACTTCTATATGCATGAACTGTACATTTCACTTCAGGACGATTGAATGATTTTAGCTATGATAAATCTGGATTAGTTAGCTTTTTTGTGATCGAAACTGAGTAGATTAGATTACCCTGCTGAAGTTGTCGTGCATGTCTTATAGAGTGAACCGAGAGATATATTTATTTCTTTCTCCACAAATCTTGAACATCATTTCTCTACTTTTAAAATCATTGGTGAATCTCCCCTTAGCGATTCTATTATATGGCATTTCCCCCGCTATTAATTCCTAGCTCCAAATTTCCCGAATTCAAAAAAAAAGAGAAAATATTCTTGTATATCATTATCTCTCTTTGAGTTGGGATCATTGTGTATATATGCTATATCAAAAAAAAACAAAAGAAAAAGAAAAGGAAAAAGAAAAGAGGAAAAATCCTCAATAAAAGATCTCATCTCACTTTCTTCCTTTCTTCTCTCTTTTCGTGTTCATTTTCATTACTTTTGGAGCTTTATAAAAATGGGGATGTGAATTTTTTTTATGCCACCATGCTTATAGACAAGCTTGGGGGAGGGAATTCAATGATGTGTGAGAGAGTGACTACTTGACGTTGCACGACAACCTAGGCTAAGTAATATTCTATACTCAATGAGATTATTTTCAGCTTTACGAAGTCCAGAAATCTATGTCTAGCACTCATTTCATGAAATCCACGCTTTTCTATTCTTTCTACTCTATTGCGTGATATTCTCATACTCCTCATAGAAAGCATTCAATTGAAAAGTGTGTGATCTGCGATTTGTATACCGCTTTAGATGATTCAGACGATGTTAATTCTAAAACTATTCTGTTTTTCATGATTATATCGTTGTTCGTGGGTTTTCTATTTCTATTTGCACTATTATACTATGGTATCAAAATAAAACTCTTTGACATGTATTTTTCATTCAGTGCATGCTATATGAGTAAGCGAAACCCACGTCCTGAGAAAATGATCTAGCAGCTTCCCACTTCGTTTCTTTCTTTCTTCTTTGTTTTTATTTCGTTTTTCATTCTTCTCCGTTTTTCATTTTTCATTTTTCACCATTTTCGTTTTTCGAATCCACCGGGTTCACCTTTTACTTATCTTCCTCGAGGACGAGTAAGAGGTAAACTTGGGGGATTTTGATCACTCCTTATTTTACACCTTTTTCCCGCATGTTTGCATGCCATTTAGATCGCCCATATCATGCTTTTCACGATATATCGACGATATTGCGATGCTTTTCACGATTTGTTGTTTTTGTCGCATTTCAGGTGATTTGGAGCGATTCGGAGTGATCTCGAGATACGCCTACTCCAGAGTATCACCGATGACCTCCCCGAGGGGTATTTTGCTGTTGGAGATGAGCGGAAGAAGAAAGAACGTCGCAGGAGCGACAAGGAGGCCAAAACAAGCTGTCTGGGCATTTTTGGTGTCCCACTCGGCCGAGTGAAGGAGTCACTCGGCCGACCAGCGAGACACCGCTCGGCCGACCAGATCGGATACGCTCCATACGTGCACTCGACCGAGCAGCGGAAGCCACATCGGCCGAGTGACGAGATCCCGTCCGCCCGAGTGGCACCCAGACGACGCATGTCAAAAATCGCCAACTTACTGTTTTTCGTCTGCCTGAGCTTCAGAAGACCCACTCGGCCGAGTGGCAATTGCCGACCGCCCGAGAACCAAGAAGCCATCGGCCGAGTGACGACAACTCACTCGGCCGAGCGACTCCCGAAGTGAAAACCCCGAAGACCCATACTTACTGGAAATTTACAGGGTTTCTCACTCGACCGAGCGACTTTTGTCACTCGGCCGAGTGCGACGCGCTGCCTGTAGCGAAAATTGCGGATTTCAGGCTGCGCAGGGGCATTTTGGTCACAGTTTTTTGGACGATTTTGGGGGTATTTAACCCCTGTTTTACCCTAGTTTAGAGAGCTTTTCTTTTTAGATTTTTGCAGCTTTTTAGATTAACTTTTAGCTTTATTCTTGTGATTGGAGAGGAGACAAAAGTTGGTTTTTGTTGAATTATTTGAAGAACTTCATTGGTTTGTGTCTCTCTTCTCTAAAAATTCTATTTTTATTGCATATCTCAATATTGTGATGAATTCTCTTGTTAATTTCATTGATTATTTTTGTGTTTGTGCTATGAATTGTGAGTAGTCTCCACGTCTTGGGGCGTGGGGATGAACCCTATGAGCCCAATTTCAGATTTGTGATGAATTGGTAGAAATTTTGCTAGAATTGCTATTAGGGATTAGATTGGGATCAATTTACTACGGATGGCTAGGTATTCATATCGATTGGGATTTGCAAGAGATTGGATCCCAATTCGATAGGAAACCCTAGAAATCTGAATCGGTTTGGAGTCGAATTTCCGTAGTATCGGTTTGCAAGAGATTGGACCGATACCAGGGTTTCCGGTTGCAATTCCGTGCCGATACCCGTTTGCAAGAGATTGGACGGGTAGGAACTATCCCAACCTAGGTCGTGGCCCGAGTTTGCACGAGAGTGGGCTCGGGGCGCGATTGAACGATGATGTTGATCCTAATGCTAGCTTCCCTAGGCTAGGGTTTGCAAGAGATTGGACCCGAACCTAGGATAGCTATAGACCGACAACAGCGCGAGAGCGTGAGCTAGGTATTACATTCAGTTGCAACTAGTTCATCCAAAATTTTATTCTAGAAATTTTTATACCAATGAACCACATTGACGGGATACGGTGAGTAGCGGGGATTCCCCATTCCCTAGACGTTCTTTGTTTGATTTGATATTTTCGTACTTTGTCTGACGATTGTGACAGGATCGCCAAAGGCAAATTTCTCTCTTCTTAATAGCCAGGTTGATTGGAACAAGCACGGTCATTCGTCCTCCCTGTGTTCGATAACCCGCTCGCCGCTATACCGTGCGCTTGCGTTAAAACTACAACCGTTCTTTGGGTTACATTCCGGAGCGATCAATTTGATATTGGTTTTAGTCTTTGTCGAGAGACTATATGTTTCTATTTCTTTGTGTTTGTTCATATTTCCTTTTTCATCACTTCATGGTGCTTTTAACGTTTATTTTTGGTGTACCCCTTTTTGCATGCACAGGAGATCTCAGGGCATTGCAGATTTGCGTCTACTAGACCCGGAGATCGAAGCCACCGTAAGAAGGATTAACATCGAAAGGAGGAGGAGACAAGCCCTCGCGACGATGGATGAAATACTCAACCCCGAGAATGGTCCCCCCTACCACCACAACCACCATGGGCTAGGTCGCTCCTGGATTATTCCATGCCCCACAATAGATCAACATATAGCGTCCAAAGGCTGGCAGTGGAGCCAAACAACTTCGAGCTCAACCCCATCTTTGGTTGAATTCGTACAAAGAGACCAATTCTCAGGGGCCCCGATGGAGAATCCAAACAACTATCTCAACACCTTTTTGGAGAAGATGGATACGGTGAAATTAAATGGCATCACCAATGATCCCATCAGGCTGAGATTATTCCCTTTTTCACTTAGGGATAAAGCCAAAGATTGGCTTAGGAGTCACAGTCCCAACACGTTCACTACAAGGGATAGTTTATCTCTTGCTTTTCTAACGAAATACTTTCTTCTAGGAAAAACTGCTAAGCTGCACAGTGAGATCACTAATTTCAAGCAGTCGGAGCAAGAGTCTCAAAACGAAGCCTGTGAGAGGTTTAAGGACCTCCAAAGAATCTGACCCCACCACGGCGTGCCAGACTGGTTGCTTATTGTCACGTCTCGCTTCCCAAAATGACAGAAGCGAAACGTAACAAGGCCCGCTTAGGCCGGAGCTGTGAAGCTCGGACCCAATAAGCGTCTGTATGGGTACCATTTGCATTAATAAGATTCGAAACAATAGAAAGTACAGAAAGAAAGTGGCATTCATTAATATAGAGAGATAATATCCAGTGAGTACAAAGTCTAAAAAGAGAAGCCTAAGCATGGCAACAAACTATCGAAAGAGCAAACTAAAAGTAGTAACCTCTTAAAGGTGACGACTAAAAAGTCCTCAAGGTCTGGTCCTCGTCAGGCACGTACTATGGGTCGACGTCCTCGGGCTCCACGTACTCCGGTAAGTCTGCCTCGTCCACGAACTCTGGCTCGACACCTGATGTACAGCACCCAAAAGAAAGGAACTGTATGTCAGGTAAAGTCTACAAAAAGGGTTAGACTCTACTGCAAGTGTACCGAACTATTAAACAACAGTTTACTGGTTGATTAGCATGCTGGGGTTATAACAAAGTAAATGCTGCAGAAAAGTAGCGTAGCAAGCAGTAGTCGTACAAGGGATCACTCGGAGAGTGCCCTATTGCCCGCAGGCTGTGTATCCGTACAAGGGATCACCCACTCACTGGTGAGTGCCCTATTGCCCGCAGGCTGTGTATCCGTATAAGAGATCACTCAGAGGATGTCCTATTGCCCGCAGGCTGTGTATCTGTACAAGGGATCACCCACTCACTGGTGAGTGCCCTATTGCCCGCAGGCTGTGTATCTGTACAAGGGATCACTCAGAGAGTGCCCTATTGCTCGCAGGCTTTGTATCCGTACAAGGGATCACCCACTCACTGGTGAGTGCCCTATTGCCCGCAGGCTGTGCAAAACAAGACACGACATGACATGACAGGGATAGTTCTTCTAGGGGGTCCACACGCACGCACACACAAAATAACCCTACGGTGTCAAAAGTTGTTATTGTTACGCTTAAACTTCGTCGTCAAGTCTAAGTCGTCAAGGAGTCCCGGACGCTATCATTTCACGTTCGATTCTATCTGTTCATAGTCTAATAGTACTAGCAGTTTAAGACCAAGCAAGTGAGTACACTTGCCTGCGGTGGCGAATGTGTCGTCCGTCCGGGGCGTCTCGTCCAGGCGTCGCGTCCGCGGTAGTCCGTCTGAAACAGTGTCACGACGACGGTGTCAGGTCACGATTTTCACAAGTCCTATTAGGGTTTGTTTCTAGATTATCGGGACTATCCAAATTGTCATAAGTCACGTTTTGGTGTTTCATCAGCCTAGATCGACCACTACCCTATATGCACAGAAAGGTTGTCCGACGGTCGATTTCTACAGTGACATCATTTTACTAGTGCGGAAAAGAAAACTTAGTTATCGTTATCAAATTTTAGTTTAGGGTTTGATTTTGCTACGGTGTGGGTTTTACTATTCGTTAGGGAAACCAACCTCGTGATGTCGTCCAACAAGCAGAAGTCGGGTCTGAACGGCGAAACGTCGGCGTCGTCTGGAACTCCTCGGCCACGGGTAGCGCAGCTAGGTACCTCTGGACAGTGGGGTGGTGGTGCGAAATCAGCGAGCTAACAGCGATTCTCCTCCCGTTGCGAGTAGCGCAACGGATCTTCACGATAACGGCGACGTCGGCTAAAAGTATGTGTGTGCAGCAATGCACGTGAACTCCGAGAGTCCAAGGAGGCTGTCGATAGATGAAGTAGGACCAGAGAAAGATACTTGGCCCGGTGGGTGGCCGACGGCGTGAGCATACGGTGGTGGGTGGCCATGAGAAGCCGGAGAGGACAGATTCGCGCAACGTCTGTTATCACGCCTCTCAGCGGAATTTCAGCAACGAACAGCAAAAACAGGAAGTTGCAGAAGGTAAATGACTTCAAGACGAAGCCAACGGCAGTGGAGTTGTCGTTAGGGGGTGTTCGGAGGTGGCCGTGCACGGGCGGTGAAGTTCAGCTTCTAGATCTGTGAAAAACAGCCGATACGACGTGTTCCGACGAGGATTCCGGGAGCTACAGGTGGGCTATGAGTGTGAGGGAAGTTGCAGTTGGTAGGGAGTTCGATAGGAGTCCAACGGCGATAGGGTGGTCGCCGTAGGTGGCCGGATGGCCGGTGGGCGTGAGTTTTCCCGGAGGTGGCATAGATCTGTAAAACTGCGGCTAGATCTGAGTTCCACAGGGTTTTTGAGGAGATCAAGACGTGGAAAAAGGGTAAGGGGAGTTGGAGATGCTCGGGGGGTCAGAGAGGAGTTGATCGGGGGTGGTGGTCGCTGGAGGGGTGGTCGGAGCAGCGGCGGTGGCCGTTTTCCGGCGATCGCGCACAGCAGATCAAGGCTGTGAAAACTTGCGATTGGGGCTGTGTTTGAGGGGTTTTAGAGAGAGAAAGGGGAGGAGAGAGGAAGGAAGATGTGGTGGCCGGAGTTGGGGTGCTGGTGGTGGATGCCGGTGGTGGGAGGGAGAGGCAAAAATCGGCCAAGATGGGTTCATGCGTTAGCTTGTGGGGTTTGGCCTGTTTTGGTTTTTGAAGAAGAGAATTTGCTAAAATGTGTATAAATTGGGGTATAAGTTAAGTGGTGACTAGGAGAGAGGGTGAGTGAGGGGGTGTGCAAAGTGGGTTAAACAGAGGTGAGGGTAGCAACAGAAAATCCCACATGCATGATACGTAGGGATTCCTTAAGATCTGATTAGGAACAGAATTTCAAATCGATTAGCGACTAATTAACGGTTGAGAATCGATTAGAGGGTATCTTCCACTACGGGCATCGGAAAAATAATCCGAAAATACCGGGACAATCGTGGAGACGAGAATTACGGGGCTACGGGGTCCGATTGCGTGCTACGCCTATCAGAAATTATCGTAAAATCGGGAACCGCGTATTGGTGTCAAAAGACCAAAACGCCCTTCCATTCAAAGCTGTTTTGCGAGAAAACGAGCCGTGAAATGACGTTCCCAAAAATTACTATAAAATTCTACACTTCCAGATGGTCACAATAGCATATCACATCGTATATACCGAAACCAACAAGGAGCCAAATAAAATACGTGCACGAAAAGTACGTGCACGTAGAAAATACGAACGATCGGAAAGCGGCCGTTACACTTATTCAAGCCTTCTCCAGTGGGCTAACATCATCGGTGAGGATTCTATCAATGTACCCGCTAATGGCGTTATAATGAGCAAGACCCCAGCTGAAGCAAAGAGACTGCTGGAAGTCATGAAAGAAAATAATGACTCTTAGATCAATGAGAGAAGCACTATATGAGTGGAGGTAAGTATGACGTTGATGAGGCATCACTACTTTCAGAAAAATTTTATGCCTTGACTAAACAACTTTCTCTCATTAGACTCGGTATTGCTAAACCATATACATCGATAGTTTGTGAAATTTATGGTGTGCAGGGGCACCAGGGCATTGAATGCTTTTCACACTTGTCGGCGCCTTCGGATATGACCATTGAGCAGGCAAACACCCTATACAGAAACAATCCGAGGCCGCCAAACAATCCGTACTCCAGGACTTACAATCAAGGGTGGAGGAACCATCCGAACTTTTCTTACTGGACGCCAGGTTTACAAGCCCCTTCGTCGTACCCTCAGTTGCCCCAAGAGTTCCAGACTCTGCCTCCTCATGGATGGTTCCAAATTTTTAACCATCGGCCCCCTATGAATGCACCCCTATCCAGAAATCTAATTTAGAAGTGCTAATCGAGGGGCCATATCCGGACCCAGAGCCAACAGAATGACTACTTCCAGAGCTCGATCCAACAGTTAATGATAACGATGCAGCAACTTGTGTCCACCACACAGCAGCTGGCATCAGGCCAGAAATCTATGCCAACCACCATGGCGTAAATGGTGCAGCAGCTCTCCTAACTCTCTAAGGCACAAGGGAAGCTGCCAGGACAAGATGAAGAGAACCCATGCAGGCATATCAACGCCATCACACTAAGGAGCGGGATGAAATTTGATGGCCCTGCCATACCCATCGTGGAGAAATAATCTGAGGTGGAAGGAGAAGCTCACGTTGAGCTTGTATCTGGAAATGACAAGGAAGATGAGCTAGAGGTAGATCCTCCGCATCCCGAGCCCTCTAAGGAGAAGGAAGTAGAAAAGGAGCATGGGAAGCCTACTGACGAGCCTCACGGGACTTATATACCAAGGATCCCATTCCCGTCAAGACTAGAAAAAGCTAAATTGGACGAGAGGTACGAGAAGTTCTTTGAGCTCCTGTAGTAGCTGAACATTTCCATCCCCTTCCTCGACGCAAATTCGGAGATACCCACGTATGCCAAGATTCTGAAGGAGATAATCACTAACGGTGGTAGGCGGGAGAAAGTCATGCTATCCGCAGAGTGCAGTGTCATTATTCAAAGGAATGCTGTAGAAAAGTTGGAGGATCCAGAGAGCTTCTCAATCCCGTGCATCATATGAGATTTGAAGATCACAAGTGCTCTGTGTGACTTACAGGCAAGCATCGGCTTGATGCCCATAGGGATTTGTGAGAAGCTCAATCTAGGAGAGCTCCAGCCTAAGAACATGTCGCCCCAACTAGTGGATCGCTGGGTGAAGTATCCTCTCGAAGTGGTCAAAGACGTGCCGATACAAATTGGAAGGGTAGTAGTTCCATGTGACTCTGTCATCATGGATATGCCCGAAGATGCACACATCCCGATCATCATCAGGTGACTATTCCTAGAAACAACAGGAGTCCTCATCCACGTGAAGGAAGGGAAACTCTCCCTCAATGTCAGAAAAGAGAAGGTCGAGTATGACCTCAAAAAGTCGATGAGGAGCTTCGCGGAGGTCGATCGCACGGATCAAGTAGATCTCCTTGAGGAAGCCATCAAGGAGACTAACTTGGAAGTGCTCTTCCCTAGAGATTATGTAGAGCCCCCCTTGGGCGAGATGCCAAACTGAAAGAGATTACGACAAAGGAGGAGCACGAGGAAGCCTTCAAGGGGAATCTTAAGGAAAAGACGCCGCGATCATACCCACTTGACCCGGAGGAGAAGAAGAAGCGATAAGAAAAACACCATGAGCTGAACGAGAAGAACATGGAGATGATCGCATCCTGTACTTTTCCACCCTCAAACCCCCATGACGACATTAAGATAGGGAGTCGAGCTCACAACTTAAACCGAGCGCTTCTTGAGAGGCAACCCAAGTGTTTTGATTTAGATTTTCCATTTAAATTTTCATCTTCATTTTAACCTAGGTTGGTCTAGATTTTTGTTCTTGAATAAACCTCCAAAACCCAAGAATTTAACCAAGTGTTTGACTGTAGGAGGAAGAAGAAGAAGTAAGGAGGAGAGGCATCCACACTACCGCACCATACAAACTCACATGGCCGCGTGGAAGACAAGAGAGAGAGAGCAAAAGATGCGCCCGCGCAATGATGACACGAACGTTCGCATAGTGTGGGGTAAACCTTAAACCTAAATTTTCCATTCCACACAGCTGTGTCTTCAGTCGACGTGGCCGTGGAACATACTGTAAATCAAGCCCACAACACACTCTCTCAAAAGGTTTTCATGACCGCGTCGTTTTACATGACGTGACCACAAAACATCTTCCTTTTAACCGAAATGATGCGGCCATTTTAAATCATTCACAAACGGGCCGCGTAATTTACTAAAAATTTGAGCCCAAATCTCAAATTCTAATAGGATTTTCACAACCACGTCGCTTTACATGACACGGCCATATCGATCTCCCTTTTTGAACGAATCGACGCAGCCGTGTTAACTTAATCCATGCGCCCGTGAAACTTTCTGTATTCAAAGGCCAAAAAATTTCAAAACGCAATAGAGTTTTCTTTATCGTGTGGTTACGTTGACATCACCGCGTCAACCCCACTTTCAAAACCGTTCCATGCAACCGTTTCATTTTTTCATGCGGCCTGTATCTTGTGCCTATATAAGGCCCACAACCCTCAAACGGCCCAACCACGTTCATTTTGCTCGAAATGGTTCGCTTTCAAAAACATTTCTCCGACTTGATCTCCTCCCAAACTCCTTCCAACCCCCATCCAACCCCTCCAATCACCTTCCAAAGCTCCCATTTCCATCAATCCCCTACTCCATCACCCTTCTTCACTCCTCAGCCGCTTCGAGCAAACCCTAGAACGGCCAATTTTTAGGGTTTTAGTCAACCCAAATGACACGGCCAGCAAGGGATCATGTGCTTGGCTTGGAACAGCTTGGGGGAGTCACCTACAAGATTCGGGGGCATCAGTCTTAGCTAGGAGCGTCAACTTGGGTAACTTCGCTCCTTTACTCGCTAATTTTTCAATTTTTATCGCTGAAATCTCTAATTTTCACGTGATTCTGCACACACCTCATTGTAAACATCTTGCATTGCTCACTTTTTCACACGATGCTTCCCAGAGAGCGCAAGAACAAGGCTACAACCATTGGCCCCTCCCAAGGCAAGGGCAAACGGCGAAAGACGAAGGCTTTTCAAGCCGAACTTGCCCGAGCACACACCATTAGTGAGAGGGGTCTGAACCACTTCCTGCCCCTCAGTTGGACATTCTTGGTATAAATTTCATGAGTGAGGATGAACGCACAAAGTTCATATCACTTAACTCTTGTGCAATTATGCTTACCAAATTCCTGAGCGTTACTGATCTTTCACCCTAGGCCTCCTAGACATTATTAACACCCTCCTCCGAAACCTCAGATGGGAGGAGTTCTTAGAATGTGAGGCTAGGACATATAAGGGGCTCACTCTGGAGTTTCTTTCCACTTTTAGAGTTTATCTCACAGGTTTTTCTTTCCGTATCATGAACAAGGAGTACGGTCTATCCAAAGACTCATGTTTCCGTATCATGAACAAGTAGTACGGTCTATCCTCCGGGATTTAACCTGACACTTTGAATGCTCTAGAGAAGAATTAATGACTTGAAATTACTTGTGAGTGAATTCAATGGTGTCTAAGAAGTTCTCAAGTCAAGACATTAAATCCATATAAATAAGCCAGCAAACTCTGTCCAGAATCAAATAAAAATCCCAAGCATTAAATGTTGGAAACGGCTATTAACGGGTAGAAATCCTAGTCACCAGGTGCCTGAAGTAGACAGACCAGACGTCTGATGTACTTTTCTGACTGGGTTATAAATGCAGTCTAACAGACACTTGGGAGGCATCTGAAGAAGACCTCGTAGACACCTGGACAACTGCCTAGATGTCTGACTTAAAGGTATCATGCGCTTGATCAAACTGACAATGAGGAATTGAGTTACTGGAAATTTTGGTCTGAATGCCCAGGCGTCTAATGTTCATCATCCAGATGTCTGGTCAACTATACAAATGTCTGGTAACACAACTTCTGATGCCTGATCATGACTGACTGTAGATTTGAGCTACTGGAAATTTTGCTCCTAAATAACCAGGCGTCTGATGTATATCATCCAGGCACCTGACGCATTGTGCAGATGTCTAGAAGCATAACTTCAGACGTCTGATTTCTGTTAGACAGCATAGACCGAGATTCTAGAAGTTCGACTAGCATTATTAAAACATCTGGAGTTCATTATCCAGGCGTTTGACGCACTTATGCAGACGTCTGGGATGAGAACGTTAGTCGTTTGTACAGGGTAGGGTTTAAGAGAACTGACAATGCATAAACACCAGGCATCTGGAGACCAACCACCAGGTGCCTGGGTAGGCTGAAAAGCTATACTTCAAGCTTATATAAGTTCTAACTCTATGAGACTCAATGATATATGATCTAAAGTGTTGTGAGTGTTATGAATGATATTCAATCAAGTCTATTCAACGCTTAACATGATATTTCAACATTGAAGTAAAGAACAAGAAAGATTTACATATTAATCCTCTTTACTTCCTATTGAATTCCTTGAAGACTTCCATTAAGCTTGTTGAGTCCAACACTTTGATTTACTTGTGTTCATTCCCTGATTTACATGCTTTATTGATTAATGTCCTTGCATCATTGATCTGAGTCATTGTCTTCATTTGATATGACTTTATCTATATTAACGATTGTTTCATTAACTACAGATATGGGGATTGGTCACAATTAATTATGTTTGTTTATCATCAAAACCACATTGGGGGATCCAATATTCAACATTCTCTCCCTTCTTGATGATGACAAACATCCATAACCATAAACAATAATTATGCTTGAAATTAAAATACTTACTCCCCTTGTATTAAGGCCAAACATTTTAGTCCAAATAATCCTATGAAAAGTAAATCACCAATGCAAGTTAATGATATGTGTATCACATGAATTGTGTATTATATTTATTAAAGCCATCAATATCCATAAACACACAAGGCATGAAGCATATGGTGATACACATAGTGAAAGGTGAAGCATGAATAAGGAGATCAAGTCAATCAATTTTATTGAAACCAATTTTAAGAATTAAATGAAAGATAAATTTCAAATCTCCACCTAAATCATACAAAAAGTTTCAAAACTAGATTCGAAATGATATGATTCATGGAGTGATAGAAATTACATGAAATTCACCTAGCCCTCTTAAGATTCATGGAGTTATGATAATTTCAAAAATTCAAAAATTCACCCCTCTTCATCATATGCTTATCTCTCCC
This sequence comes from Scilla litardierei, assembly GCA_030789695.1. Lineage (NCBI taxonomy): Eukaryota > Viridiplantae > Streptophyta > Magnoliopsida > Asparagales > Asparagaceae > Scilla > Scilla litardierei. The sequence continues at coordinate 684,798,803 of CM061142.1, read as the reverse complement.
CCACTTGTCATAATCTAAAAAGCATGGGAGGAAGAGAACAACAACAATTAGTGCTAAGATAGATGAAAATAATGAATGGTCAAAATGATACCAGAATAAATAAGTGAAGGTGTTTTCATTCAACTATTTATCTAATCATGTAGCATCAAATCTAATATGGAGATAATAGTATTCAACATTCATATTGGAAGTGTAAAAAAGAATATTTAGGAACATACTGTCACATTTTCAATAAGCATTAAACTTACATTTAAATATAATGATGGCGATATTACAAAATATAACTTCACCTTCATCGAAAGAAAAAATATACTTATATGTCATATACAACAAAATGTGACACCATTCACAAGTAAAGTCACATAAAGATGTGACAACAGTATACTCACAAGTATACCACCCATGATCCCAAAACACAAATGTAACTTAATCTAAAGACCAAAAATATCAAAAAGTATCCTCACAAACACTCTTCTCAATCAATGTTCAAAAATACATTTCAAGGATTGAGAGAGGCTTGTGGTAGTCCAGAACATCCTTAAGCAGTAGGAGGTGGTGGCAATCGATGTACACTGGGTCCAAGTGGGGCAAAAGCTGAAACATCCCTGGGAGTGGGTAAAAGAATGTCCATTTTTTCCTGGTATTTAGAAACAAAGTGAACAGTTGCTACGTCTGAAGAGTTTGAGTCCTTGCGTTGGATTTGATAGATTTAACCTGTCCTTTGATGTACGTAAGATCGCCACGGAGCATACAAACGTTGTTCCAGATAGCAGAGAAACTAAACTCATAATCTCCTAAAGATCGAGTAAGATCCGCAGGGAGTTGGGTGAAGATGAAGAGTTAGATGGAACCCTCAGACTATCATGGATACGCATAAGCGAGGAAAGTATGCGCTCAAGATCTTGGTCAAGACCTAGGACAAACTCCTCAATTCTCTGTAGGTCAGCACCAAAGGATATCTGCCTATCATTCACGCGAGTATTTCTGTTGACAAGAAGGGAAATTCTGGATCTGATCTCCTCAAAAGGGTCTTTAAAGACAAGAGAGTCAGAAACGACATGAACTTCCTCATGAACTGGTGGCAGCCAAGGCACAGATGGGTCCGAAGTATGTGTCGATGAAGGGCCAGAAGTAAACTGAGGGATAGACAAACTGAACTTATCCCATGGGGACGGAGAGACTCCTCGTCTCCTTGACCGCATAAAAACCTTAGCAATGGAGATTGGTGAATTGCGAAAATGTTTTGTTCATGGCATGTTGAAACCCTAGGAAATTGTCATCAAAAGATGAGAGTTTAAACGAAAAACCAAGATACCGAAATGATCGGTGTAGAGAAATGAATTTTGTTTTACCGAAATTTAGACAAGAGATTATCGGATGTTTGACAAAACTGTAATGGCAGACGAATGGGCAAACAAATGAAGTACTTTGCTTAAACTTTAAACGAGCGAATTGGGGTTTATATTGATCAGAAGAGAAATCTCAACGTTGGATCAAAAATTGCTTTGGCTTAAAATCCCTCGACAGGCGTCTGGAGTGAAGTATCTAGGCATATGGAGAATTAAAGAGACGAATGAGATTATACTGAACATGCGTCTGGATCAAGAGCATCCGACGTCTGGACGAAAGAATATAGTAGATGTAAATCATAAGTTATGATGATCAGGCGTCTGTAGTAGACTAATCAGGCGCCAGACGAACTATCCAGGCGGCTGATATGTCAGCATCAAACGTCTAATTTTGTTAAGTCAGAAGATGATTGCTCTCGGGAAAAATTGACAGTCTGACAATTCTATTACCAGGCGTCTGTAGTTCAATGTCCATGCATCTGAACAATGGTTCAGGCGTCTGGTAAGATAGTATCAGACGTCTGATTAGATGGAAAAATCTGAGAGACAGATATATCTGATACGTTAGACGTCTGGTTTGACTAACCAGGCGTCTGACATCCATTTATATTTTATATATTCACGCATGTCTTATTTTATGTTTTTCCGTTATTTTCCGCCGTCTCGTATCCGGTTTCTCGTATTTTCTTGTTTTCTTTCACTTCTCCCTGTTTTTACGCGTTTGGAGGAATTTGCCAGCGTAGGGGACATATAACGACGATATCATAAGTTTCCGAAGCAACGGGAGGAGTCACGCGTGATCCAGGGGGTCAAACGACAAAGATCTCCATCTTTTAGCCCCCCACCTGATCGGTTGGATATGCCAACCGATCGGGTGATGCACGTGTGAACGACCCGAACAGCTGCTGAAGCAATGCAAGTGCCAACCGACCGGGTCATCGACTGGTTCAGCCCGACAGTTCTCTCTGGAAAATTGGAGCTGAAATCCAACCGAGCGGGTGATCTTCACCCGATCAGTTCATCTGTAGCCGTTTCCTCGAAGAGATGACCCGGAGAGCTCACCCATCCGCCAGCAGACCGTGCCAAAACATCCGAAGTTTTTGTCTTTTGGGGCGATAATTCCAACCGATCGGTTGATTTATCAACCGATCGGTTCACCTGACGACGCCAAGATCCAAACGGCTAGAAGCTTCCGCTAACCGACCGTGTCGTCTGACCGGGTGACGTTCCTGAAAATTGCTGCCGAAGTTCGCAGTAGGTCACCCGATCGGGTGATTATTCACCCGATCGGGTGATGTCATTTTCTATATATAGAAGCCCTAGGTTTCCAGAAACGAGAGTTGTATTTTTTCCTGTTTTTTCTCTCTTGCGACGGCTGTAATTTCTTTGCAATTTGTAAGTGTTCTGATCTTAATTAAACTTTGATATTATCTTAATTGCATTACTACTACCACATTTCTATTGCCCGATTATGTTTTTAACGGTCGATTTTCATTTAGATTGCTTTTTACCCAATATGTGTGAGTAGTTCCCAAATCTGGGATTTTGGTGGAAACCCCTTCGTGGGTTCTCCCTAATGCGTCTATGGGACTAGGAAATTGATAAGGATTAGGAATCTATCGGTTACGTGGGGTGTTTCATTGTCATCGGCGGGAAAAAGACCGCCTTTGACCGTTGGGCCAAGGGGGAATAAACTTGGCGGTTGACTCCCTAGCCATAGCTCATGCCCTTAGCATAGACGTTGAATCCTTACACGCGGGAGCGGTAGGATGAGATGTTGGGAGTTATCGTTGCGAGCTTAGTGCTCCCAGAGTCGGTCAGTGTTAATGGACATGGGAATGCCCACTGACCGAACCCAGGTAATCCGGTGTATCATCCTGGGCACCGACCGGAATATCGGGCCCATGGGACACTGGTATCACTCTTAGAGGCAACGTCTCACCATTAGACCCTAATTCCGATCGTTATCCTATCCGTCGGTCGTATTGGCGAGAATCATAAGATAGGGTGGAAACCGAAGTCCCGGGTTTCCCTTTATATTGTTTATCCCTCGCATTCTATTTCCGTGACAACACATCTACCGATTCTGGCTAGCTCACCCATGGGGTGAATTTGGTCCTTTCTGACACAAGCATAACCACGCCTCCCTGAGTTCGACCCCCAAGCCACACTACAACACCGTGCGCTTGCGGTTATAAATATTTAAATCTCATGCCCCCAATCATATATTGCACACATCAAAAACACGCGCAACGAGGGGAGCGTCAAGCTTTATGGCGTCGTTGCCGGGGAGGAGTTCGGTTTGATATTAGCTTAGCTTAGGTTCGTTAGATTATGCAAAAAAATTACAATAACCAAGAAATTTTTCCCCACCATTATATTATCTTTTTGTTATTTTCTTGTATTATTGATGCTCCTCTCTAGTTTTCTTATTTTTGTTGTCCAGGTACCTTTTGTATAACCATGTGGAGATCAAATTTCGATGCTCAGATGGGAGGATACGATCCTTATTCATTTGTGGTTTGTGAGACTTGTGGGATGGCAGGGCACATGTATTATGATTGCCCATTAACGCTTGAGAACCTCTCCCTACACCAAGGCCAAACATTTTCCCACAACCTTAGCCCAAACACCTCCCATCTATTTCCTCAACCTCATATCCCTCCACCAACACAAGAAGAATCAAGCCTCATGTGTCTCTTTGAAAGTGCTATGTTTAACCAAGGCCAAATATTACAAAACTTGATGGTACCAATCACCGAGCCTACACCAAGGAGAGGGGATGAAGGAGAGGATATACCCACTTCCATGGTTGAGACCACCATGCCATCGGCCACCATAGACACATCTCATACCGATACCCCATTTTTCCAACACTACCACTTGGATGATGAAGCATTTTTTGATGATGATAGTGAGGATGGGGTGACTTCTCTAGGATCTGTGGGAGAGACATCTCATCTTGGTTTGGATACCCCACATGAGTCCTACGAGAGCACTGAGGAGACTACAGAGCTTATTCATACCGGCGAGGAGGATGTGCGTGAGGACGAGGACACCACAACCGCATACGAGTGGTCCCCTCCACTTCCACCTCCACAGTCATCTCTGTCGTTGGTCCTTCCTTGGTCTGTGGTCAACCACGAGGATGTCATTCAGGACATCGGGCAGATGGTGGAGCATGAGCATATCATCGAGGAAGATGTGCATGAAGGCTTGGATACGATGGTCCATTTCATGGAGACCGAATCACATCTACCTCTACCGTCACTCTCCACTTCTTCTACGGCTGAGCATCTACTTGAGCATATTTCCCCTATTCAGAGAGATTTTCATACTCACTCTCACTCCACATTTAAGTCTCGCGTTCACGTCCTATTCCTTTAGACTTATATATTTTTGACACACCATATCTCTCGCAGGACACAGGATCTACTTCCCTTGAGGTATGCTGCGGTGTGTCACCACCTGGAGAGCCACTTCTCATGGAGAGCGAGAATTCGGTCGTCACTAGTACAGAGGATAGCGACCCATTCTCAGGGAGTATTCGTCACCTGTTTATTATTTTTCTATCTTATGTTGACGATTATCTCTGGGATACATTTATTTTGGGAAATAATTTCTTGCCATGGACTAATGCACCTCGTCCTTTGCAGGTCACAGGTGGACACCTACTAAGGATGCTTGGAGGTGCATTGCTTGGGTCCATTGGCACTCGTGACACAACGCTTCTGGCGGAGCCACAGAAGGAGCAGTTAGAGCAGCTACCTGCCCCACTCTAGATTCTGGATCCGCCTATGCTCAGGTGTATCCTAATCCAGTAGTGTAAAATTTTACCGCTCTCTAGTTTAGATTAAAATAATCTCGTCTCCTCTCATTAGCAAGGGAAGCGTATCTACGATTTGCTTTTGCATCATAATAACCCATCATGTCGTACCCTTCTATCACTTCTCACGCACACACCCCCACATCCTCTACCGAGGTGGATGAGGACACTTCCTCTTCTGCATTCTGATTTCTTTCTTTTTCGATTTTCCCCCTAGCATATTTCTGCATCACATTGATCATATCATTTCGCTAGCATTGCCATGTCTAGCTTGGGGGAAATCGACTTTTGTGTGTTTTGTCGTGTGCTGTCATTGCGTGTATGTTTATATGTGTCGTTTGGATGTGCTTTTGTTTCTTTTATTTATGTGTTTCTATTTCTTTTTCTTTATTTTTCAGTTTCGTTCGTGTATTTTTCATGTTTTTCATCTTTTTGTGTCGGTGCGTATTCCCCCCCCCCATTTTCATTGCCCTCCCGTATTTACTCTTATTGCATTGAGGGCAATGCAAGTTTCAGCTTGGGGGAGTCGCACTTCGTGCATCATCTGCGTCTTTTTCTTCGTTTTTGAGTCGTTTTCATCGTGTTTTTCTTTTTCTTTTTCTTATTTTTATCTCTTTCTCCTAGAGATGAACCCTATGATGAATTGCCACAAAAATCACACACACACACCTAGCATGGCTTCGATAATCACATTCACTAACCCTAGGAAGTCGAGTCCTCTTGCATTTCATGCATCATGGGTCCACATAGCCTTTTTGTGAGTCGTGTGTCGTGACTAGCTGTTGGGTGTGCTTCTACTTTGTGATTTTGTTTTATATACCTGTCCGGGAATGACCCCTAGATTATCATGCTTCGATTTGAATATGTGGTATTTGCCTCTCTTATCTGCTTCTGTATGCATGAATATATATATATATATTTTTTGAAAACCCAGAAAAATCCCCAACCCCCTCCCCCTGCCTTCGGCTTTTTTTAGGAGGGTAAGGCGAGAGCCCGGTCGAGACTATGCAAACTGGGGGGTGACCGTCGTGCCCCCAACGGCCCCCGGGTTAGTCCGAGAGGGGAGATATAGCCCCAGGGTAAATAATTCCACAACAAATTCCACAATAATTACCAAGTCACGGCGGCCATAGGCCTCGAACCCCGCACCCCTTGGCTTTGGAGCGGAATGACTTACCACTAGGACACCCTCTCGTGGGCTCAATATATATATATACTAGGAAAAACCCCGTGCACACGTGCACGGCAAAAATCAAGACGGAGGAAAAAAAGATCTGATCGGAAGCCAAGGGGAGAAAGCGGAAAAGGGTGGGTAGGTGTGTGGGTATTGTTGGGGGGCCAAAAGTGCAAAATAGCCAAAGCAAGGGTTATTTTGAAAAGAGGTGCAAGGGAGGGGGTTTTTGCAAAACGGGCTACTTTGTCCCAGTCAGCTTGTGACTGGGACAAAGCCCGCTGACTGGGACAAGCGTGTTTTATAGAATAGACTAGTCATAACCCGTGCCCGCGGGCACGGTTCATTTATGATTTTCCCCCGCGAAATTTTTGTTCCCCAAAAATTATTTCCACAACCAAAATTGTGCGGAACAACAAATTAGCGTAAAAATATTTAGCGGCACAGACACCTTCGGTGCGAAACAACAAATTCGGCGCAGGCACCTTCGACACGGAACAACAAATTAGCATAAAAAATCGGTGCGGGTGCCTTCGGCGTGGAACAATTTATCGGACACGGGAGGGCGCGAGAAATTATTCTAATCTTGTTGCCACATGCGTCGAAGAGACAGTGGGCCCCGTGTTGAGAGAGAGATCATTCGATCTGCGGCATTAAGTGCAAGTTAAAGTTTTTTTACTAAATGCATTAATTGTGTGCACTCTACTATTCCCCCGAAACTTTCAGTCCCCATAAAGTTTCATTTTCCCAGAAACTTTCATTTCCCTAAAAATGTTTTTCCCTCCAAAACTTTCCACAAAATCTTATCTCAACCATTCATTACTCAAGATTAAATCCAAGCCGTCTTTCTATCAATCTGTTTGTTCTAGTTAGCTTTTCCTATTCAGCCCTAGAATTCAAAAACAGCAGTGTTTTAATATATATATATATCTATATATATAGTCATAACCCGTGCCCTAAGGGCAAGTTCAGTTAAAATATTCCTTCCTCAAAATCTTGGATCCCCTAAATTTAAACGAACAGCGATAATTAAAGTGCAATAATTGTTAATCAACTCCACAAATATTTTAGTTCTTCCAAAATTTAGTTCTCTCAAATAATTTAGTTTCCCAAAAAATTAAATTCCCCCATAAAATTTAATTGTTAAATAAAAATTAAAAATAACCAACTGATTTACTCTAAAATATCAAACTGTGCATGTTAACTAAAACACTTTTGATGTTTAAAAATGAAAGAGTGTTCACGTTCTCATATATTTACCAACATGATGGTTCCAGCTCATCAACAAAGTTAAGTTAACAACTTGATGTTCAGGGCTGCTATCAAAACCCAGAGCACATTTGAGTTCTCTTTTGAGTTGACATGCATTAATTCTCTTTTGAGTTCTCTTTTTAGTTAACATGCATGTATTTGAGTTCTCAACATCGAGCACATGTAGTTTCATTTGAATAAATGAATTATTCTTGCAGGGTTAGAAAAACAGAGAACTTTGTATATTATGAACAAAGTTGATACATTCTAATTATCAAACTTAATACTCTCTCATCACAGAGTATATGTATTTGTGATCCTGATCATGTTATCTAAAATACCAAAATGAAAGATCGTATTTGTGATCCTGATCTTGCTGACTAACAACATCAAAAATGAACCAATTTTAAAGCTGAGATCAACCCCCAATTGGATGTTAATTAAAACCTCTCACTTGGATGTTTTACTTGGACCATGAAACTTGAACCATCGTGAGAAATTTCTAAGCTATTTGAAAACCTGGAACATGCATTTGTGTTTCAAAAATCCTGGAACACCAAGTGAGAGGCATTAAATTAACATCCAAGTGAGAGGTATTAAAATTTTGTTCCAGGATTTAATTTCGGTTCTAGTTTATATACGAAAATCATCGAATTTGCATTTGTATTTCAAAAATCCTGGAACAAAAATCCTGGAACCGAAATTAAATTAAACTAATTAAATTAACACAAACATCTTGGAACATATTAAATTATACTAATATGAGAACTTCAACATATTAAATTATTGCACAGGTATCAAAACATCCTGGAAATTTCTAAGCTAATTAAACTAACACAAACATATTGGATGTTTTACTTGAACATGAGACTTGAACCATCATGAAAAATTTCTAAGCTATTTGAAAACCTTGAACATGCATTTGCATTTCAAAAATCCTGGAACATCCAAGTGAGAGGTATTAAATAACATCCAAGTGAGAGGTTGGCGCTTTCATAGTGTGATCTCAACAAAGCAACACAGAAGCGAAATTGCGATAGTTGAATGTTTACGAAACCCAAGCCAAAGATAGATAAGAAAAGAAATGAACTTACATTGATGGAGCCTATGGGATTTAATAAAACCAAGCAATAATTGGAATGGCAAACTGTGTAACATTATTCCGATAATATTTGTTTACCAATTAATTTCAAATTTAATGTCGAGAACTAAAACAAAATATTTTTTGTACATTTCCTCTCAATTTTCAGCAGGAGATTGGGATGAAGAACATGTTGGCCCGATCCATATCCTCAGTCCAAAATAAAGGCCAGGTACCCCCGAATGATCCTCAACCCTCGCTGGTCGAAGTAGCCCTCCCGAATGATCCTCAGCCCTCGCTCGAGTTTGTGTCACTGTTGCTACCATCATCTTCCTGATGCTGATGCTTCTGATGCTGATGATCCTACTCTTCTATGGATCTGTATTTCAACAGATGAGGGCTCAACTGGTTCCTAATAACTGCACATGCTTCAAAAAAATTCTCTGCTCCTTCCTCCAAACATCTGCCATCTGACATAAGAAGCTAAAAATATATTAATAACCTCCATTTAGGAATCAAAATAATCTACAGTTACTATCAGTACCATTATGTAAGGAAAAGCGAGATTTATCATACCAGCCTCACTTGTAATTCTAGAAGGGCACAATAGCAAAAAGATGATATACATGAATCAATATGATTGCATACAAATTACATAAATTCTGGCAAAGAATAGAATTTCTATCAAATAGGGGCAAACACATAACTTAGCCATAAGAGCCAAGAAGGTGCAAATCCAAGTGCATCCTTGCATACACATTACATTAAATTTCAAATGTTGTATTTAGCTGCAAACATGCGCACGCCACCCAAAAATATGAAAACCACAACTTTTCAATCACAAAATCCCTAATTTGAGAGATGTTGATAAATTTATTGATTGTCCACCACATTGTAATACCAACTGATGGCGAAGGTACATTGTTCCAGGAGATTCTTTGTTTGCAGCGAAGAGCAAAGACATCTGCAAAAACATCACAATGTTACCAAGAAAGCATGCAGCTATTCACCGTGATATTCCCGATGAAATTTGATAATAAAGCATAAAAGAGAAATCAAGAATAATTATCCAATCAGTCTCGATTGATCTTACAGTCGATGGAAAAGAGCATCACCATGTTTCTCATATCTGTCCACAAGCAAACCACCAATGATGTCAATGCTTGCAGTTTTGCACAAGATTTTGGATAGCCTGAAAATGGCCTAATGTAAGTTATAAATATGGGACTGCTAGAACAAAAATAAATAACTTGGAAAACTCAAGAATAAGTAATAGCTTTATTCACAACAATATACTTGAGACCGAGAAAATTCAAGAAACATACATTCTGAACAATCCCCAACCTTCATAGCTGCATAAAAGGACCTCATACATATTCCCTAAATCGCAATAGCAGAAGTATAACTATGTCAGCTAGCAAAGGAAATCAAAACATGAGCCGTATGATCTCCAGCACTTCTACCTTACTAATTAACAAAGATTTTATCACAGATACATCATTTCTAATGTTTGAACATATACTTAAAGGAGACAGAGCTAGCCTTGTGCATTAAAGCATTGATTCAGCTCGTGATGGAGGTTCATCCCTCTGTAGCTAGGTTGGAACTTATGTATTAAAGCATTGATTCAGCTCATGATGGATGTTCATCCGTCTGCAGCTAGGTTGGTACTGTGTGTTAAAGCATTGAGTCAACTCGTGATGGAGGTTCATCTCTCTAAAGCTAGATTGATACATCAGCCATGCCATAGGCATCTGTGAAGTAGGCATGCAAAAGCTTCAACAAAGTATGAACCTCATATTCAAAAGCCCCAAAGATAAAGGATAGTATGATGACTTTGTACATGCAATGTCTAAAAATTTTATACCTCTGCTTTCTTCTTCCCTTGTGAGGCCTTTTATACCTCCTAAAGTAGCATCCAGTCTGATGCTAAACATATCTCATCTGACTTCTCTCCCTGCAATGGTATCTAGTCTGACACCAGTTTTGATGATTAATCCAGGAGCTTGATTTTGAGCCTTGAGTAACATTTGAAATTCATTGCACTGATGTAGGAGTACATCAAACTTTCCAGCTGTTGTGATCCTTTAATTTTGCATAGCCTGCCAGAAAATTTTTCTCATTGGTCTTTATTATCATTCCTATAGTTAGAAAGACACATGCTATTGTAACTACAATCTGAATTATCCCTCATACTAAATTGCTCAGCTTCAAAGATTATATATGTTATATGTGTTAAGTGCACATTTGAATACATATGCCACTGTTAAGGTTGTAGTAACATGATAATATTTTTTTATGTTTTACTTGTTGCTTACCAGGATAATATCTGCTGATTGAAGAAACTCAGCTTGATTGGTCATAAAGTTTAGTCTTCTGTTTAAGTCGGTCCATCAAGCAAGCCTGCATAAGAAGCATAGCATGTTCATATAACTAAGAATAATGGTTGAGTCTTCTCATTATTGGTAATTAGGCAAAAGACTATGTTCTCATAAACTAACTTCTAAAGGTCCAAAGGAACTTAATGCTAAAACTGGCAGTATTCAGGACACTGAACAGAAGAATCTATCCATTTTCTTTTTTCTTGGATAGTTACTTCTATAACACATTAACGATTTAGAAAGAAAATGAATATATAACCATATACTTAGAAAAAAACTGAAATATGTATCAAAGAAAAGAAAAAACCTAAAACAGTTGTCTTGCTTTTGGAATATCCAAGCATTGAAAATGTCATTAAAGAGATATCTATCAATCCTGGTAAGCTGCTCGTGAAAATGTCATCTAAGAGATATCTATCAGCCCCACTTGAAAACTCCATGCTTTTGTAACTTTGAATCCTTGCTAAGCTGCTCGTGCAAGTTAGATTTTTTGTTCTTGTCCTCTACTAAGAGTACGTAGAGTCGCAAGCAGCTAATGCAAGTTCTGTTCAAACATTTCATCAAACATTTCATCAAACAGTAGTTATTCTGCAATTCTAAACTCATACAGATAATTGCAATTAATTTCATTGTTAACAGGTAAAAATCTATCAGAATCTCTTTTTACAAAACTTTATATAGTTAGGACCCACTTTTAACCATAAAAGAAACGGTTTCACTATTTGAACCCCTAAAAACTATATGAAAAAAATTCTATTGGAATCTACCATATACAACACCAACACCAAAATTACTTGATCCACTCTCTTGGAACAAAATAAACAAAGGAAGTATGAAGCATACCAAACAACAATAAATTAACAACAACGTGCACCAAAATGGCTACATGACTTTTTCTGTTGAGGGAATACTGCTACATGAAAAAACAAAAAAATAGTTAACCAAGCTTTTGTGTTGCAGATGATTAAATGCAAATGAAATACAACACACAATAAAATAACCAGAGAAGTTAAAAAAAGATGTTAAGGACAAAAAATCTCAAAAAACAGAGATGTTTTGATAACAACAAAGCACTTCCACCCAGTTGAAAGTAAGATGAACGTTTAGCGGCAAAGTTTGGAACTCTGGAAAATTTGGGAAATGTCGATGGAGATCGGTAGCATAAACTTAACTACTAACAGAAGTACAGCCTTAACTACTAACAGAATTGTTAATTCACGAATACTTAACTACTAAAAAAGTTGATTCACGAACAAACTTAACTACTAACATAAGTACACCCAACAGATGGAGAACATAACAGATACTCAGAGTAGAATAGATACATAAAGCAGATAACTACTAACAGAACAGATACTTAATTTCAGTAGCAAAAACATATCCTAAGTCAGAAAAATAGGTGTAGAAATTGAGAACCAAACGAAACCTCAATTATCAGGATCTCTAACTTCCTAACATTGGCGTTGACCACATTCAAAGCTGGTGACAGTCCCATGCTTGCCTGCAAAGCATCCCCATAGCGTACATCCTTCATTTTAACCCACCAAGCAATTTGCCATCTAGAAAGAATGTGTTGAAATTTCTCACTTTTTTCATCATCTAATCATGGCTTAGAGCCTGCGAGGTGTAATTGAGCGGCGTCTGAAGGCGATCATCCGAAGGCTGAAGGTTATCTGATCATCTGATCATCTGATCATCTGTTGCAATTTAGAGAGACTAAAGGTTAACTAAGTGGTGTAATTGAGCAGTGCATGGACTTTACCATGTTCTTTAAAACAAAACAGAATAAAACTCAACTTAACTTTGCTCGAAGAATTGCTGAAGGAGGCTGACATCTCTAAAAGTTTACTCAACAACTCAACTTTAGGATTTATTTCATCTCAAAAGTTAAAACATTGAAATTTTCTCCCCAAAAAAGTTAAAGAGAAATAAGATGAGACTTCAGTTACCGCACATGTAGAGACGTTGAGGGCTGTATAAAAAATTGAAAATTTTCCGCCCTTTTCAATTTTCAATTGTTATAACAGTAAAATAACTAACAATCCCCTAACACTATCAATTCACATTCATATAGGAATTTTCACAAACAGCTCCTGGCCTATATCAAATTCTTACAAAAAAAGCACAAAAGGTTTTATATTTGTTACCTTGAGGGAGAAATTGAGGAGAGATAATATATGACGACGTTTGTCCCATTCCGCATACATATCTGATAACCCCTAGAGCATGGCCTGAGAAAGTTACAGAACAAAAAATCATGGGGTCGGTCATGATACAGAATAATCCATATGAAATATCTGAATGGATATACTGCTAGGAATTAGGAAAGCAAACAAAAAATAAAGAGAACCTTGATGTTACAGAATAATAAGTTGCAAAGGAAAGCAAACAAATAATAGGGCTAAATTCACAAACTGCATCCTCAAAAGATTGAGTGCTTTAATTTTTCTTTCCTTTCCTAATAATAAGAATCCCTTTTAATTTGAGAGATTGTGTTCTTTCACTTCTACCAGGCCATCTACAAAAGGTGGAAAATTAAGTTACAAAGGAATGCATGCACGCATGCATGCAATCGATGAATGCTATATATGTCTAGAGGGAAGCTTTGTTACCAAGCACCGTCTTTGCCCTCTTCTTCTCAGTCAACAGTGAAAGCAAATGCCTCGTGCTCGATTCTTGTGGTGCTGGGTGAGGGTTTTGCCATCGTTGGCTGTGGTGATGCCCGCATAGGAGTCATATTCTTAGGGTTGAACATGATGATCTCATCCATGTTTAGCCACATGCCCTCCTGCTCCAGAGCCAATTCCATCATTAAGCCAAGTAGATCGTTCCCATAGCTTGAATCCTTCAACTCTGATCTGCTCTGGATTATTCTCATCAACATTTCCCTCATTTTCCTTTCGAGCCTCCATTTCTCTATATGTTACTTAGTCGGGAGATATCTGCAAATAAAGAGCATGGGATTGAAAATAGTACAAATGAAACATCATGCATCAAAGTAAAGTGAAAGAGTACCTGAGTCCAGGAATGTCTATTTTGAGGAGAGTGGCTAAAGTAAGCATAACCAGCTCTTTCTGTGCCGAAAATACTTCCTTTCCCTCAATGAAACTGCTTTCGAAAGCAGTACGTGAGATCACATCTGATGTTAGCTCCTGGAACTGCCTATTGACCTCTATCGCATTATGCTTCCCTTCGGCTCGAGCCACCTGATCATGACAGCAGTTTAGCATCGACAATGTGCAGTCTGCCATTTTTTTGTTATCACCTAAAAATCACACTCATGTAGTTAAGCATTTGCAAGGCTCTTTACTCCTAGAAGTTTGAAATTGTACATTGAGCATTGGTCATACTTCAGTGAAAAAGGAAACTCTGGGAAAGATGAGAGAGATGCTGACACAGCAGCATTGAAACTGCTACATATAGATCTAAAGTATATTATTATACAAATGATAGATGTATAACACCAATCGCAATATAAGATTTGCTGAAAAGAATTTCTTATACTTAATTTATTTAGGACTACCTTATTTGGTCTGTCCTTGATTAGAATGTTTAATGAATTAGACTGCGTCATGTATTACAGTTTTATTTGCATTATGATTCTGTGTATAAACCATATATAAAGGGTTATATTATACTTAAACTTAGAGATATGCCAAAAAAAGTACTAAAAATTTTCTGAAGCTACTATGGTTTATTGATTCCAGTGTCAAGTCAGTGGTGTTATAGACAAAAGAGTCGAGAAGAGGATCAAATGAACCTGACCTTGAGCTTGCCCATGTTGAAAGCAGGGCTAACAACCCTCCGGTGTCTAGCCCACTCTGTGCCTTCTGTTAAAACCAATCCCCTACCCAAGATAGCCAATATCCCTGCTGGTGGTTTTGTCTTGACATAGAACCAGAATTTATTTGACAGCACTTGTTTTACCAGCTTTGCATCAGTGATGCATAGCCTCAGTTGTGCTCAAAACCAGTATAGAAAAGTTCCACCTGTGGTGCACAGTAACATCATTATGGAAAAACAATTGACGATTCGCTGATTCATCAGGCATCGGGCCCGATATCAGCGCTAAGTGGGCAGGCCATCATGTTTGGACGGAAATCCATTCAAGTCAATCTTTCGGATGCAGACCAACCCGATGCCCATTTGAAACAGGATTATACCATGATTTTTGGGCTGGGCTGATCAGGTAACATGCCGGCCTGAACCCATTCATAAGACACATTTTGCATGTCAGGTCCAAGAAACTATTAGAAGGACAATAAATATACTCAACAGAGATAAATGTCATTTCAAGCATGAAGGAAGAACAAATGAGAATATAAGTGTAGGATGCAAACATGCTCTTATCACAGACAAACAGGGACTTCTTCATAATAATGTCAGAGAAAGCTATAGCATGATCATCAGCACCAAAACAACATAAATCCTTATCAGCCTGGTCCTGAGCATACGCTTCCGCTTCCTGAACATCACAAGTACAAACTTTGTTTAAATGTACAACTTAAACATTTTTTTCTCTCAATGCCAAATGCCCGAGCAATAGCACACATTCAGATGTCAACATTTTAAAAATGCATCCTTAAAGATTATAGATCAAAGGGTGAAGGGGCCTAAGATACATACCAATATGTCATATTAATAGTAGACTATAGCTACAAACATTTTGATTAGTACTATTTCCCTTTAAATAAAGTTAATCCATGACGCCATTGTATTTTATGATTAAATTATTAGCATCAGAAGTGAGATGTTGAGTTGGAAAATAGATTTTATTAAACCCATTAGGATCACTCCAAGGGTGCAAAAAATATGAATATGCTACTATTAAGATTAGAAAAAAGAAATGAAAAAATGGATAACCTTTAGAGCATGGCCTGAGAAAGTATGCAACAGATGGAGGTGCATACCACTGACAAATTGGTAGATGACGCATCGCTTCGTCAAAGAATTTACATCTAGGTAGATCAGGGTATGATTCAGGAATTGCAGAACCATGGGGTCCTACAAACTGGTTGGATCCTACAAACTGGTGCACTCATCAATCTCCAGTGCAAATGTCTTAAGCTATTTGTAGCCCAAGTTTAACTACATATGCTCTCTCCCCACATTTCCTACAGCAGTTATCTAGCTTTTAACTGTCATAAAATTAAAACCGGGTCAATGATGAGAAGGGCAATTTAACTATTTCTAACATCTGGTAAGTACACATCGCTGAAATTCATCATCTCTCAACAATCTTAATTCAACTACACTTGGTCTGTAGACCTCACCTATTTCTTGAGCATAAACCCATGCCTATTTCTTTTTCCCAGAAGGAAGACTCAAGTCCTTGCATCGTGCTTCTTTAAGAGGACAAAGAGAGGGTGTGAATGTTTATTCAGTTGTAAAATTTTTGAGGACATAGAGAGTGACAACTACACCATTTAACATTATCCCCACAAATTGGTCAATTTACTATAAAAGCATGTAACTAAATTAATTGTTTATTACCATTTTTGATGGATAATGTTATTAATTAATTATAAGTAATTACCTTCTTCATGCATTTCTTTTCCCCTACATCATACCGTTCCCTCAAATCTGAAAGCCACATCCCTTGAAAACAGTACTTCAATCTGAAAAAAATGTCAATTGCAAACATGATAATTATTAGTAGAATTAAACTGAGGAGTATTATTTTTTTAATCAAGATAATTACCTGAAGAGTCTCACCAACGTTGTTAGCCCTCTTCTTGGGCCGCTGGAGGAGCTTGGTCCCCTTCATGGCTAGAAAATCATCCTCCTCCTCCATTATTGAAAGCGATATATAGATCCTCAACCACTCAAATTGCTCCAGATTCACCTTCTCCGGTGCCCCACCACTCCCGCTCCAATTTCACTCAAACAGCTTCAGATTAGTTAAGATAATTTGGAAACATTCACAATCACACTTCGTGCATAAGAAAGCAATGGGTATGGCATTAGTGACAAAAACATTAAAACATCATTTTCAGAATTTAAGGTATTATTAGTTATTTTCATATTTTCAGATTTTATTGGTATTATTTTCAGCTTTTATTTGTATTATTTTCAGATTTTCAGATTTAATGGTATTATTAGTGCCAGATTTTCAGATTTTATTGGTATATTATAAATAATCACATGATTATAACCAAGAACTGAACTTCAAGAATTTCCCAAATGGGCATTAAAAAAATAGCATCAAGATCAGATTTCACATCAATGTATATACCATCTAACCATGTAGTACCACAATACAAATTTCATAATATTATGGCCTACTTCATTTTGATTCACCAATTTGAGAGACAAATTTTAAATTGCAAAATCACAATATTTAACAGGATATTCTTAACTAAGAAGCAGATAAACTTTTGGAAGTTTTCACAATCCCACTTCTTGCATACGAAAGCACGGGTTATGGCATTAGTGACAAAAGCATTAAAACATCATTCTCAGATTTTATGGCATTAGTGACAAACCTTGCTGGTTGTTGGGATTATTAGTTATTGTGTCGACAAATTTAGCAGAACTTGTAGAAAAGTTCATGGTTGAATTTACTTTTTCTTTTTTCTTCTTTTTTATCTTTTTAATAATCATGAAAGACCCAGCTATGGCAATATATCATAAGAAAGAAAAACGAAAAAAAAAGGGGGACAACCCTCTGTTCTCACCTTTTGATGAATTAATTATGCTTAACCTTAAAACTGTTGAAGAGGATTAACCATGGCAAATAGCCATGGTACTATATTTATAAAACTCTCATGTTGAGGTGGGAGTCCAAGGGCCTCCACACTAACTTAGTGGGGAGTAATGGAGAGTGATGAGGGGAGGGAGGCCAAAGGCCTCCCTCAACTCATAACACTCCCCCTCATCTCTCCATTACCTTGGGTTAAGCATATGAATACTTCAGGATTCAGTATGCCAATGGGGTGGATACTTCTGGATCCAGAGCCACTATGGTTGCCTCGTTAAAACCTTAGCTGTGGAAAACCCAGTGGGAAAAACCAGCAGCTTAAGGGAAAAGAGTACAACTATCGAGGGACTCCCCCTGATATGTACAAGCTTCAGGCTTGCAGATCTCCTATGTATCTATACAATCATCTCCTATTCGTCTATACATCCATCATGTTCTGAAAGAAAATACAATTATCACTCATCTACACAAGTTTCGCTCATCTAGCGGCTATTGGAAGGCAGCGTCGCTCTGGAGTGTAATGCTCTTCGAAGTTGGTAGATGACTACACTAAAGTATTCTTTGAATCAGTCTTCAGTGTGTCTGCAAGGTACTGCTAGACCTGGCTGAGCGTTTTCAATACTTGCTTCTTGGATGATGAGCTTCTCAGAAGATGTAGACATTGGATGATGATATGTATATATTTAGGAGGTGGCCGGCCTATTGTGTCTGCAAGGTACTGCTAGACCTGGCTGAGCGTTTTCAATACTTGCTTCTTGGATGATGAGCTTCTCAGAAGATGTAGACATTGGATGATGATGTGTATATATTTAGGAGGTGGCCGGCCTATTGTGTTTCAGTCATCGCGATGATCTTTAAACCTGCATATGCAATATATATTCCTTGACCCTTGGAAGTTGCGCAAAAGCAGCTTATCCTTGGTCTAGTGTTGCTCTCCAGGACAACACTGTATCTGGTTAACAACTTTACTGGAGACGTTCTATCAAAGATACGTGCAGTTGGCCAGATAATACACTAGAGCTAGGCTCTTCGGGACCTAGGATGTCCTCCCCCTCTTTAAGCTACTGAAAGGTGTCATAAATAAGTATCCATTTTTAATAGGTTGCAAAAGGACATCATTCTTCATAAACTCCAGGTGTATGAAGAATATGAAAGGGTTCCACCACGAAGGTGTTTAATATGTAAGCCGAGACATCTTCGGCATGATTAATAATAGTTCATCTTCAGGATGATTAATGTCATCTTCAGGATGATAGTTCATCTCCAGGATGATAGTTCATCTTCAGGATGATTAATGTCATCTTCAGGATGATGGTTCATCTCCAGGATGATAGTTCATCTTCATGATGATTAATGTCATCTTTAGGATGATAGTTCATCTTCAGGATGATTATTGCCATCTTCAGGATGATTAATGTCATCGTCAGGATGATCGTTATACCTAGGTTTTTCATTTCCAAGGTACGCTTTAAAGCTATCTGAAATCTCAATGGTCTCTGCTGGAGATCCTATTAGCTTTAAGTCGACCATATGTAAGGAAAATATAACAAATCCTGTTAACGATCTTTCGAAAAAGATACAAGGGCAGAATATTGCTTAAGATCAACTAATGATCTTTGTAGCCTTTATGGAGAAGACGTTTCTACGTTTCTCTTTCATCTCTGGGGATAGAGTATACCCTTCTGGAATTTTTATTTAGATCTATATATCTATATTGCCGTATATATATGCAGTCACAACGTCCATGAGCTGCATGTATTGGCTTTTGCAGAGAAGTGTAGGCTTAGTAGGAAAATGATCACATTTCCTTGTTTCAATTTCTTTATGAAATTCGAATTATATTCCACAGGTTTTTACATATTCAGATGTATGGACTACTGGTCCAAAGACTTTTCTTTTCAAGAGTGAGTCCAGCTCTACTCTTATTGCCTCGTCCCACTTTGGCCATTCTATGCGTTTACGCTATAGAAAAGTGGGTAGACGTCATCATCGTATTCAGCGACGTGAATGGCAATAGCGAAAGTAAAACTGTCGTCGACGACTGTGCTATATCTGTCCAGTACCTCTCCAGTACGTACGTAATATAATGATGTTTCTCCTGTTGTTTCCTCTACAGGGGAAATTAGGAGGGGAGAGGTTGCTGGTCTGAGCTCAGCATCCCGTGGTTGGATCATTTTTATATATCCAGGAATCTTCCTATTATAAGAAAATTTTTATTTTGAACCTGGCCGGCGTCCTCTTTTCAAATGAGGTACAGCCAATTCCGCTGCCGGTGGATTGCATCCATCTTTGGGAATGTCAATCCTAGCTGGCGTGTTGGCAGCAGGGACGTGTAAACGAACAATCTTCTGGTTGTCCGCAATTTTATCCGTCAATTGATGTACTTTAGTCTGAATGTGAAGGATCTTCTGGATCTCAACGTCACACAGAAAAAGTATGCGGATCATAACGAGATGAGGACTTATGTGTCCCATGATATGGTCTCAGAAGCTTCCGGCTTCTTTAGACTGCGTGCCTATTACAATGAGACTTTACACATCAAATTCACATTTATCAAGACTTGGTGGTAAACCATAAGGAAGCGGCATCAGCAATAAGATATGGCCACAAGCGGGCCGTATCATGATAAGCGATGCGGAGTGCAGCTTGTTGGTCCCTAAATATCAACAGGCAACTGGAATCTAACAATGGACGTGAAATCCATTGGAGTCTCTTTACCAGAGACTCTGATAACCCATTCTGAGTATGAACATGCTACAGGATGTTCAATTTCAATGCCAGTTGCTTGGCAGAAGTCTTGAATGATATGAGTAGTGAATTCACCCTCATTATTAGCTTTGAGAAAGCTATGTTGCGAGTGAATATGAAGGCACACAGAAGACCATCTAGTAGATGCATATATCAGTACAGTAATGAAGTACCGAAAATGGTCCATTTGCGGGGTGAATAGGCCCGCAAAAGGTCACCATGTATTCTCTCAATGAAGCCAGGAGACTCTAAACCCACTTTCAGGAGGGAAGGTCTCTCTCTAAGTTTTCCATTATGGCAAAGGGGGACAAGGAAACTCAACCTTTTGAAGAATCTTCAGGTTCTCCAATGGATTCATTTGATGATGCGTCCATCATCGCTGATCCTAGATGACTAAGTCCATTTTGCCAGAGTTAAAAACTATGGCAATGAAAGGCACTTCTGGTGCTCAGTCAAGTTGGCTTTCTATAGGATGAATATCTGTAATTATAGGGGCCCGACGGGGGTCCAATGAAATCGTAAGTAGCTGGGCTTCTGGCCATCCTCTTTACGAGTTACATATTGATATTCAATATTTATTATCCACAGTTTTCAAGTTATGTTCATTTAAACGAAATATCCTTGAAACTTGGAAAAATCCTATATGTTTAAGGGGAGAAGTTTGCATCTTATAGTCTCGTTGTATGTGGGAGCAATATTAATGCTACACCAGTGCAACGAGGCACTGTCCACAATATTAAATACTTCATCTATAAGCAAAACGAAATTTTATTTAAGTCAATGAAAAAGATAAAAAAGTTCGTACTTAAGCAAATTAAAGATGAAGCAACATTGAATTTTAAATGCATAGATAAAAGATGAAGCTTAATCGAGCAAGTCGTCGTTCTCGAAGTCTTTTGTAGTGAACATCGTTGGTGGCTGAACAGCCACCAAGTTTGTTTCAGGCAGAGACTTCTGGCTCGCCTGATATAGTGCCTGGAGGTGGCGAGGAGTGCGGCAGATTCTGGACCAATGGCCAGTCATGCCGCATCTATGGCATTTATCCTCCCAGTTCTTCTTAGGAAGTGACACTTGGTCAGTGTTCTTTTGCTTCCATGTGAAGTTACTCTTTCCTGTATTGTTGTTATTGGACGGGGGTGCTGCTCCTCGTCCATTCTTCATCACAGCTTTTCCTTTGTTATTATTAGCCTTCTTCTTATTTTTCCACTTCTGGGGAGAAACGTGGTGGGCTTCAGGGATAGGTGCAGTGCCAGGTGGACGTAAATTATGAGGGGCTAGCAGTAAATCTTGATTCTGTTTTGCCCTAAGTAGGCATGAGATCAGATCAGAGAATTTCGTGAAGTTGCGTTCACGATACTGCTGCATGAGGATTGTATCTTTCTTGTGAAACGAGGTAAATGTCTTGTCCAACATGCGTTGTTCTGTCACTTCTTCACTGCACAACTTCAGGCGTGAGGTGATATTATGAAGTGCAGAGTTATACTCAGCGATGGACTTATAGTCCTGAAGTCTGAGGTTTTCCCACTCATAACTGGCACGCAGTAATATTACATCAATTTGATGTTTATAACATGCCTCCAGCGCTGTCCACAGCTCCATTAGGTCCTCTACCGTTAGTTATTTGGCCTTTAAGGTCCGATCTATATGTCTCCTAATATAGATAATGACGTTCGCCTTATCCATATCAGAGATGGTGGTAGGAGTTCTACTAGATGATTGTTCCGCTTCTGGGGCCTTACTAGCAGAAGCATCGGTCGCTGCTGGGACCGATGAAGGAGCCAAAATTGAGCCAAGGAGGGCCATCGAACGCAAGTGAAACTTCAGGTCCACTCGCCAACTCAGGTAATTATTAACTGAAGCATCAAGAACTTCGAAATCGACGCTTGCCAATTTTACCATTTATCTATGCAATTTAAAATAAGCATGAATTAATTAAAGTGTAAATTCATGCATAAACAATAAAATAAGTAAAATATGGGGATCGGCCAGATACCCAAAGACATACAATGTCCAAAGTCCGAATATACAGTCCATAAATAAAAGAAAAATACAACTTGGAAACCCAGAAGGGTCCCTATATTTTCCAATCTTCGCCTCCGTCTTCATTTATCGGTACACCGGTCTTTGGCATTAATACATTTAATCCTCACTTACAAATTCTCTCAAAAAGAAAATAAAATTGCAAGGAATTTTAAAAAGGGTATCAAAATGGCCGATCCCAAAAATCACATTTTAGCTTATATTAACAACCACGTAATTTATAATATGCTACAGGCATAGAATAAGCAACCACACAGTTTATATAACACAGGCATATATAATATGGAAAAAGAGACTAAAAATATAATAATCTCTAAGACCACGGGAAGACGTCATACACCGTTAGGTTAGTTGACTAACGGCAGAGCGGTCGCAGGATCCTTAAGATAATTATATATTTTTTAAAAAAATCATAATATTCCATAAATTAATAATAATGCGAGAGTGTTAAAATATTAGCAATTTGACTAATTGGGCTACATGCCCAAACAAGAATTTAAAATGAATTCTTATTTTTATTGGGGCTGCAGGCCCATAAATAATTTAATAAATAATTTAATGCGTTGGACTGCAGGCCCATTTGCAAAAGTTTAATTAACATATTCATTTTGTAATTGGATTTATTAGGCTGCTGGCCCAATTGAGAAGTCAAAATTAATTATAAATATGAATGGGGCTACTGGCCCATATACCATATTTTCATTGCTACAAATGGGCTTCAGGCCCAAAAAAAATAGGCTATCCAATTTATTATTAGGATTTTGTAATTACTGGGCTTCTGGCCCATAAGGAAGAGAAAAGAAAAAAAATGGCTAAATTAATATATTATTAATATTTGGGCTGTAGGCCCATTTGCAAAA
Organism: Scilla litardierei; assembly: GCA_030789695.1. Lineage (NCBI taxonomy): Eukaryota > Viridiplantae > Streptophyta > Magnoliopsida > Asparagales > Asparagaceae > Scilla > Scilla litardierei. The sequence continues at coordinate 684,775,396 of CM061142.1, read as the reverse complement.
ATTTGATTAACAAATTGATATTGCAATTGGATTAACTGGGCTTCAGGCCCAAATTAGAAGATAAAATGAATTATTGATCTGATTGGGGCTTCGGGCCCATAAGAAATAGAAAACTAATTTTCATTGTTATAAGCTGGGCTTCAGGCCCAAATTGGAACACAAAATTAATTATTATTCTAATATGTCCAAATGTTTCATCTTTTGTTGTATTCGGCAAAATTGGAGTTCACTTGGATTATGACATGGACTTAAACATATAACGATGAGTGTGCTGCTGTTATAAGCCGACATCATTTCCAAGGAAATACCGTTCCTAATTTCCAAGGAAAAACCTTGAGATATCCGATTATGACATGCAAAATTGGAGGTGTATTAATTTAGCATGTATATAAGCCGACATCATTTTAATCTAGCATGTATTTGTTTGGTTCATATATGTATCCATTAATCAATATTAATTGAAAGTTGGAGAATGATAATGGATCGTTATAGAACGTCCAAAGGAATTTTGTAGATAACAGTTATGCATGCTGTTATATTAAATGGAAATGAACAAAAAATTTACCTAGGCTTTTAATAATATATTTTTTCTTTCGATAACAGTTATGCTATGAAGTTTAATCATGCAAGCCCCATTCAATTCTAAGCAATCAGCCAGCCATTCAATATAATTCACTCGGCGACTAAGCCGAAGCGGCGATTCGAGGCGAATCGAGGCGGGCGATTTGGAGGAGGCCAACGCCGACGAAGCCGAACCGACGCTTCAGGGCCGGTAGGAGAGGAGGCGTCGCCGGAGAAACCCCCTCCCGACCGGGGGAGGGGGGCGAGGTGGGGCGACCGAGCCCAGGAAGACTCGGGGACAATAAATTTTTTTTTATTTGATTAAAAAAAATCTGTTATAAACCCAATTTAGGGGAATTTGGGTGAAAAACCGTTTTGGTTTTTATTTATTCTATTTTTTTTTATATGTTGATTTGTATAAAATAATCAACATATGGTCTATAATGTTTATCTACGGGAATAGAATTTTACCTCTAGATCAAAGATCTAGGGAAGAATAAATAAAATCCGTAGATAAAAATCCCCGCTCCCGCAATCCGAGAAAGAAAGCAGTTGATCGTCGTCGCGAAAACTTTGCCGCAACTATAAGATTCCTTAGCAAGAGGGAAATTTTGTGGGGAAATTTTGTTGGCTCAAAAAAAAATTTCTAGAGCGAACTCGTGCTGATAACGTGTTGAAGAGGATTAACCATGGCAAATAGCCATGGTACTATATTTATAAAACTCTCATGTTGAGGTGGGAGTCCAAGGGCCTCCCCACTAACTTAGTGGGGAGTAATGGAGAGTGATGAGGGGAGGGAGGCCAAAGGCCTCCCTCAACTCATAACAAAAACCATTTTGTTACTATTGCAACATTTTTTTCTCAATTTCAAGAATAATTGTAATTTTTAGCAAATAACGCAATAACTACTCAATAATTTCAAGCATCATTAGTAAAAAAAGTTACCTTTTGGGTGGATCGTGAAGCAGAACCGACTCGATCTTGAGATTCTAGAGCTCGGTATTGTCGCCGTAGACCAATCAGAACTCGTCGAGGGTCTGTTCAATGGCGGTGATAGAGATGATGTACCCGTGGTCTCAATTTCAAGATTTCTCCTCCTCTCATGGCAACAAAAAATTTCACACTAATAAGAAGAAGAAAATTTAAAATTTAAATTTTTTGAAACACACTTCATGTTTCAAGATCATGGATTAAAAGTGATACATCAATTTCTTGATTAATAAAAGCTACTCTTTCTCTTCTGGATGACACGCTGCTTCCTCGCTCCAACAGCAAATTCCACTCCTTGAGAGTGAGCTCGATGTGGATCATAATAGATCAAACCAAAATCCATGAGAGGATTTAAAATGAAAATTTTGAAAATAATGATCTTATTACATTGATACATCACCTTCTTGATTATTGATGATTGTTGAAGGTTCATTATCGCTCCATAAATTTTGAGGCGGTCACCTATTTCTCTGTTGCCCTAGTTTTTTTTACTCTCAGGAAATTCATTTTTGGAGAGAAGACATGCAACTGAAAATGAATTGCAATTCATTTAACTTTGGTGAGAAGACATACACTTGAGAACATTGGAGAGAAGACATACCTGCACAAAAAGTGATACATCACCTTCTTGATTAATGTAAGATCCTCTTTCTCTCTAGGACATGCTGCTACCTGGCTCCAACAATAAGTTTCGTTGTTTGACAGTGAGCTCGCAGTGGAGCGTAACAGGTCAAATCGAAACCCATGAGAGGATTTAAAATGAAAATTTTGATAAAAATGATCATTTGATGACATTGATACATCACCTTCTTGATTATTGATGATTGTTGAAGGTTGACTGTCGCTCCATAAATTTTGAGGCAGTCACCCTCTTCTTCAGCTGTTGCTGTTATGAGATTATCACCACCAGCTCTGTTGGTTGAAGGCAGTGGTTGTTCTGTGTAATCTTGGGTAGTAGTCAGGGTTTCTGGCTCCAGTTGGGTAGTAGCTTTTGTCCCAAAAAATATTGATTTTGAGATTGAGAGAAGAGAGAGATTTCCAATAGAAAAACTTGCTGCCAATTGAAGGTGACTATACACCCATGTCTGAGTACAGAACTCTTGATCAATTTTACCTGCAACAAAAAAAGTTATTGAGCTCATGAGTACAATTTGTGAATGTGCATGTGCAAGTTATTACTGCAGTTATTACAGTGAAATGTCCTTTGTTACCATTTTTGATGCAGGTTCTAGTGTGTGTCTTGCTTTTATGATGATTCAAAACTGACCCAGGCCCCCAAGAACGCCAAAGAAGATGTCAGCATTTTCTGTTTGGTGTGAGAAATATGGTCAGGTTAGCAAAAAAGCCGATGTTGCTTTCTACCAAATTGTTAAAATGTCATTTGATGAAAAACCTGTCACTACTTCCAGCTGGTGGACATTGCTAATCTGTGACCCATGCCAGAATGCTTGATCGATGACTCCCGCATTTGATAATGTACCACCAATGGTTAGATGAAAGTGTTGGATATGTCCAACAGAAGGTAATCAGTCCATAATTTAATTATCTTGGAACTCAATGGTTCCAACAATAGCACCAACAATTTCCTCTGCTGGAAGAAGAAAATCCTGAAAATTAAAGAACAAATGGTAATTAGACAACACAACAGAATTTTACAGTCAACTGACATGTCCGAGATGAGCATAATATTGAATGATTTAGTACCTTCACATCAACTTGAACGAAGTCAGTCAAAAATACAACAATAGTATCTACAGTAGACCATACTGCAAAATTCATTTCATGCGTTCCTTCCCCTATCTTTCTTTATTTTTTCAAGACAATACATGAAAATGATGCATGAGTGACGTGGGAACGACCTTGCAAAACCTCATACATCAAAATCCATGTGGTCAGAACTGTGCAAAAGAATTTCCCATACATCAAACCCAATGACAGATATGTAAATTTAAGTAAATTTAAGCAAATTGAATTAAAACATAACACAAACCTGGGCATGTGGTAGTAGGTAAGCATTGCTAGTATGTCAAGTCTGGGCCTGGACTTGCCACTGATAGTGCACGTCTTCAGAAACATCTATGACATTCAAATTTTGACAGAGAACATGATCGCCTAATAAAAACCTAACAAAAAGCTAACTTTTCCAAGAAAAAATCTGGAAATTGCAACAACAAAAATATGCACATAATTCATTCAGTTTGCCAGAATCCATGAGTTTCCTCCAAGTTAAACAAAACTGACGGGCTGCAAAAGCTGAAAAGAAAACAACAAAGAGACCCAATATCAACTGCAATCTTTACCCAGGACAGATACACCAACCCTCAAGGTCAATGTAAATAACTTAGTTCCTAAGAGTGATAACGTCTTTTAAGTCATTTGTTCAGTATTAGCATAGTTTCTACTTTTGTCTTCACATTATATGTGAATTATAGTAATTAAAATTTTGAAAAATTTTCCAAAAAAAAGATCATGGACTATGAAAATGCTATACAAATAATTCAAGTTTGTAATGGCACGTACTTGGGGAAATTATTACATCTTCTGTAAGTGTCATTATTAGACAAACCTAAATTCATAAACATAATATTTTTAAAAAGCAACATTATATCATAAGCAATCATTTAAAAAAATAACAGGAGGATGATACTCATGAATTTATAATTTTCTCCAGAGTCAGCATTGCCTCCATAAAACACCAGACTCAGAAAAATGATATAGATATAACGGTGTTAGTTTCAATCATCTTAGAAATTAATGCAACGGAGTCGAAGCCAGATATGTGTGGTCCTCAAATGTTTCAAATAAATAAATAAGATCTGATGCATGCCAATTCCCACCAAGAAAATAAGATGCGCGAGAAATCTGATGTAAATGTTGCAATGACGTGGAATATACAAAATAACTCTAATGTAATTTGTTACAATTACTGTTGATGTTCAATTTGATACATGTATACTGGCAGGGTACCTTCATAATTGATATTACCATATCAATCACACTTTCTATTATCATACAAACCCCCACCATATAGAATGAAACATACATTCAGCAATTGCGGTGGAGAAGAATGTCTTTCTTTTTGCAGAAAGTTCATGGTATCCTTCAACATAATCCTGCATAACATGATGTTTACTGAGCCTAAGGATTAGATGTAACAGGATATGGGATGAATTTTGAATGATTGAATTGTGGAACAATCATCGCTTATGAACAACAATAATATACTTCTAGAGAACGTTTGTGTTTTCCTTTCTGATTAAAAAAAGAATTCACAAATCATCATAAAAGCAGACTAATCTAATATATGAAATATATAAGAACTTTGATCCATTCAGTCAAAAAATGAAACTTGTGCCACGAAATTGAACAAATTATTAGCAAAAAGACTTTCAAAAAATATAAACATTAATAATCAAGTTAATATCATTTACCAGTAAGATTCTTGTCTATCGGCCCATCCAACAATGCATGGTCTGTTACCAAATTTAGCCAATAATCACAGTCAATATCCCAAAAACACATAACAAACAACCACAAATATAACAATTAATTCTTAACCACACACGAATTGCATAATGACTCAAACATTAGGGTTAGGGCAACAATTAAATGCCTTTAAGCATTCCCAAATCATCATAAAGCATACCAATCTAATATGTGAAATATAGAAGAACTTTGATCCATTCAATCAAAAATTGAAACTTGTGTCACGAAATTTAACAATTTTTTTAGAAAAAAGACTTTCAAACAAATTTAACCATTAATAATTATTTAAGATATCCCCTCAGAAAATAGTGCAAGCCTCCGTATCCGTAGCAGCCATCGGAGGTCACAGCCTGCGACATGTGCGTAGATCCAGGCGGCCCAATGATGTAACACCTCTGTTCCCAAACATCACAAAGTTATTGAAGGATGGATGATACCGCGGATGTGTCATAAAACAAAAAAATGTTGAAGTCCTAAAAATTAAAAGATCATGTTTATTTATACATCGGCTGTGTCAATCCTGAGGAATAAATTATATGATCCCATCTCGTGCAATTAAAAAAATGTATGAAAAACAATAAATGTAAATAAAACAATCAAGAAAGTAGTATCGACAAAAACCCTAAAATTTAAAGTTGTGCCTTCTGATTTGATCCTCAGAGTTGATATATGATATGTGCATACCTTAAAAACGCTACGGGTCTCCGCTTGATTTAAATTTCTTCTCTAAGTTCTTGGCCTCCGCTTGATATATGTTAACGTTGACTAATATACACCATGATAAGTTTTTATATGGTAATTAAGTAGAAATGAACTCGGATTCAAGGAGAATGATTATTGCAAATAATGTTTAAACATTAACTGAAATAAGTTGTCTACCAGCGAACATATAATTGACAGAACTAAATGTTACATAACGTTATGATATGAATAATCACATGGGTCAATTCCTTATAAATTATAAATGAGAGATTTCCTAAAAACACATCCAACGCCTATGATCGGTACTCTATCCAAGGAAAAACCTCAAAAGGAAAATTGACTTGATGAGAACCATATTCAAAATCTTTCACTTAAAATTTCAATCAGAACCAATTGTACCCATATAGTTTTTCTTCTCAGATGTGACGATACTTGCATCTCTATCGAAAATGATGAACTTCATGCTTGTCATCCCCAAAGCATGTACTCAGCATATTTCAATATTGCCAATAAAAGACCGAACTCTCATCCCTATTCCCCTTACATATCCATTATTCATCTATCCATTATTGATCTCAACTTCACTCCATCAATGACTGTTGAAATCTTATCAGTAAATATGTGTTTACATGGAGAGGTAACAAATCTTCACACTGCCATATATGTTGATTCTATCAAATATGTATCCTTTCAATATGTAATTATTCATTTCATATGCAAATATATATTAGGTGCTCTCAATTGATTTATTGCTTTGCAAATGCCTACTACAAAGAGAATATTAGGTCTGGTTTCAAATAGCATCAACTCAATTCATATAACCCCAAAAAATTCATAAAACGACACTGAAAGTTTCGCTTGGGCTATTAAAAAGAACAAAAGTATTTACAGTGACAGTGACATAGCATGAAGAAAGAAAGCTACAATTTTATAAACTATGGTGGAGAAAATCTATGGAGGAAATTCTGCTAATAAAAGGCTCATGTAATAGCAACATCAATAATATATGGAGAAAATCTATGGAGGAAATTCTGCTAACAAAATACAGCCATTTTAAACAAATCAAGCACTGATGTAAATGAGCTCTCATTTAAGTTCAATTCAGGCACACATCTGCACAAATATGTGTATTAAAGCAAAGAGCCAAAGGCAATATTTCTTAAATGGTGATAGGTGACAGAATTACTTGTATGGTAGTAAGTGAATTAAGCCAAGAGGACTCCATTGGTAGTTCATTAGATTTCGTAAGAGTCAAAAAGCGGGCGAACGAAGACAGATCTACAACAAATTTGAAGAGATTCTGATGGATTGAGGGTTTCAAGGTCACATTAAGAGCATAAAACACCATTTTTGCTGCAGAATTGAGAGTGGGAAGAGAGAGAGGATAGAGGTTTCATCGTACCTGGAGATTTAGGGCAAACAATTGAAGCAGACTCAACAATAACTGAAAAAGACCCATCATCAAATTGTATCAAAAATGTAAAATGGACTGAAAAAAATCAGAAATCCCTGGAGATGATGTGGGTCACTCCAAATTGTTCGAGATAAGCTTCATCATCATCTCGATCTGCTTTCCGGTGACGATTATTTGTGATTCAGCTGGCCGATGCTCCATCGTGAGAGAATTTGGGCTGATGCTTTTGGGGGGCTGATGCTTTTGGGGGGAAGGAGATGGAGAGAGAATTGAAGAGGCCACGGTCTGTTGCTTTTGCGAGGGGGTTACATGCGAGAGAGAATTTCTTTTATCGATGGAGTTTCTTTCCCCCAAAATTTAATTTCCCCCCAAAATTTTTGTTTCAAACTTAAAATTTCAAATTCAATTTCTCTTAACTTATCCAATTTCTCTTATCTTATTCAATATCTCTTATCTTATCCAATTTCTCATCTCTTATACAAAAACTCTTATCCAATAACCCATGATAACATCCCTGTTTTATAATATAGATATATATATATATATATATATATATATATATATATATATATATATATAATGCTTCATTTTGCATGTGTCCGGATTCCACAATTAGGACTAGGATATCCCATTTTAGCCTATGTTCTGATCAGTGAAATATCTTCCTTGCCCAAGTGTTTAGAATCCGATTTCTTTTTTATTTTACTTGGTGCAAATCTCCTCGTCGTGTACCATTCTCCCACTTGGGAGAGTACACACACGTATATACCCAAAAATCCAAAAGTCCAAAAAAAAGAGAAAAGAGAAAAGAAAGAAAAAAAAGTACATATGTATAGCCAAAAATCCAAAAAAAATACATATATCCAAAACCCAAAAAATGTGTGTGAATATTTCCCTACCTATCGAGAATAAATGGAAGGCGAGAATTTGCACCGAGTGTTCTACTCCACACCATCTCAACCCACATTGCTTTCGAAAACACTTGGAATAGGGAATTTCTAGCTATTATCTAGGCGATAGTGTGGTGATGTCCGAGTCCCTAGCTGTGGAGTCCCTGACACATGATGCGTTTCTATTCTCATACTCTTCTCATGCATGCTTGAGCTATATATTCACCGCTTATTTCGAATCGAATCGATATTTGGGTTTTTTCTTGGATTTGTGTATATGGAGCTTATAGCAAAATGTAGATAGCAACACCGTCTGCTAGCACACGACCACAATCATTCGTGCTTCATCGCGTGGGCCCACAGCACTTGTCTGGACTCGTATTCCTTGGTTTAGTGATGTGATTTGGTGTTTGCTTGATTGGTGTGTCGTTTCTGATTTTGTTGGCCCTGACAGGCTATTTAGGATTTAGAGTTCTCTTTTTCTCTCTTTCTCTTTATTTTCTCCCTCCGAGCTCCTACTCTCACTCGTCTTCCTCGAGGACGAGGAAGGGTTCAGCTTGGGGTATTTTGACGTGCGTTTATATTTCATATATTCACACGTGTCTTCTTTTGTGTTTTTCCGTTATTTTCCGCCGTCTCGTATCTGTTTTCTCGTATTTTCTTGTTTTCTTTCACTTCTCCGTGTTTTTACCCGTTTGCAGGAATTTGCCAGCGTAAGGGACATATAACGATGATATCATAAGTCCCAGGAGTAATGGGAGGAGTCACGCGTAATCCAGGGGGTCAAACAACAAAGATCTCCATCTTTCAGCCCCCCACCAGATCGGTTGGATACGCCAACCGATCGGGTGATGCACGCGTGCAAGACCCGGACAGCTGCTGAAGCAATGCAAGTGCCAACCGACCGGGTCGTCGACCGGTTCAACCCGACTGTTCTCTCTGGAAAATTGGAGCTGAAATCCAAACGATCGGGTGATCTTCACCCGATCAGTTCATCTGTAGCCGTTTCCTCGAAGAGATGACCTGGAGTGCTCACCCGACCGCCAGCAGACCGTGCCAAAACATCTGAAGTTTCTGTCTTTTAAGGTGACAATTCCAACCGATCGGTTGATTTATCAACCGATCGGTTCACCGACGACGCCAAGATCCAAACGGCTAGAAGCTTCTGCCAACCGACTGTGTCGTCTGATCGGGTGACATTTCTGAAAATCGCTGCCGAAGTTCGCAGCAGGTCATCCGATCAGGTGATTATTCACCCGATAGGGTGATGTCATTTTCTATATATAGAAGCCCTAGGTTTCCAGAAACGAGACTTGTATTTTTTTTACAGTTTTTTCTCTCTTGCGACGGCTGTAATTTCTTTGCTATTTGTAAGTGTTCTGATCTTAACCAAACTTTGATATTATCTTAATTGCATTACTACTACCGTATTTCTATTGCCCGATTATGTTTTTAACGGTCGATTTTCATTTAGATTTCTTTTTACCCAATATGTGTGAGTAGTTCCCAAATCTGGGATTTTGGTGGAAACCCCTTCGTGGGTTCTCCCTAATGCATCTATAGGACTAGGAAATCGATATGGATTAGGAATCTATCGGTTACGCGGGGTGTTTCATTTTCATTGGGGGAAAAAGACCGCCTTTGACCGTTGGGCCAAGGGGGAATAAACTTGGCGGTTGACTCCCTAGCCATAGCACACGCCCTTAGCGTAGACGTCGAATCCTTGCGCGCGGGAGCGGCATGACGAGATATTGGGAGTTATTGTTGCGAGCTTAGTGCTCCTGGAGTCGGTTAGTGTTAATGGACATGGGAATACCCACTGACCGAACCTAGGTAGTCATCCTGGGCACCGACCGGAATATCGGGCCCATGGGACACTGGTATCACTCTTAGAGGCAACGTCTCACCATTATACCCTAATTCCGATCGTTATCCTATCCGTCGGCCGTATTGGCGAGAATCGCACGATAAGGTGGAAACCGAAGTCCCGGGTTTCCCTTTATATTGTTTATCCCTCGCATTTTATTTCCGTGACAACACATCTACCGATTCGGGCTAGCTCAACCACGAGGTGAATTTGGTCCTTTCTGACACAAGCACAACCACGCCTCCCTGAGTTCGACCCCCAAGCCACACTACAACACCGTGCGCTTGCGGTTAAAAATATTTAAATCTCACGCCCCCAATCATATATTGCACACATCAAAAACATGCGCAACGAGGGGGACGTCAGCGTCTGACTTATATCAGAAAGCTTGGATTGAACCTAGAAGAATTTCTATAAGAGTTCTCAAGGTAAACGATAAATGCAAACATCCTAACAAAGCATTTATTAATGCTAATCACATATAAAATCATCACATATGATATACATTCAAATCAAATAAATAATGCTCAAAAGAATCATAAGAAACTTATATATCTCATGAGGGAAATACTCAAATATGAAATTGAGATATATATCCAAAAAATGATTAAAATCATAAGCATATTATAGCGTGAGATGAAATATACTAGTCATAAGGAAAATGATCTTCTAGAGTTCAGATTCACTCATAATACCTAATTCTCTCATAAGCCTCACAAAGGAATCTTCTTTGAGTGGTTTGTTGAAAATTGATCGCCCGCGGATATACACCCAGAAAACAATGTATCTTTACCGCAAGTGCACGGTTAAGTGGCAAGTTGGTATCGAATCACAGGGAGGACTAATGAAAATGCTCTATTTTGGTTACTAAGCTATTTGGTGGGAAAATCGTTTGAGAATGGATGGTGTAACAATCGTTCGAGTATCAATGCAAATTTAATATAATAAAGATGTTTAGGGCTAGGGAATCCCCACTATAGATTTTCAAGTCATCGACGTGAGTTATGAAATACCATGCAATCAAACTTGAGTTAAGGTGAACTTGCCGTAACTAATTGGAGAACCAACTCACGCTGTCGTGCTATTATAGGTCTACAGCAATCTAGACTAGAGCCTCGCTGTCGTGCAAGCCTAGTCTAGACCACTAGCATTAAGATCGGCAATTTCGTCCAGTCCCAACGCAAGCTCGCTGTCGCGCAACTTGAGTTCGGATCTAGATCTTGATAGTTTGTACCTGTTCACTATCGTGCAATGAATATGAGTATAGGAAAACAATAAGAATGCTAGCTTTGGTCGCCGTCGCGCACCAAATCTAGGGAATTTCGATTGTAAACCTAAATCGAATAAGAGGTATTTTTAAAAGGAGTACTCTCAAATTTTAGTGGGTTACAACCGAGTTTGTTCGGGTGGGTTTGCTAGCATTTAGTTGTGGTGTTTAAGAGGTTGTACTATTCTTGTGGTTTGCAAGTTATAATGGAAGGTCGGACATATTTGCTAGGGGACTGGAAGTATCTGGAGTTGAATGAACTAGTATAAAATCACCTTCTGTTTGCATTTATTGAAGTTATTGTTGCAATTGTGTTTATTCTGTGGCTATACTTTAAGTGTGCAAGTAAATTTGTTGTTGATTAAGAATCTAGTTTGATAACACAAATAAATCTCTTATATAGAATTTCTAAGAATTTTTCAAACACTATTCACACTCATCGAGTGTTTTATTTCTGTTATCGAAAGGATCCAACACGTGGTACCAGAGCAATCATGTGTATCCAACATAATTTTGGGATAACTTTAAATTTAATACACCATACTTTATTTTCTTTCAAAATGAGATGCTATCGCGTTTTTAAAAATGTGTCAAATTGTAGGGGAGACACTTTTGGGAAGATAAAATCCAAAATCAAAAATTTGTTTGTAAGGGAAATAAGTATGAGATGATACTTTAAAAGTCAATCGAAAGGTAGATAATATAATAAATCTCCGAAATGATGAGGGAACGATGTGTTTAGTAATCACTCTATCACCCGTTGCATCCGACTGTCCCACACACGGTTAATTCTAAGGGCACTCCCAATGGAGGGCTAAATCATTCAGCCCCAACATAGGTTGAAGCTGTACCACATCAGCTTCAGCATCTATGCTCTTCCAATGGAGGGCTTAACATGGGCTGAATGGTTGCCACATCAACCTCCAACGGCTGAATTACCAGACATCTGGTGTCACGACAACAGATGTCTATTAATCTAGAAGTAAAAAATTTTCAAATCTGACGTAGATCATATGCCTGGATGATACCCACCAGGTGTCTGATCTATTATTAGTGCACCTAACAAGTGTGTTCCCAGGCATATCAAATGTCTGATGTTTCAGTACCAGACGTCTGATAGTTTCACGCCCCGCTTCCCAAAACTACGAAGGCAAAGGTGACTAAGGTCCGCTTGGGCCGGGGCTGTGAGGCTCCGACCCAATAAGCGTCTGTGAGGTACCAAAGATAGAAACAAACATGTTCTTGCATATATAAAAATTCGTAACAACAGAAAGTACTGAAAGGAAAAGCATTCATTTTATTCCATCAAGATATCCTGAAGTACAAGAGTCTAACAAAGGAAGTAATACCCAGCATGGCAAATGCAGAAAGTAAGCCACTGGTACAAGAACCAAACCTAGGCAAAAAAGTAAACGGTGCTACGCACCCGAACTAGAAAGCAGGAAAAACTCTGAACTACAACGGTGAGGGACCTCTAGGACTGGTCCTCATCAGGTACGTACTCCGGGTCGATGTCCTCTGGCTCCACGTACTCAGGAATGTCCGACTCGTCCACGTACTCTGGCTCAACACCTGATGTACAGAACCCAAGAGAAAAGGAACTGTACATCAGGTAAAGTCTACAAGAAAGGGTGAGAGACTCTACTGCAAGTGTAAGGTAATTTAAGAGCAATGTTTTACTGGTTGATTAACATGCCGATGTTATGACATGACAGTTATACCATGCTAGAGGTAAAACGGTGCAGGAAAGTAAAACATGACAGGCAATAGCCGTAATGTATGCTACTAGCTACGGGACTAAACTAGACGGGACAGAACATGACAAGAAGTACCATGTGTGTCACAAAGGTTCTCGCCTTTTGGTCAGTACTGAGGGAACGCTCAACACAAGTACACGGGGAAAGACAAGACAAGGAGTGGGTCACTGAGGTTCACGCCTTTCGTTCTGTACCGAGGGAACGCAACCTAGTGCACGGGACAAGACAAGACAAGAAGTGTGTCACTGAGGTTCACGCCTTTCGGTCTGTACCGAGGAAAGACTCAACCTAGTGCACGGGACAAGAAAAAACAAGAAGTGTGTCACTGAGGTTCATGCCTTTCGGTTTGTACCGAGGGAACGCTCAACCTAGTGCACAACTCGAGACAAGACAAGACTGAGTGTGACAAGAGAGATTCATGCCTTTCGGTTTGTAGGTGGCCAAACCCGCCAAGCCGAGGGAACGCTCAACCTTCCTCCACCCAAAGTGCTAAGACAAGACAACCAGAGATCACCCTCTCTTGGAGGGCACCTGAAACACACGTAGGCTTTTGTGACATGACATGACAGAGTTAAGGAGTTGTTCATTCTAGGGGGTCCACACGCACACACACACACACACACACACACACACACACAGAATAACCCTAAGGTGTCAGTTGTTGTTGATTTTGTTGTGCTTAGACTTCGTTGTCAAGTCTAAGCTGTCAAGGGGGGTCCCGGACGCTATTATTTCACGTCCGGTTCTCATTAAATGTACTTTAACATTCTAAGAAGGAGATGGCCTAAACATGGCCGTACGAGTACAAATGTAAACACTTGCCTGTGGTGGCAAGAGCGTCGTCTGTCCGGATCGTCTCGTCGAAGCGTCGCGTCCGCAATGGTCCGTCTGAAACAGGACAACGACGATGTCAGGTCGTGTTTTCGTCAATCCTATTATGGTTTGTTTCTAAATTTAGCGAGACTACCCTAACATTCAAAAAGTCACGTCTTTTGATGATTCGTTCAGTCTATATCGACGTCTACCCTATGTGCACAGAAATTCAGTTCGTTCATCGATTTTCTACGATGGACAGTATTTTAAAGATGCGTAAAAAAATTTAGTTGTCGTTGATGGTTTTTAAATTAGGTTTTGATTCTCTATCGTGGGGGTTCTTACTACGTGTTAGAGAACTAACCTTTTGACGTCGTTCAAAAAACGGATGTCGGGTCTGAACGGCGATGCGTCGGTGTCGTCTGCAACTCCTCAGCCATGGGTAACGCAGTAAGGCACCTATGGATAGCGAGGTGGTGGCACTAAAATAGCAAGCAAGCGGCGATCCCTCTCCCGTTGTGGGTAGCGCAACGGATCTTCACAACGGCGGAGACATCGGGTAAAACCACGTGGGTACGACGATGCTCGTGAACTCCAAGGGTCCAAGGCGGCTATCAGTGATTGAAGTAGGATCAGTGGGAGTTGCTTGGCCCAGTGGGTGGCCGACAGCGTGAGCGTACGGTGGTGGGTGGCCGTGAGAAGTCGAAGAGGACAGATTTGCACAACAGTCGTTGTCGCGCGTCTCAGCGGAAAGCCAGAAAAGAACAGCGTAAAGGAAAATTTCACTAATTAAATGACTTTAAGAGGAAGCCAACAGTGGTAGATTGGTTGCCGAAAGTGGTCGGAGGTGGTCGTGCACCGGCGTTGAAGATCAGCGCACAGATCTGTCAAAAACAACCGCTAGGGCTTGTTTCAACAGGTTTTCAAGGAGATTGAGATGAGAGAAATGAGCAAAGAGGGATGCATTTGATAGGGAGACTCAAGAGGAGTCCAACGGTGGTAGGGTGGTTGCCAGCAATGGTCGGAGGTGGCCGGGCGACATGTTTTTCCGACGATGGACATATCTATCCAAAACTGCAGTTGAGGCGAGTTCGAGAGGTGTTTCAAGGAGGTAGAGATAAGAGGAGATGATAAGGAGAGTTGGAAATGATCAGAGGGTCAAAGAGGAGTTGAATGGTGGTGGTGGTCATCACCAACGACGGCAGACGGCCGGCGGGTGTGCGTTTTTCGGCGAAGGTGCACAGCTTCATAGATTTTCGGCCATGGCTGAAATCTCTTGGGTTTTGAGGGTTTGGAGAGGAGGAGATGGAGGAGAAGGTGGTGGTGGAGGTCATGGTCGGAGAGGGGAGGCTGGGGGCGGTCGTGGGTGGCTGGAGGAGGAGCAGGTCGACGGCCAAAGGGTGGGTGCGTGAGGTTTGCATGTTTCGGCCAGAAATGAGTTTTTGAAGATGAGTTTGTGCTATAATTTATTTTAAGTGGAGTATAATTAAGGGGTGACTAGGAGAGAGGGTGAGTGAGGGGGTGTACAAAGTAGGGAAAAGTTGGGTGAGGGTGGTGGCTGTATCTTAATTACATGATACGTATTTTCTCCCAAGATTTGATTAGCAACAGAATTTTGAAATTGATTTGGGCTTAATGGGCTTGGATTTTGATTAGTGATTTGGGTGAGCTAGGAGTGTCAGAAAATTACGAAATAAATATCAAAATGACCATGATGAAGAGAGGCTCAGGGATACTGTGGTTAATCGTGCATTTGGTCCACGGAGAACAAACTAAAAATAAAAAGATCCAGCGACTAAGTCTAAAGCTACAACGACCCTGCAATCAAACCTGATTTGTGGGAGAATGACCCGTGAAATGAGGTTCACAAAAAATCCAACAAATAACTACTCTTCTATACAGTCACAACGACATATCACATCATATAATCTGGATCCAAGAAGAGGCCAAATAAAATACGCACACAAAAAGAGTCGTACGCGCAAAAAATACGAACGGTCGAAAAGCGGCCGTTACATTCTACCCACCTTAGAAATGATTTTGTCCTCAAAATCACTTATACTAATATTAATATCTATATACACTCATGCCTATAACTCCCATATTCCACATAATGATCGCTAGTCCTATAACTTCAAACATCGTTCCTCAAATAATCCATCATAACTCGTCTCTCCACTAGCTAATGCTACAACTAGAACCACATCCTAGCACCTGACTATAGATCCACATTACAGTGTACAAATCAACAATCATCTCGTCTCCAATATATCATCCATCATATCGACTCATAAATTTATCCTCCATAATCAATAAACCATCAGACCAGCTCTATCCTTATCCCTATTATCTAATCTCCTAATCATATTAAATCTGTAATCATTACTATCCATTCATCCAAACACGTCGTGTTATTTCCAATGTCTTCTCACCCCAACCTATAGTCAAATCTTGATGCTTTAAATGCCCTACTCATTCTCATGATCACCCTAACACATACTATCCCGTCCTAGCTACTCATATCTATCACTCATCCAAGTTTCAGGTCTAATAAGTTCTCATCTCCCCGCATCTAATTTCATCCAGCCAGAATTTCCACTGAGTCCGTCACACATTGGTATCATTAATAAGTCTTGGACACCTCATTCTTTTCATCCAAATAAATCTAATCTAATATCTTTGTGTGCCAAAATCAACTATCCACCAGTACAACATATCTCTTCTCACTCTAAGCATACCCGCAAACATAACCCTATAACAATAATAGCTATTACTAACAATATCATAACAATCAAACATAACACTCCTGAAGAGGGAAGGAAAGGAAGTTTAAGGCCAATGACATATTTTAAAACATTCGAAAAAACGTGTGGCATTGTGGTATTGGATGAGGGAAGATCGGGTTATGATCTTGTGTGCTAGTCTTAAGACTTTAAAGATTTGGTTTAAAAGAAAACAAAAGTTTTGATACAATCACATGCAGCCAAAGATAAGATATTCTATAATACGAAAGATTAACTCTAAGGAATTGCATGCTATGATGTTATTCATACCTATATGAATACCATCATTCAGACAACTCCATACGTATACCACGGACCACACTGAGTATACATACATGATGCCAGAGACAATCACTAATATCCTAAAGGTAGCACACTCATACAGATCCACACACTCTACCAATACACATGCACCACGAAGACATCAGAAAACCAATGGGCCCACGACTAAACTAGAGTTGACACAGGCAACTACAAACACTAATGTCTACACAACATAAAGGAAGCCGAAACCAAGAGCGAAACGAAACAAGATCGGAAAGAACGAGTTCAAATAAGGCGAGATAAAGAGATGGCAGGTTGGGTGGGACAAAAATATTGCTCAAAATAATTAAATGGATGAAGGAAGAATTACGTGTAAAATATGGTATCATATACTTTTATACTTATAAAAATATGTAGGAAAAGTGAGCAGATGGTAAAAAACTATAACTCGGAAAAAGAGTTAGATGAAGGAATTAAGGGTGAGGTAACGATTGTTTTGCAATGAAAAATAATTTTATACAAAAATTCTTTTGAAGTATGAGCACGATGAACATAGAACTGATATATATAAAAATTGAAGTTCTCTTTAGTTTAGAAAGTATTCTAAAAGTACGAACGGTAAGTGGTTAAAATAAATTTTGTAGTTTAGACAAAGTGATATATTGAATTTTCAAAATGGTAACAAGTTTTAAAACTGAAATACGAAAGATACCGATTCGAAATAAGTACGAGATAGTAACTTAAAAATTACGACCAAGAAGGTTTCAAAATCAGTGAAAGAATTTTAACTCAACCGAAAGTAAGAAATTTAAATATTTAATAAGGGTTTTCAAATTAGTTAAACCGAGTGAAGAAATTAATGAGGAATTTCGAAAATACTTTTAGATGAAACAGGATTTGCAGTGGGGAAGATTCGAAGAATTATCGATAATCGTCATGAAGTGATCACGTGAATCGAGGGCAAAGAGTATGATCGCATGAGGAATATGTCTAGGATATGACTCATGAAGAGCTATGATGGAAATCTACGGTCGATAACACAGAAGTG
The DNA here is from genome assembly GCA_030789695.1 of Scilla litardierei. NCBI lineage: Eukaryota > Viridiplantae > Streptophyta > Magnoliopsida > Asparagales > Asparagaceae > Scilla > Scilla litardierei. The sequence continues at coordinate 684,757,554 of CM061142.1, read as the reverse complement.
TGACGATTGGAAAGATGTCAGAAATCAGGGGTTCTAATTATCGAGCCGTTTAAAGATCAGGAGAACTCAGCACTAAGGCTTCCTAATGAACTAGACTGTAATAGAGAGATCTCAATGAAGGGCCCTAAGAGAATCAAGATTACGTTCTGCTGGGTCCGAAATCGATGGACCCGAGCGAACGACTAAAAGAAAGACTCTATAAATCTAATTTGGTCAGAGCCGGGGAGGGAGAGGCTACTAGGGTATCCTAAGACGAGTATGACTAAAACTTAACCAATGCGCCTGACTACCAAACCTGGATGTCTATCTAAGTCTTCCTACCATCTAAGACAAGGAAAACCCTATTTAAACTTGTACATGTTAAACTGGATATTAAATGAATGCGGAACTCTTATTGTTCCGAAATTTTTGCATGACATGCATGGGCCACCACTAAAACCTGTCACGCCCCGCATCCCAAAACTACGGAGGCGAAGCGTGACTAAGGTCCGCTTGGACCGGAGCTGTGAGGCTCGGACCCAATAAGTGTCTGTGAGGTACCAAAGATAGAAACAAGCAGGTTCTTGCATATATAAAAATTCGTAACAACAAAAAGTACTAAAAGGAAAAGCATTCATTTTATTCCATCAAGATATCCAGAAGTACAAGAGTCTAACAAAGGAAGTAATGCCCAGCATGGCAACACGCAGAAAGTAAACTACTAGTGCAAGCACCCAACCTAGGCAGAAAAGTAAACGGTGCTACGCACCCGAACTAGAAAGCAGGAAAAACTCTGAACTGCAACGGTGAGGGACCTCTAGGACTGGTCCTCGTCAGGTACGTACTTTGGGTCAACATCCTTTGGCTCCACGTACTCAGAAATGTCCAGCTCATCCACGTACTATGGCTCAACACCTAACGTACATCACCCAAGAGAAAAGGAACTGTATGTCAGATAAAGTATCCAAGAAAAGGTGAGAGACTTTACTGCAAGTGTAAGGTAATTTAAGAGCAATGTTTTACGGGTTGATTAACATGCTGATGTTATGACATGACAGTTATACTATGCAAGAGGTAAAACCGTGCAGGAAAGTAAAACGTGACAGGCTGTAGCCGCAACGTGTGCTACTAGCTACGGGACTAAACTAGATGGGACAGAACATGACAAGAAGTACCGTGTGTGTCACAAAGGTTCACGCATTTCGGTCTGTACCGAGGGAACGCTCAACCCAAGTACACGGGGCAAGATAAGACAAGGAGTGTGTCACTAAGGTTCACGCCTTTCGTTCTATACCGAGGGAACGCTCAACCTAGTGCACGGGACAAGACAAGACAAGAAGTGTGTCACTGAGGTTCACGCCTTTCGGTCTGTACTGAGGGAATGCTCAACCTAGTGCACAGGACAAGACAAGACAAGAAGTGTGTCACTGAGGTTAATGCCTTTCGGTCTGTACCGAGGGAACACTCAAGTGCACAACTCGAGACAAGACAAGACTAAGGGTGACCAGAGAGATTCATGCCTTTCGGTTTGTGGGTGGCTAAACCTGCCAAACCGAGGGAACGCTCAACCTTCCTCCACCCAAAGTGCTCAAGACAAGACAACCAGAGATCACCCTCTCATGGAGGGCACCTAAAACGTCCTTAGGCTTTTGTGACATGACATGACAGAGTTGAGGAGTTGTTCATTCTAGGGTGTTCACACGCACGTACACATAGAATAACCCTAAGGTGTCAGTTGTTGTTGTTGTTGTGCTTAGACTTCGTCGTCAAGTTTAAGCTGTCAAGGAGTGTCTCAGACGCTATTATTTCACGTCTGGTTCTCTTTAAATGTATTTTAACATTCTAAGAAGGAGATGGCCTAAACGTGGTCGTACGAGTACAAATGTAAACTGTAACGGCTGGTTTTTGTATGAAGATATTTATTTATATATATGTGTGATTGTTTGCCTTCTTTCTTTTCTTTTCTGTATCTTTTTCCCAATCTGGAGCTTAGTGTGCTTCTTGACGCTCTTGTCTTAGAGCCAGACTCATTTTAGAAGTCCCTAGAACCCATTCCGAAGCTTCGTACTTCATTTGGAGACTTGGTGTGCATTCTAGTCGGTCCAAGAACAAGGACCGACCGACTAGATGTCAATCTAGTCGGTCAGAAACCCTTCATGGACTGACTAGTTCCCGTCAGGTTTTTCCCTTGAGTTACTGTTTACGCTTAGTCGGTCTAAGTTCATCCACCGACCGACTAGTTGTTGAACTAGTCGGTCAACACTTCTTCGCAGACCGACTAAGTCAGAGATCATTTCATGCAGTCGAGTTACTGTTTATCATTAGTCGGTTTAAGAACGAATACCGACCGACTAGTTGACGAACTAATCGGTTAAGTTTTCTTCTCAGACCGACTAATTTTCAAAACTTCCTGTCGACCACTTTAATCCTTTAGTCGGTCAATGAACACTGGCCAACCGACTAGGTTGCAAACTAGTCGGTCGACGAGCCTTCACAGACCGACTAAATCTATCAACCCTGTACCGACACTGTTCTCTGTTAGACGACCGACCGACTAGTTCTCAAACTAGTCGGTCAACCACCCTTCTCAGACCGACTAACTGACCCCCGAAACCCTAATTTTGACCTAGCCGCCGTTTCGTTTTCTTATTTAAACACGCGGTTGATTTTCTTTTCTCCTCATTGTTTTGAGCCATCTTCTTCCCCAACTCATCTCCTTCTCCCTCCTTGCCTCTTCCTCCTCCTTTGCCCCCACCTTCTTCAAGGTCTTCCTCCCCTCTTCCATTCTTCTCCCTCTTTCTTTTCTCATGTTTCTCTTTTTCCTCCCTAAATTCCCCGCAACCGACCACCACCTCATACCCCCAGATCTGAACCCATGGCCAAGCTCCGGTCGCGCCTTTTCTTTCAAGATCCAATCCTTCCTCTCGCGTGGTGTTCCTATCTCAGATCTGACGACGACGACCCCGGGAGACGCCGAGATCCTCACTATCACCTTCGGAGGCCGACGTCATCACCAACAATCTACATTCCTCGCTGCGCTACCCGCGGCCTAGGAATTTCCGGACGACACAAAGCTTCCACCTTTCCAGATCTGACGCCGGATCTTCGTGCAATCGTCATTTTCAGGTTGGTCCCTTAAATTTGTAGTAACCCACACAATAGATGATCAAACCCTAATTAAAATCAGCAACATAATCGAATTAAATTTACTTTCCGCTCCTCTTTAAAACGTTGTGCAAACTGTAGAAATCGACGAATGGACTTTATGCATGTGCACATAGGGTAGATCGTCGACTAGGCTAAATACCTTAAAAATGTGATTTTTGACGATTAGGTTAGTCCCGATAACCTAGACACAACCCTAATAGGAATTCTGAATCGTGAACTGACACCGTCGCCGTGTCACGATTTTCAGACGCTCTTCCGCCGACGAGATGTTTGGACAAAACGTACCAGGGAGACGACGCACTCGCCACCACAGGCAAGTGTACCACTTGCGTTCTTGGCCATGCTTAGGCCTTAGTCTTGCTATATTAGACATTTTGAACCATGAGAACCGGACATGAAATGATAGCATCCGGGACGCCCTGATGGCTCAGATTTGACAACGAAATCTGAGTCCAACAACAATTTTGACATCATAGGATTGACATGCGTGTGTGTGAGTTATGGACACCCTAGTACAACCCCTCCTGTTTTGTCGTGTCTTGTCCCGTTCCATCTGCACAGCCCGCTGGGCAATAGGGCACTCGCCAAGCCAAAGCGAGTGATCCCTTGTACTAGTTCACAGCCCGATGGGCAATTGGGCACCTGTCAAGATAGAGCAGGTGATCCCATGTATTGATACACAGCTCAGAGAGCAATAGGGCACTTGTCAAGCTAGAGCAAGTGATCCCTTGTCCTGTCACGAATCTTGGGGTTTTTGGGGTAGGGTTGAGCGTGCAAGCTGAAAGAGGGTCTGATCCCCCTCGAACCGAACAGGCGTGAACCCTTTTCGTGTCTTGTCTTGTCGTGTCTGGCTTTCCGTGTTCTGTCTTGTCTTGACACCTGTAGGCTAGTCCCGTGGTCGGTAGTACTCGCTACGACCACTACTTGTCGTGTTTACTTTCCGGTTGCGTGTATTTCTGTTGTTAAAACCTCAGCATGTTAATCAACCAGTAAAATGTTGTTAAGTAATTGGTGTACTTGCAGTTTGGTCTAACCTTTTCTTGTAGACCTTACCTGACGTACAATTCCTTCTTTTGATGCTGTAAGTCAGGGATTGAGCCAGAGTACGTTGAGGAGACTGACTTGCCAGCTGACGTGGAGCTAGAGGGCGTCGACCCTGAGTACGACCCTGAGGAGGACCAGAGCTAGAGACTCCCCGTACCAGTTTCCAGAGATTTCCTTTTACTTTAGTTGGGTGCGTAGCACCTCTTGTTACTTCTTTAGGTTGGGTGCTTGCTGGTCGCGCCCCGGGCGTACACCCAAAAGGGCGACCGTGTAGTTTTACCGCAAGCGCACGGTGTAGCAAATAAAGACGCCTAGGGAATGGGGAATCCCCGCTACTCACCGTATCTCGTCAATGTGATTCATTGATATCACAATTGCTAGGGTAGAATTTCGGATGAACTAGTTGCAACTGAATGTAAAACCTAGCTCACGCTCTCGCGATGTTGTCGGTCTATAGCTAACCTAGGTTTGGGTCCAATCTCTTGCAAACCCTAGCCTAGGCAAGCTAGCATTAGGATCAACATCATTGTTCAATCGCGTCCCGAGCCCACTCTCGTGCAAACTCGGGCCACGACCTAGGTTGTGATAGTTCCTACCCGTCCAATCTCTTGCAAATCCCAATCGATATGAACAACTAGCTATCCGTAGTATATCGATCCCAAACTAACCCTAATAGCAATTCTAGCAATAGTTCTACCAAATCATCACAAATCGGAAATTGGGCTCGTAGGGTTTATTCCCACGCCCCAAGACGTTAGGACTACTCACAAATCATATCACAAATGCAAAAATAATCAATTGAAATAGCAATAGAATTCATGGCAATATTCAATTAAGCAATAAAAATAAGATTTTTAATGAAGAGGGAGACAAACCAATAGAGTTCTCCAAGAATCCAACAAAAATAAACTTTTCTCTCCTATCCAATCACAAGAATCAAAAGCTAAAAAGTTTAATCTAAAGGGCTGCCAAAAAGTAAGGAAAAAGCTCTCTAACCTATGTTAAAAACTGGGGTTAAATACCCCCCAAAATCGCCCAAAAAACTGTGACAAAATTGCCCCTGCGCAGCCTGAAAATTGCAATTTACGCTACAGGCAGCGCGGCTCACTCGGCCGAGTGACAAAAGTCGCTCGGCCGAGTGGGAGACCCTGAGAATTTCCAGTAAGTCTGGGGTCTTGGGGGTCTTCACTTCAGGCGTCGCTCGGCCGAGTGAGTTGTCGTCACTCGGCCGATGGGCTTCTCTTCACTCGGGCGGTCGGCAATTGCCACTCGGCCGAGTGGGTCTTCTGATGCTCAGACTGACGAAAAACAGTAAGTTGGGAGTTTTTGATGAGCGTCGTCTGAGCGCCACTCAGGCGGACGGGGTTTCGTCACTCGGTCGATGTGGCTTCCGATGCTCGGCCGAGTGCACACTTGGTGCGTGTCCGATCTGGCCGGCCGAGCGGGGTCTTCTGGTCGGCCGAGTGACTCCTTCACTCGGCCGAGTGAGACACTAAAAATGCCCATTCTGAGTGTTTTTGCCTCCAATAGCAAAATACCCCTCGGGGAAGTCGTCGGTGACACTCTGGAGTAGGCGTATCTCGAAATCACTCCAAATCGCTCCAAATCTCCTGAAATACGACAAAAATAACAAATCGTGAAAAGTATCGCAATATTGTCGATAAATCGTGAAAAACGTGATTTGAGCGATCTAAATGGCATGCAATCATGCGAAAAAAGGTGTAAAATACGGAGTGATCAAAATCCCCCAAGCTTACCTCTTACTCGTCCTCGAGGAAGATAAGTAAAAGGCGAACCCGGCGGATTCAGAAAACGAAAACGACGAAAAACGAAAAACGAAAAACGAAGAAGAAAGAAGAAAGCGAAGAGGGAAGCTGCTAGATCATTTTTCTCAGGACGTGGGTTTTGCTTACTCATAAAGCATGCACCGAACGTAAAACACATGTCAAAGACTTTTATTTCGATATCATAGTATAATGGTGCAAATAGAAATAGAAAACCCAACAATAATGATATAGCATGAAAAAACGGAATAATTCTAAAATTAACATCGTCTGAATCATTTAAAGCGGTATACAATATCGCAGATCACACACTTTTCAATTGAAAGCTTTCTATGAGGAGTATAAGAATATCACGCAATAGAATAGAAAGAATGGAAAAGCGTGGATTTCATGAAATGAGTGCTAGGCATAGATTTCTGGATTTCGTGAAGCTAAAACAATCTCACCGAGTATAGAATATTACTTAGCCTAGGTTGTCGTGCACCGTCAAGTAGTCACTCTCTCACACGTCATTGGATTCTCTCCCCCAAGCTTATCTATAAGCGTGGTGGCACAAAAAACAATATTTACATCCCCATTTTTATGAAGCTCCAAAAGTAATAAAAATAAAAACAAAAAGAGGGAAGAAAGAGAGAACATGAGATGGGATCGTTTATTGAGATTCTTTTCTCTTTTCTTTTCTTTTTCTTTTCTTTCTTATTTTTTTTTCTTTTTTTTTCTTTTTTTTTCTTATAGCATATATACACAATGATCCCAAATCAAAGAGAAATAAGGAGATACAAGAATTTTTCTTTTTTTTGGGTTTTGGGAAATTTGGAGCTAGGAATTAATAGCGGGGGAAATGCCATATATTAGAATCGCTAAGGGGAGATTCACCAATGATTTTAAAATAGAGAATTGATGTTCAAGATATGTGGAGAAAGAAATAAATATGTCTCTCAGTTCACTCTATAGGACGTGCACGACAACTTCCGTAGGGTAATCTAATCTACTCGGTTTTGATCACAAAAAAGCTAAATAATCCAGATTTATCATAGCTAACATCATTCAATCATCCTGAAGTGAAATGTACAAATCATGCAAATAGAAGTTATATAGGAAAAGAAAACGGTACTCCAGATATAAGCATCCAATGCGTGAATCTTGGTGTGTTTTCTACGATAGCATACATATGAATATTCAGACTCAGCTAATAATAAAATTTCATCCATTTTCATGCTGAAAAAGTGTGGGTTACTATCTCTAAATGCAAGGCAAATCACAGCATATGATATCAGAAATAAAATCTAAGACATGACAAATATAGCATGCATATAGAGAAAGCTAACTCCACGTCATCATCATCACAGAAAAGTCATTTCTAGCATGAGATGAAAAAGAAATAAAGATAAAGAGGGAAAATAAAGCTATTTACAATGCAGCACACGAAGAAAATGAGAAAAAAGTGATGCATGGTAAAAAAAAGGAAAAGTGATGACAGTGAGTGCAAAAGCGGGAAATGGCGTGAAAAAACTAAAAATAAAGGTGGTAAATCGAAAAGAACGTGAGAACTCACTCCCCCAAGCTAAAGTGCACAGTGTCCTCAATGTGCGAAGTGTGGCACACCGAGAGACGTGTAATGTGAGGGGTAGGTGAGGATGCATGCATGAGGAAAAAGAAAATAAAAAAACGAAACGAAAAATATGATGCGGACATGATGCATGCAGATACAGGAGTGAATCAGATATAAAAGTGTGACACCAAAAATCTCTCCCTCTCTACCAAAAAATGATATAGAAAGATATGAACAAAATGTGGAACCAAAAATAGTGAGGGGAGGGGGGGTAAAAATCATCAGGACCGAGCAGAGACGGGCAGCATGACGTCAAAAAGGATCAATGGCATCAAGGGTGCCTAAGAGGGTGGGGCTGCACCGTCTCCGTCCTGAGGCGGAGGTGGTGGTGGTGGTGGCTGTGGAACAGTCTGCTGGGTGGGTGTGGGTGTGGAAGCAGGCTGGGTGCGTGTAGGAGTGGGGGTGGGTACCTGCTGGGTGGGTGTGGGTATGCGAGGAAGCCGCTCGAGAATCTGAGTGAGGCAATAGCGAATGCCCGGAAGTAGGTCGAAGCGGCTGGCCATAGCGGTGACGGTGGCAGACATGGTCCTGAGGTCACCTCTGAGGGCACTCACCGCCCCCTCGAGAGCACGAATGCTCTGAAGTACAGTGTCGGGGGGAGGTGGTGCAGAGGGACGCACCTGTCTGTGCTGTGCAGGACGGGGCTGGCAGACTCGGGTGGTGTAGTGGATGGGCTCAGCAGGCATGTGGAGGAAAGGTGTTGTGCTCGCAAGTGTGGGCCTAGCCTCAGTGCGAGGCTGGGGCGCAGGTGGTATGAGGTGGAAGCAGCAGTAACGGAAGCAGAGTATAAAAGTGGCAACGAGGCGGCCAGAGAGGTCGGTGACACAGACGTGGGAACAGACGTCACGACACTCTCAGAAAGTACGGCTGCGGTGGAGACAACGGTGACAACCACGGTCTCCACGACGGCAGCAAAAGAGGGCTCTCCGCTCTCAACTATAGTAGGTGGGCGCTCGGGTAGGGCGGAGGAAACGGGCTCAACGGACAGAGGGCCAGCTGTGCTGGGAGTGGTGGTGGGTGTGGAGGTAGTGGAGGTGGTCTCAGCGAGTGTACTCCCGACACCAGCAGAAGTGTGGACAGAGGTGTCGGGAGCAACAGAAATATCAGGCTGCTGAGGGGCCACGGGGTCAGCAGGTGCAGCGGGGTCAGCGGGTGCAGCGTGTGCAGCGTGGGCCTGCTCAGCCTGCTCAGCCTCCTCGGCCTCAAGCACGTAGGCGGCGGGGATCAGTAGATCCATCGTCGGAAGCCAGTCCACATGTGCTGGTGCTATCTGTGTCCGAGCTGGGCTCAGAAGGATCATGTAATCAGCACCATAGGGACCATGCAACCAAACCCAGTGCCGCTGACCGTGCAGACGTAGCATCTTCATCCGGGCCATGACGTCTATGGACAGTGAAGTGGGGCCCGGGGCTCATCGCAGGTCAGCTGGAAGGTCCTCGCCGGTCATCAGGGCGAGCAAGGTGATCAGACCGCCGCAACATATCGGTGAGCGAGCGCTCACCGATACGATGATGCGGTCCAAAAACCAGCTCGCGATATCAATCACGACGGCGGGGACCAACTCGTCACCCTCCCTAGATAGAGCTCTGGGGCGTGTCATCGCGTAGAGCATATAAAGCTCCGGCGTGGACATCGTCCCAGGCTCATACCTCGCCAAAAAGGTAGTCGCCATAAGGCGCTGAGCTATGCGGAGGCAAGGGTGGACGATGGCCGAAGCCTTGGCCCTACTAGGGTCGAAGGCGGCAAGTAAACCCGTGATCCGGGCCCAGAAAGCGCCGGAATCGAAGGAAGGTGGGGGAATGTGAGTGGGGGCGTAACCACGGTCGGCCCCGGGGACATCGGGCCAAGAAAAGAATGCTCTCATCATACCGAGAGTGACCTGGCACTATCAGTCCATAAACCTAAACGAGCATCCATCGTCGGTTCAGGCGATAGAACTAAGCACCTCAAGTGTCGGACGAACGAAGGTGTCCGCCGACACTTGGAAGAAATCTCGCCAACCCACGTTGTAATACAACGTGAGCATCCCCTCAAGTACCCCCAGGCGTCCTAGGTCTGCAAGGTGTGCGAACCTGGAGGGTACAATCGAGCGCTGGGAAATGCGTTCAAAAACGACGCGGTGTGCGTCGTCTCGGAACGTAATCCACAGTGGCCCGACAAGTGGAGCCGGTGGCGGTGGTAGTGGCTGTGGGTCGGCAGGGAGTGGCTCTGCGGGGTGAACGGGCTCTGCAGGCTGTGCGGGGTATGCGGGGTCTGCAGGCTGTACGGGGTGAACGGGGTGTGGTGGTGTAGGCGGAGGAGAGTCTTCCAACTCGTGGGAGGGGCCGGGCTCATCCGGACGCTTCCGCTTGGCGGAAGCTCTCCTGGTGCGCGGCCGTGTCCGGGGCGGCATGTGGGCCCCGGGTGCTCACCAAAAGCAGTAAAAACACGGCGTGCAAAAATAAATGGAACGAGTATACCGTAACACGTCGCGAGAGCAAGGAAGTGGATTCGTGCGAAGACGACGCCTCCACGAAGCCAAAATCGCTCCCCGGAAGCTCCCCTGGGCTCCCCTAAGCTCCCCAAGATACCATGCATATCAAACGAAGATATCAGCGAGTAATATTCAAAATGTATGGGGGGGTTAGGGGTATGATAGATAGATTATGAAGTTAATTTGAATTTGGGGTTCGTTAAACACACGGATCGTTGAAAAATACACAAAAGAGGAGGAAATTGGCAAAATAAGGGTACCGGAGCTCGGCCGGCAAGGAGGTTGCCGACGGCGACTCGGGCGAGGCTGATGGGGCGTCGGCCGGTGGTGGTCGACCGAACGCGGCGGTGGGGCGAGTGGTCGGGCGAGTGGGAGAGGATCAGGGGCGAGGGATGCGAACAGTCGGGGGGTTTTGTGTTTTACTCGTTTCGAAAATTGTGTCGTCCCGCTCCCCCTTTTATAGAAAAAGTTACGACTCGGCCGAGTGACTAAGTCGCTCGGCCGAGTGAACGCAACGGAAATATTTTGGAAAATTCCTCCCCGCTTATGACTCGGCCGAGTGGCCTTGCCACTCTCGGCCGAGTGAAATAAGCCCATTCGGCCGAGTGGCTCAAGCTACTCGGCATTACTCGCCCTAGGAGCGTATCAGTTTTACTCGGCCGAGTGAATATATATACTCGGCCGAGTAGCAATTATACTGAAATCAAGAAAAGAAACATAGAGTTGGGTACAGCAGACTTCCCTCGTTCGTGAGCCGCTCGGGCGGACGAACTTATGTGCTCGGCCGAGTGACTAGTATACTCGGCCGAGTGAGTCATGTTTTCTGCTGTTTGGCTTCGTTTGGGCTCTACACTCTGTTTTTCTTCCTCCAGTCGATTTCATCTTCCTCCCAAGCATCGAGCGCATTCCTGGAGCGCTCCTCATCGCCTTGTTCATCCTCCTAATGATAGGTACCTCGTTCTCCTCTCCTGTCAAAGAAAAATAGGGCCCGTTATCACGAAATTTTTAGGCAAACGACTCAAAACACTAATAATTTCTAAAACAAAAATAAAGGAAAAGTAAAAATAAAGCGATAACCATCGGGTTGCCTCCCGACAAGTGCTCGTTTAAGGTCTTGAGCTCGACCCCCTTTGATTTTCAATTTAATGCGGGATATTGGGTGCATATGAGATGCACCCGTCGAATTTATTGGGAAGAACGCTTAAATTTGGATGTTGTGGCGGGGCGTTCTTCCTCGGTGCTCCTTTGCCTCGGGTAGTGTTAGGGGTGACTCCCCCAAGCTAGTGCTTGCTCCGGGCCTCGTCTTCACCGGTGACACCGATTTTCGTATCGGTGGGGCTTTCCTTGGAGTCTTCATCTTTGAGAGCTTGCAGAGCTCTCGTATTCTCGCGACATCAGCGTCGCCTTCATCAATTTCCATGGAGGGGTCGGGGGAATGTTCCACCTTTTCTTCATGGCCCAAGTCCGGCCCTTCCTCAAAATCTTCCTTGAATAGAGCGCCGATGGAATGGGGGATCGCCTCCTCAATAACCTCGTCAAGGAGGTCCATATAGTCCAGCTCCTCATGATAAGGCATGTGTTTCATTGCCTTGGATATATGAAGCTCCACATCGATGTTGCCGACGTTCAATGTTAGAGTCCCTTCTCGTACGTCGACAATGACACCGGCGGTGGCGAGGAACGGGCGCCCAAGTATTAGCGATGTATCTCCCTCCTCCTTGACATCCATGATCACGAAGTCACATGGCAAACATATGCCCCCCGGGACTTGTAACGGGATATCCTCTGCGATCCCTACCGGCCTTGTGATCCGACCATCTGCTAGTTGTATCCGCATGTCGGTAGGTTTCAATTTTGTGCCGGTGTTTAGTCTTAGGAACATAGAGAGAGGCATGAGGCTAACACTAGCCCCTATGTCCACTAATGCCTTTTGTAGAGGGACGCCGCCTAAGGTGCAAGGAATTCGGAAACTCCCCGGGTCTTTGAATTTGGCGGGCTCCTTCTCTCTCTTGGTGAACCAAGAGCCCTCCTCATCGAGCATGATTTTCTCCTTCCTCTTTCTTCCCGTAATCAAATCTTTTAGGAACTTGGCGTATGTCGGGATTTCCACGATAGCGTCGAGGAAGGGGATATTGAGGCTTACCCCTCTCAAATACTCAAGAAACTTGGCTAGTTGCTTCTTCATCTTTGCTCTAGCAAGCCTCTGAGGGAATGGGATCGGGGGCATAAAACGCCTCTCTTCAATCAATTGCTCCGCTCTGGACTTTTCTTCCCTTTGCGGCTCTTTCTCTCTTTCAACTTCAATGACCGGCTCGCTTGGCTCTACAATCTCCACCACAGGCTCCTCGGTAGGAATCATGACGGGAGTGGTATCCTTCCCGCCTCTCGTAGTAACTGCAACCACGGCGTTGATATGGCCGGTGTTGCCCCGTGGATTTTGCTCGGGTTGAGCCGGCAACTGTTGACTATTTCTATTGAGCAACGCAAGTTGCTCCGCAATTTGTCCAACGACAGTTGTAAGAGAGTATTGGCCCGCTTTCAAGGAAGCATTGATCTTCTTCTGCTCGACCATAAACTCCTCCACCTTAACTTCAAATTCAGATCGTTGTTGAGCTTGTGGAGGGTTTGGATTTCTCCACCCTTGATTGTATCCGGGCGGCCTATAGGGTCCAACTTGTTGCTTTGGTGGGAAATTTTGTTGCGGAGGCCCCCTCGGTGGATAATGTTGTTGTTGTTGTTGTTGTGGTCGAGCTTGTTGAGGTAGTTGTTGCGACGGGTTCAATGCTCCATCATTGTTTGCATAGGAGAAACTGGGATGGTTTCTAGTGGCCGGATTGGCCCATTATCCTTGGTTCCCCGCGACGTATTGAACTTGCTCCAAAGATCCCTCTCCTTGTTCTCCTCCCAAATACATAGCTTAGGGTTGGTCTTGCCAATCACACATTTGATTTGTTGGTGCGGATGTGGAAGGGGTTCCTTGGGGCTCCGTAATATACTTCTCCAGTCTCTCCACTACCTTGTGGAGAGAATCAAACTTGTTGGTCAGCTCCGCTACGGCCTTTGCCTCATAGATGCTAGATGGCTTCAAGGAGGACGAAGAGTATCCTCGCTCGTCGCCCCATTGTTGATTGTTCGAGGCCATCTCCTCAATTAGGGCCGTAGCTTCGTCGGGAGTCTTCGATAGGATGGCCCCATTTGCTGCGGCATCAATAATCTGCTTGGTCCCCGGTTGGAGACCATTGTAGAAGCTATGGACTAGCTCCCAATCTTCAATGCTATGGTGGGGGCACTGATGTTGCTGGTCTTTGAAGCGCTCCCAAGCCTCGTAGAGTGTCTCTTGAGGTCCTTGCTTGAAGGACATGAGAGCACTCCTAATCTTTACCATCTTGGAGGGCGGATAGAACTTGTCGATAAACGCGCTCGCCAACTCATCCCATGTGGTAAAGACTCCCTCAGCTTGCGTCCTCAACCAATAAAGAGCTTTATCCTTTAATGTGAAGGGGAAGAGGCACAGTCTGATGGCATCTAGGGTAACGCCCGGCATCTGGAAGGTGGCGCACTTTGATAGGAAGAGCTGGATGTGGTAGTGGGGATTTTCATGGGCGTTCCCATGAAATGGATCCTGCTGCATCAGAACCACAAGCCCAGTCTTCAACTCAAAATTCTTGTTGGCCGCCAACTTCGGCATGGCTATGGACGAGGTCGTGGAGGAAGTCTTAGGCCGGAGCCTATCTCGAATAGAAATAATCCTCGCCATTCTTGCCGCTAACTCTTCAGGTGTCTCCCGAACGTTCATAAACCTCCCTTCCGTATCGGGTCTCCTCTCCGCTCTGATTCTCCGCAATGTACGCTCGATCTCAGGATCAAACAATATATCGATGGGGTCCGCTGTGGATCTCGTGTACATGCATGGGAAGACAAAGTTTCAAAGAAGTGATTAGCACAATGGAAGGGTTAGATAAAAAATAAAGAAATAAAACAAAAAGAAAGAAATAGCTATGGTGGTAGGATCAAACACAATCGCCTCTCTGGCAACGGCGCCAAAAACTTGGTCGCGCCCCGGGCGTACACCCAAAAGAGCGACCGTGTAGTTTTACCGCAAGCGCACGGTGTAGCGGCGAGCGGGTATCGAACACAGAGAGGACGTATGACAGTGCCTTCTCCGAACAACCTGGCTATTGGAACAGAAAAAGGGAATTTTCCTTTCGGCGATCCTGTCACAATCGTCAGACAAAGTATGGAGATATAGAATCAAATAAAGACGCCTAGGGAATAGGGAATCCCCGCTACTCACCATATCTCGTCAATGTGATTCATTGATATCACAATTGCTAGGTTAGAATTTCGGATGAACTAGTTGCAATTGAATGTAAAACCTAGCTCACGCTCTCGTGCTGTTGCCGGTCTATAGCTAACCTAGGTTTGGGTCCAATCTCTTGCAAACCCTAGCCTAGGCAAGCTAGCATTAGGATCAACATCATTGTTCAATCGCGTCCCGAGCCCACTCTCGTGCAAACTCGGGCCACGACCTAGGTTGGGATAGTTCCTACCCGTCCAATCTCTTGCAAACGGGTATCGGTATGGAATTACAACCGAGAACCCTAGTATCGGTCCAATCTCTTGCAAACCGATTTACGGAAACTCAATTTCAACCCAATTCGGATTTCTAGGGTTTCCTATCGAATTGGGATCCAATCTCTTGCAAATCCCAATCGATATGAACAACTAGCTATCCGTAGTATATCGATCCCAAACTAACCCTAATAGCAATTCTAGCAATAGTTCTACCAAATCATCACAAATCGGAAATTGGGCTCGTAGGGTTCATCCCCACGCCCCAAGACGTTAGGACTACTCACAAATCATATCACAAATTCAAAAATAATCAATTGAAATAGCAATAGAATTCATGGCAATATTCAATTAAGCAATAAAAATAAGATTTTTAATGAAGAGGGAGACAAACCAATAGAGTTCTCCAAGAATCCAACAAAAATAAACTTTTCTCTCCTCTCCAAGCACAAGAATCAAAAGCTAAAAAGTTTAATCTAAAAGGCTGCCAAAAAGTAGGGAAAAAGATCTCTAACCTAGGTTAAAAACTGGGGTTAAATACCCCCCAAAATTGCCCAAAAAACTGTGACAAAATTGCCCCTGCGCAGCCTGAAAATCGCAATTTACGCTACAGGCAGCGCGGCTCACTCGGCCGAGTGACAAAAGTCGCTCGGCCGAGTGGGAGACCCTGAGAATTTCTAGTAAGTCTGGGGTCTTGGGGGTCTTCACATCGGGCGTCGATCGGCCGAGTGAGTTGTCGTCACTCGGCCGATGGGCTTCTCTTCACTCGGGTGGTCGGCAATTGCCACTCGGCCCAGTGGGTCTTCTGATGCTCAGACTGACGAAAAACAGTAAGTTGGGAGTTTTTGATGAGCGTCGTCTGAGCACCACTCGGGCGGATGGTGTTTCGTCACTCGGCCGATGTGGCTTCCGATGCTCGGCCGAGTGCACACTTGGTGCGTGTCCGATCTGGCCGGCCGAGCGGGGTCTTCTGGTCGGCCGAGTGACTCCTTCACTCGACCGAGTGAGACACTAAAAATGCTCATTCTGAGTGTTTTTGCCTCCTCGTCGCCCCTACGATGTTCTTTCTTCTTCCACTCCTCTCCAATAGCAAAATACCCCTCGGGGAAGTCGTCGGTGACACTCTGGAGTAGGCGTATCTCGGAATCACTCCAAATCGCTCCAAATCTCCTGAAATACGACAAAAACAACAAATCGTGAAAAGTATCGCAATATTGTCGATAAATCATGAAAAACATGATTTGAGCGATCTAAATGGCATGCAATCATGCGGAAAAAAGGTGTAAAATACGGAGTGATCACTTGCACCATTAGATTTCTCTTTTCTGCTAGTGTAGCCCTTCGGGCATTGAGACTTGGTACTTTTGATATGTTGGAACAAAATGTGATGTTCTTTCCTTCTTGTACTTTTATTGTTATGTACTAACATGCAGGAACCTGTACCTTCGTCTTGGTACCACACAGACGCTTATTGGGTCAGGGCTCCTTAGCCCTGGCCTAAGCGGGCCTAGTCACGCTTCGGCTCCGTTGTTTTTGGGAAGCGAGGCGTGACAGGTTTTTGTGGTGGCCCATGCAGGTCACGTCCCAATTTTCCTGCAAGTACAGAACAGTAGGAGTAAGGACAGTCACTTTTGATATTCAAACATTGTACGAGTCTAACCTACGTCTTTCTGTCAATAGGATGGCAGGTCGACATACTACCCGATCGGGGAGCGCTGGAGATAGGATTCAAGAAGACTAGGGCGGAGAGTTCCGCCAGTTCCTTGGCGTGATGCGAGAGATGCTTGAGGTACAGCATCAGCTGGTGCAGTAGTCCAACCGTGCTGCCCAGGCCCCACCTGTTGCACCACCTCCGCCTCCGCCTCCGCCTGCTCCGCGGGCTGCTCCAGGAGTGAAGCAGTTCAACGAGCTTCAGCCAAAGACTTTCTCGGGGAAGGAAGGACCTCTGGGTGCCGATGAGTGGATCCAGAGTACTGAGGAGAAGTTGGTTGCTGCCAAGATTCCAGATGAGACTCGGGTGGAGATTGCAAAGATGCAGCTGACTGAGATTGCCCGAAACTGGTGGCATATTAAGGAGAGGTGTTTGCAGAAGCCGGTGGAGTGGAAGACCTTTCGCCACATGTTCAAGGAGAATTACTTCACCAAGGCAGCTAGGTGAGAGCTGATGGGCAAATTCGTGAATCTGAAGCAGAGGGACATGACGATCGATGAGTATGAGGCTGAATTTGAGATGCTGAGCCATTTTGCCCCGCACATGGTGAAGAAGGAGGAGAACCGAGCTGAACGGTTCCATCAGGGACTTCGTCCGAAGGTCCAGGCTTCCATGTCTTCTGCTAGCTTCTCGACTATGAGGGAAGTATTAGATGCTGCGAAGAATCATGAGACGATTTCGCAACTGCCTGACATTCGAGCGGACAAAGGAAAACGCCATATGGAGCAGTACCAGCCACCTGCCAGGCCGATGATGAGGCCAGTTCAGACTGTGCCGTTCAAGAGACCTGGAGCACCAGTGCAGTAGCAGAGCAAGGGTCCATGCCATTTCTGCGGCAAGCCCGGACATGTTCAGACCAATTGTAGGATGAAGCTGGGTCTGTGCCTACTTTGTGGAGATGCTTCGCATGCTGCTAAGGATTGTCCTAGAGCCCGCACTGCTGTTATTGGAGCGCCAGCCCCGTTGCAGACGAGGGCGCCTGCCCCAGTACAGAGAGGACCTGCTGTTCGTGGACACCCTTGGTGCCACAGAGGCATATGTACCAGCGAGCAGTGCAGCCTCCGAGGCCGGCCTATACCATGACAGCTGTTGAGACCGAGGAGCTGGATGTGGTGATCACAGGTAACTTCTTGACCTAGTCTTTACATTTCATAGTTAGACCTTATTACTAGTTTTGTTAGTGTAGCTTGGTTGTTTGATTGCTAGAGTAGTGTTGTGACCTTAGACCCTTGTTTTTCCCTAGGCACCATTCTTGTGTTCTCTCACCCTGCCTTGGCTTTGTTTGGCTCTGATGCATCCATGTGCATCTTATCCCGGAGGTTTATAACAAAGCACTCCATTCCTACCCATACACTTCCTAAGTGTTGGGACATCACCACAGGGAACGGAGTGGTGACTGTGAACATGGGAAGATGTCGATCGATTCCTCTAGTGGTCAGTGGACATGAGTTGTATGCAGATTTCATTGTCCATGAGCTGCCGCATTTTGATGTCATCCTTGGCATCGATTGGCTGGGTGATTTCCACGCTTCGATCGACTGTCACAGCAAGAGAGTGGTATTCCAGATTCCAGGCCATCCGGAGTTCGAGTTCCGCAGCAGAAATGAGTCGCTTGGGCCCATCAGATTTCGGGCCAAGCCGGAGGTGTCGATTGTTGCAGCGTTGCAGATGGAGATGGAGATCGACCGACCAGCAGTTGTCAGAGACTTTGACGACGTTTTTCTGGAGGATATCTCGGGTCTGCCATCCGACAGAGCTTTGGAGTTTTGTATCGATCTGATGTCGGGTGCGCAGCCGATATCGAAGGCACCGTATCGGATGGCTCCTGCAGAGCTTGAGGAGCTACGGAAGCAGTTGGATGAGTTGTTGCAGAAGGGTTTCATCCACCCTAGTGTGTCACCGTGGGGTGCACCAGTGTTGCTTGTGAAGAAGAAGGATGGGTCCCGCAGGATGTGCGTGGACTATCGGGGATTGAATGCTGTCACCGTGAAGAACAAGTATCCGCTGCCGCGTATCGACGACATATTTGATCAGCTGGGAGGTTCGAGAGTCTTCTCGAAGTTGGATTTGAGGAGCGGATATCATCAGTTGAAGGTGAAGAAGGATGAAATTCCGAAGACAGCTTTCCAGACGAAGTACGGGCACTATGAGTTTGTGGTGATGCCTTTCGGCATGACCAATGCTCCAGTTGTGTTCATGAACCTCATGAACTTGATTTTCTATGACTTCCTGGATAAGTTTGTCATTATCTTTATTGACGACATTCTTATTTACTTGAAGTCTGAAGAAGAGCACAGCTGTCATCTGAGGACAGTGCTGGAGACGCTGAGGCGACATAAGTTGTATGCCAAGTATGGCAAGTGCGAGTTCTGGCTGGACAGAGTCACATTCCTGGGACACGTGGTGTCCGGTGATGGTATATCTGTAGATCCGGAGAAGGTCAGAGCAGTTTGAGATTGGCCGACTCCGCGGTCAGCGTCCGACATCAGGAGCTTCCTTGGTCTAGCAGGCTATTATCGACGGTTCATCCAGGATTTCTCGAAGATTGCTGAACCGATGACGAAGATGACAAGGAAGGACGTGGAGTTTCAGTGGTCTGATGCTTGTGAGGAGGCTTTCAGTATCTTGAAGGCAAGGTTGACCACGGCTCTGGTTTTGGCGATACCGGATCGAAGTGGAGGTTTCGAAGTATATTGTGATGCATCAGGGAAGGGCCTAGGATGCGTTCTGCATCAGCATGGCCATGTGGTCGCGTATGCTTCTCGTCAGTTGAGGACTCTTGAGAAGAATTACCCGACGCATGATCTGGAGTTGGCAGCGGTGATCTTTGCATTGAAAACCTGGAGGCACTTCTTACTGAGTGAGAGCGTGAAGATTTTCACCGATCACAAAAGTTTGAAGTACATATTCACGCAGAAGGAGCTCAACATGCGTCAGAGACGATGGTTGGAGCTCATGGCTGACTATCAGATAGATCTGCAGTATCATCCGGGGAAGGTGAACGTGGTGCCGGACGCTTTGAGTAGACTTCCTACTGCTATGATACATACTGCTGATTGGAGGATTCAGCAGGAGCTGAAGGAGATGGATTTGGAGGTTGCCCTACCTGGTGTGGTTCATTCTTTCATGACGTTGCAGATTCAGTCCACGATCGTGGATCGGATCAAGGCAGCACAGGCAGGAGATCCGAAGTTGCAGAGGATCAGGAGGCAGGTTGAAGCAGGACTGCGAGCAGAGTTCGTGATTCATGAGGATGGTTCGCTGCGATACGGCAGCAGACTCTGCGTACCGACAGGTGATGTTCGGGAGGAGCTTTTGAGCGAGGCTCATAGCTCGCCATATTCTATACATCCTGGAGGCACCAAGATGTATAAGGACCTCCGACTGAATTACTAGTGGATTGGCATGAAGAGGAGTGTGGCACGGAGTGTTGCCAAGTGTTTGATATGCCAACAGGTGAAGGCCGAGCACCATCGTACGGCTGGTTTGCTACAACCGCTTCCTATTCCGGAGTGGAAGTGGCAGCATATTACGATGGATTTTGTGACTGGTTTACCTCGGACCCTGAAACAGAACGACACTGTCTGGGTGATCGTTGATCGGTTGACTAAGTCTGCGCATTTCATTCCTTTCCGAGTGGGCCAGTCTACGGAAGCTTTGGCGAGGAAGTATCTAGAGGTAAAATTTCTTCTTTTACTTCTATTTGATTTTTCCTTCTTGAATTAGTTGTGACGTAGACCGTGTACGTGCAGGAGATTATACGCTTACATGGAGTCCCCGTGAGCATCGTGTCTGACAGAGATACGAGGTTCATATCTCAGTTCTGGAGAAGTCTGCAGGAGCATTTGGGTACGAGTCTGAGTTTCAGCACGGCGTACCACCCGCAGACCGATGGCCAGTCTAAGAGGACTATTCAGATACTAGAGGATATGTTGCGAGCTTGTGCGCTCAACTGGAAGGGATCTTGGGAGGACCATCTCCATTTGGTGGAGTTTTCTTATAACAACAGCTACCAGACGAGCATTGGCATGGCGCCGTTTGCTGCCTTATATGGGATGAAAAGTCGATCGCCACTGAGCTGGGATGACATTGGAGATCGGGAGCTGTTGGGTCCAGAGATGATAGTTGAAGCTGTGGATGTCGTGAGAGACATCAGGGAGAAGCTCAGAGTTTCTCAGGATCGATTCAAGCATTGGGCGGATGCCAAGAGGAGACCCTTGGAGTTTCAGCCTGAAGACCACGTCTTCCTGAAGATTTCTCCAAACCACGGAGTTATCCGATTCGGGAAGAAGGGGAAGCAGATTCTGAGGTACATTGGACCTTTCGATGTGCTGGAGCGTGTGGGAGCAGTGGCCTACCGCCTTGCTCTGCCACCAACTTTGGTGGGAGTTCACGACGTATTCCACGTATCTCAGTTACGTCGGTACGTCAGTGATCCGTCACACACGGTGGATTTCTCCGAGATCACGGTCCATCCGGACCTGACCTATGACCAGCAGCCCGTGCAGATGTTGGACCGTCGATAGAAGCAGTTGAGGAACAAGGTAGTCGACCTGGTGAGAATGATGTGGCGTCACGGATCACCTGGAGATTCCACTTGGGAGAGAGAGGATGAGATGAGAGAGCGTTACCCTCACCTATTCTGATAGAAATTCCGAGGGTGGAATTTTCTTAAGGTGGGTAGGATGTAACGGCTGGTTTTTGTATGAAGATATTTATTTTTATATATATGTGATTGTTTGCCTTCTTTCTTTTCTTTTCCGTATCTTTTTCCAAATCTGGAGCTTAGCGTGCTTCTTGACGCTCTTGTCTTAGAGCCAGACTCATTTTAGAAGTCCCTAGAACCCATTCCGAAGCTTCGCACTTCATTTGGAGACTTGGTGTGCATTCTAGTCGGTCCAAGAACAAGGACCGACCGACTAAATGTCAATCTAGTTGGTCAGAAACCATTCATGGACCGACTAGTTCCCGTCAGGTTTTTCCCTTGAGTTACTGTTTACGCTTAGTCGGTCTAAGTTCATCCACCGACCGACTAGTTTTTGAACTAGTCGGTCAACACTTCTTCGCAGACCGACTAAGTCAGAGATCATTTCATGCAGTCGAGTTACTGTTTATCATTAGTCGGTTTAAGAACGAATACCGACCGACTAGTTGACAAACTAATCGGTTAAGTTTTCTTCTCAGACCGACTAATTTTCAAAACTTCATGTCGACCACTTTTATCCTTTAGTCGGTCAATGAACACTGGCCGACCGACTAGGTTGCAAACTAGTCGGTCGATGAGCCTTCACAGACCGACTAAATCTATCAACCCTGTACCGACACTGTTCTCTGTTAGACGACCGACCGACTAGTGCTCAAACTAGTCGATCAACCACCCTTCTCAGACCGACTAACTGACCCCCGAAACCCTAGTTTTGACCTAGCCGCCGTTTCGTTTTCTTATTTAAACGCACAGCTGAGTTTCTTTTCTCCTCATTGTTTTGAGCCATCTTCTTCCCCAACTCATCTCCTTCTCCCTCCTTATCTCTTCCTCCTCCTTTGCCCCCACCTTCTTCATGGTCTTCCTCCCCTCTTCCATTCTTCTCCCTCTTTCTTTTCTCCTGTTTTTCTTTCTCCTCCCTAAATTCCCTGCAACCGACCACCACCTCATACCCCCAGATCTGAACCCACGGCCAAGCTCCGGCCACGCCTTTTCTTTCAAGATCCAATCCTTCCTCTCTCGCGGTGTTCATATCTCAGATCCGACGACGACGACCCTGGGAGACGCCGAGATCCTCACTATCACCTTCGGAGGCCAACGTCATCACCAACAATCTACATTCCTCGCTGCGCTACCCGCGGCCTAGGAATTTCCGGACGACGCAAAGCTTCCACCTTTCCAGATCTGACGCCGGATCTTCGTGCAATCGTCATTTTCAGGTTGGTCCCCTAAATTTGTAGTAACCCACACAATAGATGATCAAACCCTAATTAAAATAAGCAACATAATCGAATTAAATTTACTGTCCGCTCCTCTTTAAAACGTTGTGCAAACCGTAGAAATCGACGAATGGACTTTATGCATGTGCAAATAGGGTAGATCGTCGACTAGGCTAAATACCTTAAAAATGTGATTTTTGACGAATAAGTTAGTCCCGATAACCTAGACACAACCCTAATAGGAATTCTGAATCGTGAACTGACACCGTCGCCGTGTCACGATTTTCAGACGCTCTTCCGCCGACGAGACGTTTGGACGAGACGTACCAGGGAGACGACGCACTCGCCACCACAGGAAAGTGTACCACTTGCGTTCTTGGCCATGCTTAGGCCTTAGTCTTGCTAAATTAGACATTTTGAACCATGAGAACTGGACGTGAAATGATAGCGTCCGGGACGCCCTGATGGCTCAGATTTGACAACGAAATCTGAGTCCAACAACAACAATTTTGACATCATAGGATTGACATGCGTGTGTGTGAGTTGTGGACACCCTAGTACAACCCCTCCTGTTTTGTCGTGTCTTGTCCCGTTCCGTCTGCACAGCCCGCTGGGCAATAGGGCACTCGCCAAGCCAGAGCGAGTGATCCCTTGTACTAGTTCACAGCCCGATGGGAAATTGGGCACCTGTCAAGCTAGAGCAGGTGATCCCATGTATTGATACACAGCTCAGAGAGCAATATGGCACTTGTCAAGATAGAGCAAGTGATCTCTTGTCCTGTCACGACTCTTGGGGTTTTGGGGTAGGGTTGAGCGTGCAAGCGGTAAGAGGGTCTGATCCCCCTCGAACCGAACAGGCGTGAACCCTTTTCGTGTCTTGTCTTGTCGTGTCTGGCTTTTCGTGTTCTGTCTTGTCTTGACACCTGTAGGCTAGTCCCGTGGTCGGTAGCACTCGCTACGACCACTACTTGTCGTGTTTACTTTCCGGTTGCGTGTATTTCAATTGTTAAAACCTCAGCATGTTAATCAACCAGTAAAATGTTGTTAAGTAATTGGTGCACTTGCAGTTTGGTCTAACCTTTTCTTGTAGACCTTACCTGACGTACAGTTCCTTATTTTGGTGTTGTACGTCAGGGATTGAGCCAGAGTACGTTGAGGAGACTGACTTGCCAGCTGACGTGGAGCTAGAGGGCGTCGACCCTGAGTACGACCCTGAGGAGGACCAGAGCTAGAGACTCCCCGTACCAGTTTCCAGAGATTTCCTTTTACTTTAGTTGGGTGCGTAGCACCTCTTGTTACTTGTTTAGGTTGGGTGCTTGCACCATTAGATTTCTCTTTTCTGCTATTGTAGCCCTTCGGGCGTTGAGACTTGGTACTTTTGATATGTTGGAATAAAATGTGATGTTATTTCCTTCTTGTACTTTTATTGTTCTGTACTAACATGCAGGGACATGTACCTTCGTCTTGGTACAACACAGACGCTTATTGGGTCAGGGTTCCTTAGCCCTGGCCTAAGCGGGCCTAGTCACGCTTCGCCTCCGCTGTTTTTGGGAAGCGGGGCATGACATAAACACTTGCCTGCGGTGGCGAGAGCATCGTCTGTCTAGATCATATCGTCGAAGCGTCGCGTCGGTAATGGTCTGTCTGAAACAGGACAACGATGATGTCTGGTCGTGCTTTTCATCAATCCTGTTATGGTTTGTTTCTAAATTTAGCGAGACTACCCTAACAGTCAAAAAGTCACATCTTTTGATGATTCGTTCAGTCTAGATCGACGTCTACCCTATGTGCACAGAAATTCAGTTCGTTCGTCGATTTTCTACGGTGGACAGTATTTTAAAGATGCGTAAATAAAATTTAGTTGTCGTTGAGGGTTTTTAAATTAGGTTTTGATTCTCTATCGTGGGGGTTCTTACTACGTGTTAGAGGACTAACCTTTTGACGTC
Organism: Scilla litardierei; assembly: GCA_030789695.1. Taxonomy (NCBI): domain Eukaryota; kingdom Viridiplantae; phylum Streptophyta; class Magnoliopsida; order Asparagales; family Asparagaceae; genus Scilla; species Scilla litardierei. The sequence goes on along the minus strand of CM061142.1, from coordinate 684,733,343 downwards.
GTTCAAAAAGCGGATGTCGAGTCTGAACGGCGATGCGTTGGTGTCATATGCAACTCCTTGGCCGTGGGTACCACAGAGAGGCACCTTTGCATAGTGAGGTGGTGGCACGAAAACATCGAGCAAGCGGCGATCCCTCTCCTGTTGCGGGTAGCGCAACGGAGCTTCACGACGGCGGCAATGTCGGGTAAAAACAAGTGGGTATGGAGACACACGTGAACTCCGAGGGTCCAAGGGGACTGTCATTGATTGAAGTAGGATCAGTGGGAGTTGCTCGGCCTGGTAGGTGGCTGACGGCGTGATCGTACGGCGGTGGATGGCCGTGAGAAGTCGAAGAGGACAGATTCGCGCAACGGTCGTTGTCGTGCATCTCAGCAGAAAGCCAGTGAGAACAGCATCAAAGAAAAATTGCAGTAATTAAAGGACTTCAAGAGGAAGTCAACGGTGGTGGAGTGGTTGCCGAAAGTGGTCAAAGGTGGTCGTGCATTGGCGTTGAAGATCAGCGCACAGATCTGTCAAAAATAGCTGCAAAGGCTTGTTTCAACGGGTTTTCAAGGAGATCGAGATGGGAGAAATGAGCAAGGAGGGATGCAGTTGGTAGGGGGACTTGAGAGGAGTCCAATGGTGGTAGGGCCATGGCCGGCGGTGGCCGGGTGACCGGTTTTTCCCACGATGGACAGATCTGTCCAAACTGTCATTGAGACGAGTTCGAGAGGTGTTTCGAGGAGGTAGAGATGAGATGAGAGGGTAAGGATAGTTGGAGATGATCGTGGGATCAAAGAGGAGTTGAATGGGGGTGGTGGTCATTGCTGATGGCGGCAGACGACCGGCAGGCATGCGTTTTCCGGCGATGGCGCACAGCTTCACAGATTTTTGGCCATGGCTGAAATCTCTTGGGTTTTGAGGGCTTGGAGAGGAGGAGAGGGAGGGGAAGGTGGTGGTGGAGGTCGTGATCAGAGAGGGGTGGTTGGGGGTGGCCGTGGGTGGTTAGAGGAGGAGCAGGTCGGTGGCCAAAGGGTGGGTACGTGAGGTTTGCATGTTTCGGCCAGAAATGGGCTTTTGAAGATGAGTTTTTGCTATAATTTCTTTTAAGTGTGGTATAATTAAGGGGTGACTAGGAGAGAGGGTGAGTGAGAGGGTGTACGAAGTAGGAAAAAGTTGGGTGAGGGTAGTGGTTGTATCTTAATCGCATGATACGTATTTATCTCCCAAGATTTGATTAGCAACAGAATTTTGAAATTGATTTGGGCTTAATGGGCTTGGATTTTGATTAGCGATTTGGGTGAGCTAGGAGTGTAAGAAAATTACGAAAAAAATATCGGGACGACCGTGACGAAGAGAGGCTCGAGGGTACTGTGGTCAATCATGCATTTGGTCTATGGAGAACGAATTAAAAATAAAAAGATCTGGCGACTATCTAAAGCTACAACGACCCTGCAATCAAACCTGATTTGTGGGAGAACGACCCGTGAAATGACGTTCACCAAAAATCCCACAAATAACTACTTTTCCATACGGTCACAACAACATATCACATCATATAGTCTGGATCCAAGAAGAGGCCAAATAAAATACGCACACGAAAAGAGTGGTACATGTAGAAAAAACGAACGGTCGGAAAGCGGCCGTTACAGATAGGCCAGGAGTTTTTTCTTCCATGAAATGTGTATTTAATAATAAATTAGATAACTAAAGGAAAAATGAGATTAAAGATGATTGTGCAGTATCATTAATATAGAAGAGAAAAAGGCCAAAATACTGAACCAAAACATGCAAAAAGTCCAAGAAATAAACTCAAAAATCCAAGTCTCAACAGCTTTTTAATGGCTATTTTTCCCCTTGAACCAAATGTCCGACATTCCCTAATCAGACGTTTGATCATTGATCAGAAGACGCCTGCAAAATGAACATCAGGCGTCTGGTTCATATTTAATAAAGAAAAAAATTATCCTCACATGATTAGGCGTTTAGTGCCTAATCACCAGACGTCTGGACCTAGCAGGGTTTTTAAAAATAAAGTTATGCCAGAATCAGGCATCTAGTGTGTAACAACCAGATATTTGATCTTAGCAAATATTAAGAAAAAAATGCACGAGCTGAGTCAGTGGCTGAATGGAGGGCTAAACAAGGGCTTAAATTCTTAAGCCTATGTTCATCCATCATTGTCCACTTTTTTTCAAAAAAAATCCCTCTATGTGAGATTAATCCCACCATTCAGCCACCATTTAGCCCTCTATTGAGAGTGATCTAGGGGGGTAAAGGGTAAATTTGACTAAACATCATTGTACTTTTTCTGATTCTAATTTAACATTGAATGTACTATTATTTTCTATTCACTGATTGATGATTTTGTTACTTCTATGTATATTTGCATCACGTTTGCTGATTGTTTAGTCTCACATGAGTTTTTTATTCGGAAGAAAGGGTAAAGTTCGTGTGCATGAGCTCAATCTCGTGGCTTCCAGTAGGAAGCGAGGAGAGATGTCGCTGAAGCACTTGCTCATATAAGTTTTTAAATAGGTAAATTTATACTAATATATTATACGTAAGTTTCAAGTAACTGTAAATGAGACCATAATTAACAAAAAAACTAGCAATTCGTCGTCCAACGAGTGTATTCTTGCAAAACTTTTCTAGCAAAACGGTGACACATGGAGGTATTAAACTAGAATCAAAGAATATATATGTGTGTCACTGTAGGATTTTCTGACTTATTCTGGTTCCATAGGAACTCTGAAGTTAAGCATTTGGGGGCAAGAGCCTTCGTGTTTCCGCGATCCATGTGCTCTCCATCTTACTGTGTGAGGTGGATTGTTGTTTACTGCTTTCCCATAAATATAAAAAAGAAAATATATGTTGTTAGGGCCCAATGGGCCTATTGGGTATCCACCCATATTGAATAACATATATATATGAGGATAGTGGTTTCCTAGCCCTCAACCATTCACAACACATTATCATTACGACGGCTCGGGGAAAAGGCGATGGCTCGTGAGAGGGAGGCGACCCATGGAAGCTCCGACAATTTTTTTTCGCGACGCAATGCCTCGCGAGACGACGCGGATTTTTTCGGGCATCCTTCATCAAACGTCGCTAGATCTGGTGGACGGATCTAGTGGGTAAGCCTAAACAATTTTCTAGATCTAATACATATTTTTATGTGATCTAGATATCAAAAATATAATTGTTTATGCATTGGATCTAATAAATTAGATCAAAATCAGTTTTCTTTATTAGTATAACTCTAATAAAATGCAATTTTTAAATTGTATTAATCATATTATTAGATCAATTGTGCAAAACCATGTTCTTGATGTTCTTGAAATAAAAATCAGATTTCTATGGTGTTCATTGACCCCCACGGATCCGGCCTGAAGTTGGCAAAAATTCAGTGATGATCCGGCCATCAAATCAGCCAAAACCAAAAAAAATTAGCATCCGGATGGCTGCTGCAGGCGCGGACAGCCACGGCCGCTGGCGGCCATGGGGTTGCCAACCGCCACTAGCGGCGCCCCCTCCCTAAACCCTGAAGCCCCTCCACTACCACCTAACAAGTTGGGGTTAGAGGAAGGTTTTGGACTCCCCCCTTGGGCCAGAAGCCCAATCAATCAAAAAAAACCCCTAGTTTGGGCCAGAAGCCCAATTTCAAAACAGTAAAAATAAAAAATAAAATTAGATTTTTTGTTTCCTGTATTTTGATGGGCCTAAAGCCCATAATAATACATAAATAAATAAATAAAAGGGAAAAAGCCTAATGAGCCAGAAGCTCGTAGGCCAATATCTTATTTTAATTTTTTGAATATTTAATTATATATATTTATACTTTTAAATATATATAATAAATTCAGAAATTACCCAATTAATTCCTAAAAATCCCAGAAAAATCCCAAACAATCTGGAAAATTCCAGAACAATTAGGAAATAAAATGGGAAGTGGATTACAATAAATAAATAAAAGTTGGGAGGGGACATAACATCGTTTTTCGATGTTGATAAATAACGAATTTCGGCATGTTCGGTTTTTCAATTTTTCTGAATATAACCCGATTGACCCGGTGCTTACAGCGGATGGCCTGAAGCCCCTCCACTACCACCTAACACCCCACGAAAATTTCTATTTTAGGTTAAAACCCACAAAATTTTGGGTTGAGTCATATTATACCAAGGCATCTTATGAACAAATTATTTTTGCACAATCAATTAGAAAATCTGTTTATTATAACATGTGTATACATCATATATGTTTCAATTCATGTTAACTAAGCATACATTTTAGCTTACATGCTTGATATTGTTTGCATGGATAATTTAGTTTCTTTCAACTATTTTATTTAGCATACCTTTTTAGCTTACAAGCTTTATACTATGTGCATGATAAATCATTAAATGTTACATATTGCACACTTACATGCTCATCCCATGCTTATGCTCAAGCTCATGATATGATAATGTTTTATGACAACAAACCAATCATAATTTCAAGAAGTTTAACATCATATCCACTTTGACAAATTGAACCTGAAGTTCAAATCAAATCAAAAGGCAACACCCTTTTACTCAAATAAAATAAAAATTACCAAATACGATGGATTATGCGAGAACCATTTATGCGATCTTTTTTAGAGATACACATTTTGTGGTAAATAAATCTCTCAGATCTAGGTCTATATAAACCAATATTGACACCAGCAGTTGTCATAACACTGCTAAAATATTTAGAGTAATCTTACTTTACAATGTATGATTCTTGAATCTAGCCTTAATTTTAAGCGTACGCCCGAAGTCGTGGCTTAATATATAAGTAAGAAATTATAAATTTCGTAACCACGTATTTGTTTTCCCTTGAGCATGATTCTCTATCCACATAATACTTGAATGACTTAATAAAAATGGCCTGGAGACCATACTTTAGCATTCAAATAAACTTTTAAAAGTCTCTCATAAATTAGAAAATTGGAAATATAGAAACTAACTCATTTCCCTTGTATATATCTACTTAGTAAGATTAATATTCATTCTTCCTTCTAAATAACAGTAAGGAAGACTGAAAACAGGGGAAGTCCTGAATAAAATGAGAAAGGGAAGATATGATATACCTCGACATGGAGTAAGCAATGTTAAACCAATATCAGATCAGAAGTTCTGATAAGACCCATAATGCTTTTACAACATGAATGTGCATTAACTTATGCCATATAAAAATAAATACATATCTAGTCTAAACGATGAAATTTGATTGAACTTATGTATACTTAACTACTCCCGAGGACAAATAAACTTTGAAAACAAATTTAATCTTTTGTCATAACATAATTCTTAATGAGTATAGTTGTAAACGTATGCTTTCAAAAATATTTAACACTAATAATAGTCCAATTGAAAACTATTTTTTTGGACGTCTACTTGAGATTCAAGTTTTGCAAACCTGAATACCCTATATGAGGATGCCTAGTACTCTCAAAAATCAATAAAAGAAATTTACCAAGTTTCGATGGATATTCGTCAAAACGAAATCCCTAATTAAGAACTCAAGAAATCAATGAAGAATGATGCTTTGTCTCACTATGATCTGTATAATAGTCAATGTGAAGATGAAATCCTTCACAGTTAGAACACAGTTCACCTATTACCGGACAAAATTAACTTGATCATTTTAATGGAATTTCACAAGTCCCATATAAATTCGAAAAGAGGAAGAAAATGGAACACCAGAAGTGTTCAGAATCGTCCAACTATTAACTTTGGAACGATATAAAATACCACCCTGAATTGATGATGCAAGATATCATTATCCAATCCTATAAATCTGAAGAGCCCAAAGATTCTTCAAAAGGGTGAAGCTTTCTTTGTCCCATCCAAAAGGGGGAAAATGATTACAAGATCATCTTCATTCACATGGACATTGACTCCCATGACTTCCTCAAAAGAATTTAAGATGATATATTTACTATCATCATAGGTCTCTTGAGAGTATTTGGTGGGATAAAAGTGGACTTATCCACTCCCTATATAGGGCTGATGTAATTTAGAGTACTTATCCATATATCCTCGAAAAATGGTCATTAGCAAACCTATTATCCAATCGCAGTCCAGCTTTTAACAGCATATATGACACATTAATAAATGGTGGGTACATAACACTGGGAAATCAAATAATATTTACAACCGAAATAATGTCGAACACCCTGAAATTTGTATTCACACCCAAAAATGAGTTATATAAATACATTATTAAAATGATTTAAACGAATTACTTATCCATTAAAAATCCAGTTGTATGTGACTACATGGGGACATGTAATTATAATGCAAACCATCAAAACACCTTCTTAGAACCTATTTATATGATCCTGATCACCTCATATAAACAATTTCCGAGAACCCCTAATGGGGAAGCGTTTGGAGCACATCTTATAGATTGTGCCATGATGAGTATACATCCCCATATCACCATTATAACCCATCAAAATGCAGTCTTAGAACTATTTATCGAAAGTAATTACCCCAGATAAATAGTTTCCGAGCACTTTGAATATGGGCAGCATTAAAGCACATCTAATAAATTGTGCCTTTGATGGGTCATCATATAAACAATCGATAGTGAAGATTAGATCCTGAAGATCCTTCACATTTAGAAATCTTTAATTTCTCAGTATTAGGTTCAACAGAAATATTATAATCATCTATGAGCCTGAAGCTTAATTGACCATTTCAAACATTAATGATCTGATTATCATGAATTGTGATGAGATCCTGAAGATCCACACTTATGAAACTGTTAAACAGTTATCCAACATAGTTACTGACAATATAAATATTGTCAAATTCACACATCATTGCTGCTAAAAATCCTGTTAGGATTGACATACCAAATATAATGGTGCAATCCACCAGTAGCACAAGTGGATGTCCTTAATGGATGAGAGGACATACCATGAGGCTCCAAAGCGAGAAATAACTTATGAAGACCCTAATGAAATACCACCACAGGAAAGTGAGCTCAAGCAGAACATACACAACAACTGTTGATAAGGACACAATTCTGGCTTTGTCCATATCCTCTACCTATTCCAGAACCTTCACAAATGTTGAGAAGGAAACACTTCTGGAAGAAATCGAGATATTAAATGTACGTATAGGGTGAGGTGTTTGGATAAAATAACACATTTGTCGACAATTACTCACATTTCATTTTGCCATTTAAATAATAATTATAAAAATAACGTTTCCTGAAGCAAACGTAGAATTTGGCCAAATAATGTGGAACGAGGAAAAAAATAAGTTGAGCTGGACTCACATGAATGTGAAGTATTTGGACCTGAAGTCCTGATATCAAAAAGATATCAATCATGTGAGCTAATCGAGTATTTGTATAAACATAAATATAAATAAATAAAAACGTATGCTATAAGCAATACGCTATAGCTTAGAGGTTTATTTTGTTAAACCCAGAAAGTAATCAAGTAATATGAGCTTGAGTCACTTACAAAATTATATAAACTGATGCATCAGGCTCCCTGGTTATGTTTGCAAAATTCATGCGATTGGCAAAGGAAAATTTAGTTTTTTGCTACTAAGGATGTTGTGACATCATAACCTTATGGATTTATTCCTAATTTCCTCGCTTGCCTAAACAGACTTTGAGCCATTTAATGAAATAAATAAATTTCAACCAAGAGAGTTCCTTAAATTAAACAAGGACCCATACTAAAGGTTGCTTTTGCATATTTAAAAAGAGCAAAAAAATGATTTGAGATTATATTTGCAAATGACTCAAATCTCATCGGATCTCCTGAAGAGAAATTCAAACTATCTGTTTAAGCCTAACTATCAAATATGATATGAAAGACCTAGGCAAAAATCTTAGCATGCAGACTTATATCCAGAAGATGAAACTAAACACATCATCCAGAAGATGAAACTCTCATTCAGAAGATGATCACATCATCCAGAAGATGAAATACTTATCCAGAATATGATCATATCATCCAGAAGATGAAATACTATTCCAGAAGATGAACACATCATCCAGAAGATGAAACTCTCTTCTAGAAGATGAAAACTCTCTTCTAGAAGATGAATTATCATCCAGAAGATGAAATCATCATCCCGAAGATGAAAAACATGTGACATTAAACTTCATACTGTCAAAGTTAAAGAAACATGGATAATTGCAACCCACTAAATTTACCTACTGGTTGTATGGATGCACATTAAGACCCCTTTCGTTTGCTGGAAGAGGAAAAGGATATCCTAGGTCCTGAAGTGCCTTACTTGAGTGTTTTAGGTACACTCCTTTTTTTGGCCAACTGCACGTGTCTCTAGATAGCGTTGACAGTAAATCTGTTAGCCAGATACAGTGCATCACCTGCAGTGCACCACTGGACCGAAGATATGTGTTGAGAATTGGTGTTTCATACCAATGTTATTTTGATGATGATCATAACATTATGTTGTTGCTAATGTCTCTCATGTTTTAGTTTCCTAGTTATCAATTGAGGAATATCACTTTTGGAGACTATATGCTTAGTGCAAGGATGGACATCAAGAGGAGCAATGTCAAAGCTTGGACTCATTGGGTGCCAAAGTTTGGAAATGATGAAGAGAATCAAGGTTGAAGCCATAGACTCTAAGGAAAGCAATGTAATCCATGTAATATTTCATTTATTGCCTTTCTCTTTTTGAGTCTAGATTTAATGTAATTCCTTGATAGATTGATTAACCCATTCATACATATGCATTTTCCATCTTAGTGAGCCTTAGGACTATCATAGAAATCATCCCAATAGGTTCATCTTGCCTTAAACTCAAACTAAAGTTTTTAGCTCTCCTACAGTCGACTAATGAAGGCACGACAGGCGACTGGGTGATTCCACGTGCCTGCCCAGCCTTCTACAGCCGGGGTATGCACAGCTCAAGTCAACTTACTTCTTGACTCATCTTAAGCTTTTCGCCTCAGTCGACTGAAGTTCAATTTACAGTCGCATGTCTTCCAACAGGCAACTATTAATTGTTCTTCAGTCGTCTGTGCGTAATTTGCACTTTCTAGGCTTCATCCCACTTTGCAAGTCAGTCGACTGATGAAGTATTTACAGTCTCCTGTCAATTTACAGGCGCCTGTGAAATGGCCATCTATCGTCCGAAGGCGTTAATGTGAAAGTTGCACTTTCCAGCTCCGTTTCCATCCCGTGTGATAGTCGCCTGCTGAAGGATATACAGGCGAATGCCCACTGTACATGCGCCTATGTAATCTTCTACAATCGACTGTCCTGGCTCAGACTATAGTCGTTGGGTACTTTATAGTTGTTGACCAGTCGACTGTTAGTTGTTCATCAGTCCACTGTCTGTGCCGTAAACTACCAAAATCTAGCCGTTACAGATTTATTCTCTTTGGATTTTTACTTGGTTTTTAGGGTTCCTTTGGGCTTCCACTATATAGGAGATGGCTGAGTTCATTAGAACTTCTTGAAACTATTGAAGATCATTTGAGAATCATTAAGCCACTCTCAAACTCTCTCATTTTCCTCTTAGAGCTCATATTCCTCTTCATGCATTGAAGTCAAGCTCAAGGAAAATCAACTAAGTGCATTCATGCTAAATCTCAAGCACTTGGTCATTCTCTTCCATGCCTTCATTTTCATATGAGTAAGTTCATCTCAAGGCATAGGTAAGAGTTTATTTGTTTCATTTGTTTTCGTGAAACCCTAATTCTCTTTGTGAGAATTAGATACTCTCTTTGTGGGAGTTGGTTACTCTCTTTGTGGGAGTTTGGTGTCCTAGTGTAGGACTAACTCTAATTCTCTGTGTAGGAGTTTGACCCTTGTATAGGCTTGGTTGGGTTCTTGTGTAGGACAAAATCCTCTGTGTGAGGTATCTGTGTGTGGGATTGTATTCACTTTTCTTTGTGGGAATTGTAGTGGATATTGGTGTGGCTGGACGTATCCAAGTGTTGAGTCATTGGGTCGGCATTCGAGACAACTCGGTCGACAGATGACTAAGGCCCACCAAGCCCACCAAAGAAGCCCGATGTGGACTCAGTCAAAGTCTAAAGGGCCATTCGACTGTTGGGTCTGCCTCACTCGAACGTGGGATTAAAGGTGGTCTCGAAAATCTCAGGGACGTGCACAACATTTACTCCTATTGATGGGGGAAGATCGTGGCCCCATTATAGGTTGCCGTTATCCCCCCACGTCTCAAAAGGGACCCTGAACGTCTATAAATAGAGGAAAGGGTCCCATTTCCAAAGTGCGAGGTCTAAGACATAAAACTCTATCTTCTCAGCTTACCATTCTTATATTCGAGCTTGCGCTGCCAGTCTTGAGACGAACCTCCGTGGGTCGATCTCAGCTGCACCAAGCTCCTTCTCTTCCATAAGTTCCCTACTAACTTAAGCATCGGAGGGGATTTGGGTCAGAACCCAGATCCGAACCCCCTAACGAGTCCATGTGGTGTAGATCGATGGTCATCGTCTAACGCCGAAGGTCGACGTCAAGCTTACCAGCCTCGATCGATCGACACAACTAGCGATCGAAGGTCGTATCATCTCCAACTACCATCACGCAACCCTGTTTCTTCCAACCAAGGGTCCCACTCCAACTATTGACGAGGCCCGACTCAGCATTTCGAGTCTATATCAGCTTGACAACTGTCTCGGTCAATTTTGGCCTTAACAGTTTGGCGTTTTGTGGGAAACATTAACCAGTTTAACATCCCAAAGCAATCAAAAGGCTATGATAGCTGGACCCAGCAATGCTGGACCAGTCGAAGGTCCGAAGGAGAGGCCAAGAGCAAACAGCATCTTGGTGGAGGACGTTGCGGACTCCACAACACCGCCACCTCGACCAGCAAAGGAAACAAAGGAGCCTGGGGTGACCCGAAAGGAGTTCACCCAGTTCACTGACTTCAATACGCCAGAACATGGGGAGCACATCCCCAGTAAATGAGTCGTTGCTGCCTTCAAACCCGAACCTAACCCCAACGAGGGGCTCAGCATTCCTCCGAGATCTGGGGGACCCAAGGGCAGAGATTAACCTCCACGATTTGGCCCCCCAGCCCACCAATACAATGGATCAGGAGTCGATAATCGAGCTTTCGTGCTCCAGGGGGAACCCAACAACTCCAATTACCGGGTGGCAACCAGCAGCATCCTAGATCAGGTAATGTACGGGGCTCCCCAGGTTATATCCTCTAAACCCTGCAGGTGGATTCAGGAGGAGAGAAGAGATCCTGAATCGATCCTCAAGAGCCAACTTCTTGCAACCTGGAGCAAGAGGATCTGTACTGGTCCAATCTGCAATTCGGAAGACCCCCCCTGAAGGAGAATATCCTCTCTACTCTTTTTCTGCCCAAATTCAAGCTCCCTGCTCTACTAGCTTATGATGGTAGAGGCGACCCATGGTCGCACATTCATAAGTATTTGAATGTCATGCTACTCCATGGGGCCGACGAACCATACCTTTGTAGAGCTTTTCATGCTACCCTGATCAAGAGGGTAGAAAACTGGCCCAAAGGGCTACCCCGCAGCAACATCGACTCATTCGACGAACTGGCAGAAATATTCTGCAAGCAATTTGCTGCAGGACGACGACCAAATAAGAAGTCGTCCCACCTCTTCTCGCTCAAACAAAACGAGAATGAATCAATCCGAGCCTTCGTCCAGAGATTCAACGACGAGAGGTTTGATTTAGAAGAGACACCAGACGTGACCGTCATAGCGGCACTTACCCATGTAGTCAGGAACAAGCACCTAAGGAGGGCCCTTCACCAGTTTCCCTTAACACCGTCACAGAGATGCTCAACATAATAGATCGGTTTACTTCCTCCGAGGAGACAGAAGAACCAGCTGGAGCTAATGCGGAGAGAACCCCATCCCATCGCAGAGACAGGAGGTGAGAGAAACCAAACTCGGAACCCCCTACCAGGAGTCCCGAGACAAGAGGCCCATGGAGAGGATCCCTCTAAGCAAGGAGCATCCTACCTACACTAAGTTGGTCGTCCCTAAGACAGAAGTCCTTGCCTATGCCCCTGCGAGAAGAGCTGATCCAAGAGGCTGCAAAGAAGGGCAAATACGAGAAGAGGGACGACATCAAATTCTGGAAATATCACAATGACTATGGGTATGACATAAACAATTGTTGGACTCTCAAGAAAGAGATCGATGCCCTAGTCAAGCGAGGACACCCCAAGGGCCAGGCCAATAATCCACCAAGCAAGGAAGGATCCTTAAAACATAAGAGCAAGATAACGGGATTGCCTATCACCAAGGTGGTCTATTAATGAGCCATCCAAGACTCAAGGTGAATAAAAGGGCAATGAACAGCAACAGCTCCGACGTCGATCAGAAAACACATGTACGCCTTTTCCGTTTTTCTTTTACTTCCGTCAATAAAGCATGTCTCTTTTTCCGAATGTAAGTTTCGCTTCCATAAGCCTTCGTAAAAGTTTAAAAAAGAAAAAACTATCCCTTCAAAACTCCCCTCGAAAAGGATCCGATCCTCGGGAGGTCTTGGGAAAACTAAACTTACGTTGATGCAATTGACTCCTAAATGGTCGTCAGCCATAAGTCAAAGGGGCCACCCCTTCGCTACTGAACGACTCTCATAAATGGTCGTTAGCCGTAAGTCGAAGTGACCACCCCTTCGCTACTGAATGACTCTCCTAAACGGTCGTCAGCCATAAATCGAAGGGGCCACCCATCGCCACTGAACGACCAGTCATCAGCCGTAAGTCGAAGGGGCCACCCCTTCGCCACTGAACAACTCTCCTAAACGGTCGTCGTCGTAAGTCGAAGGCGCCATCCCTTCGCCACTGAACGAATCTCCTAAACGGTCGTCAGCCGTAAGTCGAATGGACCGCCCCTTTGCTACTAAATGACTCTCCTAAACGGTCGCCAGCCATAAATCGAAGGGACCACCCCTTTGCCACTACACGACTCTCCTAAGCAAGCGTCAGCCATAAGTCAAAGGGACCACCCCTTCGCCACTGAATGACCCTCCTAAACGGTCGTCAGTCGTAAGTCGAAGAGGCCATCCCTTCGCTACTGAACGACTCTCCTAAGCGAGCGTCATCTGTAAGTCAAAGGGGCCACCCCTTCATCACTGAACGACCCTCCTAAACAGTCGTCATCCGTAAGTCAAAGGGGATACCCCTTCTCTCCTGAACGACTCTCCTAAAGTGAGCGTCAGCTGTAAGTCGGAGGGGCCACCCCTTCGCTACTAAACGACTCTCCTAAATGGTCATCAGCCGTAAGTCAAAGGGGCCACCCCTTCGCTACTGAACGACTCTCCTAAGCAAGCGTCAGCCGTAAGTCGAAGGGGTCGCCCCTTCGCCACTGAATGACTCTCCTAAAGTGAGAATGAGCCGTAAGTCTAAGAGGCCACCCCTTCGCCACTAAACGACTCTTTCAGAATATCTTCAACTGTAAGTCGAAGGGCCACCCATTCGCCATCGAACGATTCCCATTTCGTCAACCATGATTCGGGTGAATCTCTCCCTCACCCGGGAACATGGTGGTCAAATTTTAAACGTGGTTCGATGGTTTATCCTCGGTCACCTCGAAGCAGTGTCTAACCCATCGAAAGGGACCATCAGGCATTTAGACCACCACGGGGCATGAGCGACAACAAACAAAGAAAGGCTATGGCATATAAGGATACACAGGCCAATTCTCATGAAAAACATTGTTTTCATTTACATCACCCCCTATATACATTCAAAAATTTCTACGGGCAGGCCTAAAACTAAAGTGCCGAGATCGTACAACGTCCGTTCATGCCCTTGATCTCCATCCAGTACGGCTGTAGACTCTGGGTCTCCTGTAGCGCCAGCCCTTGCTTCGTCGCCAGTCAGGGTGGCAGCCTCGTGCATGGCAGCTGCCTCCTCCATGCCTCGGCTCGACTCGTCATCGCCTTGGTTCGACTTATCTTCACAAAGGTCCAAAACTATCACAGGGATCTCGTCGATCTCTGCGGAGAGGTCAGGGAATCGGTTCTTCATCTCCAATCGGCATCGCTCATAGCCTTGCTTATATATCTCGTCAAAGTCAGGAAATGAATCCATGAAATCCTGAATCGCCTTCTCCACAATGACCTCGGCTCCGGCCCTCTCCTCCAGCAGATCATCTTTTGTTCCCTCTCTTGAGGCGATTTGTTCAGCCTCCCTCCTACGAGACTCACTTAGCTCTTGCTCGAGTTCTGAATGACTAACAACCTCGTCTCGGAGATGAGGCTAATTCTCTCTAGCTCAGCCTGGGACTTCTCCACTCTCGACTTGACAGCCTCCAGGGTGACACCATGATCGGCCACCACCGAAGCTCGATAACGCAATACCGCAGTCGCCACAAGAGCCTGCACACAACATTCGATGGTTAGCTTACGTGTTGATATCAGAATCGATAGATGCCCAAACAAAAAATACCTGGATGCTGGCATGGATGGCTATTAACGCAAGCCGATCATAATCGACCCTTTCCACGACAGCACTGTCCCGTGGAAGGGTCGTATTCTCTGCGATGCGGGAGGCAGTCTCGCAGTCAAGGAGAATAGAATGTCCACGCCTCAATGGAAACCTCGCCTTGATAAGCTCCTCCTCGGAACAGTCGAGGGGGCCTGACCTCCAGTAACATCGGCATATACTCCACAAGGATGTCTTCAGGCAACCCTAGGGAGGGAAACAGACCCCCCCCAAGGCTAGGAGTCCCGGTGCACGGGAAGATCCGGCGAAACCTGAGTCTCCCTCGAATCTTCCTCGTAGAAAGCATCACTCCCTGGCTGGGAGACCTTGTCACACCCCGCTTCCCATTATGCTTGGGAGCGAGGACGTGACCTGGTCCGCATATGCTTAAAGCAAAGAAGAGGTACTTTTTTTCTCCCTTCTTTGACTCAAGCACACTAAGCGTGATTAGCAAAGGCAGGTCTCTGCACGCGAATACCTCACAAGCAGCACAAATATTCATTACATTACATTACCAGCGTCCGAAGCAAACACACAAATAATTTAGGCCTAGCATGGCCGTACAATCTGCTGAAAACAAACACACCTGAAAATAACAATACAATAATAAACTGAAATCTAAATGTCCCGCTCTAGTCTTCCGCAGGGAGGATCTCAGTGTCCTCGTAACTCTGGTCAGCGGGGTCCACCTCTAGGATGGGATCCTCAAAAGTAGGGTCCTCGAGGTACTCTGTCTCTGAACTTAACATATATTTCATAAACATTGAAATATACGTCAGCGATAAGCTCGGCAAGATATTTTAAAGCAATGAATGAAGAACAACTATAAGGGACAAAAGAGCGTTAGTACACAGTTTATGAAAAATAAGTGCAGAAAAGTAAAGTATGGATACACATGGGTTTGCAGTTTTTAAAAGTATAACAGTTGTAAATTGAGTATTTGTGCTCGTGATAAGTCCATGTCTGAGAAAGTAATGTTCTCGATACACCCTATCATCGGGGGCTTACTGCCTCACCCAAAAATGTGTTACTCTCAAGTGTAAGAGTTCGTGCAAGTAGTAAAGTTCCGGGAGTCCAGATATCGTATCATCGGGAGAAATCCTGTTGCAACCACAAAGTTAAATCAATTAGAAAATTATCTTAGAGAAACTAACTACTTTGAATGGTGACGATTTAATGGTTTTGGTTTGGGTTTTTGGTTTTTAATTTAATGAAAAAAATGGGAAAAGAATGTTTTTGTATTTGAAAATATTTAAGAGAAATATGTACATGATATGGGTTCATTAGGATACACGAATTGTATTAATTTGGTTGAATAGAAATAACTCAATGACTTCTCTTTTTGGGAGAAAGTCATCGGAAGATGCCTTCGTAGGGATTAAAGCTCAAAATCGATAAAGTTGTTATTAAAACAACAATCTTTTAAATAAGAAAAGTACTTCATTTTGGGAAGACCAAAACTCACCCTTGTGGGATGATCATCAACTCATTCATAAGCTTTTGGAAGATGAAAGAGAGGATTTTAAATTAAGATTATAGTTTTAAAAACGTGAAAGTGATAGCATTAGAATTCAACCAAATTAACACAAAACGTGTTTTCTAACTATGCCATATCATGCACAAATAAAATTTAGCTACTCATTTTGAAAGTAAAAGAGATTATAATGATTGAAAACATGATTTTATTTATAAGAAAGGAGACTTGAAAGTTAGACAAATAAGTTGGAGAAAATATCACCGCTTTTACACCCTTCAAGCTTTGCACATGAAACTTCCCTTTCTTCCTTCAAAAATCATATGAAAGCTCTCAAAATACTCTCTATATAATCAGAAATACATAGGATAAAACTCTCCAAAATCTGATGCCAATAGCTCAAGAGAAAACTCCTATTTATAGGCTTCACATTCTTCTTGGGTTTTAATGTATTTGGCTTTTCATCTTCCCCATAATCAATATAAATAACTCCAAAACCCCATCGAATTCTGTCTCTTGAGCTGCTGATATGAAAATAAGCTGAAGAGTCACAATCTACATCGAATTCTGATCAAAATCATGTCCAAAATCATTAAAATCCATCAAGAAATGCATCAAATACACTTTAAATAACATTGCGGGTCTGTCTTTTGAGTTTCGGGTCGGATCTGCGCCCGCTGCCCGCCCGCATCCGCATCCGCACGTGCGTTCGCTGAGGAAGAGTGAGGCAGGTAGCCGCCCGACACGCAAAGCACAGCGCCCGCTCCCAGTGGGCCCTGCCTGCGTCCGAAGCGGGAAAATGCCCCGCTCATTTGAGCGGGGCCCGCCTCAATCGCGCGCACGCTTTTTTTTTCTTCTCAGCACGCCCACGGGCCGGCCAGGCGGGCCGGCCCGTTGGGCCTTTTCATTTATTTATTATTATTATTTTTAATTTTTTTTCTTTTTTTTGCTTTTTGCTTTTTCTCTTTGAACTGTTTGGCTTCTAAAAATTGTAGAAAATTCATCCGAGCTCCGAAAAATATGAATGAAGAGCCGTTGGAATCGTGGGCTCGAGTACTTCTCTGAAAAATATAAAGAAGCACAAATTAGTTCACAAAAATTGATAATTGTGCAAATTATGAGATTAGGCTCTAATATCATATGATTTTCTGAATATAACTTTACTAGAGCTATTTTAACATGTACGTATGCACAAATTGGGTCCAATGAGGGGAAAATAACGTAATATTATGCTGAAATCATACCCCCCAACTAGCTATTTGCTAGTCTCTAGCAAATAATGCGATAAATTCGGATTCAATCAAAAACGTGTACCAAACTCATGATATTATCATGGCCTACTCCAAAAGTTGTTTCCAATTGATTTCAAAGTCAATATACACATGTATGAAATAAAATAACATATGACACTCCCTTAATTTAATTCAGAGAAGAGTAAAGTAGTAAGCACAGTATGCATTTGTTAGGATATATCACAAATCATATAATAGTTTTCCATCAAAAAGGATTTGGTCAAAAATAATGCAAAGCTTCTTCTAACTTGTAGGGGTTGAGTTTGCATGAATCTTTCATTTCTTATTCCTTCATTTATTGCATCATACTCATTTTTTTTATATTTTTTTTTTGCATACACGTGATGACGCTATGAAATGCAAACACGACTACCTTTATGTACACGCGATAACGCAATATAAACAAAGTGCTAGAATGACCTCCTAAATCTTGTCTTTGGCGTCATCCCCAATGTTTTGTGGGGCCCCAGCTACTCAACTTGACTAGGAGAACCATTCACTTATTCACTTATTATATTTTTCATTATCAACTCAACCACCCACTCATTAAAAGTCACCAAACATATGCAAATGGCCAAAATTCCCATCCAATTTAGAACCAATCCACTCAATTGCTTCACCCTACCACACATAACATTAGCTTGCACAAAACTATTCCCAAATTATTTCCAGGGGAATTTCATGACATATAAACAAGTTGCATACATGGCATATTAACATTTGATTCCAATGTGGAAAAGAAATTAAACCATGCCATTCAAATATCTATGAATTTGATACCAAATAATAATCCGAGAAAAAATCACATGGAATTATGCATTTAGAGACTAAGCAAAAAGAATGTGATGATGAAGTCTTCTCCAAAAATTTTATTTATTTATGATTATTTATTTATTTTTTTAGTCCTTTTTATAGAAGAAAGAAAGAAAGAAAAAAACAAAAAAAAATCATGAGAAAAAAAAGAAGAAGAAGAAGAATAAGAAATAGTCTATACTCTCCCCCCAACTTAAATTAAGCATTGTCCTAAATGTAAAGGAGAGTAATCATGAAGAGAAAACACATGATTAGTTGCCACCCAAAGGTGGATCCGTGAGCTCGATGGTGCTCGCCTCCTTGGTCCAAGGTTCATGAAAATACTTTCATCATTGACCGTTCACCTTGAACTCACTTCCGTCTTTCTCATTCAGCAATAAGACCGCTCCATGTGGGAAAACTTCTTTGACAATAAAAGGTCCAAACCACCTAGAGCGAAGTTTCCCAGGGAAGATGTGGAGTCTGGAATTGTAGAGGAGAACCTTCTGGCCTGGTACAAACTCTTTCCTAAGGATCATTCTGTCATGAATAGACTTCATCCTTTCCTTGGATATCTTAGCGTTGTCGTAGGCATCTCTCCTCAGCTCCTCTAGCTCCAACAATTGTAACCTACGAGAGGTAAAAGATGAATCAATATCAAAGTTCAATTTTTTCACAGCACAATAAGATTTATGCTCCAGCTCAATAAGTAAATGACAAAACTTCCCAAATACTAGACGGTAGGGAGACATCCCTAAAATTGTCTTGTAGGCTGTCCTGTAGGCCCACAACGCTTCAGGTAAGCACAAGCTCCAATCCTTCCTTGATGGATTCACCGTCTTCTGTAAGATCCATTTAATCTCTCTATTCGCCAGCTCTGCTTGACCATTGGTTTGGGGGTGATTTGGGGTAGAAACTTTATGAAAGACCTCAAACCTTTTCATTAAATTGGCGAACAAGAGGTTGCAGAAATAAGACCCTCCGTCACTGATCAAGGCCTTGGGTGCTCCAAACCTAGAAAAGATATTCTCCTTGAGAAATTTGAGCACAATTGAAGCATCGTTCGACCTGCAAGAAATAGCATCCACCCATTTAGAAACAAAATCAATGGCAACTAATATATAAGTATATCCAAATGAAGGTGGGAAAGGTCCCATGAAATCTATACCCCAGCAGTCAAATATTTCTATCTCTAGAATGGGGTTCAAAGGCATCATGTTTCGCCTAGTAATACCTCCTAACTGTTGGCAAGAAATGCATGTTTTACAATACCGAATGGTATCCTTAAACATGGTTGGCTAATAAAAGCCACATTGCAAGATTTTAGCCACAGTTTTATTTGCAGAGAAATGTCCCCCACACACCCCATCGTGACAAAATTGTATCACACTACCTATCTCATGGTCAGGAATGCACCTCCTAATAATTTGGTCACTACAATATTTATAGAGGTATGGATCATCAAAGAAAAAGTATTTTACCTCATTTTTGAATCGTTTAACATCTTGAAATGACCAAGTTTCAGGGGTCTTACCAGTTACTAAATAATTTACTATATCTGCATACCATGGCAAGGTAGAGACGCTAAAAAGATGCTCATCAGGAAAAGAGTCCTCCAAGGGTACTTCTGATGCATCAAGGCCGACTGTCAATCGTGATAGGTTGTCGGCTACTAAATTCTCCACGCCCTTCTTGTCTTTGATTTGGACATTGAATTCCTGCAACAATAAAATCCATCGTATTAGTCGAGGTTTAGCATCTTTTTTAGACAATAAATACTTCAAAGCAGAGTGGTCCGTATAAATAAAAATAGGAGATCCTAAAATATAGCTCCTGAATTTTTCCAAGGCGAATACTACTGCCAACAACTCCTTCTCTGTGGTCGTATAGTTCTTTTGTGCAGCGTTCATCGTTTTGCTGGCATTGGAAATAACCACTGGATGCTTGTCTTTCCTTTGTCCAAGTACCGCGCCAACTGCGTAATTGCTAGCGTCACACATGATCTCGAATGGTAGTGACCAATCTGGAACCTGCCAAATAGGAGCAGAAATTAGCAACTTTTTTAAGGTATCGAAAGAATGTTGACACTCAGGTGCCCAATTAAAATCCACATTTTGAGATAGTAAGTTGCTAAGAGGGCGAGAAATGGCACTGAAATCTTTAATAAATCACCGATAAAATCCTGCATGACCCAGAAATGATCTGATGTCCCTCACACACTTGGGACTTGGTAGCTTCTCAATTACTGCTACCTTGGCTCTGTCTACCTGAATCCCCTCCTTTGAAACTACATGACCAAGGACAATGCCATCAGTGGTCATGAAATGACATTTCTCCCAATTCAATAGGAGGTTTTTCTCAATGCACCTGTCAAGAACACGAGCCAAGTTAGCAAAACAATCATGAAAAGAGCTACCTTATACAGAAAATTCATCCATGAATACCTCTACAATTTTCTCAGTCATATCATCAAAAATACTAAGCATGCAGCGCTGAAAAGTAGCAGGTGCATTACACAGACCAAACGGCATTTTCTTAAATGCAAAAGTACCAAAAGGACAAGTAAAAGTCGTTTTCTCTTGATCCTCTGGTGCAATCTCAATTTGATAATAGCCAGAATAGCCGTCTAGGAAACAATAGTACTCATGTCCAGCCACTCTCTCTAAAATTTGATCAAGGAATGGTAGAGGGAAGTGGTTTTTCCTAGTTCTGGAGTTCAGTCTCCTATAATCTATGCACATCCTCCATCCTGTGATAGTCCTAACATGGATAAGTTCATTATTATCATTTCTAACCACAGTGAGGCCAGACTTTTTAGGTACAACCTGAATGGGACTAACCCATTTGCTGTCAGAGATTGGGTATATGATACCTGCATCTAATAATTTTAGAATCTCGCCTTTTACTACTTCTTTTAATGTAGGATTTAACCTTCATTGAAATTCTCTAGTAGGTTTGGCGTCATCTTCTAAGTAAATATGATACATGCATACTATGGGACTAATTCCTTTAATATCAGCAATTGACCATCCAATAGCCCCCTTATGCTTTTTTAAAACTTCAATTAACGAGCTTTCCTGTTCTAAAGAGAGTTTAGACGATATTACCACGGGAAAGCTGTTTTCATCTCCTAGAAAAGCATACTTGAGAAATTCAGGAAGTGGCTTGAGTTCAGGCTTTGGATCCTCCATTTCAGATGGTGTGAGTGTTGATGGACTTGATGGCAAGGCCTTGAACCTAGGCTCCCATATCGCATTGAGCTCCTTCACATCTTCTTGCATAAAAGAGATATCATCAGTATCCTCCACAATTATAGTATCATCATCAAATTCAGAAATAATGAAATCATCCACCAAAGAATCAATCATGTTCACCTCTTCAACTTCATCATCCACACTTGGAAGCTTACATGTATTAAAAATATTTAAGTCTAGAGACATGTTTCCAAACGTGATTTTTAGTTGACCATTCCTACAATTAATTAGGGCATTACATGTTGCAAGGAATGGTCTACCAAGGATGATGGGAGTAGAATTTGTAGCTTGGGGTCCTTGGATGTCTAGGACTATAAAGTCTGCAGGATAATAAAATTTGTCCACTTGGACAAGTACATCTTCAATACACCCCTTAGGAACTTTAATAGACCTATCAGCTAGTTGCAGACTTGCAGTACAACAGATGTAGGTTTTAGTTCCACTAACCCAAGCTGTGTAAAAATAGGATAAGGTAAAATGTTGACACTAGATCCTAAATCCAGTAATGCATTTCCAATCTTTTTAGTGCCAATATTACAAGTGATGGTGGGTGATCCAGGATCTCTAAATTTCGGTGGTGTATTTTGTTGAACTATGGAGCTAACCTGTTCAGTTAAAAAGGCCTTTTTCTTCACATTTAACTTTCTTTTGATTGTGAAAAGGTCTTTTAGAAATTTAGCGTATGCAGGGATTTGGTTTATAGCATCAAGCAACGGGATGTTTATCTGGCACTTCTGAAAAATTTCTCGACTCTCAGATTGATACTTATCTTTTTTCGTTTGAAGTAGCTGTTGAGGAAATGGTGCTGATGGTACATGTGGTGCAGGCTCTTCCTCTTCAATGTCTTTATTGTTCAGGCCACCGTCAGTGTTCTCCTCTTGCGCATGTTCTTGTGGTTGAATTTCATCCTCTTGTTCAGGTTCGTTGCTTGGTGGATCAGGTTTCGGAATTTCCTTCCCACTCCTTAGTGTGGTGACAGCTTAGCAAGGTTTTACGTTGTTACCTGCAGAAGAAGATGAACCCATATTAGGATTAGGAAATGGTTGTGATGGGAGCTTACCTTTCTCCAAAGTTGTCGTAAGCTTAGTCAGGCTTTCGCTCATTTTTTGGTTCTGGGTCTATTGAGCTTGGAACTGAGCCTGTTGTTGTTGCATTTGGGCTTGTTGTAGTTGGATAAGCTGTTGAAGCACATCGCCAAATGGTTGCATCTGTTGTTCGTGTGTTGGTTCTTGATTCCTCCTCTGGTTCCCACCTTGGTAGTTGTTGTTGAATTGTGGTTGTCTAAAGGGAGGGGGAGCTTGTTGTTGATGTTGTTGGGGTTGTTGTTGGGGTCCCCAACTTAAATTGGGATTGTTTCTCCATCCCATATTGTTAGAATTGAAACCTTGATAATTTGTTGAGACTTGGTTTACCTCCGTAGGATTGCTTAGCATGCTCTTCAAAGCTGGAAGTGTTGGGCAAGTACTAGTGTCATGGCCACCAACCTCGCAAAGTGCACAGCTTTGTACGGCCTCAACTCCTTTGGATCCTTTCAAATTGAGGGCTTGAAGCTTCTTTGTGAGCAAAGCTTCCATCTTTGCTTCCATTGCATCCTCTGGCTTCAAAGTGTGCATCCCTCCACGTAATGGCTAGGAAGGTGTTGAGGTGGCTCCTCGGTCGTACTCTGAAGTGGTGTCCCATGTTTGTGCTTCTCTGCTATCTCCTCCAAGTACGTCCACGCCTCGTCTAGCTCTTTATCGAAGAATCCCCCGTTGCACATCATCTCTACGAATTGCTTCATTTGGGGTTGCAGTCCATCGTAGTAGAAGCCAATGATCCTGATTTTGTCGAAGCCATTATGTGGACACGCTAGCAGCAGCTCATTGAACCTCTCCCATGCTTGATAGAATGTTTCCTCACTTTTCTGGGCAAAGTTCATGATTTGTCTTTTCAACCCCTGTGTCATGTGTATAGGAAAGAATTTCTTTAAAAATTCAGCCTGTAATTCAATCCAAGTAATGATAGAACGTGGCGTCAAAGCATTCAACCAATTTTTAGCTTTGTCTTTTAATGAGAATGGAAATAATTTTAAATATATCGTATCTTCACTAGTTTTTCCATCAAAACATGTTAAACACACTTCTTCAAATCCTTTTATATGAAGATAGGGGTTTTCTTTGTCCATTCCATGAAAGGTGGGTAAGAGTTGGATCACCCCTGGTTTGAAATTAAAAGAATTTGCATCAGCGGGTAAGACAAGGCACGAGGATGTGCTAGTTCTAGTGGGTCTAAGATGGTCTTTTAAAGTTCTAGGAACTCCAGTTTGCAAATTGTTTTCATTGTTGTTACTAGTATTTTCATCATTGTTTATAATATTTTTAGCCATTTGAAAGCGTCTAGTTAACCTTTTTGTCCTAGGAGTCCTATGCCACATAAACCAATCACAATTTCCTTTTTTTTCAAAAGAAAAAAGAAAGACGGGGGAAAAATTCAAATTTTTATGAGTTTTTATGTTGAAGAAAGAAGAAGAAGAAAAATCAAAACAAAACAAACAAACAAAAATTATGAACAACAAAGTGGAAAGATCTCACCGAAAGTCCTCTGAATGAAATAAACTATGGTAGCACGCCGTTCTCCCCGGCAACGGCGCCAAAAACATGCCTCACCCAAAAATGTGTTACTCCCAAGTGTAAGAGTTCGTGCAAGTAGTAAAGTTCCGGGAGTCCGGATATCGTATCCT
The DNA here is from genome assembly GCA_030789695.1 of Scilla litardierei. NCBI lineage: Eukaryota > Viridiplantae > Streptophyta > Magnoliopsida > Asparagales > Asparagaceae > Scilla > Scilla litardierei. The sequence goes on along the minus strand of CM061142.1, from coordinate 684,709,364 downwards.
CGGGAGAAATCCTGTTGCAACCACAAATTTAAATCAATTAGAAAATTATCTAAGAGAAACTAACTACTTTGAATGGTGACGATTTAATGGTTTTGGTTTTGGTTTTTGGTTTTTAATTTAATGAAAAATATGGGAAAAGAATGTTTTTGTATTTGAAAATATTTAAGAGAAATATGTACATGATATGGGTTCATTAGGATACACGAATTGAATTAATTTGGTTGAATAGAAATAACTCAATGACTTCTTTTTGGGAGAAAGTCATCGGAAGATGCCTTCGTAGGGATTAAAGCTCAAAATCGATAAAGTTGTTATTAAAACAACAATCTTTTAAATAAGAGAAGTACTTCCTTTTGGGAAGACCAAAACTCACCCTTGTGGGGTGATCATCAACTCATTCATAAGCTTTTGGAAGATGAAAGAGAGGATTTTAAATTAAGATTATAGTTTTAAAAACGTGAAAGTGATAGCATTAGAATTCAACCAAATTAACACAAAACGTGTTTTCTAACTACGTCATATCATGCACAAATAAAATTTAGCTACTCATTTTGAAAGTAAAAGAGATTATAATGATTGAAAACATGATTTTATTTATAAGAAAAGAGACTTGAAAGTTAGACAAATAAGTTGGAGAAAATATCACCGCTTTTACACCCTTCAAGCTTTGCACATGAAACTTCCCTTTCTTCCTTCAAAAATCCTATGAAAGCTCTCAAAATACTCTCTCTATAATCAAAAATACATAGGATAAAACTCTCCAAAATCTGATGCCAATAGCTCAAGAGAAAACTCCTATTTATAGGCTTCACATTCTTCTTGGGTTTTAATGTATTTGGCTTTTCATCTTCCCCATAATCAATATAAATAACTCCAAAAACCCATCGAATTCTGTCTCTTGAACTGCTGATCTGAAAATAAGCTGAAGAGTCACAATCTACATCGAATTCTGATCAAAATCGTGTCCAAAATCATTAAAATCCATCAAGAAATGCATCAAATACACTTTAAAGAACATTGCGGGTCTGTCTTTTGAGTTTCGGGTCGGATCTACGCCCGCAGCCCGCCCGCATCCGCATCCGCGCGCGCGTTCACTGAGGAAGAGTGAGGCGGGTTGGATCGACTAAGCCGACCGACCCGCAAAGCACAACGCCCGCTCCCAGCGGGCGCTGCCTGCGTCCGAAGCGGGAAAATGCCCCGCTCATTTGAGCGGGGCCCGCCTCAATCGCGCGCGCGCTTTTGTTTTTCTTCTCAGCACGCCCACGGGCCGGCCAGGCGGGCCGGCCCGCTGGGCCTTTTCATTTATTTATTATTATTTTAATTTTTTTTCTTTTTTTTTTTGCTTTTTGCTTTTTCTCTTTGAACTGTTTAGCTTCTAAAAATTGTAGAAAATTCATCCGAGCTCCGAAAAATATGAATGAACAGCCGTTGGAATCGTGGGCTCGAGTACTTCTCTGAAAAATATAAAGAAGCACAAATTAGTTCACAAAAATTGATAATTATGCAAATTATGAGATTAGGCTCTAATATCATATGATTTTCTGAATATAACTTTACTAGAGCTATTTTAACACGTACGTATGCACAAATTGGGTCCAATGAGGGGAAAATAACGTAATATTATGCTGAAAACACTTACCGTGACGCTTCTTGCCATTCCAACCTGGAAAATGGTCAAGCTGCTTGCCTCCGTTAGTGTGGTTTTGGAGGTAGCCGTAAGGTGTTCAAGCAACAATTACAGACTCTACTACAAGAACCAACCCAACCCAAGAGTATTGTTTAGTCATTGACCAAGTTTCACCCCATCTGTATTCGATGGTTTTACCCCATCTGTATTCGATGGCTATCGCATATGTGTTTGCAACACACTTGTTTTTCCCAATTAAATTTGTTTGTTAACATGCAGAAAGTAAAAGCAGTCCAATTAAGTCCAAGGGGCAATAAGTAAAGTGAAACATGATATTCGGTTCCAGAATTTGACAAACACAACAAATTTAGCAATAAGTTTGAACGGCCAGGTTTGCAGTTCATTTACTCAAAATACTTGCCTTGACGCGAGTGTGGGTGTCCAGGCGATGGTAACGTGTGGCACGGTGTATCTGCATAAATAGATTCGTGACATCAGTTTTAATGGTTATCATCCAGTTAAAGTATTTGAACTAGCACACTTAATTGCTACTATAACGAAAATTATTAACAACTTAACTAGTGTGGTAGTTTAGTTATAGCTAACTTAACTTAGTTAATTAATCTAACAAAAATTAGTAACTTAACCTTGATCTTAAATTTACTAACAAAATAACTTTATTATTAACACCAATAATTACTTAAATAAGTTATAATACTTTAATATTACTTAGCTTATAACTTTATAATAATAATAATAATGATGATGATGATGATAAAAATCTTATATTTAATATCCCCTCCCCCTCTCACTTTATCTCTCCCTCTGTCTTCGTTCTCTCGTTTCTTTCTTATTTTTCGTTCTCAGGTGCTTACGGCGGGAAAAGGGCGGCAGATCGGGGCTTCCGGCGGTCGTGGGCGGCGGATCGGGGCTTCCGGCGGTCGTGGGCGGCGGATCGGGTGGCGGGCGACGCGATTTCACGGCGTCGACGGAGCGATCGAGTCGGCGGGGCGACGTTCTAGGCTCGGGGTGCTTCCACGGCGGCGGGGCGGCGTTTCTACGACGGCGCGGCGACGAATCATGCGACGGGCGGCACGATTTCACGGCATCGGTGGCGGATTCAAGTTGGTGGCAGCGGAATTGGGTCGGCGATGGCGGAAAAAGGGCGGCGACCTCACGGCGGCTTCGGGGCGGGTCCGAGAACGGCGCGCGGTGAGATCGAGATCTGGAAGTTGATTCCAAATGTTGATTGTGATTTGTTTGGTTGTTTTAGGGATTGTTTTCTGGTTTGTTTGAATTTCTGATTTGTTTGGATGAGAGGGATGGTGAAGTGGGTTTGGTTGTAGTTGTCTGGTGGAAGGAGGGGATGATAATGGTGTTGCTGAGGGATGATGCTATTGCTTGTTGTTTGTGGTGGCTGAAGGTAGAGGAATGGATTGCTGCTTGTGTTTGTTTCGTGAGTTGTTTTAAGAACGAGAGAAGGGGAGGAGACAGGTTGAATAGGGAGTTGGTTGTGAGTTAGATGAAGTTGAATGCCTTGTTGGATCTCACCAACATTTGGCAGGAGATGAATGATGTAGGGTTAGTTAGGTTAAGGTAAATATAGATGGTAAGAGTTGTTGAGTATTGGACTTCTCCCTACTTGGTGTTAATGATGAGCAAACATAAATACTTGTGACTAATCCCATATTTTGCAGTTAATCCATTGCCTAAGCTTATTATGAAGATCAACTAGCAATGGATGACTAACAAACGTAATTGAAGGCAAATGATATGAATTGGATGATCGTAGATTGATGATTGAAGCTCTGTAAAGACTTCAAGCTCATACAATGGAAAGAAGAGATTATTCGTCAATGTAATTTTTCTTTTATTTCTTCTAGTTTGTAGCTTAGAAGTATAACTTTGATGGAGCACTCACACACATCTACTTTCTGTCATAGGACATCTCTAGACCTTTGTCCTTTGATCCCAATTCAATTATCTTTTGTTTGTGCTAGGATTGTTCATAACAGCCGACTACTAAACAGTTTACAGTCGCCTGTCTCAAAACCAGTCAACTGTGTTTCGTTCTACAGTCGCCTGTTATGCACAGACTATTACAATGTAGTTTTGGGCCTTACTCTGTTTATTTCACACAGGCTACTGGTGAACGATTCACGGGTGCCTGTCCTAATGACAGTCGACTGTGTATTGTGAATCAGTCGCCTGTCTCTCCTTGACCAAACTCTGTTTTGATCTGACTTCTACGGCCAGTCGACTTATGCTGTATATACAGTTGACTGTCTATTAGATCAGTCGACTGTCTATGCTGCAACAGTCGCCTGTCTGTAAGTCATTTCTTTGACTCAGCTCTCTGGAAATTTCTCTTGCTATTGACAGTCGTCTGTTCAAGGTATTACAGTCGCCTGTTCTGATTAACAGTCGACTGTGTTCCTTGCATCAGTCGTCTGTCCTGTATCTTGTGAGATTTCCAGTATTTGTCTAACTTACTCTTCTTTCGGCCAGTCGCCTATCGAAGATATTACAGTCGCCTGTTGGTTTAACAGACGACTGTCTTTGCTTCATTAGTCGACTGTCCACGTGGTAAGTTACCGTTATGAATTCTCACCTACCCTTGCTGACTGTGCAACAGTCGACTGTCGCGAGTTCAGATTATATCCGTTGAGATTTTTTCCACGGATTTCGATTGGGTTTTTGCCTAAACTGTTTTGTGGATTTGAGAAAGCTATAAATAGAGCTTCTACTGTTTCATTGGAATGTTACTCATTCATTGCAAAATCCTTCAAGCTTTCATTTCCAAATATCAAAGCTTTCAAATCCAAAGCCCTAAGTATTTCCAAATCTTGTTCTCTTGCTCTCCAACCTAGAACCAAAGATTGATCTTCTAGGCAATTGGTGCAGTCAAGAGAAAGGGCTTTCTCCTCTCTTCCAAGAGAGTTCTTCAACACACATCACACTTCTCCTTCAAGTTCTACTGCAAGGCATATGTGATTGTAAGTGTTGCTTTCAGATGTCATAACTTCTTTATTTGAGTTGTGCTCTCGGTTGTGAGAGTGGTTTTTGCTTGCTCCCTGGTTGTGGGAGTCAAAGACATCGATTGTATTCGATTGCACTTGTAGAGTTGCTACAAGTGGGCTTTAAGGAAACCTCAAGTTAGGGTTCTAACTTGAGTATCCGGTGGTATCCGGGTGGAAGGGACGTAGGATTACCGGGAACAAGTCGGGAGTTGACTTGGGTAATTCGAACCCTTGAAACATATCTGCGTTTGCTTATGTTTCTCTTTGGGTTGTTTTTTATTCCGTACTATCTGTTGGATTGCATTTTATTTGGCGTAAATTCCTTTTAAATTTGCATAAACATTATTCAACCCCCCTTCTAGTGTTTTCCCCATAGACAGGGTCCTTACAATTGGTATCAGAGCACAAGGTTTTATCTATGGCATCCAACAACAACAACGTTCCTCCGCCGGCTTCGTACAACAATCACGACCGTGATGGAGCGTCCACACTTTTCGAAGGTCAATCTACGGTACGTCCTCCACGTTTCAATGGTACTAACTTTGGTTATTGGAAGTGTAGGATGGAGACATTCCTTAGGAGTGATTTTCTTGGGAGAACTCTCCACAAGGAGTACGTCGAGCCTGCCGAAGAGGATTTTGAGAAATGGACGACTTCCAAGAAGTCCGACGAAGTCAACAACGCTAAAGCAATGAGCGCTCTTCATTGTGCATTGGACCCAAATGAGTTCAACAAGATATGCACATGTAAGAGTGCATATCAAATTTGGAACCATCTCATCGTTACCCACGAGGGAACGAATAAGGTAAAGCTTTCAAAGTTATATGTTGCCGTGCAAAACTTCGACTTGTTTCACATGAAGGAAAATGAGAGCATTGAGTCGATGTACGGACGCTTTACCGACATCACAAACGAATTGGAAGCCTTTGGCCAAATCTACACCGAACCTGAAAAGGTAAGGAAGATCATCATGGGGATGACCTCCAAATGGGAAAGACGAGCAATCGACATTGAGGAGGTCAATGACTTGAAGAACTACACCGTGGTGAATCTCATCGGGACTCTTATGTCTTACGAAGTAAGATGGGATAACCGATTGAAGATTCGAGCCATGATGAATCCCTCGGAGGCCAAGAAGAAAGCTTCGGCATTCAACGCCAATTCGTCATCCTCCGATAGTGATGAATCCGAGAACGAGATGGATTTGGGTGAAATGGCCCAAATGGCAAAGAAGTTCCAACGCTTCTTCCGCAAAGGTAAATTTCCCTCCAATAAACGTTTTGAGTCTACTAATGCTACTTCCTCTCTTTGTTATAAGTGTAATAAGCTAGGGCACATCAAGAGGGATTGCCCAATGCTAAACAACACAGAAAAGTGGAAGGAACCAAAGTACCACAAGTCCGATAAGAATAAGAAAGACAAGAAGAAAGGACTCGTCGGTACCTTTGATGACTCAAGTGATGACTCATCAAGCGATTTCGATGATGAAAAGGGTGAGAGCGCCCACATGTGCTTCATGGCACTTGAAGACCCACTCTCGGATGAGAGTGATTCCGATACGGATAACACCGAGGTAACAATGGATGAACTTCGTATAGCTAATGAAGAACTATTTGCTAAATACCAATCTTTAATGCTTAGATACTCTAACTTAAAGAAATCAAATGCTAGCAAGTCATACATTCCATGCATTATCAACAATGACACCATTGTTGATACTTTAACCCTTGAGAAAGAAAACTTAGCTTCTCAAAATGTCACATTGAGAGATGAGGTGAATTCCCTCAAATCTCAATTAGATCAAACACATTCCATGGATAATAGTGATCTAGTTACACATCACACACAATTGGGGTTAGAGAATGATTCTCTTAAAACCCACGTGCACGAGCTCAAAGCACGGGTGTCCACCTTGGATACCAACATTTCTTCTTTAAAGGAGAAATATGAGCTCATGTCCTCCCGTATTGTGAGATTTAATAAGGGACAAGGACAATTGGATGATTTGCTTGCAAACCAATTTCCGGCCACACATCATGTTGGCCTTGGATTTGTAAAAGCAAATGCATCTAATGCTCGCACCTCCTATAGTGGTGTCACTATAGATTTTGTGAGGCCTTCCTCCGGTGCATCCACTAGTGGTGTCAAAGACACTATAGGTAGCAATCCTACCAAGAATGTCACCACTTCGCCTTCTCTTCCTTTTGGCAAGAAACCCACTAAGGGTGGAAACCAAAAGCAAGGCCATGCTTATATGTACACTAATACTCATCCACGTAGGAAACAACCTACTTCACAAGTGGATAATCATGACACATTTTATGCTCCGCACCCACGGACACGTACACAACCACACATGAGAAATACTCATGTACGTGCTCCCACACACCCATATGCTCATACGCATCATTCTTTCATGTATGCTAATTCTCCACATGTCATGCATGATCAATATGCTTCATATAATATGCATGTTCCCAAGAATACATATCATTCAAGAATGTACAATGCATATCCTCCACCACATCTTTATGCTAGAAATCATGTTCCTAAGAAGCATGCACCACATAGAAATCCAACACATATGCATGCAACTAAGAATAGGACTCCCAAGATGTACACTATTTGGGGTCCTAAGAACACTAGTCTAAATGTTAGGAATGCTTATGTTGATTCCTACTTTCATGATGTAATTAGAAATAGTAACTATGTTGGGAAGCGGAAGTCCACTTGGACTTGGCTTCCAAAGGGCTAATCCCCTTGGACCCAACAAACATTGGGTACCATAAGCTTATGGTATATTATATAGGTACCCAAGAGAAAGAAGAAGAGCAATAAATGCCTTATTAGCTCTAAAGGGAAAGGATGGATTCTTGATAGTGGTTGCTCCAAACATATGACGGGAGATCCCTCATTGCTCTCCGAAGTGATTAGCATCAAGGATGGTGCAACGGCCACTTTTGGAGGTAATCAAAAGGGAACCATCATTGGAGTAGGTATCGTTGGTAATCCTTCCAACCCCCTAATTACTAATGTGTATCTTGTTAGTGGTTTATGTCACAATCTCATTTCCATTAGTCAACTTTGTGACACAGGTTACAAAGTTAACTTTGGAAAAGGATTGTGTACTATTGTTGATTGTGATTCAAATGTTTTATTTTTCGGTATTAGGCATAAAAATATTTATTATTTGAGCTTGCCTAAAACCGTAGAACATTGCTTAGTTGCTAACACAAGTGAACAACTATTATGGCATCGCCATTTTGGTCATGTTCACTTCAAGCACTTATATAAGTTAGCTAAGCATGATCTAGTCAAAGGTTTTCCTAAGATTGTTTTTAATAAGAAAAACTTTTGTGATTCATGTCAAAGAGGTAAACTAAGTAAATCTTCATTTAAGCTTAAAGAAGGGATTACTTCTAAGAGGCCCCTAGAACTTCTACATCTAGATTTATTTGGACCAACTAGAACCGCTTCTTTAGGTAATGCTCATTATGGACTAGTTGTCGTCGACGACTTTTCTAGATTTACTTGGGTTTCTTTCTTAACTAATAAGAATGAAGCTCATGAAGAGTTTACCAAATTTGCAAAGAAGATTCAGAATCTTTTAGGATCCATCATTATCACTATTCGTAGTGATCATGGAGGAGAATTTGAGAATGAGTCTTTTACTAAGTTTTGTGATGACTCCGGGATAACTCATAACTTTTCCTTTCCTCATGCACCACCACAAAATGATGTTGTAGAAAGAAAGAATAGGACTCTTATTGAGTGTGCTCGCACTATGCTCCATGATAGTCATTTAGGACTACAATTTTGGGCAGAAGCGGTGCACACGGCATGTTATGGCTCAATAGGATCCTAGTGAGATCCCAAACAAACAAAACTTGTTTTGAGTTGTTTTATGATAAAAAGCCTCAAGTGAAATATTTTCGTGTCTTTGGTTCAAAATGTTTTATAAAGAACACCTTTGGTAATTTAGACAAATTTGAGCCAAGATCCGATGAAGGAATTTTTGTTGGATATTCCACACGTAGCAAAGCCTACCGGATATACAACAAAACCTCTTCAACGATTGAGGAATCACTTCACGTATCTTTTTATGAAGATTTTGATTTTCCTCATGTTGATGATGATAATGTAGATATTCTTTGTGATTCTCTTAATAATGTTAAGATTAATGATTCTATTGTTGAGACTAACACTTCTAACGAAGTTGTTGAAGTTGTTCCTAGTGATCCAGGTATACCCAAAGCTTAACCAACCGTTCGCAACCATCCACATAACAAAATTATTGGAGATATTGGTGTGGGTGTTCGAACGAGATCAAGAATTGAAGAATTCTCCCATTGCGCATTCGTCTCTACCATTGAACCAAAGAACATTCAAGAAGCTTGTGAGGATAGCTCTTGGATAGTGGCAATGGAAGAAGAACTAGCGCAATTCGAAAGAAACGAAGTTTAGGAACTTGTACCTCTTCCAAGTGGTCACCAAGTTATTGGGACCAAATGGATCTTCAAGAACAAGACGGATGAAAACGAGGTAATCACACGGAACAAAGCAAGGTTAGTAGCTCAAGGCTACCGGTAAGAGGAAGGTATTGATTTCGAAGAATCTTTTGCCCCCGTAGCTAGATTAGAAGCTATTAGGTTGCTTTTATCGTTTGCATCCCATAAGAATTTTAAATTGTTTCAAATGGATGTTAAAAGTGCATTTTTAAATGGGTTTGTCAATGAAGAAGTCTATGTTTCTCAACCTCCCGGTTTTATTCATGAGAAATTTTCAAACCATGTTTTCAAACTTAAGAAAGCGTTGTATGGATTGAGACAAGCTCCTAGAGCTTGGTATGATCGTCTTAAGACCTTTCTTTTGAATTTAGGTTTTAAAATGGGAGAAGTTGATTCTACACTCTTCATTAAAGATTATGAAAATGACATTCTTTTGATTCAAGTTTATGTAGACGATATTATTTTCGGTTCTACTAACTTTAATCTTTGTCAAGAATTTTCCAAGTCTATGAAGGATGAGTTTGAGATGAGCCACATGGGAGAGCTCACCTACTTCATTGGATTGCAAATTCGACAAATGGAGAATGGCACTTTCATACATCAGACAAAGTACACCGGGGAGCTTATTAAGCGATTCGGGATGGAATCGTCTTCGAGCAAAAGGACTCCCATGAGTACTACTACTCATCTACACAAGGATGAAAGCAGAAAAGATGTAGACGTTCGTCTATATCGAGGTATGATCGGTAGCTTACTTTACTTAACCGCTAGTAGGCCCGATATCATGTTTTCCGTATGTATTTGTGCTAGATATCAAGCAAGACCTAAGGAATCACACTTGATTGCGGTTAAACGAAAATTTCGTTATCTCAATCAATACCTAGATTATGGGTTACTTTACCCTAAGTCTAGCACATATGAGTTAATCTCATATAGTGATGCCGACTTTGCCGGATGCAAGTCTGACAGGAAAAGTACTAGTGGCGCATGCCATTTCTTAGGAAATTCCTTAGTTTCTTGGTTTTCTAAGAAACAGAATTCGGTGTCATTGTCCACGACTGAAGCGGAATATATTGCCGCGGGTCTTGCATGTGCACAAGTTCTTTGGATGAGACACACTCTTAGTGACTATGGTGTCAATTGTGATACTTGCCCTATCATGGTTGATAATCAAAGTGCTATTTGTCTTTCCAAGAATCAGGTACACCACTCCTGTACCAAACACATAGACGTGAGACACCATTTTATAAATGATCATGTAGCTAAGAAGGACATCATCTTAGAGTACATTGAAACCCAAAAACAAATTGCCGATATCTTTACTAAACCTCTTAAAGAAGATTCATTTGTGAGGTTGCGTGGAGAATTGGGAATTATGGGTGAATCTGAAATCTAGAAGCTCAATTTTCATGCTATAACTCATTATTGAGCTCATATCTTTTTTATTGTCTTTCTTCATGTGCTATATTGTTTTATGAGTTTAAGAAAGGCAATTGTGACTTATTTGATTTCATGAGCTTTGAAATTGATTGCAGTAATTTGTGTTTCAGTAGATGTATTGTTTTCATAATGATTTTACGATGTATTTGTGATTAGAGTATAGGTCCAATGGTGAGTGTTCTTATTCTCTGGAATTCTATCTCATTGTGCTCTTTTGGACCAGGACAGGCGACTGTTTTTCCTTCGACAGTCGACTGCCCTACTCTATTTCCTCAGTCTGAGAATTTGTATCTTTCGCACAGCCGACTGATGACTGTTTTACTGTCGACTGTTAACTTAACAGGTGACTGCATTTTAGTCATCAGACGACTGTACTCTCTGTCGAATTTTTACAGTGCTCTCTGTTCTTTTTGTGAACTGTATTAATTCTCGGCCAGTCGACTGTTGAGTATATGTCAGTCGACTGTCCAATGGACAGGCGACTGCATATTACTTGCCAGTCGACTGCCCATCTTTCTATGCTTTAATTTTATCACTTCATCCAGTCGAGTGACTTTAGTTCAACAGTCGACTGTCTCTTGCTGTGTCGGTTCATGTGATTTGATCCGAGCCGTCGATTCCTTGATCCAACGGCTCAGATTGATTTCCCCAATTTTATATTTAGTATACACGATCATTTCCCCTCGTCGATTCTCTCTCCTCCGTTTCGACCGTTCATCTTCCCGTTCGATTCGTCTACCAAATCCGTCGATCTCGCTCCGTTTGTGCGTCTTTTTCGAGCTGTCTTGCTTTCATTCTGTCACTCGACTAGGTTTGGTCTCTTCCGCCTATCTCATGATACTTCTAGTTCGGGTTCGTTCGTTTTATTTCTTGCCCTACCTCCGTGTTCGACCATGGATCTTTTCAATCATTTCTTCTCTAATGTCTCTCTCGATTTCCTCAATGAGCATGTTCCTTCACCGAAGCCTGATCCGACTCCCTCCCCGCCTCAATCTTCTGGTGAACCTCTTCATGTCTCTGTCGGTGACCATATCCCTTCTGTGCATGCTGCTGAACACTCTTCTCAGCCTGCTATGCATCCTTCTAGGTCCACTGAGTTCCTTCTTCGTTAGTTGGACGCTCGTGTCTCTGCTCTTGAAATTCTCTCCGTTTCTTCGGATGAGAAGCTCTCGCTTTTGCTTAAGCTTCAGCCTTCTGGTGAAGTTGAGCTTCCTGGTGTTGCCTCTACACAAGATGTTGCTGCTACTACTTCTGTTGCTCCTTCTGACCCTCCTCCAGAGGCTACGCCTGCTGCGACAGAGCCTGCTTCCTCGTCTGCAGCCCCTGGAGACGCTCACCCTTAGATCGATTTTTGAGTGATGTGATTTTGAGTGATGATATATGTTTTGTCTTTGTATGATGGATGATGCTGTCTGTAACTCTTTTATATATGTATGGTGATACACTTTGATGTCGTCATGATGGTGTATTTTTTTGTTGATCATGATGTACCTTTTTTTGGGGGGATGGCCATGTAGATGACCATCCGTTGATTTACTCAGACTCTCTACATATCTATATATATGATGTTGCACCCTCTCCTGTGTCACACTATGATATATTGTTTAATTTCTGTGTGATGTATGATATGTTGTCTCTATGTATGCTTCACTCTCCTTGATGTGCTTTTGAGACAATATATGGATTTGATATTGGTTAATTCATGCTCTTTCTTTGAAGTAATGAATTTGTGAAAATTATTTTCTTTTCGTATATCGAAAATGTTGATATTTGATTTCAATTCCATTACTCACATGTGTATATGATGAGATTTTATGAGTTTTTGATTCGATATATATTTATACTCCTTGATTGTTGTTAGTTCGTATTTAGCACTATTATTGTTGTTATTTGCTCCCACCTTTTTGGATAATGTCATAAGGAGAGAGAAATAAACATACAAGATTCATAATGGATGTGCTAATATGTTCTAACGCTTGAATCTAAGATTTTCGTTGCCTTAGATTCAGGGGGGGTAAGATTACAATGAATAGGGATTTTATTTCCTAGATTTCTGGTATTGAATTCATTCATATCTCACTCATTTGCTTCAATTGCTATGTAGATGCTCTAATATTTGTTGACTAACTTGATTGGCATCTATGTAGGGGGAGTAAGTTTTCATTACGCACAATTATTTATCTTTTTGTTTATGTTTGTTTGTCATAATCAAAAAGGGGGAGAATGTTGAGTATTGGACTTCTCCCTACTTGGTGTTAATGATGAGCAAACATAAATACTTGTGACTAATCTCTTATTTTGCAGTTAATCCATTGCCTAAGCTTATTATGAAGATCAAGTAGCAATGGATGACTCACAAACGTAATTGAAGGCAAATGATATGAATTGGATAATTGTAGATTGATGATTGAAGCTCCGTAAAGACTTCAAGCTCAGACGATGGAAAGAAGAGATTATTCGTCAATGTAATTTTTCTTTTATCTCTTCTAGTATGTAGCTTAGAAGTAGAACTTTGATGGAGCACTCACACACATCTACTTTCTGTCATAGGACATCTCTAGACCTTTGTCCTTTGATCCCAATTCAATTCTCTTTTGTTTGTGCTAGGATTGTTCATAACAACCGACTACTGAACAGTTTATAGTCGCCTGTCTCAAAAACAGTCGACTGTGTTTCGTTCTACAGTCGCCTGTTATGCACAGACTATTACAATGTAGTTTTGGGCCTTACTCTGTTTATTTCGCACGGGCTACTGGTGAACGATTCACAGGCGCCTGTCCTAATGACAGTCGACTGTGTATTGTGAATCAGTCGCCTGTCTCTCCTTGACCAAACTCTGTTTTGATCTGACTTCTACGGCCAGTCGACTTATGCTGTATATACAGTTGACTGTCTATTAGATCAGTCGACTGTCTATGCTGCAACAGTCGCCTGTCTGTAAGTCATTTCTTTGACTCGGCTCTCTGGAAATTTCTCTTGCTATTGACAGTCGTCTGTTCAAGGTATTACAGTCGCCTGTTCTGATTAACAGTCGACTGTGTTCCTTGCATCAGTCGTCTGTCCTGTATCTTGTGAGATTTCCAGTATTTGTCTAACTTACTCTTCTCTCGGCCAGTCGCCTGTCGAAGATATTACAGTCGCCTGTTGGTTTAACAGACGACTGTCTTTGCTTCATCAGTCGACTGTCCATGTGGTAAGTTACCGTTATGAATTCTCACCTACCCTTGCTGACTGTGCAACAGTCGACTGTGGATTGTTCAACAGTCGACTGTCGCGAGTTCAGATTATATCCGTTGAGATTTTTCTCACGGATTTCGATTGGGTTTTTGCCTAAACTGTTTTATGGATTTGAGAAAGCTATAAATAGAGCTTCTACTGTTTCATTGGAAGTATACTCATTCATTGCAAAATCCTTCAAGCTTTCATTTCCAAATATCAAAGCTTTCAAATCCAAAGCCCTAAGTATTTCCAAATCTTGTTCTCTTGCTCTCCAACCTAGAACCAAAGATTGATCTTCTAGGCAATTGGTGCAGTCAAGAGAAAGGGCTTTCTCCTCTCTTCCAAGAGAGTTCTTCAACACACATCACACTTCTCCTTCAAGTTCTACTTCAAGGCATAGGTGATTGTAAGTGTTGCTTTCAGATTTCATAACTTCTTTATTTGAGTTGTGCTCTCGGTTGTGAGAGTGGATTTTGCTTGCTCCCTGGTTGTGGGAGTCAAGGACATCGATTGTATTCGATTGCACTTGTAGGGTTGCTACAAGTGGGCTTTAAGGAAACCTCAAGTTAGGGTTCTAACTTGAGTATCCGGTGGTATCCGGGTGGAAGGGACGTAGGATTACCGGGAACAAGTCGGGAGTTGACTTGGGTAATCCGAACCCTTGAAACATATCTGCGTTTGCTTGTGTTTCTCTTTGGGTTGTTTATCTATTCCGCACTATCTGTTGGATTGCATTTTATTTGGCGTAAATTCCTTTTAAATTTGCATAAACACTATTCAACCCCCCTTCTAGTGTTTTCCCCATAGACAGTGTCCTTACAAGAGTAATTTAGTGAAAGTATTTTAGTGAAAGTAATTTAGTAAAAATAACTTAGAAAGAGTAATTTAGAAAAGTAATTTAGTAAGAATAATTCAGTAAAAAGTGATAAGTAATTTTTGATTTAAATTAGTATAAAAGTAATATGTTAATTAAAATTAACTTTTTTAAAATTAAAAATAATTACGATTTAATAGATAAAAATCATGCTACGGTAAAATTGAAAACGACGCGCTCGCGTTGATGCACGGACGAAAAATACTCGGACGAGAATAACTGAATCAACGAAGTAAAAACTCGTACACAACAGTCAAACTCGAATAAAAAACAGGCCGTTACAGACCTGCTCCGCGGCTACGTTCGACCCAGACGGTTCTGAGTCGCTGAAAACGAGCTCCTGCCTCGTCTTGCCCCCCCTCCAGTGCAACCACTTCTGTCACTGAATCAACAATGATACGGAGCCAGCCACAGAGAGCAAGTTGATGCATGCGTGGACTCTAGTATGATATAAAACAACTTGCAGCATACTGTTATGAGGGCTTACGTGGTTGTTTCGCTTTCTCCTTCCCGCATGTTTTGTAGATGAGGCGGCGGCTGTAGCGACTTCCGGTGGTTGACGGCAGAGGTCGAACGTGCGGTTGTCGGTGGAAAGAGGAAGTGGCCCGGGGTCGTCGGGAGGAAGGGAGGAGCGGGCGGCCTCTCGGGTCTCTGAAGTTGGCGTGCGCTGGCGGGCGTCTCCGGAGGCGGGTGTCACATGTCAGCAAGTCTGGAAGACTTGTGCAAGTGAAACTGAAAGTACAAGTAAGAGCAACCTAAAAGTTCTAGCATGATGCAATGACATGGCAGTTAAAGTAATGAGTGCAACGGGTAAAGTAAAGTAAAGTAAAGTACGAGCATGGCATGGCATTCACAAGACAAGTACAAGACAAGAAAAGTAAGCACCTCGTGCACAGAGATTCCGTCTTTTGGCTAGAGGGCTGATCAGGCCACTCCTAAGCTCAAGCGACCGTTTATCCCTACCCCTCCACGTGTGTCGAGCCAGGGCCTTACCCCCGAACACGGAATGCTCGCTTCTGGACCACGAGCCAGGAAGTGTGTAAACAAGTATGGCGTAGGGGTGCACCTAGCCGGACAAGTAGTACGAGGACAAGTATTGTAGCGTGTGCTACGATGCAACAATCAATGCATGGATGACATGGCATGACAAGTGGTAAAGCGTACAAGTAAGAAAAGTAAACGTGACAGTTTAGCATGCATGAATGACAAGTTTAAGGGTTGGATCTAGCTTCGTTGTCAAGCTAGATCAATTAGGTGACGGATCTAGTTTCGTTGTCAAACTAGATCAAGTAGGCGTCTAGCCAGCTATCATTTCACTGACTAGTCTCTTTTACACTAGGAACAAGAAAGTGGCCTAAAAACATGGCCCTACACAAGAATTGGCAAGTTTCACTTGCCTGCAAATTCGACGTCTGAGCACACCGTCCAATGAGTCCAAAAATCACAATTATCCTACGTGCAAAGTCCACCGGCCTAAAGTCCATATTATTAATCTTGATTAGTGAATTTAAAACATTTAAAATACTTTAAAAACATCAATTTTAGTCTTGATTAGCATGCAATTGGGTTGGGGGTCCTAGGGGTGCAAAACGTTACCTCAACACGACGCGAAAGCTACACCGGCGTCGGGTAGCGACGCCGGGGGTTGGAATAATAGAACGCGCTCCAAGTCCTGATTCCAATATAGTTTCCTTGCTGGAAGGTTCAGAGCATCAACCCGGGCGACGATTCCAGATTCCAAAGCTCGCACGTGCGACGACGGGCTACGACGTGCGACGACGTCGTACGCGACGAATCCTCGAAGAACAAGCACCTTGGTGGGGCCCACAGTACTCCTAGGGGCCTTTGGGGGACCCACAATAACTCTGGAGAACTTGGGGGGCCCACGGAGGCAAGCGGTGCGACGGATGCGGGGTTGCGACAAGTGGCCGTCGGTCGTACACAGCCAATGCGGGGGCTTGGCTCGGTCAGACACGGGGGCGGCGCTGTTGCAACGTTGGGGGTCGGTCGCAGCAGCGGGGGCGGTCGTTTCCTTCGGTCAGACCGATGGAGATCCTCGGTCGTTCGCTTGGAAGCGGGCGGGACAGCGTTGCAACGCTGCAGCGCTCGGGCGCTCGGTCACAGCGGGCGGGGCCTTCGGTCGGGCACGGAGCGGAGCGGGGCGACAGAGCGGCACGGCAGCGGGTCGGTGCGGTGCGGATGGTCGGGCGGTTCTCTCGGTCTGACCGAGAGGCCCTATCGGTCAAGCGGGGGAGCGGGCGGGGTTGGTGCTGCGGTGCGGAGCGACGAGAATGCGGGCGGGGCGGCCGGTCAGAGCGGGTGGATGCGGGGGATTTCCTCGGTCGTGCGGGGTGCTGAACGTCGCAACGTTGCGACGATTCGTCGCAACGTCCAAAATGAGTTTGGAAGAGGCTAGGGCTAATTTCTTTGGAAAATAGGACTTGCTAGGGGTTGCTTATATAGTATAGGTGGGTTGACTTGGTCTAGGGCTAAATCTAATAGGATTAGAATTCAAAAAGATTTGAAATTTGAATTTAAACTTCTCCAACCCAATCTAGGATTTGACCTGGTCCAAATGAGCTGGAAATTGGCTCAAATATTCTTTAAAACGTTTAAAACTCAAATAAATTTTATTTGGCCGAAATTAATTTAAAAATAAATTATTAAAAATAATATAAAACTTGTAAAAATTATAAAAGTGGTCAAATAAACTCCAAAAATTATAAAATAAATATTGGGGTGATCGTGACGACGAATGTGAGCTAACTAAGAAGACGGATCTCAAATTCGACGTCAGACGACGAAACTAAAAATAGAAACGTCTCCCGTCAAGAGTGAGAATCGTCACGTCTCATCGAGTAAGTTTAAATTGTGGAAAAACGACTCGAGAAGTGTCGTTTCAAGATAGTGCCACTGTTTAATACTCTCAGAGTCATTCGCAACGGCATATCACGCAAAAGTGTTCACAAACAAATAAAGTCTAAAGCAAACACGTGCACGGCCAAAAGCACGTGCACGAACAACGTACGACGAAAAAGTGGTCGTTACATCCTCCCCACCTTAGAATAAAGTCCGTCCTCGGACTTTCTAATATATCTAGTCGCTCTAATAACTACCCCAAATCAAGTCACATTATATTTCAAACCAAGTATAGTCATTACAAGTGCTCATATATGCACTAGGTAGTCAAACATTATTATTACCAACACGTATATATATACATTCACGTACGTATACACTTATACCTATTATAGTCCGTCAACTTCATACATGTATTTCAATCAGGTATACAAACATACATCCCTTATATAACTGCTATTACTTACCTAAACACAAAACAATATTTCAGATACTTATATAAAGATAGTTTCACGCTTAGCCAATACAATCATCGCTCTACCTATATGTAGCTACCTATGCATAAACATCAAGGGCATACTACCCCCTAATATTCATCCAATACCAAACACATCCACACATGTAGTCACACCATACCATTATTAGATCAAGTTTTACTATATATATATATATATATATATATATATATATATTCACCACCACTATAGTTTCACGATATATAGTCATTCAAATACATGCAAATAGTTCACCAAATATTCACATCACGTACGGTCCTATAACTATATTTACGACACGCCACATATACCATAGTCATCCACACCTATAGCTAAGCACATACTTACCCGTGCATGGTGCACTCCCATACACGCTAATATTCCATTTACGCATACCAATCATACTATTATATAACTAGCACACAAACACACCTAATTTTTTTTTTAGCTAGTACACATACGTTCACATAACAAGTTCTTAGTAATTAACTACACCACAAGACCAGCACCTATAACTATATACTGGCGTAGCGACCCACAATCATGTGCGTAGCACAACCAGGCACAAACACTCCTATCACTATACATACACCAAACATCGCTATATTCAAACTACAAACATACGTTCAATATACTTAGAGTTTACCCACTCAAGCTTGAGTGAGACTCAATACACACATCAGGATATTCTTTATACGTAACACGGCATTCATACATACACCAATACCACTCTAATATATATATATATATGTCTACCAATACAACCATATACATTCCATAGATCAATCACACTTAATATTTAGTCAGGCAATACTCACGTAGTTCAATCAGTTTATATACCAGACATCAGCACACGTATAACTATAATACACTCCCTAGTACACGCATACGTATTCATCGTATAGTCACACACACATGTAACTTATATATATATATATATTCACACCATAGCCTACTACCTATAATTAGTGTACTAACACATCCACACATACATAATTAAGATGTGCAATAGTCGTGTATACCTCACGGTATGCATTCATGCAACATCCCGTAAAAGCAAGCAATACCAATCAAAATTATAACCCTAATACTATATGTATAACACATATATACTCAGGCAACAAAACATAACTACTTACGTCTAAACACTATATATATTTACCTACGAGCACATACTCACACGTATATAGATCACTCAATAGGCCTACTTACTTATCTATAGGTTCACACATTATCATCACACCTAGTATATACCTAGCTTTACCAATCAATTTTATTTCAACCATTATAAGTATCTCTAATTACATACATTCCATTAGATATTTCAACGCTAGCTCTTATATACACCGGCATCCCTAGTATAGTATAGCTATCCACACAAAAATCTATAATTACTAACGCACAACAACTTCATACTATCACGAATAACTCCGAGTATATATATATATATATACCACACAATAGGCAAGCACCAATATACTATGGGAATTCTCATTCAAGCTCACGTACCCAGCTTAGGCACGTGCACTACGACACCTCACAGGGGTCCAAGGGCCTACTAAAAACTTAGGGTGGACATAGGCATTGACGGTCCCTAAGGCCTAAGCAATAAAGAGAGATCGAGGGCGAGACGAGGGAAGGATCGATAAGCACGAGTTCAGATAGGACGAATACGAGGAGACGGCTTGGTTGGACGAAACATTGACTCAAAGGTGAGGTTTAGGTTGAGGGAAAAAGGAGATGTAGTGATGCTTTATAGAGGGGGAAAAGAAATAGGGTAAATAGCATAAGCTAAAATACGCGGAGTTTGAAAACTGTTTGTACTTCAAAAGTTAAAATCCTCGCCTGTAAAGAAATATTTGGAGATCGATAAAACGAGTTGTTCAAAATGAATTTGAGTCGAATATTCATAATAAAAGAAAATGGTCTATTGGTTTTAAAATTTTTAAAAGGAAGTAAAATCATTTACACGAATATTAAGGACATGGTTTAGAAAATTCTTTCCGTCTGTAATTTAATATAATGTTGTCAAAAGTTTTGGAAAGTCGAAGAATGAAATCGAGTAGCGGAAGAATTTAAACTCATGTTAATGCTTTCAAAACTTTTAGGCTATGGAAAATTTAAAATAATCAATTTGAAACTACTTTTAGGGAACCAAGGCTTGCCAAAAAAATGTAAAACTGATTTACACAAGGTTCTTTAATATACGAGCACAACCAGTCTGGCACGGTTATAAAAATAGTTGAAATTCAATTTGGTTTAGAAATTTTCCTAAAAGCGTGCATGGTGAGCGGAAAGAAAATAGTAGTAACTTAGCATAAGAATTATCAGGATCGAATAGCAAAATCTTTAAAATCAAATCAGAGAGGGTCTAAAGCAGGAAGAGGTTATGAAAATAGCAATTTTGCAAAAATCTGAAATAGTGAGAACGACGAGCAAAAAAATCAACTTGCTGAAATCTGAATTTCCATGTGACATGAAAAGTATATTAAAAGTAAACACGATGTATTATTCAAATGGCATAAATAAGAGGGAAAATTATAAATCAAACTGAGCAAAATAAAAGTACGGTTCAAAGTAAAATTAATATATGAAAGAACGACACGTTTACACAAGTACGAAAAACATAGGCTGGGAAAATACTATAAACTAGTATTCAGAAATTCCGACAACGTTTTAAAAATTTTAAATCAACGAAGGGGGATGAAGTATAAGTATATTAAAATGTTGAACAAATTTAAACCTAGGAAAGGGGAAATCGAAAGATACTTTTGGAAGATTCAAGATTGTGACGGAAAGGTTCGAAATTGACGACGATCGTCATGGGGCGATCTCGTGAATCGAGGCAAGGAAATTGGTCAGGTGATCACAGCATTCATACGCCTAGGATATGAATCAGAAGAGGCTACGGGAAACTCCTACGGTCGACCAACTAAAGATTAGGAACTAATCGCCAAGACTTCTAAAGGTTAGACGGTAAAGAAATGCGTTCAACTTGGTCCGAAATCGTTGAACCCAGGTGAACGACGAAGGAAATTTTAGAGGTCTAGTATGGTCAGGGTTAGGCAATAACCACCAAGGTAACTCCTACGACGATCAAATCAATTGCCGGAAGGGGGTCTAACTATCAATCAGAGGCCTCTAACTAACAAGCACGGACGTCTAACTAAGTCTTCTTACCACCTAGTGTCCTAAGAAAACGACTAGACTCAGGGCTTTATTACTCGGATGTTGCAATTTATTTAATGGACATTCCGTTATTATCGTTGTTCCGTTAATTCGCAATTGCAAGACTGGACCTGCATGGGCCACCAACAAAACCTGTCACGCCCCGCTTCCCAAAAACGTGGAGGCGAAGCGTGAGAAGGTCCGCTCAGACTTGAAGCTACAAAGCTGCAAGTCCGATAAGCGTCGATCAAGTTTAAAACTGCAGGTCCTTGCAACGCTAACGAAACAAAGATAATAATAATTAAATGAGACAAAAGAAACATCTCAGAATATCCATAAAATAAGTTTCCAACATCGCAGAAAAGCCATCAGGCTAAAAGGAAGGAGACTAAAGGCCCAAACATGGCCAACAAAAGTACAAAGTACAAAACAACGGTGCTACGCACCAACAACTAACAAAAGGCCTAAAACAACATAAAGCTCCACAAAACTCAAAGCATAGTCACCGGTGTCCACCAAAATCCTCCTGTGCAATCATGGACTCAGACTCAGCGTCAGCAAAACATCACGTACTCGGCAACGGTCTCTGGCTCAGGGTCTAACATGTGACACCCAAAAGAGCAAGGGGCACATGTCAGCAAGTCTTGTTCGTGCACGTGCTTTTGGCCGTGCACGTGTTTGCTTTAGACTTTATTTGTTTGTGAACACTTTTGCGTGATATGCCGTTGCGAATGACTCTGAGAGTATTAAACAGTGGCACTATCTTGAAACGACACTTCTCGAGTCGTTTTTCCACAATTTAAACTTACTCGATGAGACGTGACGATTCTCACTCTTGACGGGAGACGTTTCTATTTTTAGTTTCGTCGTCTGACGTCGAATTTGAGATCCGTCTTCTTAGTTAGCTCACATTCGTCGTCACGATCACCCCAATATTTATTTTATAATTTTTGGAGTTTATTTGACCACTTTTATAATTTTTACAAGTTTTATATTATTTTTAATAATTTATTTTTAAATTAATTTCGGCCAAATAAAATTTATTTGAGTTTTAAACGTTTTAAAGAATATTTGAGCCAATTTCCAGCTCATTTGGACCAGGTCAAATCCTAGATTGGGTTGGAGAAGTTTAAATTCAAATTTCAAATCTTTTTGAATTCTAATCCTATTAGATTTAGCCCTAGACCAAGTCAACCCACCTATACTATATAAGCAACCCCTAGCAAGTCCTATTTTCCAAAGAAATTAGCCCTAGCCTCTTCCAAACTCATTTTGGACGTTGCGACGAATCGTCGCAACGTTGCGACGTTCAGCACCCCGCACGACCGAGGAAATCCCCCGCATCCACCCGCTCTGACCGGCCGCCCCGCCCGCATTCTCGTCGCTCCGCACCGCAGCACCAACCCCGCCCGCTCCCCCGCTTGACCGATAGGGCCTCTCGGTCAGACCGAGAGAACCGCCCGACCATCCGCACCGCACCGACCCGCTGCCGTGCCGCTCTGTCGCCCCGCTCCGCTCCGTGCCCGACCGAAGGCCCCGCCCGCTGTGACCGAGCGCCCGAGCGCTGCAGCGTTGCAACGCTGTCCCGCCCGCTTCCAAGCGAACGACCGAGGATCTCCATCGGTCTGACCGAAGGAAACGACCGCCCCCGCTGCTGCGACCGACCCCCAACGTTGCAACAGCGCCGCCCCCGTGTCTGACCGAGCCAAGCCCCCGCATTGGCTGTGTACGACCGACGGCCACTTGTCGCAACCCCGCATCCGTCGCACCGCTTGCCTCCGTGGGCCCCCCAAGTTCTCCAGAGTTATTGTGGGTCCCCCAAAGGCCCCTAGGAGTACTGTGGGCCCCACCAAGGTGCTTGTTCTTCGAGGATTCGTCGCGTACGACGTCGTCGCACGTCGTAGCCCGTCGTCGCACGTGCGAGCTTTGGAATCTGGAATCGTCGCCCGGGTTGATGCTCTGAACCTTCCAGCAAGGAAACTATATTGGAATCAGGACTTGGAGCGCGTTCTATTATTCCAACCCCCGGCGTCGCTACCCGACGCCGGTGTAGCTTTCGCGTCGTGTTGAGGTAACGTTTTGCACCCCTAGGACCCCCAACCCAATTGCATGCTAATCAAGACTAAAATTGATGTTTTTAAAGTATTTTAAATGTTTTAAATTCACTAATCAAGATTAATAATATGGACTTTAGGCCGGTGGACTTTGCACGTAGGATAATTGTGATTTTTGGACTCATTGGACGGTGTGCTCAGACGTCGAATTTGCAGGCAAGTGAAACTTGCCAATTCTTGTGTAGGGCCATGTTTTTAGGCCACTTTCTTGTTCCTAGCGTAAAAGAGACTAGTCAGTGAAATGATAGCTGGCTAGACGCCTACTTGATCTAGTTTGACAACGAAACTAGATCCGTCACCTAATTGATCTAGCTTGACAACGAAGCTAGATCCAACCCTTAAACTTGTCATTCATGCATGCTAAACTGTCACGTTTACTTTTCTTACTTGTACGCTTTACCACTTGTCATGCCATGTCATCCATGCATTGATTGTTGCATCGTAGCACACGCTACAATACTTGTCCTCGTACTACTTGTCCGGCTAGGTGCACCCCTACGCCATACTTGTTTACACACTTCCTGGCTCGTGGTCCAGAAGCGAGCATTCCGTGTTCGGGGGTAAGGCCCTGGCTCGACACACGTGGAGGGGTAGGGATAAACGGTCGCTTGAGCTTAGGAGTGGCCTGATCAGCCCTCTAGCCAAAAGACGGAATCTCTGTGCACGAGGTGCTTACTTTTCTTGTCTTGTACTTGTCTTGTGAATGCCATGCCATGCTCGTACTTTACTTTACTTTACTTTACCCGTTGCACTCATTACTTTAACTGCCATGTCATTGCATCATGCTAGAACTTTTAGGTTGCTCTTACTTGTACTTTCAGTTTCACTTGCACAAGTCTTCCAGACTTGCTGACATGTGCCCCTTGCTCTTTTGGGTGTCACATGTTAGACCCTGAGCCAGAGACCGTTGCCGAGTACGTGATGTTTTGCTGACGCTGAGTCTGAGTCCATGATTGCACAGGAGGATTTTGGTGGACACCGGTGACTATGCTTTGAGTTTTGTGGAGCTTTATGTTGTTTTAGGCCTTTTGTTAGTTGTTGGTGCGTAGCACCGTTGTTTTGTACTTTGTACTTTTGTTGGCCATGTTTGGGCCTTTAGTCTCCTTCCTTTTAGCCTGATGGCTTTTCTGCGATGTTGGAAACTTATTTTATGGATATTCTGAGATGTTTCTTTTGTCTCATTTAATTATTATTATCTTTGTTTCGTTAGCGTTGCAAGGACCTGCAGTTTTAAACTTGATCGACGCTTATCGGACTTGCAGCTTTGTAGCTTCAAGTCTGAGCGGACCTTCTCACGCTTCGCCTCCACGTTTTTGGGAAGCGGGGCGTGACAGGTTTTGTTGGTGGCCCATGCAGGTCCAGTCTTGCAATTGCGAATTAACGGAACAACGATAATAACGGAATGTCCATTAAATAAATTGCAACATCCGAGTAATAAAGCCCTGAGTCTAGTCGTTTTCTTAGGACACTAGGTGGTAAGAAGACTTAGTTAGACGTCCGTGCTTGTTAGTTAGAGGCCTCTGATTGATAGTTAGACCCCCTTCCGGCAATTGATTTGATCGTCGTAGGAGTTACCTTGGTGGTTATTGCCTAACCCTGACCATACTAGACCTCTAAAATTTCCTTCGTCGTTCACCTGGGTTCAACGATTTCGGACCAAGTTGAACGCATTTCTTTACCGTCTAACCTTTAGAAGTCTTGGCGATTAGTTCCTAATCTTTAGTTGGTCGACCGTAGGAGTTTCCCGTAGCCTCTTCTGATTCATATCCTAGGCGTATGAATGCTGTGATCACCTGACCAATTTCCTTGCCTCGATTCACGAGATCGCCCCATGACGATCGTCGTCAATTTCGAACCTTTCCGTCACAATCTTGAATCTTCCAAAAGTATCTTTCGATTTCCCCTTTCCTAGGTTTAAATTTGTTCAACATTTTAATATACTTATACTTCATCCCCCTTCGTTGATTTAAAATTTTTAAAACGTTGTCGGAATTTCTGAATACTAGTTTATAGTATTTTCCCAGCCTATGTTTTTCGTACTTGTGTAAACGTGTCGTTCTTTCATATATTAATTTTACTTTGAACCGTACTTTTATTTTGCTCAGTTTGATTTATAATTTTCCCTCTTATTTATGCCATTTGAATAATACATCGTGTTTACTTTTAATATACTTTTCATGTCACATGGAAATTCAGATTTCAGCAAGTTGATTTTTTTGCTCGTCGTTCTCACTATTTCAGATTTTTGCAAAATTGCTATTTTCATAACCTCTTCCTGCTTTAGACCCTCTCTGATTTGATTTTAAAGATTTTGCTATTCGATCCTGATAATTCTTATGCTAAGTTACTACTATTTTCTTTCCGCTCACCATGCACGCTTTTAGGAAAATTTCTAAACCAAATTGAATTTCAACTATTTTTATAACCGTGCCAGACTGGTTGTGCTCGTATATTAAAGAACCTTGTGTAAATCAGTTTTACATTTTTTTGGCAAGCCTTGGTTCCCTAAAAGTAGTTTCAAATTGATTATTTTAAATTTTCCATAGCCTAAAAGTTTTGAAAGCATTAACATGAGTTTAAATTCTTCCGCTACTCGATTTCATTCTTCGACTTTCCAAAACTTTTGACAACATTATATTAAATTACAGACGGAAAGAATTTTCTAAACCATGTCCTTAATATTCGTGTAAATGATTTTACTTCCTTTTAAAAATTTTAAAACCAATAGACCATTTTCTTTTATTATGAATATTCGACTCAAATTCATTTTGAACAACTCGTTTTATCGATCTCCAAATATTTCTTTACAGGCGAGGATTTTAACTTTTGAAGTACAAACAGTTTTCAAACTCCGCGTATTTTAGCTTATGCTATTTACCCTATTTCTTTTCCCCCTCTATAAAGCATCACTACATCTCCTTTTTCCCTCAACCTAAACCTCACCTTTGAGTCAATGTTTCGTCCAACCAAGCCGTCTCCTCGTATTCGTCCTATCTGAACTCGTGCTTATCGATCCTTCCCTCGTCTCGCCCTCGATCTCTCTTTATTGCTTAGGCCTTAGGGACCGTCAATGCCTATGTCCACCCTAAGTTTTTAGTAGGCCCTTGGACCCCTGTGAGGTGTCGTAGTGCACGTGCCTAAGCTGGGTACGTGAGCTTGAATGAGAATTCCCATAGTATATTGGTGCTTGCCTATTGTGTGGTATATATATATATATATACTCGGAGTTATTCGTGATAGTATGAAGTTGTTGTGCGTTAGTAATTATAGATTTTTGTGTGGATAGCTATACTATACTAGGGATGCCGGTGTATATAAGAGCTAGCGTTGAAATATCTAATGGAATGTATGTAATTAGAGATACTTATAATGGTTGAAATAAAATTGATTGGTAAAGCTAGGTATATACTAGGTGTGATGATAATGTGTGAACCTATAGATAAGTAAGTAGGCCTATTGAGTGATCTATATACGTGTGAGTATGTGCTCGTAGGTAAATATATATAGTGTTTAGACGTAAGTAGTTATGTTTTGTTGCCTGAGTATATATGTGTTATACATATAGTATTAGGGTTATAATTTTGATTGGTATTGCTTGCTTTTACGGGATGTTGCATGAATGCATACCGTGAGGTATACACGACTATTGCACATCTTAATTATGTATGTGTGGATGTGTTAGTACACTAATTATAGGTAGTAGGCTATGGTGTGAATATATATATATATATAAGTTACATGTGTGTGTGACTATACGATGAATACGTATGCGTGTACTAGGGAGTGTATTATAGTTATACGTGTGCTGATGTCTGGTATATAAACTGATTGAACTACGTGAGTATTGCCTGACTAAATATTAAGTGTGATTGATCTATGGAATGTATATGGTTGTATTGGTAGACATATATATATATATATATTAGAGTGGTATTGGTGTATGTATGAATGCCGTGTTACGTATAAAGAATATCCTGATGTGTGTATTGAGTCTCACTCAAGCTTGAGTGGGTAAACTCTAAGTATATTGAACGTATGTTTGTAGTTTGAATATAGCGATGTTTGGTGTATGTATAGTGATAGGAGTGTTTGTGCCTGGTTGTGCTACGCACATGATTGTGGGTCGCTACGCCAGTATATAGTTATAGGTGCTGGTCTTGTGGTGTAGTTAATTACTAAGAACTTGTTATGTGAACGTATGTGTACTAGCTAAAAAAAAATTAGGTGTGTTTGTGTGCTAGTTATATAATAGTATGATTGGTATGCGTAAATGGAATATTAGCGTGTATGGGAGTGCACCATGCACGGGTAAGTATGTGCTTAGCTATAGGTGTGGATGACTATGGTATATGTGGCGTGTCGTAAATATAGTTATAGGACCGTACGTGATGTGAATATTTGGTGAACTATTTGCATGTATTTGAATGACTATATATCGTGAAACTATAGTGGTGGTGAATATATATATATATATATATATATATATATATATATATAGTAAAACTTGATCTAATAATGGTATGGTGTGACTACATGTGTGGATGTGTTTGGTATTGGATGAATATTAGGGGGTAGTATGCCCTTGATGTTTATGCATAGGTAGCTACATATAGGTAGAGCGATGATTGTATTGGCTAAGCGTGAAACTATCTTTATATAAGTATCTGAAATATTGTTTTGTGTTTAGGTAAGTAATAGCAGTTATATAAGGGATGTATGTTTGTATACCTGATTGAAATACATGTATGAAGTTGACGGACTATAATAGGTATAAGTGTATACGTACGTGAATGTATATATATACGTGTTGGTAATAATAATGTTTGACTACCTAGTGCATATATGAGCACTTGTAATGACTATACTTGGTTTGAAATATAATGTGACTTGATTTGGGGTAGTTATTAGAGCGACTAGATATATTAGAAAGTCCGAGGACGGACTTTATTCTAAGGTGGGGAGGATGTAACGACCACTTTTTCGTCGTACGTTGTTCGTGCACGTGCTTTTGGCCGTGCACGTGTTTGCTTTAGACTTTATTTGTTTGTGAACACTTTTGCGTGATATGCCGTTGCGAATGACTCTGAGAGTATTAAACAGTGGCACTATCTTGAAACGACACTTCTCGAGTCGTTTTTCCACAATTTAAACTTACTCGATGAGACGTGACGATTCTCACTCTTGACGGGAGACGTTTCTATTTTTAGTTTCGTCGTCTGACGTCGAATTTGAGATCCGTCTTCTTAGTTAGCTCACATTCGTCGTCACGATCACCCCAATATTTATTTTATAATTTTTGGAGTTTATTTGACCACTTTTATAATTTTTACAAGTTTTATATTATTTTTAATAATTTATTTTTAAATTAATTTCGGCCAAATAAAATTTATTTGAGTTTTAAACGTTTTAAAGAATATTTGAGCCAATTTCCAGCTCATTTGGACCAGGTCAAATCCTAGATTGGGTTGGAGAAGTTTAAATTCAAATTTCAAATCTTTTTGAATTCTAATCCTATTAGATTTAGCCCTAGACCAAGTCAACCCACCTATACTATATAAGCAACCCCTAGCAAGTCCTATTTTCCAAAGAAATTAGCCCTAGCCTCTTCCAAACTCATTTTGGACGTTGCGACGAATCGTCGCAACGTTGCGACGCTCAGCACCTCGCACGACCGAGGAAATCCCCCGCATCCACCCGCTCTGACCGGCCGCCCCGCCCGCATTCTCGTCGCTCCGCACCGCAGCACCAACCCCGCCCGCTCCCCGCTTGACCGATAGGGCCTCTCGGTCAGACCGAGAGAACCGCCCGACCATCCGCACCGCACCGACCCGCTGCCGTGCCGCTCTGTCGCCCCGCTCCGCTCCGTGCCCGACCGAAGGCCCCGCCCGCTGTGACCGAGCGCCCGAGCGCTGCAGCGTTGCAACGCTGTCCCGCCCGCTTCCAAGCGAACGACCGAGGATCTCCATCGGTCTGACCGAAGGAAACGACCGCCCCCGCTGCTGCGACCGACCCCCAACGTTGCAACAGCGCCGCCCCCGTGTCTGACCGAGCCAAGCCCCCGCATTGGCTGTGTACGACCGACGGCCACTTGTCGCAACCCCGCATCCGTCGCACCGCTTGCCTCCGTGGGCCCCCCAAGTTCTCCAGAGTTATTGTGGGTCCCCCAAAGGCCCCTAGGAGTACTGTGGGCCCCACCAAGGTGCTTGTTCTTCGAGGATTCGTCGCGTACGACGTCGTCGCACGTCGTAGCCCGTCGTCGCACGTGCGAGCTTTGGAATCTGGAATCGTCGCCCGGGTTGATGCTCTGAACCTTCCAGCAAGGAAACTATATTGGAATCAGGACTTGGAGCGCGTTCTATTATTCCAACCCCCGGCGTCGCTACCCGACGCCGGTGTAGCTTTCGCGTCGTGTTGAGGTAACGTTTTGCACCCCTAGGACCCCCAACCCAATTGCATGCTAATCAAGACTAAAATTGATGTTTTTAAAGTATTTTAAATGTTTTAAATTCACTAATCAAGATTAATAATATGGACTTTAGGCCGGTGGACTTTGCACGTAGGATAATTGTGATTTTTGGACTCATTGGACGGTGTGCTCAGACGTCGAATTTGCAGGCAAGTGAAACTTGCCAATTCTTGTGTAGGGCCATGTTTTTAGGCCACTTTCTTGTTCCTAGCGTAAAAGAGACTAGTCAGTGAAATGATAGCTGGCTAGACGCCTACTTGATCTAGTTTGACAACGAAACTAGATCCGTCACCTAATTGATCTAGCTTGACAACGAAGCTAGATCCAACCCTTAAACTTGTCATTCATGCATGCTAAACTGTCACGTTTACTTTTCTTACTTGTACGCTTTACCACTTGTCATGCCATGTCATCCATGCATTGATTGTTGCATCGTAGCACACGCTACAATACTTGTCCTCGTACTACTTGTCCGGCTAGGTGCACCCCTACGCCATACTTGTTTACACACTTCCTGGCTCGTGGTCCAGAAGCGAGCATTCCGTGTTCGGGGGTAAGGCCCTGGCTCGACACACGTGGAGGGGTAGGGATAAACGGTCGCTTGAGCTTAGGAGTGGCCTGATCAGCCCTCTAGCCAAAAGACGGAATCTCTGTGCACGAGGTGCTTACTTTTCTTGTCTTGTACTTGTCTTGTGAATGCCATGCCATGCTCGTACTTTACTTTACTTTACTTTACCCGTTGCACTCATTACTTTAACTGCCATGTCATTGCATCATGCTAGAACTTTTAGGTTGCTCTTACTTGTACTTTCAGTTTCACTTGCACAAGTCTTCCAGACTTGCTGACATGTGCCCCTTGCTCTTTTGGGTGTCACATGTTAGACCCTGAGCCAGAGACCGTTGCCGAGTACGTGATGTTTTGCTGACGCTGAGTCTGAGTCCATGATTGCACAGGAGGATTTTGGTGGACACCGGTGACTATGCTTTGAGTTTTGTGGAGCTTTATGTTGTTTTAGGCCTTTTGTTAGTTGTTGGTGCGTAGCACCGTTGTTTTGTACTTTGTACTTTTGTTGGCCATGTTTGGGCCTTTAGTCTCCTTCCTTTTAGCCTGATGGCTTTTCTGCGATGTTGGAAACTTATTTTATGGATATTCTGAGATGTTTCTTTTGTCTCATTTAATTATTATTATCTTTGTTTCGTTAGCGTTGCAAGGACCTGCAGTTTTAAACTTGATCGACGCTTATCGGACTTGCAGCTTTGTAGCTTCAAGTCTGAGCGGACCTTCTCACGCTTCGCCTCCACGTTTTTGGGAAGCGGGGCGTGACGTGATGTGAATATAGTTATAGGACCGTACGTGATGTGAATATTTGGTGAACTATTTGCATGTATTTGAATGACTATATATCGTGAAACTATAGTGGTGGTGAATATATATATATATATATATATATATATATATATAGTAAAACTTGATCTAATAATGGTATGGTGTGACTACATGTGTGGATGTGTTTGGTATTGGATGAATATTAGGGGGTAGTATGCCCTTGATGTTTATGCATAGGTAGCTACATATAGGTATATGTGGCGTGTCGTAAATATAGTTATAGGACCGTACGTGATGTGAATATTTGGTGAACTATTTGCATGTATTTGAATGACTATATATCGTGAAACTATAGTGGTGGTGAATATATATATATATATATATATATATAGTAAAACTTGATCTAATAATGGTATGGTGTGACTACATGTGTGGATGTGTTTGGTATTGGATGAATATTAGGGGGTAGTATGCCCTTGATGTTTATGCATAGGTATCTGACTATGGTATATGTGGCGTGTCGTAAATATAGTTATAGGACCGTACGTGATGTGAATATTTGGTGAACTATTTGCATGTATTTGAATGACTATATATCGTGAAACTATAGTGGTGGTGAATATATATATATATATATATATATATATATATAGTAAAACTTGATCTAATAATGGTATGGTGTGACTACATGTGTGGATGTGTTTGGTATTGGATGAATATTAGGGGGTAGTATGCCCTTGATGTTTATGCATAGGTATCTGACTATGGTATATGTGGCGTGTCGTAAATATAGTTATAGGACCGTACGTGATGTGAATATTTGGTGAACTATTTGCATGTATTTGAATGACTATATATCGTGAAACTATAGTGGTGGT
Source organism: Scilla litardierei (assembly GCA_030789695.1). Taxonomy (NCBI): domain Eukaryota; kingdom Viridiplantae; phylum Streptophyta; class Magnoliopsida; order Asparagales; family Asparagaceae; genus Scilla; species Scilla litardierei. The sequence goes on along the minus strand of CM061142.1, from coordinate 684,677,370 downwards.
GAATATATATATATATATATATATATATATATATATATATATATATAGTAAAACTTGATCTAATAATGGTATGGTGTGACTACATGTGTGGATGTGTTTGGTATTGGATGAATATTAGGGGGTAGTATGCCCTTGATGTTTATGCATAGGTAGCTACATATAGGTAGAGCGATGATTGTATTGGCTAAGCGTGAAACTATCTTTATATAAGTATCTGAAATATTGTTTTGTGTTTAGGTAAGTAATAGCAGTTATATAAGGGATGTATGTTTGTATACCTGATTGAAATACATGTATGAAGTTGACGGACTATAATAGGTATAAGTGTATACGTACGTGAATGTATATATATACGTGTTGGTAATAATAATGTTTGACTACCTAGTGCATATATGAGCACTTGTAATGACTATACTTGGTTTGAAATATAATGTGACTTGATTTGGGGTAGTTATTAGAGCGACTAGATATATTAGAAAGTCCGAGGACGGACTTTATTCTAAGGTGGGGAGGATGTAACGACCACTTTTTCGTCGTACGTTGTTCGTGCACGGCCAAAAGCACGTGCACGAACAACGTACGACGAAAAAGTGGTCGTTACAACTTCACCTCGGAGGGGAACCCTTTCTTCTTCTTCTGTTGAGGGCGAGCCACCTGGGCAATCCCCTTAACAATCATAGGCCGATCTCCAGACGGCTGGGCCGTCGATCTTGATGCGGTTGGTGCCCGGGACGACAACATTCTCGCCTCTGCCTCTCTAATGGAAGCCTCGACTGCTTCCTTCAATGCGGGATCTACCTGATTATCCACACTGGTCATACCTGCCAAAGCAACAAATGAGTTAGGTCGATTAATGAAGTTCGAACAGTTGGCGAGCACAGTCGAACCAACCTTTTGTCTACACGGTTCAACGCAACACGTCATCCGACCACAGCCACTCGATCGACCTCATGCCCTCTAGAAGGCTCTTCAGAGTGTCGACGGCTTTCTTCTCCTCGATAGTCAGCAGCTTATCCTCGGCAGGCTGCAAATCAGGGGCACCCCAACCGGTGCAGAAGCTTGCCTCTCCTGGAAGACCACAAACACAAACTTGTCTTCCACTTGGGATTGGAGGTGGGAAGATCTTCCAGTAGCTTCCTTGTTGGATATGGACGACATGAATACACCCATGAGGGGATGTATGAGGGTATATGGACCTCAGATGTCGCGTGTACGAAGGCGTGCATGAAGGGAACCTTTTCTCGTGTGAAAAGGACCACTCGATAAGTGGAAAAAGCCACTCGATAAGTGGAAAAAGTCACTTTATAAGTGCATAAAGGCACTTGATAAGTGAATGAAGAAGAGGATAAATGAATGTGCTAATATAGGCTAATAAGCTAATAATTGGTTATTTCCTACAATAACTACCCCTAAAGCCTATAAATAGGACCCAAGGGTAAGGCATTCATACCACACTTTCCATGTCATAAGTTTGCATAAGGCATCTTATGTTCTTCTTCTCCCTTCCATTAAAATCCTCTTCTAGTTAGAGATTTAGGCGGTGAAACTCTGCTTTGATCCTCCGTGACGAAGTATCGACCGTTGTGGCGAATCCGAGGGCGAAGTTCCGAGATTACGGTGCCGTGTACGCAAGCGTAAGTCTAGACTTTATTATTCGATCCTAACGTCCTTGTTTTGTCAGGATCCTACATTGGTATCAGAGCCATACGGGTTCGCCCCGGTCAAACCGCCGCCTCGTCGAACCGATGAACGAGGCGTTGTCTTTTTCACGAATGGGTATCCTACCATTATGGATATGGTAGGAACGCTTCGTGACGGAGAGAACGCATCGGTTGTTCTTTTCACGTTAGGGTCTCCTACCATTACGAATATGGCAGGAACTCTCCGTGACGGGAAGAACCGACCGTTCATATCGTCAAGCTCGCACTCTTCATGGATGCTGAGTCTCCATTCATAAGGAATGTGAACTCTCTTCATGTGGAGTGTGTAGTTTACGAACTTTAAAGTATGTTATTTCTTCATTTTGGCACACGGCCATTAGAGAATTACTACTTTCTCGACGAACGGGTGCTTCATCGACGAACGGGTGCTTCATCGAAGAAGACGACGGTGGTTATTCCCATCGGAGAAGATGACTTTTGGTGCATGATCACCATGGCCAAATGGGCTATGGAGGCAATGCATCCCCCCTCCCCATGCGGAGGGGGTTGGCTACGGCCAATAACCACCACGGCCACCCCTCCGGCGGGGTGTGCGGCCAACCCCATGCAAGGGGGTGGCCGGCCATGGCCAGGCCGGCATTGGACGGCCATGGCCAGGCCGGCCTCGGCCAGGCCAGAGCCGGCCTCTGGCCGAGGCCTGGCCAGGGCCAGGAGGCCCCCTGGCCGGCCTCTGGCCGAGGCCAGGGCCAGAGGGCCCTGGCCGGCCTCGGCCAGGCCTGGCCGGCCCTGGCCCGGGGCTAGGGCCAGGCCAGGGGCCTGGCCGGCCCTGGCAGAGGCCAGGGCCGGCACCCTGGCCGGCCCTTGGCCAGCCTCGGCCAGGGCAGAGGCCCTGGACAGGGGGTGCCAGATCCTTGGTCGGTATTGGTCGACCAATCGGGGATTTTTGGTCGACCAATTCGGCAAGAGGCCTTGGTCGATGTAACATGAACATGCCGACTAGCCCATACAGGACCAACGACAGTCGTCTGCGGCAAAATTCTCCTATACAGGGGGAAGCGCCTGGATCCATACGGGAGCCGGCGACAATGGCTTGCAGAAAAATCCCCTCAAGGGGGATCCGACCTTGGTACGGATACGGAACAACCCCGGCAAATTGCCAAGAAGTGCCGAATATTTCGCTAGTATCATAAGGGTACTGGATCGAAATATACATTTTTTGATAAAAACGTTTTCATACGTTTTGAAAAATACGTTTTCAAAAATTCTTTTCCGCTGCGAAGTACTATAAGAGTACTATCGTTTGATAAGTGAGGGGTAAATATTGAAGGATTGTTCTAGATGGTGATTGGAATCGTAGAAACCTTTCCGATTCTATAACAACATCTTCAATATTTTTCGAAAGTAACTTATCAAATTATAAATATCATTCCAAGTGGGAGTTGAAATTAGAACTATCCAAATGGGATATTCTATTATCATTTCAAGTGGGAATTGTATTTTAAGAATTTTTAATGCAATGTTTTTTGATCAAACCTTCGGTTTTGTGTCTTTTGCAGCTTTTTAAAAGTAAAATGTCTTTCGCTTCAAAGAATATCGTCACTGAGTTAAACAGAGGTGAAAAACTCAACGGTGATAATTACAAACTTTGGTCCATCAAGATACAATACATTCTAGAGGAGCAAGAAGTGCTTGAAACTCTAAAGAACGTAATGATTGAACCTGAGTTGGGCACTACGGCCCAACACAGACGAGACAAGGAAGCTTTTGATGCTTGGTCTCGGAAGAATAAGATAGCTCGCATTACGTTATTGAGCAGTATGGCCGATGACATAATGCGCATCTTCCGAGAGCATGACTTAGCAATGGATATATGGTCCAAGCTAGAGGAGAAGTTTGGTGGCACATCGGTGTCCAAACTTCGCGCCTTAACTATAAGATTTGATTCATACAAGAAACGTCCAGATCATTCCATGGGGAAACATCTGCGACATATGGCAAATCTAATCTCTGAGTTAAAAGATGCAGGTCATGTGCTCACAGATGAGCAACAAATCCAAGCAGTCATGCGTCCCCTACCAAATGGGTGGGACCAAATGAAGATGCATCTCACTCACAATGAGAGCATCAAGAACTTCAGCGACGTTTCTAAGCACCTCGAGTTAGAGGAAGAGCGGCTTACGGCCGCCAAGCCAAGTGCAGAAGTGCACATGGTTGCTAGTTCCTCACACGGGGGAAAGAAACGGAAAGATCGTTCGAAGTTTACTAATGAACGTAATAATCAACCTGAGTCTACCAAGAACCCAAACATAAGGGTGGGCACAAGAAATGGCACAAGAAGAAAGACTTGAAGAGGATCAAGTGCTTCAAGTGCAACAAGCTCGGTCACTATGCTCGTTCGTATACGAGTGGGGGCGACGAGGTAACTTGTAATAATGCTAGTTACATATGTGTTTCTAGTTCAATATTTCTTGTGGAATCTAATTCATTTTGGATAATTGATTCAGGTGCCACCGACCACGTAGCAAGGGATAGACGGTCCTTCGTGGAGTATCACCGGATACCCCAAGGAACGAAGTGGATCTATGTAGGAAACAACACACGTGTTGAAGTGAAAGGCGTTGGGACTTGCAAGCTAGTCTTGGACAACGGCCGCACTCTCCTACTTCATGATGTCCTCTTCGCTCCAGATATTCGAAGGAATTTTATATATGTGGTCGTGTTAATGGGTCTTGGTTATAACTGGTTTTTTCATGATTGTAAAGTGGACTTGTTTTGTAATAATTCCTTAATTGGTACTGGGTATGTATTTAAAGGATTTATTGTATTAAATACAATGTATGACTCTTCATATTGTAATGAAAATTTCCTTGTTGCAAATTCTTCGACTTATGAGTCTGATATAATTTGTTGGCATGCAAGGCTTGGTCACATTGGACCAACACGTATGGATAGACTTGCCAAACGTGGCCTTCTATCTAATGTTTCAAAAGTTGATATGTCGACTTGCGAACATTGCCTTGTAGGGAAATCTTGTCGCAAGCCGTTTGGAACCGGCACAAGGGCCGAGGTTCCATTACAGCTCATCCATTCGGACATATGTGGTCCGATGAATGTCAAGACAAGGCGCGGGAAGTCCTATTTCATCACTTTTATTGATGATTTCACCCGATTCGGACATATCTATTTGATATCCCACAAAAGTGAAGCATTAACCTGCTTTAAAAACTATATGAGTTTAGTGGAGAATCAATTAGATCGCAAGATTAAGGTCTTGCGAACCGATAGGGGCGATGAATATCAATCAACAAGTTTTAAGGAACTTTGTGATGAAAAGGGCATAGTGCATCAGGTAACTATGCCTTATACTCCTCAACAAGAGAAATAGGACTTTAATGGAAATGGTCCGTTCAATGATGGTGCAAGCTAACTTGCCAATCACATTTTGGGGTGATGCATTATTAACGGCCACTTTCATTTTGAACCGCGTACCCTCGAAATCAGTTAGCTCCACTCCTTATGAGTTGTGGAACCAAAAGTCTCCTTACTTAAACATTTTAAAACCTTGGGGATGTGCATCCTACGCACATATTTCCTCCCATAAGTATGGCAAACTTGGGCCAAGGGGAAGGAAATGTATCTTTATACGATACGCAGAAAACTCCAAAGGTTATGTTTTTGTTAGTCAGGAAGACAATGGAGGTCTAATTGAATTTGAGTCGAGGGATGTCACTTTCTTGGAAAACGAGTTTCCAAGACAGGACGAGATAAGTCAGGACTTATCTCTATTTGAGATTAATGATCAAGAAGGATTACCTCATTTGAGTGGGAGAATTCTGGGTGAAGACGAAAATATGTTTCAAACTTCACCAATGGATGATACGAATAACACTAATCCTATTCCATACGGGAATAATGATCCAAGTGGGAGCATTTCTAATGACATTCCAAGTGGGAGTGATATTAGAATTGATCTAAATTCGAGTCAACAAGGACTTGAAGAATCTCAAATACGACGTAGTAGCCATACAAGGTTGGCTCCTCTAAGATTTGAGGATGAATTTTCGCAAACCTTTATGACTTTACTACAAGATGATGACGAGCCTGCTACTTTCAAACAGGCCGTATCATGCCCTGCGAAAGACAAATGGATGGAAGCGATGAAAGAAGAGTTGGAATCCATGAAAGTTAACCAAGTCTGGGACTTAATTGACTTACCCAGAGGACGTAGAGCTATTGGGAACAAATGGGTTCTCAAGATCAAGCATAAGGCTGATGGCTCTATTGACAGATATAAAGCTCGCCTTGTCGCGAAAGGGTTTACGCAACAGGAAGGGATAGACTACGAAGAGACCTTCTCACCTGTTGTCCGTTTTACCTCGATTCGTCTGATTCTGGCTATGGTAGCTTGCTTAGACCTCGAATTACATCAGATGGATGTAAAGACTGCCTTTCTCAATGGAGAATTAGACGAGGAGATCTATATGGAACAACCAACAGGGTTTGTAAAAGAAGGAAACGAACATAAGGTTTGTAAACTTCGTAAATCCATATATGGTCTTAAACAATCCTCGAGGCAATGGTATATACGATTTCAAGGAGTTGTCTTATCAAATGGGTTTTCCATGCTTGATGAAGACAACTACGTATATATCAAGAGGATTAAGAGCAAGTACATTATTATGTCTCTATATGTAGATGACATTTTAATAGCCGGAAATGACAAGGGCTTTGTGATGGATATCAAGGCTTGGCTTTCATCAGTTTTTGAGATGAAAGACATAGGAGAAGCCGCATATATCCTTGGAGTTAAGATTTCAAGGAATCGTTCGAAGAAACTTCTTTCTCTTTCACAGGAGACTTATATAAAGAAGGTTTTAGAACGTTTTAATATGCAGGACTGCAAGTCCATTGATACTCTTATAAGCAAGTGCGACAATTTATGTCTGAAATCGTGTCCAAAAAACCAAAAGGAAAAAGAAATTATGGAAAAAGTTCCATATTCCAGTGCAGTTGGTAGTCTTATGTACGCTATGATGTGTACAAGACCGGACATCTGTTTTGCCGTTGGAATGGTAAAGTCGTTACCAATCCAATCCAGGGCAAGTACACTGGAAAGCGGGTAAGAGGATATTGCGGTATCTTAAGGGAACTGCGGACTATGCTTTATGCTATCAAGGAGATGCCTTGAGGCTCGAAGGCTACACTGATGCTGATTGGGCGGGTGATCTCGATGAGCGACGATCGACCTCAAGATATGTTTTTCTACTCGGATCTGGTGCAATATCCTGGAGTAGCAAGAAACAATCCTGCATCGCACTTTCAACTATGGAAGCCGAGTTTGTAGCATTTAGCATGGCAGTCCAAGAGGCTGTTTGGCTTAGGAAGTTCTTAGACAGGCTAATTGATGCAAGTGACTCAGGTGTTGTACCTATACACAGCGACAGTCAAGCATCTATAGCTTATGTCAAAGATCCTAAATTCCATTGTAAGACTAAACACATTGATATCCGCTACAAATTTGCAAAAGACTATGATAAGACCAAGATGGTGGACATAAGGTACATATCTACGCATGAGATGATAGCGGATCCGCTTACGAAGGCGATCTCCAAAGATGTGTTTTACAAACACTTATCATCTCAAGGATTGCATAAGAGCTGAGTTGTACCAATGTAAATTCTCATGTCTGTAAATGATCAAATTCAATAAAAGAATAAGTTCTTTTTCAGCATTGCATATGAATTATTTTAAGAAATGTTTATGTACATTTTTGAAATCTCAGCTAGATTTTCTAGTATGTCGGACAGATTGAGGTTGGCTCTCTCACATGAGCAACCGCCTTTATTATATCAGACGGATAAAATAAAGATGAGACCTGTTTAAAGTCAAAATCGTCAGACAGACGATTTAGAGTCATGACTTAAACAAAATGGTCGTATGAAAGATCTGCATCATATGGATGTTTTCAAAAGATCTAAGAGGATTTTGAAATCCTATCTGTCTTATGCGGGATGTGGGTCCAGAAGATTATTTGAGTAGTAAAAGGGACTCAAAGTCAGACATTGTGGTGTCTGGTTATCATCCTTACAACATCATTAAGACATACGCTCCCTGGGAAAGGAGTGATGTTGTAATACGTATTCATACTACGTATGCATTTTGACCATTGGGTCAGAATAGTAATTGTGTTTACTATTATGTGAGACCCAAAGACCACATGGGTCTTAACTCGTTACCCTTATGGACTCTAATTGGTTCCTTAAGATTTGACTGGGTGATTGCTATCTTAGCATGTTACTTATGGACTATGGTTAATTCGGTCCGGCGGGGCATGTTAGAAAAGCGAGTCAAGTCAAGATCGAAAGGATCGCAAGTAGAGGAAGATTAATTTCATATTCACATTTGGACTTTAGAGATTCAAAGCTGGCCAGCCAATTGTAATCCAGATGGGATTCAATTGCTGAATATAAAGTATAAGAAATGTGAAGAAATAAATCTAGGGTAAAGCATGCGTTGATCTACTCAACTTTGCACCTCGAGGGGTGTTGTGTATCTCTAACAAGTGCACAACAGCGGACTCTATGCGCATGACGGTCACACGGCCTATTTCTTGGTATGATAAACAGAAGAGTTAAAGGAAAGATGTTTCCTTACAATCCCCTCAAGTGTGAGTGGGAGATGTTGGATATGGACGACATGAATACACCTATGAGGGGATGTATGAGGGTATACGGACCTCAGATGTCGCGTGCACGAAGGCGTGCACGAAAGGAACCTTTTCTCGTGTGAAAAGGACCACTCGATAAGTGGAAAAAGCCACTCGATAAGTGGAAAAAGTCACTTTATAAGTGCATAAAGGCACTTGATAAGTGAATGAAGAAGAGGATAAATGAATGTGATAATATAGGCTAATAAGCTTATAATTGGTTATTTCCTACAATAACTACCCCTAATGCCTATAAATAGGACCCAAGGGTAAGGCATTCATACCACACTTTCCATGCCATAAGTTTGCATAAGGCATCTTATGTTCTTCTTCTCCCTTCCATTAAAATCCTCTTCTAGTTAGAGATTTAGGCGGTGAAACTCTGCTTCGATCCTCCATGACGAAGTATCGACCGTTGTGGCGAATCCGAGGGCGAAGTTCCGAGATTACGGTGCCGCGTACGCAAGCGTAAGTCTCGACTTTATTATTCGATCCTAACGTCCTTGTTTTGTCAGGATCCTACATTCCTGACTCGACGGACCATTATCGTATACCACCCTAGAGTCTTAAGGGGTGGGATCGAGAAGAAGTGATTGAACAGATGCAGGAATAGTTCAATTCCCTTCGTCACACACAGAACTATGAAGCCCATCAACATGTCGATGGCGTTCAACATCAACTGGCAGAGGGAAATGTTTAGGATACACAGGAAGTACCACATGAAGGGATGCATGGGAAGCCGAAGGCCCTGATCGAAGGCTTTGATATAAACCCCCGCTTCCCGATCACTGGGACAATGAGCCCTCTCATCCCTCCCAAGCAGCCTGATCTGATAATCAAAGCGAACATAGCTCCTCTCGAGCGTCGCGATTTGGCCGGCCTTGAATTTGGACCTCACGTTTGCTAGCAAGCCCAGCTCCATGACCCCTTTCTGATTCTTCTGAATAGCGGTGACCACGTTTCTTCTGGAGGCAGAGGATGAAGCCATTGCTTTTGAGAGAAGGAAAATCTGAATCGAGCGAATGAAGACAGTACTCTCGCACTCTATCATTGGAACCGTCATATATGGGCGCGGCAACAATCGCATGATGGAACACGTGTAAAGGATCCAAGAACCCAGAATGTCTTGGGGTTCGAACCGACAAATCATCTGAATCGACGAGGCGGGCATTTTGGCACCTAGAACTCAAGTGTTATTTTCTCGACTGCCGAGCCCCATTAAATGGGATGTAACATCGCTTGACTTCAGTGGATGGATCATTTAAGATCGTGCGACTGGGGCCATTGTTGATTCATTGGGCCAACATTCGAGACAACTCGGTCAACAGATGACTAATGCCCATCAGGCCCAGCAAAGAAGCCCAATGTCGACTTAGTCAAAACCCAAATGGCAAGTCGACCGTTGGGACTGCCTCACTCGAACGTGGGATTAAAGGCGGGCTCGAGAATCTCACGTGCGTGCATAACATTTACTCATATTAATGGGGGAAGATCGTGCCCCCATTATGGGGTGGCCGTTATCCCACACGTCTCAAAAGGGATCCCGAACGTCTAAAAATAGAGGAAAGGGTCACATTTCCCATGTACGAGGTATAAGACATAGAACTTTATCTTCTCGACTTACCATTCTTATATTTGAGCTTGCACTGCCCGTCCTGAGACGAACCTCTGTGGGTCGATCTCAGCTGCATCAAGCTAACTATCGATCGAATGTCGCATCATTGCCAACTACCATCACTCGACCCTGGTTCTTCCAACCAAGGGTCCCACTCCAACTGCTGACGAGGCTCCGACTCAACATTTCGAGTCTACGTCAGCTTGACAATTGTCTTGGTCAATTTTGGCCTTAACACCAATTTTGGGGAACTCGGGTAATATCTTGTGTCTGCATTTTGTGTTGATTAATTCTTCTTGCAATTATTATTCCGCATTTGCAGGTTAAATTTTAATTGCACAATTTATTGTCATTACTCTATTCACCCCCCTGTAGAGTGTTTGTTGTTAGTATTGCAAGGTAGACGGTCCTTATAATATATAGATTCTGCGCTACCTCTAAGGGTCAATGATCATCCTACAGGTTAACTGTAACTGCAGATACAAGTTACAGATCATCGCGATTACTACCACAAAGGAACGACCAACGCATAGAGACCTGCAGAGCATGATTCTAAGGCAACATCAATCCTACCATTCCGAGAGGCTCATCATCCAAGAAGCAAATCATGAGCATGCATAGCCAGGTCATACAGTACCTCGCAGACACAGTGACGACTGGGTCAGAGACGTGGAGCTACCTATCGAGTCTGCAAACCACTCCTCTTCAGAAAAGCTCCCTCAGATTCAGTAGTTGCCATAGATGAGTGATACTTGTATAGATGAGCGATGTCATGTTTTTTGTACTTATTCTTGGAATATTGTAAGAGATTGATGTATAGTTGCCTAGTAGATCTGCAATCCTCAGCTTGTACAGATCAGGGGGAGCTAAATGAGTGTTGTATTATTTTTCCTTGGCTATTGGTTTTTTCCCACTGGGTTTCCATAGCTCAAGGTTTTAACGAGACAACCTCATTGACTCTGTATCCAGAAGTATACACACGTAAATACTTCTACAAATCTGTCCACAAATCAGATGAAGTTATGTATAGCTGTACTCTTTTTCCTTGGTTATTGGGTTTTCCCACTAGGTTTTTCAAAGCTACATGTTTTAACAAGGAATCCATCCATAACTTAGGATCTAGTGGTATCCACTCCTTATGATACTCATAAGCACTATGAATCATACAGTATTCATATGTTGAGTATACAACGATGGTTGTATAAGAAGAAGTGTTATGAATAGGACCCAATGAGCCTATTGGATATCTACCTACAATGAATAATATATATAATATACATGAGACTAGAGGTTTTATCGCCCACAACCCTTCACATTTATATGTGTTTAATTTAATTTACACAGGACGCGTATACCGACAAAGATGATTGCTGCTTACGGTCTCTATGTCTTCCAGCCTCATCCTCCACAGCCAGAACTCCAAAAAGCAACGCCCATGTATTGGGCGCAGGGCACAATATCACTATTATCACCGACTCTCGCCTCGGGCGCAGACAAGAGCAAGAGCTCCCGCCGCATCAACGGCCATCGCAGCCAGCAGAAAAAGCAGCCGTCGGTTGCCGAGGTCCGAAGGGCCATCGGAATCGCCGACGGTCCTTTGAGAAATGCGGCGGATTCTTCGTCGGGATCCTCCTCGCCTTCGTTCATGGATATGCTGTCTTCGACTCCGATCGGTCAGGCCGAGGGCCCCGCCGAGAGGAAGCTCCGGGAGCTGGCCGAGTGGGTCACCGATCAGACCGAGGCTAACGGTCGCGCTGGTAATTTCATCTCAACCCCATCCATTCTCGTTTCTAACTTAGTGGCAAATTTCGATTCGCATTTGGGTGGGTGATGAATCTTGCTTTTCTTCATAAGCAAAATACAATTTTGCAACTTGAGAATTTTTAATTTTTTCATATTGTTTTCCACAATGAAGGAAATCAATTTACGCAATCAAGGACTTATTTGAAACGGACTTCATTTAGTAAAAGGAAAAGCTATTGTGGAGCAAGTTTTGCTTTTTGATTAATATGTATCAAAGATATCAAAGTTATACATGATTCTTCTATCATGTTATTGTTATTTATGTATACTAGAAGTAGTATATAAACAACAAGCAAATACTTCTTCCTTGTAAATTGATAATATATCTTTTCATATTGCAATTATATGTTTAATTTTTCGTAAAGTAACATGCCACTTTGATTATAAGCGGATATTTAAAATATTCGAATTCGATTTGTATATGCATCTAAGCGAATACAGAGAGCACCGATATGTATCCAACCTCAGAAAATATCCATTCGCATGGTATCCACTTTCTAAGTGTGGATATAGTTGTTGTGATCTGTGCCTCGGTTCCTCTCCATTTACATCCTAATTGGATACTAATGGGCCACTGAATCACATGAGTAACCTGATGCATGTATATTGATTTAATCTTTAAGCTATTTCTATAAAGAGAAAATAGGAAAGGAGGTGACGCCGCATGAAAATTTTGTGTGTTGTCACATTAAACCCCCACACTCTATTTTTCACCTTGATAGGAGACGTTCTTGTTGATCTATTTACTAAAATCCATGTACACCAAAAATCTTATCAACCTGATGTTATTTGATCATATTGATCATATTGCTAGGAATTCAACGGTTTTACGATAACAGAACTTTTTTCAATAATATGATTAATTAGAATAATGGTCTATAATTCATTAGAATTTTGATGTTTTATTATTGTAGCATGTGTAGATCAACTTGAATGGCATCAATCATAAGAAAAATGGTCAGAAGGGGTTTTTTTGCAATGGCACATCATGAAATTTTATGTTTGTGTGGTGCCAGCCAACCTCTCGCTCCCGCATCCTCTTCCATAAATTCTTGCTTTAACATGAAAAGAATTCTACAATAGAGTTGTATTATCATGGATGAGAATGTTATATGTTGTCACTCAAAAGCACTGCATCACATCGTCCCCCAGATCTGATGTTAAATATGCAAGGGTTCCCACTTCCTCATGAACGTAGACGGGTAAAGAAATTAGTCCACAACCAAAGGATTAGATGGGTATCTTGAAATATATGGTCTCTAAATAGGAAGTTAAGAGAGCTTCTTGATGTCATATGTAGGAGGATGATTAATATTTTATACATTCAAGAGATTAAATGGATATGTGAGAATGTAAGGTAATCAGGTCATGGTGTCATAAGCTTTGTTACGTGTGTAAGTAGAGAAATCCAAAAGAGATTGGAGTAATAATTGATAAAGAATTCTACATGAATGTGGCGAATATAAGAAGAAAAAAGGGCAAAAATCGCATTAAATTGGTATTAGGGGAGGATGTGGTGAATACTATTAGCACTTATGTACCACAAAAATGATTGAATGATGTAAATAAACAATAATTTTGGATGAATTTGAATGATATAATGCAAAAACACCTGTTAGAGAGAAAATTTTTACTGGGATGATATCAATGGTTATGTATGCTCAAACAAAATGTGTTATAATAAAGTGCATGGTGACTTTAATTTCGAGAATGGAAATGTAGCAAGAGATTTTATTTTAAACTTCTTAATTACCAATGATTTAATGTTAGCTAACACTTGATTTATTAAAGGGGATTCATACTTGATAACATTTGGAAGCATAAGGATACCTGTCAGATAGTTTTTTTTCTGACGGGAGAGGGTAGATAAAAAATATTGCAAAAAATATATGGTAATACTATGAGAAAGTGTAATTACATAACATAGAATTTTGATCTTAAATGTATATCTTACAAAGGTGCAAAAAAAATCACAAAGCTAAAATAGATTATATGATCAAGAGGTGAAAATTAAAGGAAGAATAACAAAAATGATTCAAAAAATGATTCGTAAGGAGGTTGATTAGGAGTTTAATATGAATACAAGTGTTAAGTGGATGAAGATAATGGATTGCATAAGAACAATAACCATAGAAGAATTTGATAAATCTAAAGGTAGTGCATTACCAGTTAATGAGACATTTTACTAGAACACAAATGTAAAGATTGATCTTAGAGCTAAACGTGATATCTATAGGACCCTTAAGAGATGAAAAGATTATAATAACTTAAATAGATAAATTAGTCAAGAAGAAAGCTAGAAGATTTATCTAAGAGACTAAATCCAAAATGTATGTTGATGCTTATAAGAAGTTAGATACAATTCGAAAAGATTAAAACATCTATTGACTAGCGCAAATAAGAGAGAAAATAATACTTATGTGTAGTTAAGTACATTAAAGATGAAAATTAAAAAAAAAGATCAAAGACGAAGAGATCAGAGATAGGTGGATAGAGTATTTTGATACACTCTTTAGTGAAAGTCATGCCCATGATGTAAGAGATAGTAAGGTACTTTCGGAAGGATTGAATTATAGGTTTATATAAAAAATTGGAGTATGGGAGGCGAGAGATGCTTAAAAAGAATGAAATCAAGAAAAGCATGCTGTTACGACTATTTTGATCGGGCCCGGAAGAGCCAAGTCAACGACGACCGGTCAACCGGCCTGCTACGGCCTTGGGGCCCCGGCCCCAGAGATCTCACGGGTGGGCCGCGCTTATCCGCCCAAGACAAAGGCCCAAAAGACTGCCCACTTCCGTAGTGGAGGAAATCGAGGCCCAAATCGAGGAAGCCTTCGCCAAGTATGGCAACCGCCCAGTGTCATCATGATCCGCCAATTATGACAGCCACCTTCATGGCTCGCCAAATATGGCAACCGCCCAGTATCATCATGATCCGTCAATTATGATAGCCACCTTCATGGCTCGCCAAATATGGCAACCGTCCAGTGTCATCATGATCCGCCAATTATGGCAGTCACCTTCATGGCTCACCAAATATGGCAACCGACTTCATGGCCATCACTCCCCAATAATGGCGGCCACTTTCAATGCCATCAATCCACCTTCATGGCATTTATCCCTCCATAAAGCATGGCAATTATGGGGGTCAACAAGGCCCGTTAGCACGACCTCATCAATAGCGACCATGATGTCTCATCATGTCCCATTACTATGGGACTCGCCTATATGAAGAGGGGGGAGGCATCATCACCAAGGGCCGGATCTGGACGATCTACAACGAAGGTATCACAAACTCCCTCTTTCACCTTCTTCCGCCTTGATATATTTCTCTTCCATAGCTCGGCTCGAGGATCGGGCTTCGTCTCTCCATGAACCGAGTCCGATCCCACAGAGCATCCCTCAGACTAGATCTGACTTTGGCATCGGAGGGGATTCGGTCGAAACCAAGGTCCGACCCCCCTGACGATCTCCTTTGTCCATTCAGGTCCAGCAGATCCTGCGGCGCCGAGGCTACCCCTCAGCGTCATCACAGCCAGAGCCGAGCGCCTTCGTCCCCGAGCCCGTTCGTCTCCACCACTAGAAGATCGTCGCTCTGTCGAGGCTACCCCTCGGCTAGCCGACACGAAGATCCGCGCGTCCCTCGCCGAGCGACTCCACCATCAACCGATCACGGAAATTGTCGTCCCGCCGAGGCTACCCCTCGGCCCGCCGGAGATCGGAACCGCGCCTTCCCGCTCAAGCGAACGCGCCATCGGCCAACCACCCGGGTCGTCTCCGCCTCGCGTTGCAGCCACGACAACACGGGGGTCCCGCGCATCCCCTTTTGACCGCGTTGACCCCGCACCCTCCATACTATCGGTTTGCGGGTGAAAATTCACCCGTCAACAATTGGCGCCGTCTGTGGGAACGAGTCGACACCCGCGTCATCAACCACGCCGACAATGACCCGTTCCATTTTCCGAGATCTCTCTCTATAAACAAAGATGAGATCTTTCTTATCGCACTCTTCGAGAGAGGTAGAGGGCATGTCGAAAGGATGTGATCAAGCTGGCGAATCCACACCAGATCCGTCGAGATCAGACCCGAGGAAACACAGAGCCGATCCCACGCCCGTGGACGACTCCCATGACTCAAAAGAAATTGGGATGCACACCTCCTACTGATCCACCGAACGGCTAATTTCAAGTTAGGAACAGCTGAACTGATCTCATCCGTCCATTCGTTAAAACCCGAACACATGTGAGCATTTCTTCCAAGAATAGCTGGATCCTCAACACTCCAAAGCATCCCCTCCGGATCGTTGATCCCTTCAATCACGAGGCACAAGCCCGCCGACCTCTTCTCAACATATCTCTGCCACGCGTGGAGCAGCCGGGGGTTCAGTGGACCTCCCGGAAGCTCGACCACCAGAGCTATGGATTCGGTGGAGCCAGGCAAGATGAGATCTTGACCCCTTCAACCGCAAACCGATGGAGTTTGGTGAAAATCACTGAAGCTTGCTTATAATCAAGGAGCTCCGCCATCTCCTCGACGGCCTCCACCAGTCCTCCGGTCCCTGAGTTAGGGATCTGAGCAATGGCGGCGTCCACATCGGAAGCCAAAATTGCAGCTGCCGTTGTTCCGTGGCTGGACCTTCCTGAAGCCCTAACCGAAAAGAAATTAGAGCGCCTCTCGATCCAGGATTGCATCCGTTTCAGTGCCGCGGGCCGGTGCAGGCGATCGATCCAGCGAGACCACCGAATCCGGCATTATTCATCACCACCGCAGGGGCTCAGATCTGATGAGACCAACTCGGAAGAATCAAGATCCGACGAGTAGGCCTGAGGAGAACGAAGACCCGCTTGGCGACACCTTGGACGAAGAACGAGTACAACTGATGGCCTGTGGAGAACGGAGATCCCATCGCAGCCGTTCCTGACGGCCGTTGTCATCTAACCACTAGGAAGGGCAACGACAGATGCGAACTCCTCCCCTCCGACCCAGATCACCGCCTCCACCACCTTCTGTCGCCCTATCGACCGCGGCTATCCCCTCACCCGAGCAACGACGTCCAACGCGAGGGATTGCTGTGGCTGACGAAGATCCAAACGCTCCAGATCACCGCCCAGAAGCTCGAACCCGAGCTCTAAACCAAGGATCCCAACTTCATCTTCTCCTATCAAAGCTCTCGGATTGAAGCACCATCCGCACAAAACCCAAGAGCCACAAGTCTAGATCCGCTGGAGGCTGTGGGATTGGGACCGATGGGGGGCACCGAGCTTGGCCGCCTCAGGAGATGGAATCAGGCTCGTCGCCGTCAGAGCTCGGGTCACACAGATTGAATAGAGGCGTGCGAGATCGATCGATCGACATCGAGTCCCTTCGGTCGGGTTTCCATGCTTACTGGAAGGGGTCTTCCTTCGGTCGAGGACCATTCGGTCGGAGCTTCCGTCAACTTCCTTTGGTCAAGATAGGCCGTCTGATCCTCCTCTGCACTGGGACCCTCCTCATGGTGCATTCATTGAGATCGATCCTTCAGTCATCACCTCTCCGACCACACTTTGGTCGGAGTTCGATCAATCGGCCCCTGTATCCACAAGGGGCCTTCCAATGAATCCACAATGAATCCACAGGGGGTTAGGTCGCAATGAATCCACAAGGGGCCTCGGTGATTTCGAGTGCAGATTCGATGAGCACATCGGCGTTTACACTTTCGTTGGCCGGAGCTCCGATGGCAAATGGAGTGCCAAGCAGATCTCCGCCGATCTTGGGGCGCCGCCGCCTAAGCAGCACTTCCCACATTCAAGGCTTCTCTTTCCCAAGTTGGTGAAAATTCTGTCATGCATGCGAACCTCCTGGTTAGGCTGTGCAGTGACGGATGGGAACCCTGGCCCATGGCCTCTGGAGGGGCAACTTAAGCCCCAAACGCCTTGGGTGACATGAGGCGACGAGCTTCATACGGGACCGCCACCTAGCTCAATTTGGCCCCGATCAAGTTCGACCATCCTCGGACGACGGCCACCGGGGTCGATCGTGATCCGATGGATGCCACCTTAGCCAGGCTATATCATTCAACGTCAGATCTAGATACATCAACGGCCCTCCTTTTGGGTCGACGGCGGCCTTCGGGCCATCTTCTCCGATCGGGAGCTCTGGGACGTTGTTGCGTCGTTCCCGAACGTCATAGCCGAGCGCCCGATACTCCTTACCGAGCCTTCTTGCGTCCCTCAGAGAGGATTCTCCGAGTGACCTCGCCAAGTGATCCTCGACCGGGATCGAGCTTCCAATCAAGCGGGAGTGGCCTCGCCTGGCCTGGGCCTCCCTCTAGCCATGCTTCCGAGCTCGGATCCCGCCTCCGACCGAGCTTGATTTCCAGTCTAAGCTTCCAGCCATTAAGATCGGAGCCACGTCTCGACTTCTGACCAAACTCCCAAGCTCGGAATCTCAATGAAGGAACCATGCTGGGGTTGCCGTAAACATCTGCCGGGGACTTGGCCTGGATGTGATGATCGTACACGTTGGTTGGGCCTCCAACACTATGCCCGAGCTCAAAGATCCCACTGAGGTCAAACTATACTCCCCCCTGCTAATTACATTTTCTCTATCAACTCCAAGGACTCTCCTAACAAATTCCCTTCCTTCACTTTCTTGCGAGTTTGAGATACACGACCACAAAACAGCTCAAGAGTGGAGATGCTCTCCATACCGAACAATCGAACTGGCCGAGCTTGCAGATGCCGAGCTCGGGGAGATGACAAGCCATATGGCAACATGCCCAGCTGCTGGTCGCACTTCATGTAGAGCCGCCAACCATAATGAGCTCCCAGATTTTGTGAGCAGATTGATGTTGGTTGTTATTCAACCTCCACCCACCAAATTGGTTGGACCTGAGCGAGGCTGAACGACATCTGAAGCCACAATCGACCGCGCCTCCAAACAATGCCGATCTGCCAACCTCCCGATGCCGGGCATCCAAGCGATGCCGAGCTATCGCAAGCCGTCGCTGGGCACCACCTGTGCCAGGCTTGACACTAACCAAAGTCCACGCTCAACGAGTCAAGCTTGCAAATACTCACCTCTCTGATCATCGTCCTCCTCGAGATTTACCTCCATCTCTCCTTCTGTTATCAATCGAAGCCTATATCCATGGCTCCAGAGATCGTCGCCAATGCTCTGACCACCTCTGCCGGGTTCCCCAAGCCGGTGGCTGGCGTGCCGAGCCGGACCTACGCCATGTACCATGCCGGTGACGGCAACTACTGGAAGGGCGTCGTCGGGCTCGCAAAAGGGCTGAGAAAGACGGGCACGCCGAACCCCTTGGTGGTCGCCGTGCTTCCCGACGTCCCGGGTGGGCCACTGTCGGACCCTGGAGACTCAGGGGTGCATCGTCCGCGAGATAAAGCCCATGCACCCGCCGGAGAGCCAGACCCAGTTCGCCACGGCCTACTACGTTATCAACTACTCCAGGCTTCGCATCTCGGATTTATTGGAGTATAGCAAGATGGTGTACTAGGACGGCGACATACAGGTGTACGATAACGTTGACGAGATCTTCGACCTCCTCGACGGTCACTTGTACGCCGTGATGGACTACTTCTGCGAGAAGACATGGAGCCACACCCCTCAGTACAAGATCGGATACCGGAGCCCTATGGGAGCTTGAAACTCGCTGCCAGGGCCTCGCCTGAGTTCGAAGCTCATTGCCAAAGCCACGTCGGAGGTCGACTCGTCATCTCTGGCAACGTCGAAGGTCGACTCGTCATCGGGAAGCTAGAATTGTCACTCAAAGATATGAACCCCGTCCGACTCGTCGGTCGATGATCAAATGACTGGAAACGCCGAGCCACGCCCTAACTCTGAGCTCATTCTGCTATTTCACCCTGAGCTTTGTGCAGAGACGGAACCGGGGTCCTCGTACATCACGACTCAGGCATCTACGGCTTCGTTGACCATCTGCACAAACTGGTGGTGAGGGACAAGAGAAACGATGTCTTCGCCTATGGATTCATCTTGGTCGTCGGTGATGATGACCCTCGCTTCGGCCAAGCTTCGATGAACTAGCTTCAGGTCCGACCGAGTTGCGTCAGTTTCTGATCAACCTCGATGAGCTACAACCAACGCGTAAGCCGTGCCCTGGCAAGGAGTAAGCTCGAACCTCGATTCAGCCAAGCTGATTCATGGATCATCATTCATGGCCACGACCCCATCGACGAACACACAATCTCTCCGAACATCTAAGCACATCTTTCTTCAACAGAATAAGAAGAGTGATCAGATCAAAACCAAGGCATCCGTCCGAGCTCAAAGCCGAGTTGCCGGTCATGCCAAGCTCTCTTCGCAAGTCAGGCCGAAGCACCGTCCGAGTTCGAGCATCCAAGCGGCTCCTCCGACCGTGGCCGAGCCGATCTGGCCGAAGCACCACCGTCCGAGTTTGAGTAACCAATCAGCTTCTCCGACCGTGGCCAAGCCGATCTGGTCGAGGCACCGTCGTCCGAGCCCGAGCATTCAAGCAGCTCCTCCGACCCTGGCCGAGCCGTTCTGGCCGAAGTGCTGACGTCCGAGTTTGAGCATCCAAGCGGCTCCTCCGACCGTGGCCGCGCCGATTTAGCCGAAGCACAATCGACTGAGTTCGAGGGTCCCAACAGCTTCTCTGACCAAACTGCTGGGCCCCCGCTTGTCGAACTGCTCCTGCATCCACCCGAGCTGGACGAAGGAGTTGCAGAGCGCCACCATGGAATCTTCGAAGCCTTCACAAAGTCCTCACTCCTTCGTCGGCCGTAAGCCGAGGGGCAACTCCCCTCGCCACCGAACGAACGGATCGGTCGTAAGGCTGGGGGCAACTCCCCCAGCTGGCCGATCCACTCATTCGTCGGCCGTAAGCTGAGGGGCAACTCCCCTTACCACCGAACGAACGGATCGGTCGTAAGGCTGGGGGCAACTCCCCCAGCTGGCCGATCCACTCCTCCGTCGGTCGTAAGTCGAGGGGCAACTCCCCTCGCCACCGAACGAACGAGATCGGTCATAAGGTTGGGGACGACTCCCCCATCGGACCGACCACATCGACCGTAAGGCTGGGGGCAACTCCCCCAGCTGGTCGATCCACGCCTTCGTCGGCCGTAAGTCAAGGGGCAACTCCTCTCGCCACCGAACGAATCTCGGACCGACAAGCTATCGTCACTAGCCATCTCAGCAAGCCGGATCGATTTTACAAGGCAGAGCATCTTCTCCCAACTTATACTACATCTCCCGACCTCAACCTTAACAACCCACCTTATACTACATCTCCCGACCTCAACCTTAACAATGGTAGAGCTCGGAAGATGGGGGCAATTGTTACGACTATTTTGACCGGGCCCGAAAGAGCCAAGTCAACGACGACCGGTCAACCGGCCTGCTACGGCCTTGGGGCCCCGGCCCCAGAGATCTCACGGGTGGGCCGCGCTTATCCGCTCAAGACAAAGGCCCAAAAGACTGCCCACTTCCGTAGTGGAGGAAATCAGGGCCCAAATCGAGGAAGCCTTCGCCAAGTATGACAACCGCCCAGTGTCATCATGATCCGCCAATTATGGCAGCCACTTTCATGGCTCGCCAAATATGGCAACCGCCCAGTATCATCATGATCCGTCAATTATGATAGCCACCTTCATGGCTCGCCAAATATGGCAACCGCCCAGTGTCATCATGATCCGCCAATTATGGCAGCCACCTTCATGGCTCGACAAATATGACAGCCGACTTCATGGCCATCACTCCCCAATAATGGCGGCCACTTTCAATGCCATCAATCCACCTTCATGGCATTTATCCCTCCATAAAGCATGGCAATTATGGGGGTCAACAGGGCCCATTAGCACGACCTCATCAATAGCGACCATGATGTCTCATCATGGCCCATTACTATGGGACTCGCCTATATGAAGAGGGGGGAGACATCATCACCAAGGGCCTGATCTGGACGATCTACAACGAAGGTATCACAAACTCCCTCTTTCACCTTCTTCCGCCTTGACATATTTCTCTTCCATAGCTCGGCTCAAGGATCGGGCTTCGTCTCTCCGTGAACCGAGCCCGATCCCACCGAGCATCCCTCAGACTATATCTGACTTTGGCATCGGAGGGGATTCAGTCGGAACCAAGGTCCGACCCCCCTGACGATCTCCTTCGTCCATTCAGGTCCAGGAGATCCTGCGGCACCAAGGCTACCCCTCAGCGTCATCACAGCCGGAGCCGAGCGCCTTCGTCCCCGAGCCCGTTCGTCTCCACCACTAGAAAATCGTCGCTATGTCGAGGCCACCCCTCGGCTAGCCGATGCGAAGATCCGCACGTCCCTCGCCGAGCGACTCCACCATCAACCGATCACGGAAATTGTCGTCCCGCCGAGGCTACCCCTCGGCCTGCCGGAGATCGGAACCGCGCCTTCCCGCTCAAGCGAACGCGCCATCGGCCGACCACCCGGGTCGTCTCCGCCTCGCGTGGCAGCCACGACTACACGAGGGTCCCGCGCGTCCCCTTTTGACCGCGTTGACCCCGCACCCTCCATGCTATCGGTTTGCGGGTGAAAATTCACCCGTCAACACATGCCTATCAGATGAGATTCATGTTGAGGTGTGAAAATGATAGGAGATGCAACTGGTATATGTCTTTGGTAAAATTGTTTAACAAAATTTAGGAATAAAAAAGAATACCAAAGAAGTGGAGTAGCATTTTGGTATTTTTGTAAAAACTAAAGGTGATACTTAAAGTTACTCTAACTATCTTGGAATCAAGTTAAAGTGTCATACCGTAGAGCCATGGAAAAGAATGATCTTTACGTGGAAAAGAATGATCGAGTTTAGGTTGAGAAAGAATTAGCATCATATGTGAAAATCAATTTTGGTTTCATGTCATGACGTTTGATAATATGGATAATTGATCTCATCAGGTAGATTATGGAGCAAATAGATTATGGAGAAAATAGAATAAGTGAGTGATATTTGCTTATGGTCTTTATTGATTTAGAAAAAAAAAAACCTTTGATGGAGTCCCTAGAAAAATTCTGCGGTGGGCCTTAATGGAGAAGAGTATCTATCTAAAGTATATTACATTAATTCAAGATATGTATCAAGGATCAGTTACTAATGTGAAGATGTGTGGATGAATAACATTTAACTTTCATTATCATATGGTTATATCAATGCTTAGCTTTGAGTTTCCTCCTCTTTGCTATATTGATAAATCAGCTTACTAGGTATCTCATTGGTGTATTATTTATAATTCAAGATATTTTTTAATAGCGAACTTGTTCCAACATGGTACTTCATTAAGTGCACAAACAAGTTTCCAGGGAGGGCAGTTTAATATCAGTATATCTCCTACGTCATATTTCATATCCTTGCATATATCATATCCTTGCGTATGCCCTACAGTACCATATATGGTACAATGAGGAGAGATGCTATGGCCAACTTGAGTTTAATTGGGAATCCCTAAAAGGGAATGTGAAGCCAGTGTAGGGCCAGTAACAGTGCTGACAAAAGCACTTCCCAATATTTAGGGGAGAGTTGATAGAGGATCCAGATATGCTAGGTTTAGTTACTCAAGATGCCTGGGAAATAACAATTGATGCACTATCAGAAGATATTTTTGCCATAGTCCTTTAACATGCAAAAGGGAAGTTTAAGCGACATGTCTCCTTTAGCCAACTTATTTATGCAATGCATTTGGTTGTCATTTAGTTGTTTTAAGCTAATATGCTCAAGAAAAGGTAGGTGACAGTTGCCCATACAAAATTACACATTGTATCATCTTTAAGGCAACTCACTGCAGAAATGTAGTCTGCTTTCCTGATCATTCTGGGATATATGCATGTACTACGGGGGATTCTGTTTTGGCCAAGCTACTCGAGTTTATAAGTGAATCTGAGGGCTGACATGTGCAATCAAAACCACTACCATACAAGATAACATGTACACACTTTTGGTAGATTCGATGTTGGGCAGCATTTTCTAATGAACCAAGTCAATCATCTCTTTAGTTCATGTGAAATTCTTGGTAGACGAAGTGGTTCTGAAGCCTGAAAAGCTTAAAAAATAAATAAATATAGTGGATGTTAGCTCTCATGCATAAGGTGTTGGATATTTCAGTCAATTCAAAGCTAAACTTTAGTCCCACATTGGATGGGAGAACACACTTGGTTGGGTTTATAAGAGACTTCTTATAAATGGGCTATTGGACTTGTTAATGGGCTAGGATTTAGGGGTAGCTCGCGTGCGCATGAGCCCAAGCAAGGGGCCGAGCCCAAACCGGATTGAACCGAATGGAAAATATGGGCGTCGGATCCGGAAAACCTTAGAGAGTGTGCGCTGGCATCGCGCCTGCACAGGAGGGTTCACGGGTGCGCGCGCGGAATGCCCGAGTTTTGCATCATAATTTTTAGCCCTTTTGTTTTAAAGAATATTAAAAGCCCATTATGTTTTCAACAGCCATATTCTCCTTAATAGCCTGTTTAATGTCTCAACAGCTATAATTTCAGTTATTGGCTGTTTTAATTTTGCAACGGTCATTTTCTGAGTTAATGGCTGAATTAAACATTTCTTTTAATTGCGGAATTCCAACGGTCTCTTCTTTTGCCCTATATAAACTCAATTCTGTCAAGGGTTTTGGCACTGCGAAAAAATCAACCTTCCACCAAAAAGTTTTGTTGCTATTGTTGCTGTTTTCCTTGCTCGCCTCTGCCTCCACAAACCCGAATGGCTTCCCCGTTCTGCAGATCCTCTGTTGCTGCAGATCCCTTGTTGCTGTCAACCTCTCGCTGTTCCTCTTCCTCTTCCTTCGAGATCGAAGATCAGTTGCTGCTCACTGGAGCCTTGTATTGTGAGTGCACACTTACAAGGCCGTTGTCATTGAATCCTGGAGGGTAGCCGCTGGACCTGCCTTGCACCGAGTTCACACTCTGATGGGCGGAAATCTACTATTAAGGACAGTGCCTAGCACACCTCGACAAACCGATAAGTCCCTTCTTTCTCTGTTTTAATAGCACCATCCTCCTAAAAATCTGCATTTTGTCCAACAATCTTAAGAGTAGAATTTATGGATGCTGCTATTGTTCCTGTTAACTACCTACATGCTCTCTCTAAACTCGAATTGTTTTTCTCTTTACTTGGATGCAAGCGTTTAATTTGTACAAGTAATTCTTAATTTTCTAGCAAATGTGATGTTGGCCATGGGTATTGGCAATTTGGCATTGCTTACGGGAAACTCCTAATTACGAATGTTTGACCAAATTTGAAGTTTTTTGGTTTGCTGTAACTTAGAATCAAACAATTACCTGTGTAATTTTTTTTGGTTCGCTGTAACTTAGAATGACATTTTCCGAATCAAACAATTACTTGTGTAATGCATGTTTTAAAATCTATTATTGATTGTTCAGTATATGTATATGCTAATAAGATGATCATTCCTTTTACTGTGAAGAAACATCGTTGTTACAAAACTCTGCTGCAAAGTGAAGAGATTAATTATTTGACTATATGTCACTGCTGCTATCATAACTGAATTTAATTGTTTAAAAAAATATAGTTTCCTTTAAATATGTTGGATTGTATTTGAAATACTAAGAAAATGGAAATCTTTTGTCCTACTTTCTTAATAAGATTTTGTGATTATTTCAAATATAACCAGTGGCTTTTAATTGGCAGAGCTGGGTGAAGAAAAGAATTCATATAGTTGGCACTTGAATGTTAGGACTAAAGGGTGGCTTTTGAGCTTGTTCTTGTTGTCATGCTTCATATAGAATGAGAATGATAAATCGCCATGAATCCAGAAGAACATGAGTAATGTCACATTAATTGTTATTTACATCTGTTTGTACATGATATGCCATTACCAATCAAGTATTTTATAACATAACAAATAAAATGTGTTTCTGGCGACAAGTGTAATTTCATTGATCCCTGTTGCATTATAATGTCATTGAAGTTTTGGGTTTTCAAATTGCATGTTCTCGTTCATCTTGTTGTCATGTCCATTTTTTTGTCTGGTGGTAGGCTTGACCATGTGAGAGAATGACATCTGATAAGTTTGTAGGAATGTAAAAATAGCAGATAGTAGCTGTATTGTATTTGTGTTTGTTTGTGGATAGTGATACTAATATGGAAACTATTCGGAAATTGAAGTCATTATATATATTTGATAAAAAGGAATTCAGATTCAGATCGAATACAGGTATTTATTGGGTAACGTGTGCTAAATGTGTATTACATTTGATATTACGCATCATATTGCATATGCCAGTCCTTATGTTCTGATCTGTCCTGGAAATCCTACCTCTATTTGCCCAATTTGCGATGAAGATATAATATTTACATTATTGAACGGTTTTATTGTTTGACATGCTTAGGCTGTTAGATGGAGCTACATTTTAGTTTATTTATTCATAGTGACCTATAATTGATTACTACATGTGAATTGCATATTAATTACTCAATTGTAGAGTATTAATAGATTGATGTCCAGTGTTGTATTATGCATCAATTATTCACATTACAAAAGACGAGCCTTTAATTTTAAAAGATAAAAAGCTCCAACAGGAAATTGTTTCTTGTGGATTTCTGAGTCTCTTACATTTTGTCATTGGGTGGTTGCACGTGGTGTAATCCAAAACAAAACCTCATTTTCGTTTATGTTACTAAAATTTTGATGACTAGTAATTGCATGTTCTCGGATGTGAAAATAGATATGAGACAAGTTTTGAAATGTTTTTTGTTACTTTGTTTGTTCGTGAGGATTGTGATTTGAAGACACTAGATGTTTTGCCTTTTTTTATTTTTTAGTACAATGCAGTTTTGGCGTATCCATTGAAACAATCAATGTTTAATGGCCAATTTTATTGGATGGGTTGTCTAAGTGTTTAGAATAGACTGTTTTTAATCGAATTGATGAAAGCATTGCGTGGTATTTGTTGGGTTTCGTTCAGGTATATACCTCGATTACGCAACAATGGGATTATTGCAATACTTGGGAATTGATGATCTTATGCAATTTTGGGAATCAAATACTGTAACACCCATAGTGAATTCCTGGGGAATACTTGATAATTATTTTGATTTCCGATAAACATATTTTTAGCCAACTCATGCTTTATCTTTTGGATCAGCCCATATTTTGCTTCCAGTTAGTTGGGGTTTGTCCATTATTTATTTCTTTAACTATGAATTGCGAACTGTATTGATGCTTGCCACATGTTGATTGGGTCCATGCTTCCATGCTTTAAGATTAGTTATGTTTAGTTAGTAAGAGACCATGGAACCATGACCAAAATTGATTGGGTCACACCTCTGTTTGATTCATTGGGGCCATATTTCCGTACTTTATGAAAAGATCATGTTCTATTGGGATTTTTGTCCATGTCATTTCCTTAAGCATGGGATCCAGAAGCCTTTATTTCAAATATTGCATCAGAATCGTCCCAGTTCAGCATGATTCAAATAGTCTCATCTGTATGTACGAAATATAATGTTCATGTATACATATTCGAATTTGGATAATCTCTTGCATTTGGATCATCTGATTTGCATGGTAAAATTGTTTCTTAACTTGTCAGTTGTCTTGACCATTCATAAGCATTGTGCCATAACAAGAGTTTGAGTTTGAGTTTTTAAAAAAAAACCTTGTTTACCTCAAAGTGTGGGGGTGCCTAGCTAAAGTTCTTTTACCAGAACCTAAGAAAAGAAAATTAGGTCATAAAAGCTTCGATTGCATGTTTATTAGCTATGCTCAAAATAGTGCTTCATATAGACTCCTAGTTGTTAGAAGTGAACCAAATTATCATGGAGCCTAACACTATTGTTGAAACCATGTATGCAAACTTGTTAAATCTATTTATGGTTTAAATCAAGCTCCAAAACAATGGCATGATAAATTTGATTGTGTTTTGCTATCAAATGGGTATAATGATTTAAAAAAACATGTAGCTATTCCATATAATAGCGATCATTGGAATGCATTGTCAAGAGTTATGAGATATTTGAAAGGAACTCTTGTATATGGATTATTTTTTTCGCGATCCATCAGTTTTAGAAGGTTTACTGATGCAAACTGGATCTCTGATTCAGATGAGCTTAAACCCACAAGTGGTCATGTTTTTACACTTGGTGGAGGTGCGGTGACTTGGAAATCGTCCAAGCTAACATGTATTGCTCGGTCTACTATAGAGTCCGAGTTTATTGCCTTGGAGAAGGCATGTAGCGAAGCCGAATGGCTTAAGAACCTTCTTAGTGATCTTCCCATTTGTGAAAAATCGGTACCGTCTATGTCTATCCAGTGAGATAGTCAAGTTGCAATTGCAAAAGCCAGAATTAAAATTTTTAATGGGAAAAGTAGGCTTATACGCCTAAAGCACTCTATTGTGAGGCCGCTGCTAGCTCATGGGATTGTGTCCCTTGATTATGTTAGGTCAGAGATGAATTTGGCAGATCCTCTGACAAAACCATTAAACAGGAAATTAGTGGAAAGTACATCGAGGGGAATGTGACTTATACCTAAAACATAGGTCAAGAGTGATGGTAACCTAACCTATGTGATTGATGATCTCATGAAGTAGGTTCATATGGGTAACAAGTCACTTGTTGATCGTGAGGAGCACTATCATTATGTTACATGTCCCTTTCCTATGGTGTAGATAGTGCTATCGACAATGAGAGAGGATGAGCATATGGCTCTTAATGGAAATCATAGCCCTTGTTGGGTGGTGTGCATAATCGTCGAGCACACTTGATGGGTCCACCTATATGGGTGTGGAAGTGGGGCCGCTTCCTATGCGAATTTGGGTACATTCGCTAGAGCACTCATGAAAATCCAGGTATGGCGCATGGCCGAAACGTGCCAACCCGTAAGAGCAAGCAACTATTCATTGATGATTCAATATGGGTTGTGAGTCAATGTTTTACAATAAAGGAGATTGGTTCATAGAAACTATATGTTTCACCAACTTCTTGTAGAACACGCTTTCATTCCCTAAGTAATGGTTCATAGACCGAAAGTCACCATTGCTAATGTATTGAATTGTCGTATTCGTTCTCACATCTATTCTTCCTCTTCTTATATCCTTACCTTTGAATTTTGAAATAGTGGGGGATTGTTGGATATTTCATTCAATTCAAAGCTAAACTTTAGTCCCACATTGGATGGGAGAACACACTTGGTTGGGTTTATAAGAGACTTCTTATAAATGGGCTATTGGACTTGTTAATGGGCTAGGATTTAGGGGTAGCTCGCGTGCGCATGATCCCAAGCAAGGGGCCGAGCCCAAACCGGGTTGAACCGAATGGAAAATATGGGCGTCGGATCCGGAAAACCTTAGCGTGTGTCCGCTTGCGTCGCGCCTGTACAGGGGGGTTCACGGGTGCGCGCGCAGAGTGCCCGAGTTTTGCATCATAATTTTTAGCCCTTTTGTTTTAAAGAATATTAAAAGCCCATTATGTTTTCAACAGCCATATTCTCCTTAATAGCCTGTTTAATGTTTCAACAGCTATAATTTCATTTATTGGCTGTTTTAATTTTGCAACGGTCATTTTCTGAGTTAATGGCTGAATTAAACATTTCTTTTAATTGCGGAATTCCAACGGTCTCTTCTTTTGCCATATATAAACTCAATTCTGTCAAGGGTTTTGGCACTGCGAAAAAATCAACCTTCCACCAAAAAGTTTTGTTGCTATTGTTGCGGTTTTCCTTGTTCGCCTCTGCCTCCACAAACCTGAATGGCTTCCCCGTTCTACAGATCCTCTGTTGCTGCAGATCCCTTGTTGCTGTCAACCCCTCGATGTTCCTCTTCTTCTTCCTTCGAGATCGAAGATCAGTTGCTGCTCGCTGGAGCCTTGTATTGTGAGTGCACACTTACAAGGCCGTTGCCGTTGAATCCTGGAGGGTAGCCGCTGGACCTGCCTTGCATCGAGTTCACACTCTGAGGGGCGGAAATCTACTCTTAAGGACAGTGCCTAGCACGCCTCGGCAAACCGATAAGTCCCTTCTTTCTCTGTTTTAATAGCACCATCCTCTTAAAAATCTGCATTTTGTCCAACATAAGGAACACTGAAAAATATCAAAAATGAATTGGGCCAACATGACGTTATTGTTTCATATCGGAAGTCATAGTTAATCTTACGCATACCGCTATGTGTTTCCCTTGGTTCTGCCCAACCATTGGAGGAGCGCGTATGGTGTAGAATAAAAAGAATTCCTGTGATATTCAATTTCTTATGTGATTATCCTATTCACCATACATCTAGTCTTTTGACTTATGACGATTGACAATATACCCAGTAACTTTGCGAGTACACCACTAGAATAACAACAAAGCCTTTATCAAATATTTGTGGGCAATTACTGGTGTTCAACTATGTCAGAAGTCTTCTCATTCTGTCAATCCATGTGTTTTTAAGGTATACTCCAAGTCATTCTCCCTCCAGTAACTACTGTTCTATTGGTCCTCTGGAGAGGCTCACTTATTGTTATATATTGCAAATGCGCACACATCATTCAGGAAATTGTTTTCGCAGAAATGTAGCATCTGAGGCATCTACCACATGGATGCCTATGAAAGTTTTTTTATTTGCCTACATCAGGTCAATTGAATATGGAAATAGAATGATAATGCATATGAGGTTGTAGTCCAAAACAATTCCAAGAAAACCAATGTGAAATAACACACAAAACCATGTAACACAAGAGCGTTGCGTGCACTTTTAAGGACGATGGCATGATGTAAGACCAGCATACCCAACATGCCATATGAACTTATTTTTCCACATTCTGTAGAATCGATGCATACATATTTAGCTACGGATACATTCAAAAATATCTATATTTGACAAGTGCCCAGATCCCAGAACTTGATGTTCCCACCTGTTTTGTTCAGCATCATGTTTTGCATGGCATTAATATCATATCAGGATTACTTAAGGCCGATGATCATAGGTCAGCAGTGAAATGCTGTCTCTCTCATCCTCGCCTTTTATCAGGACTACTTTCATACTTGACGAAATTATATGTGCTTGCTTTCTTGCTCGTGCATGCACACACATCTCGCTTACACATTGATGTTATTCAGATGTGTGCATGCTAAGCAAAATATTTATGATATGTTCTGTACCTTGTGTTCAGGGCAACAAATCCTACTGGTAATGTGCCTAAAGATCCTGCCGGTGTGGCTCTTTCTCCTGTTGGTTGCATATGGGGTGATAAAGCTGCCATTTGATCTGCCGTTTCTGGATGACCTAATCTCATAATCATGGAACAAGCCCATCAATTATTAACCTCCATTGTGAGATCTTCCTGTCTATTGCTTCTCCTAGCTAATCAAAAAGCCAGGGTGATCATGCTGTGTATATCTAGATGAAGCATAAGATGAGAGTCCTCTAGAATAACGGTGTATATTTGATTCTGATATTAGTGTTGGACTCTAAGCGAATGTTATTATAATATAATGTGGGGATACAAGTGATCTTTCGAGCGTATGATATGCATAAGTTTCATTGATCTTATTGAAATGCTTGCTAATCCTTTTAAATAAGTAGGTAGCAAGTATTCAAGCACGAGCAGGAACTTGATTTGAAATGTATAGATTGTTGAATTTATAAATTTATTGTATTTCCCATCCAGTCCCATCTTTCATATGTAAGCTTGACCGTGTTCGTTTATGAGGCCGTTTTTGTCATGAGATACGTGAAAGATGTGCAAAATGCGAAGAAAGAACTTTGGAGTCTTGGGAAAGTGCTCAGAGAAGAACGAGTTCAGAAAATTAGCATTGAATACAAAATATTAGATTGCATTGAAATCTTATTATTTGATTGGAAGCGAAATATATAGGACGTCGTTGAAGTGCTTTAATTTGCTATGTATTAGGGGATGACATGTGTAGATGAATATTGTAGATATCTGTTTTAGCAGTTGGGCTTGGCCCATTGGCATCGCAGCCCGGTCCAACAGCTGGATGAGACCTATCAACGGGGTCCTTTCAATGCGTCGGATTGTGTAAATACTAACAACACACACTAGAGGGGGGAATAGTGTGATGGCAATAAAATTGTCCAATTAAAATTAAACTTACAAATGCGGAATTATAATTGCAAGAGGAAATAATTGACACAATCAATCCAAACGCAAACACAAGATTTTACCCTGGTTTCCCAAACTTGGGTACGTCCAGCCACACCAATATTCACTATATTCCCACACAGAGAAGTGAATACAAATCTCACAAGGAGATACCCCACAAAGAGAATTTATGCCATACACAAGGACCCAACCAACCCTACACGAGGGTCAAGACTCCCACACAGAGAATCACTAACTCCCACTCAGAGAATTAGGGTTAGCTCTACACTAGGACACTAAACTCCTACAAAGAGAGTTACTCCCACAAAGAGAGTTATTCCCACTAAGAGAATATCCTAATCCCACAAAGAGATAAACTCCCACTAAGAGAGAGACTAATTCCCACTATGAGAATTAGTGTTACAAATTCACCAAGTAAAATAAATACTCATACCTATGCCTTGCGATGCTTACTCATAAATGGATGCAAGGCATGGAAGAGGATCTCCAAATGTTGAGATATGCTTGAGAGCACTTGGATGAATTCCCTTGAGCTGGACTTCAATGCATGAAGAGGAATGAGAGCTCAAAAGAGGGAATTGAGGGAGTTTGAGAGTTGCTTATAGATCTCTTGAGATATTCAATAGCATCAAAAAGTATAAGAGATGGCAGCACACCCATATATAGGAACCCTATATCAAACCCCAAAACCCAAGAAAACAGCCAAAAGATCAATTCTGCAACGGCTAGAAACTGGGTGAAAACGATAGGAACAGTCGATTGATGATCATAAGACAGTCGACTGATCAACGGCTAGAAAATATCCAACGGCTATAATCTGAGCCAGGACAGTCGACTGATGAAGTCGATACAGTCGACTGAAAACAGGACATGCGCATGTTAATCCTTTCAGCAGGCGACTACTGTAGGGAATGGAATAAAACAGAGAGCTGCACTGTTTCTCCAGATAAGCATACATGCGACTGATGTCAATAATACAGTCGACTGTCAAATAGTCAGGCGACTGTAATACCTTCATCAGTCGTCTGCTGTTTAAGATGGAGAAAATACAGAGAGATGCAGAGATTGCACTTACGCTACTCAGACGACTGTTGGCCAATCTACAGGCGACTGTAAACTGAGCAGCAGTCGACTGTGCGTAAAGCTCAAGTTTGAGTCAATTGAAATGTTGACTTGATCAGTGCATATCAGTCGACCGTAGACAGTCGACTGTAGAAGGATCGACATGCGACTGGAAATCACCCAGTCGACTGTAAACCATTCATTAGGTGACTGATGGAAAGCAGAGACTCCAAATGAGTCTTTGGTCAGAGTGAACCTAATTGGTTAGATTCTATGATAATCCTAAGGCTCACTAAGATGGTTAAATGCATATGCATGAATGAGTAAACCATTTAACAAGGCATTACATTAACCTAGACTCAAAAGAGAGAGAAAGCAATAAAGTAAATATTACATGGATTACATTGCTTTTCTCAGAGTCTAAGTCTTCAATCTTGATGCCTTGATTGCTCTCCATCATCTCCAAGCTTTGGCACTCCTTGAGTCCAAGCTTTGGCTCTCTCCACTTGATGTCCATCCTTTCACCAAGTGATTAGTCTTCAAGAAAAATATTCTAGGAATGAAACTGTGAGACTAAAACATGAGAGTCATTAGCAACAACTTAATGTTGTGATCATCATCAAAATAAGATTGATATGAAACACCAATACTCAACAATCTCCCCCTTTTGATGATGACACACATTATGTAAAACACAAAGAATTAAAGCGCAATGTTAATGAGCTCCCCCTACTTATGTGCACCAATTATACAATGAGTAACACAATAGTAAATACTCATTCTACCAAATAAGATCATGGTGACATATAATAGGCATGGATAACATAAACCAATTGCAATAGACAAAATCATGCAAACATGATTGGTTTATCAAATCTCATATATATCTCCCCATGCGTCACTGAACGTCGAGCAGGTACCACCATGAAGTAGAACAGGAAGTGGCACTGAGACTGTCACTGTCACAGGATGACGGACTGATTCACGATCCGCTTCCTTAAAATGGAGGCGAGGCGTGAGAAGTCCGCTCAGATTTGGAGCTGTGAGGCTCCAGTCTGTAAAGCGTCTGGATTAACCAAGTATAGGTCCTTGCAAGTGCGACACAGAACAAAGATAATAATAAAAGAAAAGAGACAGATATATTATTCAATCTCAGAATGTCGACAAATAAAATCTCAACATCACAGAAAAGCCACCAGGCTAAAAGAAAAGTCTAAAAGGCCCCAGCATGGCCAACAGAAATAAACGAACGTATAGAAAAGAGAAAAGGTGCTATGCATCGACAACCTAACAAGAACTAAGCTGAAAGCAACAGAAAGAAGTCTCTACGACTGATCGCCGGTGTCCTCGAACTCCACGTCAACAGTGGACCCAGGCTCCAAGTCAGCAAACATCTCGTCCTCAGCAACGGGCACTGGCTCAGCAACTAACATGTCACACCCAAAGAGACGAGGGCGCATGTCAGCAAGTCTACAAGAGACTTGTGCAAGGAAACTAAAAGAAGGAAGCAACCTAGCAGTTCTAAAATGTGCAATGACATGGCAGTTTAATGCATGAATGCAACAAATATGGTAATGCAACAAGTATGACATGGCAGCAAGTTTAACATGGCATAGATAGCAAAGCTACTAAAACATTCACACTGATTTTACAAGCCAAGTAAACATGTCATGCTCAGAGTTTACGTCTTACAGCTGAAGTGGCTTTACGGGCACACTTCTACACTGAGTGGTCGCTTAACCCTACCCCTCCACGTGTAATCGGACATTGGCTTTTGACCAACACATGTAGCCCGCTTCTGGATCACGAGACAGGAAATACATTTGACATAGGGTTGTGCCTGCAACGCAGGTGCCTAGCCTCAACAAGTCGGGCATTGGCTTTTGACCAACACATGTAGACCGCTTCTGGATCACGAGCCAGGTAGTGTATTTGGCATAGGGGTGTGCCTGCAACGCAGGTGCCTAGCCTAGATAAGGAAGTACGTAGCGTGTGCTACGAATGCAACACTCAAGCATGGATGACTGGCATGGCAAGTTATAATTTAAGTGCGTACAGATAAGGAATTTAAACGTGACAGGCAGAGCACAAGTAAGGATCATGCAGTTATGAAAATTTAAACGTGAAAGGCAGAAATGCATGAATGACATGGCAGGGTGACAGATCTAGCTTTGTTGTCAAGCTAGGTCTTAAAATTGCGTCTAGGCGAGTATCATTTCGTCGCTTAGTCTCTTTTACGCCAAAAACAAGAAATGGCCTAAAGCACGGCCTAAACAAAGAACTGACAAGTTTCACTTGCCTGCAATCAACCGTCTGCAAAACCGTCCAATCAGTCCAGTCTACCTAAGTGCTCAGATCCTCCAGCCTACAGTCCCAAATTGAATTATCTTTATTAATGAATTATTAGACAATTAAAATACCGGTTTTTATCTTGATTAACATGGATGGGTTGGGGGTCCTAAGTGTTCAGAAAGTTACCCTTACACGACGCGAGAGCTACACTGGCGTCGGGTAGCGACGCCAGGGGTTGGAATAATAGAAAACGCTCCACGTCCAGATTCCAATATTAGATTCCTCGCTCGCCAATTTTCGGACAGCGGCCAAATCAAGGAACAAGATTCCAAACAGCGAGTAATAGGCCGGTATGCGTTTTCACGGCTCACGGGAAGCCGTAACAATGAACCGAGACGAACGGTTCGACGTACACGAAGTCTACGACGTTTGAGCATCGTATGGAATGCTCATGACGTCGAAAAACACCCCTAGGAGAAGTAGGGGGCTGTCGGAAGACCCCAACAGCGAGAGGGTATGGCGAGATCTCAGTGACGCGTCGATACGTCGCTAAAAACACAAAACAGCGGATTCACTCGCTGTTTCAGGCTTGCAGCGGCCTGAGGGGTGATATCAACGGCAGCGGGGTGTCCCGGGGGTCGACGGCGGATGGGAGAAGCCGCAGCAGCGGCAGCAGCGACGGCGGTGGCCGCTACTGCTGCTGCGAACTATCTTGCGAAACAGCGGCAACGGCGGAGTTCTGGCGGGGCTCACGGTGGGTCGGAGGCGTGAGGGTGTCGGGGCGAAGTGGTGACACGCCGGAGAGGTGCGGGCGGCGGCGCAGCGGCGGCAGCGGCCGCTGCAACTGCTGCTACAGACTGCTGCAACTGCTGCGGAAAGATAACGGCCTGAGGGCTTTTCCGGCGGTGCAGCGATGGCTTCCGGCGGCCCACTGCGACGTTGAAGGAGGAGTAAGGTCGGAGAGGGTTGAGTAGGGGCTGGAAACTCCGAGCGGCGCTTGGAGCTCCGTTTGCTTGAACAAAAGTCAGGGGCGGCGCGATTTCTTCTTGTTTGCTGTGAAAGCATTTAAACCCTAGGTCATTTTTAATATAGAGGGGCTTTTGGGCTTCACGTGGGGGTGAAAACGTGGGGTCTAGGCTATAGGTCTAGGTTGTTTGGGTTTGTTTTGATTTAAAAAATTTGTTATTATAAAAAAATAAAGGCCCAAGATCTCTCACCCTCTCTCTCCCTGTGTATGGTGCGGCCAAGGCAAGGAAAAGGCTGGGTCAACATAATCTAGGTTGTATATTATTATTAATAAATTATTAGGGGGTGATACAATGTGAAACTTAGGGTTAAACAAATAATTAAACTGGGGAAAAAGTGAAAGAGGGTCAAACGAGGCTCAAAATTTGTAAGATAAATACTAGGGTGACCGTGTCGATGAGAGAAATAAGACATAGAAGACGGATCACAATTTCGATGACGAGAAACGAAACTAAAAATAAAAAGGCCTCACGACAAAATGAAGATCACGACGTCTCATCAAACAAAGTCAAATCGTGGGAGAACGACCCGTGAAATGACATACCAGATTAATTCCATAATTTAATATTCTTTGAGAGGGTCACAACGGCATATCACACTATAGGTTTCGGTTACAGACAAAGTCTAAAATAAATACGTGCACGAACAAGACTACGTGCACAAAAAGCGTACAAAGGATACGTGGTCCAAAGCGAAAGTAATCCCAAGTTGGGCACACGTCGGGGGTCGGCTTGCTAAGGATGCAACCAAGAGCTACGACCCTATCGACTCAACGACACGACTCACACACAAAGCAACAAAACCAATCAGGTACCCGAAATTGCTATACGCACAGCCGTATAACGAATAGTGAGTACCGGCTGTTACATCCTACCCACCTTAGAATAAAGTCCGTCCTTGGACTTTCTAACTATAAATATAACTCTAGCCAGACCAGTAGCTATCGCAATCACATCACACTATAATTCAACCAGATATAGTCATTACAAGTGCTTATATATGCACTAGATAGTCAAACAATTACTCTACTAACATGTATATATTCACGCACATTACACACTTACACCTATCATAGACAGTCAAATTCATACACATATTTCAATCATTCATATAGTCACGTACATCCCTATATAACTATTAAACACTTATTACATACCATGGTGCACATACTCACAACCACTTAAATAGTTCACACCAGCAAATACAATCGTAATACTCCATGTTTAGATGACTACCTATGAACAAAGTAATAAGGATACACTACTCCCTATATCTCCTAGTATACATCCAATACCAACATATCGACACAAGTAGCCACACCACTCAATATTAAATCATGTTATTATATCTAAGATACACTTACCACTACTATAATTTCACAATTATTTAGTCATTCACATGCAAATATTTCACCATATATTCACGACACGCCACCCATACCATAGTCACCAATACCTATAACTAAGCACATACTTACCCGTGCATGGTGCACACCCACACACGCTAACATCTCATTCATATATACCAATCATACCACTATATACTCGGCACATCTACACACCTAGTTTAGCTAGCACACATACGTTCACACAGGCAAGTCCTTAGTAAATAATTATACCACAAGACCAACACCTATAACTATATACTGGTATAGCGACACACAATCATACGCGTAACACAACCAGGTACAAACAATCCTATCACTATACATACATCATCCATCGCTATATTCATGGTACTACATGCAACCACAGACATATGTAACAATATACTTAGAGTATACCCACTCAAGCTTGAGTGAGACTCAAGACACATATCAGAATACTCTATATACGTAACACGATATTTATACCTATACCAATACCACTCCAATGTATACACATCTACCAATATAACCATATACATACCATAATGTCAATCACACTTAATATTTAGTCAGGTAACACCACATAGTTCAATCACTTTATATACTATAATAATATTACAGACATCAGCACACGTATAATTATAATACACTCCCTAATACATGCATTCATCGTATAGTCACACACATGTAACATATATATTCACACCATATCCATCTACCTATAATTAGTATACCGATACATCTACTTATCCGTACATAATTAAGATATGCAATAATCGTGTATACCTCATGGTATACACACACACAACATCCCGTAAAAGCAAGCAATACTAATCAAAATTATAATCCTACTACCATACGTGTATCACATATAGTCATGCAGCAAATACATAACTACTTACGTCTAAGCACAATACATATCTACGTACGAGCACATACTCACACGTACTAACATATAGGTCATATAAAAGGCCTACTCACTATAAACACACCTATTATCCTTACACCTAACATGAACACGACTTACTAATATATACATATACATATCAAGCAGTCACAAGTATCTTCAAACTACATACACTACTAGTCTATACTCCAATACAATTTCCAATATATATACAGACATTCCTAAAGTGTTATAGCTACCCACACATATATAACTAACATCATTCCTACACTTCACATATATAACGAATAACACTGAATATACATATATAACACGAGAGACAACCACTAATATACTAAGGGTAGGACACTCATTCAGGTCTACACACTCTACCTATATTCATGCACCACGACTACATCCCAAAACCAAAGGGCCCACTACTAAACTGGTGTGACATAAACAACGGCAAGCACTAGTGGGATGACTAAGCAAGAGGAAGGAAACCAAGATTAGATAGCGTAAGGAAACAAGATCGGAAGAATGGGTTCAGGTAGGGCGAGGATAAGGAGGTAAATTGATCAAGTGAAACTGGGGTATAATTGTGGATGTTTAGGTGGGGAAGAAAGATGTAATATTACCCTCATAAGTTACCGGAAATAGGACGTAAATGGTATAAGTTAAAACACTGAAAGTATAAAACGGTCATACTTGAAAAGTTGGAGTTCTTTTTCGCCTAGGAAAATATTTAGGAGTCGGTAAAATAAGTTGTTGAATTAAATTTGTGTAGTTTATATATAGTAGAGGAGGAAACGGTATTTTGAATTATTGAAATGTCATTATGTGAAGAAATTAAGATATTTACGCGAGTGTGGAAGACATAGGTTAGTAAATATGATAAGATAATAATTTTAAAGATTTCAGCGAAAAATTTCGAAATTCGGAGAATGTATAGAGTCTTGAATGCATGTTGAATGTTTTCAAATAACTTAAACCGGAAAAGAAATTCAAAATAGATAACATTGAAAATATTCATCGAATGGTCAGGATAGTAATGGAGAAGTTTCAACGATCGACGATGGTGTCCTGTAGATTCACGTGATTCGAAAGGAAGGAAGTGAATAAAATAAAACATAAATATGAAGGGAAATAATTTAGTGAAACTGCTACGATGGAGTTCTACGATCGATAACACGAAAGTGTAATGATCAGGAAAAAATGATGGAAGCAGGGTTCTAATTACTGGGTCGACTGAAGACCAAGAGAAACTTAACATTAAGACTCTCTAATGAACTAAACCGTAATAGAGATCTCTGGAACGGGTCCTAAGAGAAATTAAAATTACGTTCGGCTGGGCCCGAAATCGATGAATCCAAGCGAATGACTAAAGGAGTTTTAGAAGTCTATCATGGTCAGAGCTAGACAGGAACCACTACGGTACTCCTAAGACGATTATATTGATTTCTAGCATGGAGTCTAGCTAACAATCATGGACCTCTAACTAACAAGCACAGACGTATAACTAAGTCTTACTATAGTCCTGATCTAATAGATTCCCTACTAAGCTGAGACAGATGTTCGAGCAACACATCTACCAGCCGCCTAAAACATAGGAAACGATAAAAATTAGACTCAGTGCTTACGATTTGGATGTTTTAATTTATTTAATGGACGTTCCATAATTATTATTGTTGTTCCGATAATTTGTAGCTGCAGTGGACCTGCATGGGCCACCAATAAAACCTGTCATGACCCGCTTTCCTAAAATGGAGGCGAGACGTGAGAAGTCCGCTCAGATTTGGAGCTGTGAGGCTCCAGTCTGTAAAGCATCTGGATTAACCAAGTATAAGTCCTTGCAAATGCGACACAGAACAAAGATAATAATAAAAGAAAAGAGACAAATATATTATTCCAATCTCAGAATGTCCACAAATAAAATCTCAACATCACAGAAAAGCCACCAGGCTAAAAGAAAAGTCTAAAAGGCCCCAGCATGGCCAACAGAAATAAACGAACGTACAGAAAAGAGAAAAGGTGCTACGCACCGACAACCTAATAAGAACTAAGCTGAAAGCAACAGAAAGAAGTCTCTACGACTGATCGCCGGTGTCCTCGAACTCCACGTCAACAGTGGACCCAGGCTCCAAGTCAGTAAACATCTCGTCCTCAGCAACGGGCACTGGCTCAGCAACTAACATGTCACACCCAAAGAGACGAGGGCGCATGTCAGCAAGTCTACAAGAGACTTGTGCAAGGAAACTAAAAGAAGGAAGCAACCTAGCAGTTCTAAAATGTGCAATGACATGGCAGTTTAATGCATAAATGCAACAAATATGGTAATGCAACAAGTATGACATGGCAGCAAGTTTAACATGGCAGCAAGTTTAACATGGCATGGGTAGCAAAGCTATTAAAACATTCACACGGATTTTACAAGCCAAGTAAACATGTCGTGCTCAGAGTTTACGCCTTACAGCTGAAGTGGCTGTACGGGCATACTTCTACGCTGAGTGGTCCCTTAACCCTATCCCTCCACGTGTAATCGGACATTTGCTTTTGACCAACACACGTAGCCCGCTTCTGGATCACGAGCCAGGAAATACATTTGGCATAGGGTTTTGCCTGCAACGCAGGTGCCTAGCCTCAACAAGTCGGGCATTGGCTTTTGACCAACACATGTAGCTGGATCACGAGCCAGGTAGTGTATTTGGCATAGGGTTGTGCCTGCAACGCAGGTACCTAGCCTAGACAAGGAAGTACGTAGCGTGTGCTACGAATGCAACACTCAAGCATGGATGACATGGCTTGGCAAGTTATAATTTAAGTGCGTACAGATAATGAATTTAAACGTGACAGGCAGAGCACAAGTAAGGAGCATGCAGTTATGAAAATTTAAACGTGACAGGCAGAAATGCATGAATGACATGGCAGGGTGACAGATCAGCTTCGTTGTCAAGCTAGGTCTTAAAATTGCGTCTAGGCGAGTATCATTTCGTCGCCTAGTCTCTTTTACGCCAAAAACAAGAAATGGCCTAAAGCACGGCCTAAACAAAGAACTAGCAAGTTTCACTTGCCTGCAATCAACCGTCTGCAAAACCGTCCAATCAGTCCAGTCTACCTAAGTGCTCAGATCCTCCAGACTACAGTCCCAAATTGAATTATCTTTATTAATGAATTATCAGACAATTAAAATACCGATTTTTATCTTGATTAACATGGATGGGTTGGGGGTCCTAAGTGTTCAGAAAGTTACCCTTACACGACGCGAGAGCTACACTGGCGTCGGGTAGCGACGCCAGGGGTCGGAATAATAGAAAACGCTCCACGTCCAGATTCCAATATTAGATTCCTCGCTCGCCAATTTTTGGACAGCGGCCAAATCAGGGAACAAGATTCCAAACAGCGAGTAATAGGCCGGTAGGCGTTTTCACGACTCCCGGGAAGCCGTAACAACGAACCGAGATGAACGGTTCGACGTACACAAAGTCTACGACGTTTGAGCATCGTAGGGGATGCTCATGACGCCGGGAAACACCCCTAGGAGAAGTAGGGGGCTGTCGGAAGACCCCAACAACGATAGGGTACGGCGAGATCTCAGCGACGCGTCGATACGTCGCTAAAAACACAAAACAGCGGATTCACTTGATGTTTCAGGCTTACAGCAGCCTGAGGGGTGATATCAACGGCAGCGGGGTGTCCCGGGGGTCGACGGCGGAGGGGAGAAGCGGCGGCGGCGGCGACAACGGCGGCGATGGCCGCCACTGCTGCTGCTGCGAACTATCTTGCGAAACAGCGGCAACGGCGGAGTTCTGGCAGGGCTCACGGTGGGTCGGAGGCGTGAGGGTGTCGGGGCGAAGTGGTGACACACCGGAGAGGCGCGGGCGGCGGCGCAGCGGCGGCAGCGGCCG
The DNA here is from genome assembly GCA_030789695.1 of Scilla litardierei. Lineage (NCBI taxonomy): Eukaryota > Viridiplantae > Streptophyta > Magnoliopsida > Asparagales > Asparagaceae > Scilla > Scilla litardierei. The sequence continues at coordinate 684,634,975 of CM061142.1, read as the reverse complement.
TTGCAACTGCTGCTACGGGCTGCTGCAACTGCTGCGGAAAGATAACGGCCTGAGGGCTTTTCCGGCGGTGCAGCGATGGCTTCCGGCGGCCCACTGCGACGTTGAAGGAGGAGTAAGGTCAGAGAGGGTTGAGTAGGGGCTGGAAACTCCGAGCGGCGCTTGGAGCTCCGTTTGCGTGAACAAAAGTCAGGGGCGGCGCAATTTCTTCTTGTTTGCTGTGAAAGCATTTAAACCCTAGGTCATTTTTAATATAGAGGGGCTTTTGGGCTTCACGTGGGGGTGAAAACGTGGGGTCTAGGCTATAGGTCTAGGTTGTTTGGGTTTGTTTTGATTTAAAAAATTTGTTATTATAAAAAAAAATAAAGGCCCAAGATCTCTCACCCTCTCTCTCACTGTGTATGGTGCGGCCAAGGCAAGGAAAAGGCTGGGTCAACATAATCTAGGTTGTATATTATTATTAATAAATTATTAGGGGGTGATACAATGTGAAACTTAGGGTTAAACAAATAATTAAACTGGGGAAAAAGTGAAAGAGGGTCAAACGAGGCTCAAAATTTGTAAGATAAATACTAGGGTGACCGTGTCGACGAGAGAAACAAGACAGAGAAGACAGATCACAATTTCGATGACGAGAAACGAAACTAAAAATATAAAGGCCTCACGACAAAATGAAGATCGCGACGTCTCATCAAACAAAGTCAAATCGTGGGAGAACGACCCGTGAAATGACGTTCCAAATTAATTCCACAATTTAATATTCTACGAGAGGGTCACAACGGCATATCACACTATAGGGTTTGGTTACAGACAAAGTCTAAAATAAATACGTGCACGAACAAGACTACGTGCACAAAAAGCGTACACAGGATACGGGTTCCAAAGCGACAGTAATCCCAAGTTGAGCACACGTCGGGGTCGGCTTGCTAAGGATGCAACCAAGAGCTACGACCTTATCGACTCAATGACACGACTCACACACAAAGCAACAAAACCAATCAGGTACCCGAAATTGCTATACGCACAACCGTATAACGAATAGTGAGTACCGGCCATTACACTCCTCATATGCATTTGTATAAAACTCTCCCCTATAAGGTTACATAATGCATATAATTCTCCACCTTGACATCGTCAAAAAGGTGGACATCAAATATATCCCCCTTTGTCATCTTAACCAAGATGTGACAATATGCAAGAATAAAGGAGATGTATGATACCAAATTAAAAAAATTAGTGGGTATCAATTCACTATCACATGCTCCCCCTAGATCATAGAAATGGTCAAACTTTGACTTCTAGGATCTAATATCAATTATAAAGAAGGAGATTGGCAATCTCTAACAATTGAGGTAAATACCAATTGTAGAAAAAGAATCTTGGAAATTAATCCTCTTTATCAATTGATATACAAATAATGGAGCCATGGGCCTAAAGTGTATCAAAGCAATAGATATGGAAAAATCAAGCTTCAAAGATACACAAAAATATTGCCAAAACAAATATAACATGAAACATGTTGGAAATATACAAGAGGTTTGGTTTGAGACCAAAAATAACCAATTGTAAATAATGATCTCAAACATCCCCCGAAATGAGAGTTAAAATATGTGTTAAAATATTTTAAACATATAACATATTAACTCCCCCATTGACATACACATGGATCAAAAATGCATGCATGTCAATATAAACCTCAGGATTCCCATTTTCATGAAAAGAATAAATTTGAAAATATTTTTCAAAATCATGAAACACACACAAACAATGTGTATGCTAAAAAATAAACATTCAAGCACAATACCCATGCAATATGCATATGTGTGAGGAACTAAACATTAGTGAACCAAACCCAAGAGGAGTTTGACTTCCTAATGTAATCACGTGAGGTGATTACATCCCTAGCTAGAGAGTTGATGTAGATATCCCTCTCTTGCACACTAACCTTAGTGGGAATCCATAAACTCAAGAATTTCCTAGGCAAGGGTTTTGCCTTTGCAAGAGGGGTGGATGTGGCATGCTTAGGTGTAGAAACAATTTCTTGGCATGCAAAGAATGAGGATTTTGCTTCTTAGCAAAAAATGAAGATTTTTCATTCTTCCTCATTACCTCGTGATCTACAAGCTTCTTGTTGATGTTATTGTTGTACAAGAAAGCATGGTGATGCTTCTTATGTGCTTTAGCAATAGTTCTTGTATTTGTACCATAAGAGGAATTAAAGGTGGGTTTGGGTACCACATTTTGAATATAACCCAAACCTCCTCTATGATTTGTAGGATGTTGTTTTTCCAACAAATCGTGGAGTGAATCCCTAGAATACACAAAGCTTTTGAGCTTACGTGATTCCTCTTCACATTTCAACGTAAGTTGTTGAATGAGAGTTTCTAAGCTAAGCTTTTGAGCAACAAGAATTTCATTAGTTAAACCCAATTCCTTAACTTGAGAGAGAAGTGTATCTCTCTCACTAGTGTCACATACATGCAAAGCATCATTATCATTTACACTAGTAGATTCTAAGGCATGCAACCTACTCATAGCATTTTTAAATTTTGCTTTCAATTTAGCATATGAGTCGATGCACTTATTTGCTCCATTGGAGACCACGATGAAGCGGTATTCGAGCTCCTCGTAGGATAGCTTCTCCTCCTCAACTTCCTCATCACTTTCCTCCTCGTTAGAGCTTGACGAAGACTCTTCCCCCTTTGCCATGAAGCATATTTCCTTGTTGGGGTTGAGCCACGCCTCCACCTCTTCATCGCTTGAACTCGTGAAGATTGATGAAGAATCATCAAAAGCCGCGAAGCACATATGAGCTCGCTCCTTATCATCCTCTTCTTCATCACTTGAAGTTGTTGAATATTGGACTCCCCGGATTTGGTTTTGATGATGAGCAAACATAAATAATTCATGAACTAACAATTTGTGAGCGCAGTTTTGGAGATCGTCGCCAATTTCACGAGAATATTCAAAGCGACATCTCAATACTTCCAAAAGCTCGTATTCAAGCCTAAAGCTTCGTTGAAGCTCCTGCAACGCTTTGGAAGTTATGAAGATTCAATCGAAGCTCTCAAAGACCGTTTATTAAGGTTTTATTTATAGTATTTTAGTTTCGATTGATAGAATGTTAAGCCTTGAGTATATCTTACGTTTCTATCTTCATTACGCTCATTTCGTAGCTCTAGGATCCTTGCACAAGTTCATTCTAACTTCCTCGAAGCGTCGCGCTTCGATTCGGACTTTGTTGTGCATGTTAGTTGGTACAAGAACAAGTACTGACCGACTAGATGGTGATCTAGTCGGTCGGCAACTGTTCTTGGACCGACTAGTTTGATTCCTTAATTTCTTGGACTTTACTGTTTACAGTTAGTCGGTCTACATTGACTCATCGACCGACTAGTTTGTGAACTAGTCGGTCAGTGATGCTTCTTTGACCGACTAGTTGTGACTTACTGTTCACTCTAAATTTCTCCTAAGCTACTGTTTACCGTTAGTCGGTCTAAGAACGTTTGATGACCGACTAGTTGACAATCTAGTCGGTCAACTTTTGTTCTTGGACCGACTAAGTCAACTTGCCTTCAGACTAAGTTGTTTTGCCTCTTAGTCGGTCTACGTTCATTGGATGACCGACTAGTTGTGAAACTAGTCGGTCAGACAGTGTTCTTGGACCGACTAGTTTTCTAGGTCTGAAATTCTATCTCTTCTCAGATCTGCTCTTAGTCGGTCCATGCTTTGTGACTGACCGACTAGTTGATGAACTAGTCGGTCAGTGTTTGTTCTTTGACCGACTAACTCTCACAGATTTCTATCCGTTGGTGAATGACCTAACTTGTTTTTATGGGACCCTATAAATACGAACCTAGGTCATTTCTATCTTCAATAGAGCTGCCATTAAGAGATTCATTGAGTTCTAAAGAGATAGCTATTCTCCCTCAAATCTAATGCTCTCTTCCTCACAAGAAACCCATTCTCTCTCATTTCTAGATCTAGAGAGAAGCTTGTTCTTGGTGAGCTCTTCAAGCTATTGCTTGATCCAAGTCTCCAACTCTTCCCTAGGCACCCATTGCTGCTCATTTCCTTGGTGCTAGGGCTTGGTGACTTCATCTTCCTCAAATCCTTCATTCCACCTATTGGGTAAGAAAAACTCAAGGTATAGGATTTTGTGGTAAGCTTGTTTATTTCATATAAACTCTTTTATATTGCTTATTGGTTCTCTCGGTTGTGAGAGAAGGTTGTGATCCCGGGTTGTGGGATTCACGTTTGCTATTGCATGTATGATTTGATCTTGTGAAGGTTTTTCACAAGATATTCATAGTGGAAATCTTGAGTTAGGGTTTCTAACTCAAGTATCCGGAGGGGATCCGGGTGGTTGGGACGTAGGATCACCGGGAACAAGTCGGGGAGACTTGGGTGGATCCGAACCCATTAACATCGTTTGTTAGCATTGTTCATTTCGTTGTCGTCATTCAATTTAAGCTTCCGCAAATTGATTTGGTAGTTGATTGCAATTTAATTTGGAATTATACTCCTTATTATTTTAAAGTACTATTCACCCCCCCTCTAGTACTTGTGCAGTAGCTGGTAGGGCATTACATTTGGTATCAGAGCCAGATACACAGCTATGTCTGCCAACGACAACAAGACCGTGCCTCCACCTTCCAACTATGACACCTTCAAGAACCGTGAAGAAGCGTCATCGGTGATGGAAGGACATTCCTCTACAAGGCCTCCATTCTTCAACGGTACCAACTACGGGTACTGGAAATGTCGGATGGAAACCTTCCTCCGAAGTGCATCTTTATGGAGGACTACAATGAAGGAGTACATCGAACCCAAAGAAGAAGATTTTGAGAAATGGACTACCGCGGAGGTCGCCGCGGAGGTAAGCAATGCCAAGGCAATGAACGCCTTGCAATGCGCATTGGAGCCCGAGGACTTCAATAAGATATGCACGTGTAAGAGTGCATATCAAATTTGGAACTCTCTCCTCATACTACATGAAGGGACGAGTCGGGTAAGAGACTCTAAACTCGTAGTCGTAACCAAAGATTACGAAATGTTTCATATGCAACAGGGCGAGAAGATGAAAGAATATTACGCTCGCTTCGTTGACATAATAAACGAGTTAGAGGCCCTCGGCAAGATCTACACTCAAAAGGAGAAGTGCTTAAAGCTTATTGAAGGACTTCCCTCTTCTTGGGAAAAACGTACCTTCGCCATCGAGGAAGGTAATGACATGAACAAATATACCGTAGTTCAACTAATGGGTACTTTGATGTCATACGAGGTACGCAAAGATAGTAAGGTGAAGCTACAAGAAAAGATGAAGTCATATTTGAACCTAGATGCGCCTAAGAAAAAGGCGATTGCATTCAAGGCGGCTTCATCCACATCTTCCGATGATGAAGACTCGGAAAACGAGTTGGACTTGGAGTCCATGGCACTCATGGCCAAGAAGTTCAACCGTTTCTTCCGAAAAGGTAACTTCAAGAACAAAGCTAAATTTGGTTCTACTAACGCCTCTTCCTCTCCTTTGTGTTTCAAGTGTAATAAGCCGGGACACATGAAAGCGGAGTGTCCCCTCAATAAGCACAAGGAGAAGTGGAAGGCGCCAAAATTCGATAAGTCTAAGAAATACAAAAAGGGGTACAAGAAAGGACTTGTCGGAGCAACATTCACCGACTCCAAGGATTCCTCAAGCGGAGAGTCGGATGATGAGAAAGTGGAGCAAGCACATATGTGCTTCATGGCAAGAGAGGAGAACGATCAAGGATCCTCCTCTTCCGATGATAGTAATGACGAAAGCGATGAGGTAACGATGGATGATCTTAGAAATGCTAACTCTCAACTTTGGTCAAAATACACTAAGTTAGTAAATAGATATACTAAGGTAAAAGATGACCTAGCTAGCATTCAAACATCGCCTAAGACTATCATCACCAACAACGACACCGTTGTTGAAGAGTTAAGAAATGAGATTGTTAATCTCAAATCTAAACTTGAACATGTTAGCATAGATGATCCGGAAGAACATAGGATAGCGGATTTAACCTCTCAAAACTCGACTCTGAGTATTGAGAACGAGAATCTTAAATCTCGTGTTTTTGTGCTCACATCGCAAGTATCCAATTTGGATACTTCTATGCGTTCTCTCAAAGAGAAATATGAGAACACATTGGGCCGAATTAACAAATTCAACAAAGGTAAGGACTATTTGGATAAAATCCTAAGTGACTTACTTCCGGCCAATCACCACATTGGTTTGGGGTATACGATGGGATGTTCATCCAAAGCGGCCACTACTTTTGTTAGGCCAACTTCCGGTGACTCTACGAGTGGTAGCAAACACTCTATTGATAGTTCATCTACCAATGGTGCTTCCACCTCGTCCACGCCCTCTTTTGGAAAGAAACCCACTTTGGGTGGACCTCCAAAGAAGGGGCATGCCTACATGTACACCAATACCATGCCACGTAGGAACACACGTCCTACTCCACCATCTCACACATATGATGATTTTTATGCAACACATTCTCGGGCACGTGCACACCATGTGAGACACCCTCACGCACGTGTTCCCACACATGCATATGTTCACCCACCGCATCATATGAATATTTCTCGTCGTGCACCATTCCATCATGTCCCGTATGCCTATCCACAACATGCATCACGTAGAAATCAACGTCGAATGCATGCACCCAATAGGATGATGGCTCCCAAAATATTCACTATTTGGAGCCCAAAGGACACAAGCATGGACGAAAAACAAATGTACATGAATGCTTATTTTTCGGATGTTGTGCATAGTAAGAATTATGTGGGGAAGTCTAAGTCCACTTGGACTTGGCTTCCAAAGGTCTAATCCCTTGGACCCAATGACCTTGGGTACCATGATATGAAAGTTTCTATCTTTAGGTACTCAAGGAAAAGAAAAAGGAAAGGAGCAACAAATTTAAATTTAGCTCCAAAGGGAATTGGATACTCGATAGCGGGTGTTCAAAACACATGACGGGTGACGCTCGATTGCTCTCCGGAGTGGTTCCCATTGCGAATGGAAACCGCGTCGTATTTGGAGGCAACGAGAGCGGAACCATCATAGGTGTTGGTAAAGTCGGTAACCCCTCTAAACCATTAATTAGTGATGTTTATCTTGTTAGTGGTTTAAATCATAATCTTATTTCAATAAGCCAACTTTGTGACAAAGGTTACAAAGTTAGCTTTGCGAAAGGATTGTGTCATATTTTAAGAAAGGATAATGAAAAATTATTATTTTCCGGAACTCGTCGTAAAGACATTTATATTTTGGATCTTCCTAAGTCATATGAACAATGTCTCGTTGCCAACACAAGTGAACAACACTTATGGCATCGATGCTTTGGACATGTGAACTTTGGAACACTATATAAGCTTTCAAAATTGAATTCTATTAAAGGTTTTCCGAAGCTTGTTTTTGAAAAGAAAAGTTTTTGTGATTGTTGTCAACGCGGCAAGCTTCCTAAATCTTCATTTAAACCTAAGAAAAGCATCTCTACTAAAAGGCCACTAGAGCTATTACATCTAGATTTATTTGGGCCAACTAGAGTAGCTTCCTTAGGAAATGCAAGGTATGGACTTGTCATCGTAGATGACTATTCAAGATTTACTTGGGTATTTTCATTGTGTAATAAAAATGAAGCTTTTGAAAACTTCACAACTTTTGTTAAGAAAGTACAAAATCTCTTAGGAACCACCATTGTCACTATTCGTAGTGATCATGGAGGTGAATTTGAGAATGAGTCTTTTGAGACATTTTGTGATGAAGTTGGTATTACTCACACCTTTTCTTTCCCTCGTGCACCTCCTCAAAATGGTGTAGTTGAGAGAAAGAATAGGACGCTAGTGGAGTGTGCTCGCACTATGCTTGATGATAGCCAACTTGGCCATCAATTTTGGGCGGAAGCGGTACACACCGCTTGCTATGTGTTTAATAGAATACTTTTGAGGCCCGGCACTAAACAAACTTGTTATGAATTGTTGTTTGGTAGGTTGCCTCAAGTTAAACATTTTCGTGTTTTCGGTTCGAAATGTTTTATTAAGAACACATATGGTAGTTTGGACAAATTCGATCCAAGATCCGATGAGGGGATATTTGTTGGATACTCTACACGTAGCAAAGCCTACCGGATATTCAACAAACAAACCTCAACGATCGAGGAGTCGCTTCATGTCTCATTTAATGAAGGATTTGTTCCAACTAGAATTTCAAATGATAATGATTCTATGGATGTTTTATGTGATTCGTTTGATAATTCTAAGTCTAATGATACTATTGATTCTATTGAGACTAACCCAAATAATGAAGTTGTTGAGAATGTTCCTAGTGATCAAGGTATTCCCAAACGGCTTCATTCGGTTCGTGACCATCCCCATGAGCAAGTCATTGGCAATATCTATGATAGTGTCAAGACAAGATCGCAAGTTCACCACTTCGCAAATTGTGCCTTTGCCTCATCGATAGAGCCAAAGAATATTAATGAAGCATGCGAAGATAGCGCTTGGATCTTAGCCATGGAGGAGGAGCTCATTCAATTCGAGAGGAATGAAGTTTGGGAGCTTGTTCCATTGCCATCGAAGAACCACACTGCCATAGGGACAAAGTGGATCTTCAAGAACAAAACCGACGAAAACCAAGTCGTCGTCCGGAACAAAGCCCGGTTAGTAGCTCAAGGCTATCGTCAAGAGGAAGGTATCGATTTCGAAGAATCTTTCGCTCCGGTAGCTAGATTAGAATCAATTAGATTACTTTTGTCTTTTGCATGCCATAAGAATTTTAAATTATTTCAAATGGATGTTAAAAGTGCATTTTTAAACAGAGATGTCGTTGAGGAAGTTTACGTTTCTCAACCTCCGGGCTTCATAAATGAAAAATTTCCAAATCACGTTTTTAAACTAAAGAAAGCTCTTTATGGTTTGAGACAAGCTCCTCGAGCTTGGTATGATCGCCTAAAGAATTTTCTTTTGGATTTGAATTTTAAAATGGGCGAAGCCGATTCAACACTTTTTATTAAGCATGCGAACAATGATATTTTATTAGTTCAAATTTATGTTGATGATATCATTTTCGGTGCTACTAACTTCACTCTTTGCAAAGAGTTTTCTAATGTTATGAAGGAACAATTTGAGATGAGCCATATGGGCGAACTCAAATATTTCTTAGGTCTCCAAATTCGCCAAATGAACAATGCAATCTTCATCCACCAAACGAAGTACACGGTGGAGATGCTAAAGCGATTTGGAATGGAGAATGCCTCCGGGAAAAAGACTCCGATGAGCACGACTACGCATCTTGACAAGGATACGGGCGGTAAGGATGTAGACATTCGTCTATATCGAGGTATGATAGGTAGTTTGCTTTATCTTACCGCAAGTAGGCCCGATATTATGTTTGCCGTATGTATATGTGCTCGTTATCAGTCTCAACCTAAGGATTCTCACTTAGTAGCGGTAAAGCGTATTTTCCGCTATCTAAGTTACACTTTAGATTTTGGATTACTTTATCCGAGATCTAGCACATATGAGTTAGTCTCATATAGTGACGCTGATTATGCGGGATGCAAATCCGACAGGAAAAGTACTAGTGGCACTTGCCATTTTCTAGGAAATTCTCTTGTCTCTTGGTTTTCCAAGAAGCAAAATTCGGTTTCACTTTCAACCACCGAGACGGAATATATTGCCGCCGGTGCCGCTTGTGCCCAGGTTCTTTGGATGAGACACACATTGAAGGATTTTGGTATTCATTGTGATACTAGCCCTATCATGGTGGATGACCAAAGTTCTATCTGTCTTTCAAAGAATCCGGTGCACCATTCCCGATCGAAACACATAGATGTCCGACACCATTTCTTAGATGATCATGTTGCTAAAAAGGACATCATTTTAGTGTACGTTGAAACCCAAAAGCAAATCGCCGATATTTTCACGAAACCCCTAAAGGAGGACTCCTTTGTGCGGTTGCGTCGAGAATTGGGGATTATGGGTGAATCCGAGATATAGGATTCATATTTAAATTCAATCATCTTGCATGCTAATATATTTCGCGATATTTCATTCATGCTAGATTAATTGAATTTTTGGGAATTTTATGTGATTTATTTGAATTTATTGCTCAAATTCGTATTTCAATGTCGTATTTAAGATTTCGACGTTTTGTGGGGTAATTTAGATGACTAATGAGTGAGTTAGGATGTTTCATCCAAGTGGTTTGTGAAGAGAAATCAAATTTCTACTTTTGGACTCTTCTAGTCGGTTTCAGTTCACTTGTCAACCGACTAGATGCTCATCTAGTCGGTCAGCAAATGAACTCAGACCGACTAGATCATGCAAATATCCATCTCCTATCACTTTCTTTCGTTAGTCGGTCATAGTATACTTTCAGACCGACTAGATTGAAAACTAGTCGGTCAGTGAATATACTGCGACCGACTAATTCTTGCCCTAGAAATTCATCTGAGCTACTGTTTCGACTTAGTCGGTTCAAGCTCATTGACCGACCGACTAGATCGTAATCTAGTCGGTCAGTGCTTGAACTGTGACCGACTAAGTGTGTTAGGGCAGCTGTGTCTTTTCGCATCCCGACCGACTTATACTCGATTTCATCCGACTAAACTCTCATTTAGTCGGTCTTCTCTTTCTCTCCAGCCCGAAAACCCCACACCCCCTCTCGAGCCCTTTCAACTTCCGTCGTCTCCGGCCGTTTCTCCGGCCATCGCCGCCGTCCGCCGCCGTCGACTCCACCTCCTAGGTATCTCCCTCTCTCTCCTAGGTCAATTTCTTGCCCTAGGGTTCGATTTCTCCTCCTAGGTATTCTAGGGTTTCGGATTCTAGTTTTCTAACCTAGGGCTTGTGCTTTTTCGATTTTTCTTGATCTCTAGGGTTGTTAGCTTGTGATCTCTAGGTTGCTTGTGATTTTCTTCGATTGATTGTGCTCGTAGTACTATGGCTAAGACTCGAATTCCTATCACCTCTTCCGGGGCCTCTCCTATGACCGTAGAACAACCTTCGGACCCTAGGAATCCCCCGAAGCCTAAGCGTCGTGCCAAGTCTACCCTAGCCTCTCCATCCTCGCCTCCTCTTAAGAAGCCTAGGACTGCCACAGCTAAACCCCGCAAATCCAAGACCAAAAAGCCTATTCCTCAATCTCCGGCTACTCCTCCCGATTCCGACTCTGATTTTATCCCCGAGGATGAGCCTACTAGGGATCCTACCCCACCTCCGAAGACCAGTAAGGCTAAGGGTAAAGCTCCTATGCCAGTTGGCGGTGTAGACATATCGTTGTGCCGCGATGACCCTCAGTGTCTCGCAGCGTACAACCGTATAGAACACTGTCCACTGTTGTTAGAGCATTACGTTCAGTTCTCTGATTTTCTCGGCCTTGCTGATCTTCTGTCTTATAGTGGCCTTCTAGATTATCTCCGATACGACCCCAAGGCCAATCCCAAACCGTTTCCTCGCCTCGTGAAATTGTTCTATGCCAATCGCATTCGGGGACAGTACGATGCCAGCCACTCCATTGAGACGACTGTCTTGGGAACTCCTATAGTTCTCACGGCAGAAATCTTGGGGGAGATTCTTGGTTGTTCATCGTCCGGTCTCCTTCCTTCGGACATTTCCGTAGACGATATCTCTTCCTTGGATCAGACTGTTCTTTCTGAGATTTTCCAGGTTATCCCCTCCGCATTCATTGGTGTTCCATCGAAATCCTTTAAGCCGAATGCGTGGGTTCTTAACCTGATTCTGAAGTCTTGTCTTCTCCCGAAGTATGGATCCTCTTCACTTCCCTCTCAGCCGTTTTTGAAGCTCATATACGCTCTTTTCTTGGGGTGCGAGATAAATTGGGCTCGCGTGATACTCGATAAGATGGATTCTTTCGAGTGTATACGCAAGACCAATAAGTCTGCGCACATTCCATACCCTTGCCTGTTGACTCTCGTCTTCCGTCATTTCCATGTCCCTCTCCCTCCTGACGATGAGCGTCCCTTGGGTACGCCTCTGAACGCGACGGCCGTGAAGAAATCTCTAGCGGCTCTTCGTCACGTGCAGATGTCTACCGCATCTGCTTCTCAGGCTTCTCCGTCTGCTGCCGCAGCCCCCTCTCGTCCTGCTACATTGGACGATGTCGTACGCCTTCTTCGTCGGCACGAGTCACGTTTGGCTCGTACCGAGGAGGTCGTTTGTCGTATGGCTCGTCTGATGGGGATCGATCTTCCTCCTTCAGTTTCTGAGGCCGAGGAGATGGACGATGAGGAGATTGACGAGCTTGTCACTTCTTTTGCCCGTGGCGATGAGGCCACTGCTGCTGCTGCTGCTGGTACTTCTACTTCTGCTCCTGGAGATGGCACCACTTCCGGTGTTCCAGAGCCATCTGCTTCAGCACTTCAGACTTCTGAGCCTGCTGCTGACCCTGTTGCCGTGCCTGCTGATCTTCCTGCTGACACATCTGCCGTCGAGCCTGTTGCTGAGATCTCCACTCCTGCCCCGACGATTCCATCTGTTGAGACACCTCTTCTCCCTGCAGAGCCTGAGTCCACTCCGTCGACTGGACCCACGGACGCTGCAGATCCTGCCTCCTCCTCGTGATCGTCTGTTCCGAGGACTCTCCACTGCATTCTGGATGATATATTTTCGTGAGAGTGTTTAGGGTTAGGATGGGGTTGAGAGATGCTTTGATGTATTTTTTTGTGCTTTCTGGATGTCGGTTATGGATTTTATGATATGACGATGTTGATGATGATGATGTACTTTTTTGTTGTTTATATAGATGATGTGTCTCACTTCATATGATGTACCTCATATATTTTATGTGATATCTTTTTGGATGTACTCATGTTGTCTATATATATATATATATGTTCATCATCGTTCACTTTGTCTTTCATTCGTCGTGCAAAATTTAATATTCGTTGAATACATTTGAAATGTGATTTCATCGCTCGACGCATAAAAACTTGGTTAAATAGATTTAAATTCTATAATTGTATAGAATTGTTTTCCATGCACAAACTTAACCAAGAATATTGAATATTGAAGAGTATGTTTCTTTATTCAAGAAATGAATAAACATTTGGTATTTTTGATGATTTTGATTATCGTTGATTTTTATTGATAATGGAAAATTTGGCACACCTTGCTTTGATTTCCACAATTTTCCCTTGGTGTCAAGTTGGTCCATTGTCTTTGTCTACGACTCCCGATGTTGGATTTTACATTTCCTAATTGTTGTCGTTGTATGCCCCCCATTTTTTTTGGGATAATGCCAAAGGGGGAGAGATAATGATAATAAATAGCGCAAATGAAAATTTAACTCAATTTCCAAGAATCTAATTTGATATGTTAGATTCAGGGGGAGTTAAGATACATATAAGGATTTTCAAAATCCGATATTTCAAAAATCAATTCTCATTATATATCTTACTCGCCTGATTGATGCAATTCATATATATTCATTTTGGAATTAACGTGTCATCAATGCAGGGGGAGTAAGTATTTTACATTTGAATTATTATTTTTGATTATTATTTATGATTGGTTTGTCATCACCAAAAAGGGGGAGAATGTTGAATATTGGACTCCCCGGATTTGGTTTTGATGATGAGCAAACATAAATAATTCATGAACTAACAATTTGTGAGCGCAGTTTTGGAGATCGTCGCCAATTTCACGAGAATATTCAAAGCGACATCTCAACACTTCCAAAAGCTCGTATTCAAGCCTAAAGCTTCGTTGAAGCTCCTGCAACGCTTTGGAAGTTATGAAGATTCAATCGAAGCTCTCAAAGACCGTTTATTAAGGTTTTATTTATAGTATTTTAGTTTCGATTGATAGAATGTTAAGCCTTGAGTATATCTTACGTTTCTATCTTCATTACGCTCATTTCGTAGCTCTAGGATCCTTGCACAAGTTCATTCTAACTTCCTCGAAGCGTCGCGCTTCGATTCGGACTTTGTTGTGCATGTTAGTTGGTACAAGAACAAGTACTGACCGACTAGATGGTGATCTAGTCGGTCGGCAACTGTTCTTGGACCGACTAGTTTGATTCCTTAATTTCTTGGACTTTACTGTTTACAGTTAGTCGGTCTACGTTGACTCACCGACCGACTAGTTTGTGAACTAGTCGGTCAGTGATGCTTCTTTGACCGACTAGTTGTGACTTACTGTTCACTCTAAATTTCTCCTAAGCTACTGTTTACCGTTAGTCGGTCTAAGAACGTTTGATGACCGACTAGTTGACAATCTAGTCGGTCAACTTTTGTTCTTGGACCGACTAAGTCAACTTGCTTTCAGACTAAGTTGTTTTGCCTCTTAGTCGGTCTACGTTCATTGGATGACCGACTAGTTGTGAAACTAGTCGGTCAGACAGTGTTCTTGGACCGACTAGTTTTCTAGGTCTGAAATTCTATCTCTTCTCAGATCTGCTCTTAGTCGGTCCATGCTTTGTGACTGACCGACTAGTTGATGAACTAGTCGGTCAGTGTTTGTTCTTTGACCGACTAACTCTCACAGATTTCTATCCGTTGGTGAATGACCTAACTTGTTTTTATGGGACCCTATAAATACGAACCTAGGTCATTTCTATCTTCAATAGAGCTGCCATTAAGAGATTCATTGAGTTCTAAAGAGATAGCTATTCTCCCTCAAATCTAATGCTCTCTTCCTCACAAGAAACCCATTCTCTCTCATTTCTAGATCTAGAGAGAAGCTTGTTCTTGGTGAGCTCTTCAAGCTATTGCTTGATCCAAGTCTCCAACTCTTCCCTAGGCACCCATTGCTGCTCATTTCCTTGGTGCTAGGGTTTGGTGACTTCATCTTCCTCAAATCCTTCATTCCACCTATTGGGTAAGAAAAACTCAAGGTATAGGATTTTGTGGTAAGCTTGTTTATTTCATATAAACTCTTTTATATTGTTTATTGGTTCTCTCGGTTGTGAGAGAAGGTTGTGATCCCGGGTTGTGGGATTCACGTTTGCTATTGCATGTATGATTTGATCTTGTGAAGGTTTTTCACAAGATATTCATAGTGGAAATCTTGAGTTAGGGTTTCTAACTCAAGTATCCGGAGGGGATCCGGGTGGTTGGGACGTAGGATCACCGGGAACAAGTCGGGGAGACTTGGGTGGATCCGAACCCATTAACATCGTTTGTTAGCATTGTTCATTTCGTTGTCGTCATTCAATTTAAGCTTCCGCAAATTGATTTGGTAGTTGATTGCAATTTAATTTGGAATTATACTCCTTATTATTTTAAAGTACTATTCACCCCCCCTCTAGTACTTGTGCAGTAGCTGGTAGGGCATTACAGAAGTGTCCTCATCGGAGTCATCAAAAGTGCCGACAAGTCCCTTCTTTTGGTTCTTGAACTTGGACTTGCCTTTCCAATTCTTCTTCCCTTTACCCTTATAAGTATCTTTGGTGGGTTTGGAAGGGCATTCGGTAGAGAGATGACCTTTTCCACTGCAAGTGTAACAAGTAGGAATCTTGTTAGAATTGGAGGCAAACTTTGAAGAAGATTTACCTTGCTTGCTTTTGAGGAATGCTCTTAGTTGCGTGGCAATCTCCATGATTTCATCTTCACTAGCCTCATCTTCTCCATCTCCTTTACTAGGAGCTTCTTGATGGAATTTATTCCTCCATTTGATTGGCTCCTCATTGGCATGAAATGCAACCACTTTTGCTTCTCGGGCTTCGTTGGTTGAATCACTTTCTTATATTGAAGCTTTACTTCATATGCCATGAGATTCCCAATGCACTCCTCAACGGTGTATGTGGACAAATCATTTGACTCCAAAAATTCCGTTGGCCTTTGACTCTCATTGAGAAGTGAGCGAGTCAAGGATCTTCTTCACTCGATCCTCTTGGGAAATCACCTTCCAAGTCCTTCCAAAGCGTTCACGATTTCTGTGAACCTTGTGAACATCTCCGAGATGTTTTCACATTCCTGCATTTTAAACAACTCATATTTAGATCTAAATACGCATTGTTTAGATTTCTTTACCTTCAAAGTCCCTTCATGAGAAAGCTCCAATGTATGCCAAATTTCGTTGGCCGTTTTGCACATGGAGATGCGGTTGAACTCATTTGAAGTGAGAGCGCAATGGAATGCATTCATAGCCCTCGCATTAAATTTGATCGAGTCCTTCTCCGCTTTTTTTCTCGAAGACGCGGGTGTAGTAGGCTTCTCAAATGTAGACTCTGTGATGTCCCAAAGGTCTTGACCCTCCACGTAGATCATCATCCTGATCTTCCAACTTGGGTAGTTGGTTCCGTTGAAGAGCGGGGGTTGAACAGTTGAATGACCTTCATGAGACGCGGAAAAGGCATTGAATGCCATCGTTGCAGTATGCTGTAACCTCGCTCTGATACCAATTGTAAGGATCGCCTTACCCTTGCAATACTAACAACACACACTAGAGGGGGGAATAGTGTAATGGCAATAAAATTGTCCAATTAAAATTAAACTTGCAAATGCGGTGCAAGAGGAAATAATTGACACAATCAATCCAAACGCAAACACAAGATTTTACACTAGTTCCCCAAACTTGGGTACGTCCAGCCACACCAATGTTCACTAATATTCCCACACAGAGAAGTGAATACAAATCTCACAAGGAGATACCCCACAAAGAGTATTTATGCCCTACACAACGACCCAACCAACCCTACACGAGGGTCAAGACTCCCACACAGAGAATCACTAACTTCCACTCAGAGAATTAGGGTTAGCCCTACACTAGGACACTAAACTCCCACAAAGAGAGTTACTCCTACAAAGAGAGTTATTCCCACTAAGAGAATATCCTAATCCCACAAAGAGATAAACTCCCACTAAGAGAGAAAGACTAATTCCCACTAAGAGAATTAGTGTTACAAATTCACCAAGTAAAATAAATACTCATACCTATGCCTTGCGATGCTTACTCATAAATGGATGCAAGGCATGGAAGAGGATCTCCAAGTGTTAAGATATGCTTGAGAGCACTTGGATGAATTCCCTTGAGCTGGACTTCAATGCATGAAGAGGAATGAGAGCTCAAAAGAGGGAATTGAGGGAGTTCGAGAGTTGCTTATAGATCTCTTGAGATATTCATAGCATCAAGAAGTATAAGAGATGGCAGCACACCCATATATATAGGAACCCTATATCAAACCCCAAAACCCAAGAAAACAGCCAAAAGATCAATTCTGCAACGGCTAGAAACTGGGTGAAAACGATAGGAACAGTCGATCGACGATCATAAGACAGTCGACTGATCAACGGCTAGAAAATATCCAACGGCTATAATCTGAGCCATGACAGTCGACTGATGAAGTCGATACAGTCGACTGAAAACAGTACATGCGCATGTTAATCCTTCAGCAGGCGACTGCTGCAGGGGATGAAATAAAACAGAGAGCTGCACTGTTTCTCCAGATAAGCATACAGGCGACTGATGTCAATAATACAGTCGACTGTCAAATTGTCAGGCGACTATAATACCTTCATCAGTCATCTGCTGTATAAGATGGAGAAAAGACAGAGAGATGCAGAGATTGCACTTACACTACTCAGACGACTATTGGCCAATTCCTAGGTGACTGTAAATCTGCAGTCGACTGTAAACTGAGCAGCAGTCGACTGTGCGTAAATCTCAAGTTTGAGTCCATTGAAATGTTGACTTGAGCAGTGCATATCAGTCTACTGTAGAAGGATCGACAAGCGACTGGAAATCACCCAGTCGACTGTAAACCCTTCATCAGGCGACTGATGGAAAGCCAGAGACTCCAAATGAGTCTTTGGTCAGAGTGAACCTAATTGGTTAGATTCTATGATAATCCTAAGGCTCACTAAGATGGTTAAATGCATATGCATGAATGAGTAAACCATCTAACAAGGCATTACATTAACCTAGACTCAAAAGAGAGAGAAGGCAATAAAGTAAATATTACATGGATTACATTGCTTTTCTTAGAGTCTAAGTCTTCAATCTTGATGCCTTGATTGCTCTCCATCTTCTCCAAGCTTTGGCACTCCTTGAGTCCAAGCTTTGGCCCTTCTCCACTTGATGTCCATTCTTTCACCAAGTGATTAGTCTCCAAGAAAGATATTCTAGGAATGAAACTGTGAGACTAAAACATGAGAGTCATTAGCAACAATATAATGTTGTGATCATCATCAAAATAAGATTGGTATGAAACACCAATACTCAACAGATTGGAGCCATAAGTGGGGATCTCCCGACCTGGCTCGAGGGGTCAGCCATGCCCGATCTCGGCATAGCCCCATGAAGACAAGGCCCCAGGGTCTGTGGTTTGCTTCCCACACAGGATGACTTCGCTGAGGATGACTTCGCCACTTAGGGCCATCCCTCAGCCGCCCAGCCTGGCCCACGTTACCCACGTGACCTAATATCGAGCAAGTGAATAGCATTCTCTCTCTGAATAGCATGTGTATTCAATGCATGTCTTATCTGCAGCACGATCAGCCACCTCCTACGTACAAAAGTCAGCTATGCCCAGGAGTCTGCAGCCTTACATGTGGCAAGCATCTCTTGGCCCATGGCCTCTACATAAGCAAGAGTGAATCCGTTTCGTAAGGTATGATCTTTTGGGTCCTTAAACCCCAGCAAGACATCTCCATCTATCAAACGGCCATGGGTACAACCACATGCAACTTATGCGCTGTAACACACTAGCTATCTTACGCCATACAGCTCATTTCCTCCTACAATTGCACATGACTTAGGCATCAAATGGAAGAGTGGGGGTCCTCCCCCCAACCCGCGAGTCACATCCCTGGGACTTCTGACGCCTTCGTATCTCTATTTCCGATATCAGAGAAGGAGGGCAGCCCGCTGAAACCGACCTGTTCGGGCTCAACCTATTGTGGGCTTGCTCGTCCATGCGGACCGGTCCAGGTGCCCGACGGCTTAATCCGGTCCAACGAGAATCCATGCATCAACAGTTGGTGCTAGGAGGGCCTTGTGACAACGCATATCGGTTGGTTCTTAAACCAACATCTTCATGTAGATCTCCTTCAGATCTCATCTCAGATCTACAGCATTCAACCCCTTTTTCATCTTGCCTTTCGAAGGAGAAACCCCAATATCTTGCAATTCCAAGTTCCTTGGTATTACCCTAGTTTTGATCCTTTCACGAACCACTCTCTGTGGGACGATCTCAGCGGTTCCCCTAGTGCTCTGCTCATTCAGGGTTACGCCCAACGAGGACGGCTTACGTGGTTACACAGACGGTCGTCTCTCTAAGGAGCTCCGCTCTTCAATGATAGTCCTAGTGGTTACACCCATGGGTCAGCTCCTCAGCAGCTACGTTCTATAAGGACAACCTCAGCGGTAGACACCCTAAAACAGCCTCAGGGATCAGCACGCCCGAGCTCTCAATTGCCAAGCACTCGGGGCCATCCTTCTGCTTGGATTGACTGACCTGCTCGACCGAACTCCATATGTAAACAAGGTCAGCCACAATGGCATGTTCCCAAATGACACGAGCTATGGTTAGCCCTCCATTTGTGTTGCCTCCACCAAAGCCCCCAGTGTAGGCTGGGGCCCCGCTGACCCCACCTCAGTAGTTCGACTGGGATAAGTTCTAATAGCACCCTTTCTTTGCTTCAATAGTAGTCTCCAGCTTAGGTCAGGGCCCGTGTTGGTCCTACATCAATGACCCAGCGGGGCATGCATCTAAGTGACGACTGGGCTGCTACGGCTATGGATTTATGTCTTAGCCAGCCTTCAGCTCCTCTGGTTGTCTGGCGAACGAGCCGATTCGACCTCGGAGTTCCCAACAGATCTCGCAGATGTACTGACCAAGGGCATCAGACTTCTCCTCACTCAAGATACTAAGTGACCAGTATGTACTTAGCAGCTCTTGCTTAGCAAGCAGCATCCGTCAGCACGCTGTGGTATCAGTAATTAGTCTCTTGAGTAGGGAATCGAGATTCGTATATCGAAGGAACAGAGTAAGAAGTGAAGTGAGAAAAGTAATGGTTTGAAGAAAATGTTTTGTGTAAATTTTTTCCAAATGGCCTTTTCATTCCAGAAAGGTCTATTACAATAGTTCAACCTGGTTCTATTACAATAGTTTGACCATTGCAATCAGCTTCATTCCTTTACAAAGATCAAACCTTTCGTCAGAAAAGCACGGCTTTTTTCAGGACACACATAGTAAACTGAAGCTATCTCTGTTGGATCCTGTGGATGGCAAACACCACTAGAAGGGGGGTTGAATAGTGTTATGGAAAAAAAACTTTTCACAAATGAACACCACGAAAATAACTTCCCTTCCAATGTTGCCTAAGGAACCAAGTAGAGTAATCTATGCTTGGTCCTTAATCAACATGATTGATCTTCAAATATAGATAAGATAGTACATAAACAAAAAAGATCAAAGGAGTAAAGATAATAGAATAGATCTCACAGCGGAATATAAAATTGCAAAAATGAATTTAGTTAGCAAGCGTAAATTAACAAATGATTGCAAATGACATATAATAAAAATGAACTTGTTAGTGTAAAGTAAATGTCAATCACAAACACAAAGAGTTTTATCCTGGTTCCCAAGAACCTGGGTAAGTCCAGTCCCCGAAACTCTTGTCGGGCTTTAATCCACTATTATCGGTAAATAGTACAAACCACCTCCCGCTAAGAGGATTGCATACAACAAGAATTTTCAACCACCTAGACTTGTCTAGGATTTTCACTTGCCTCACAACCCGAGGACTTTTCCTTGCCTCACAATCCGAGGACTTTCAACACCCTTATCATCAAGGGACTACAAGTAAAATCAAATCCAATACACCACAATGAATTAATGGAGATTGGTTTTTACACACAATAATTTTATAGCCAATATTAAATTTGCAATTGTGCTTAACGTGGCTAAAAGAATTTAAATCATTCGTAGATCACACAAAGAATATGAATTTATTCAATGTGATCTAGAATCTAGATGTGTTCTTGTCAGCCCCGCTTCCCAAAAAGACGGAGGCGAAGCGTGACTAAGGCCCGCTTAGACCAGAGCTGAGAAGCTCGGACCCAATAAGCGTCTGTAGGGGTACCATTTTAAAATTTCAGGTTCTTGCATTAATAAAGTTCGAAACAACAGAAAGTACAGAAAGGAAGTTGCATTCATTAAAATAAAGATGTAATAACCAACGAGTACAAAGTCTAAAAAGAAGTCTAAGCATGGCAACGAAATATTTAAAAGTAAACTAAAAGCAGTAACCTCTGAAAGTGACGACTAAAAAGACCTCTAGGTCTGGTCCTCGTCAGGCACGTACTCTGGGTCGACGTCCTCGGCTCCTCGTACTCTAGTGAGTCTGCCTCGTCAACGAACTCTGGCTGAGCACCTGACGTACATCACCCAAGAGAAAGGAACTGTACGTCAGGTAAAGTCTACAAGAAGGGTTAGACTTTACTGCAAGTGCACCGAACTTTAAACAACGGTTTACAAGTTGATTAGCATGCCGAGGTTCTATTACACAACAGTTTACTGGTTGATTAGCATGCTGTGGTTATAACAGAGTAACACAACAGGAAGTAACGCAGCAGGAAAGTAAAACGGGACAGGTAGTAGTCGTAGCGTGTGCTACCAACTACGAGACTAACCTACAGGTGTCAAGACAAGTCGGGACAGGACAGGACAAAACAAGACATGACAAGTGAGACACGAAAGGGTTCACGCCTTACGGTTCGAGGGGGATCAGACCCTCTTGCCGTGCGCACGCTCAACCCAACCCCAAACCCTAAGAAAGACAAGACAAGACAAACAGTACAAGGGATCACTCGCTCTAGCTTGGCGAGTGCCCTATTGCCCGCAGGCTGTGTATCAGTACAAGGGATCACTCTCTCTAGCTTGGAGAGTGCCCTATTGCCCGCAGGCTGTGAATCAGTACAATGGATCACTCGGAGAGTGCCCTATTGCTCAGCGGGCTGTGCAAGACGGGACGGGACGTGACAAGACGGGAAGGGTTATTCTAGGGTGTCCACACACACGCACACACATGATAGCCCTATGATGTCAAAATTTGTTGTCGGGCTCAGACTTCGTCGTCAAGTCTGAGCCGTCAGGAGTCGTCCAGGACGCTATCATTTCACGTCCGGTTCTCTTTGTTCACCGTTAACAGTTCTAACAAACTAAGGCCTAAGCATGGCCAAAAGTGCAAGTGGGATACACTTGCCTGCGATGGCGAGTGTGTCGTCCTCTCGAAGCATCTCGTCCAAGTGTCTCGTCAGCGGAAGTTCGTCTAAAACAGTGTCGCGGGGATGGTGTCAGGTCGCATTTTCAATAAATCCTATTTAGGTTCATTTCTAGGTTGTCGGGACTACCCTAATCGTCAAAGTCACAATTTTGATGTTCAGCCCTATTCAACGATTCTATCCTATGTGCACAGTCAAAAAGTTCATTCGTCGATATTCTAGATTTGCACAACGTTTTAATAGAGCGAAAAGTAAATTTAATTCCAATTTGTCGATTTTTTGTTTAGGGTTCGATTCGCTACGGTGGGGGTTTCTACGAGTTAGGGGAACCAACCTGAATGATGATTAACTGTGAATCTGGCATCGGGTCTGGAAACAGTGGCGGTGCTCATGTCCCCGACTGCGGGTAGCGCAGTGGATGTCGTCTCGGGATCGCCTCAGGATCGTAACGGCTGCGGGTAGCGCATCGAAGTGGCTGATGATCGATGCGTGACCGCGAGTGGTGTAACTGGAAGAGGTCGTCGGGATGTTCCGCTGATCGAACGAGGATGAGTCTACCTAAATCCAGAACGGCTACCCCGACATACTGAACTAGCGGCTTTGGTATGATAATTGTAGTAAGTCCAGCATATGCCATCAATAAGGGAAGGGCGGCGAACGATGGTTACACCAATTTTTACTCGCCATGGGAGGTCATCATCAACGAATCCAAGCAGAACCATGAAACAGATAGATGCTACAGCTGCATTATATTCCACAAGCCAATTCGAGTCTGATGTGAATTCGAAGTGCTGAAAAAGTATGGCGATGACCAAGTAGATGGTTCTTAAAACAATACCCAGTGATTTCAGGCACTTGGTTGAACCGCGAGAAGTCCCGTTCTTGTTAATGTCATAACCAAGCATGTTCCTTCTCAACAATTATCTCGCTGCCACGGGGAGATCTTGGCCGGAGAAACGTCGGGGTGATGGTCGGAGATCGCAGCTGCCTGCTGCTGCTGTCACGCACGGGAACGCCGGCAACGAGAAGCGCTGTGCGACAGCGGGAGACTGGAGACACGAATGGCAGCACGGCGGGGGCTGAGAGGGTGTTGCGACGGTCAGGAGCTCTGAGAGGGGAGGAGGAGCGACGGCGCGGCCTTGCGCTGGGATCAGCAGTGGCGGCGCAGTGCTCTGCGCGGTGGCGGAAGCAAAGCACAGCGACGACGCAAGAGGGGGATGTGAGATCTGCGCGACGGCGCGGGGATGCTGCGGCGGTGTGCGGGCGGAGAAGCGATCGGGGGCTGTGATCACGGGCGGCGGGATCAGGCGGCGCCTCGATCAGTGGACGGCGGGGTCGTGGAGCGAGGGATCTCGCGGGGGAGGTGCTCGGGGGGTCGAGAACACCGGAGCGGCGGCGGCGTGCTGCGAACGCCGGCGATCAGGGTCGGGGACGCCGGCGGTGCTGATGCGAGGGCGGCGCGGAAGACGCACGATGCGGTGCCGGAGGGGGTAAGCTGAGGGGGAGAGGGAGGAAGGAAATCGGGAAGGGGGATCGTGTGGTAATTGGGGCCGGCGGCTGTAGAGCAGCCCCTAGGGCTAAAAGTGATAGGGTATTAGATTTAGGTTTAGGGTTAGGTAGGGTTTGGGGTTTTTAAAATATTAAAAGTGATAACTAACAATAGGGTTAATAGAAGAAAGGAGAAAGATTGAGAGTCAAAGGGGTGTACATTCTGGGGTAAGTCTAGGGGGATTTAGTGAAACAGTTTAGAAAAGAAGTTAAGACAGATTGAGTAGAGATTTAGCTAGATTTGGCTAACGATTCGAAATTTGAATCTGATGAGGGCAAATCAACGGTCCACATTTATTCGGGCGATATCTCTCAATCCGGGCGTCAGAAAAATAATCCGAAAATACAGGGGCGATCGTGGAGACGAGACGCACAGATCTACAGAGCCCGATCGTGCGTAACGTCTACCGAGAATTTACGTAAAATTGGAAACGGCATTTTGAGTCAAATGACTAAAACACCCTTATCGTTCAAAGTTGTTTTGCGAGAAAACGAGCCGTGAAACGACGTTCCCGAAAATTACAATAAAATCCAACGCCCCAAAATGATCGCAACAGCACATCACAGCGCTAATTTCGAAATCCAGAAATAAGCAAATAAAATGCGTGCACGATAAAGCACGTGCACGCAGAAAATACGAACGGTCGGAAAGCGGCCGTTACATTCTACCCACCTTAGAAATGATTCCGTCCTCGAATCACTCATACTAAGACTAATCATAAAATCTATAAATACCTAACCCTATAACTCACATCCTCCACACAATGGTCTCTAGTCCTATACTTTTAACATCGTTGCTCAAATAATCCGTCATAATCCTTCTTTTCACTGGATAATGCCACGACTAAACTCACCTCCTATTACGTAGCTATAGACCCATCACTTACTCTTCAAATTTCCAACTCCAAGTCCTCACAAAAGAATAATAATCATCTTCTCATACCATACCACTCCGCTAAACATCATCGCTCAATAACATCTTTTAAATTTCTCAATCTTTTCCCAAAATTTATCAATTGCTAAAATAATTTCCTAGTCGATCACCAATCCAGGACAAAAACTCTGTCTATCTTATAACACCTTTCACCAATCAACATTCGCCGTGTCCTTAATACATCCCTCGTCACATCTTCCATAAATTTATCCGCCAAATAAGTGAACTATCAAAATCACGTCTCCCCCTACTCATTATAATTATTTTCAACCAATATTAAATCCAACAACCTAACCATCCATTTCTCAACACGTCGTGTTACTGCCAATGTCTTCTCACGTCAACTCAACAATCAAGTCTCGATGCTAATAAAAGCTCTACTCAATCTCGTGATCACCCTAACTCATACTATACTCTGTAGCTACTCCTATCTACCATTCGTCTAAGCCTCAAGTCTGATAAGTTTTCTTCTCCTTGCATAAAATTTCATCCGACCAGAATTCTCCATTGAGTCAGTCACCCATCGATATAATAAATAAGTCTTGGACATCCCATTCTTTTCATCCGAAAGAAATCTATTCAAATATCCTATTGTTCCAAAATCGGTTAATCATTGCTATAGCAAAACTCATCTCTCCCTGAGCCTACATGCAAACAAATCCTACAACAATAATAGCTAGCCCCAAAACTATAACAACCATAACATAACATTTCTAAATGGAGAGAGAGAGAAGAGAAAGGGAAACTTAAAACCAGTGACACATTTTTAAAACATTTGGAAAAACGTGTGGAGTCGTGGTAATGGATGAGGAAGGATAATTGGTTTGTGATCTTGTGAGCTAATTTCAAAAACTTTAAAGGTTTGGTTTAAAAGAAAACAAAGTTTTGATACAATCATATGCAGTCAAAGATAAGCTATTTTATAATTGCGAAAAACTACGTCTGAGGAAATTCCCTGTTATGATCCTATTCATACGATTATGAATACCGTCATTCAGCCAACTTCAAGCATATCATGGTTAACACTGAGTACACACTCAAGACACAAAAAGGCAAATATCAGGGTCCTAAAGATGACACACTCATACAGGTCTACACACTCTACCTATACTCATGCATCACGACATCATCACCTACCAAGGGCCTACTCCTATACTGGAGATAGCATGGACAACTACAAGGACTAATGTCTACACAACCTAAGGGAAAAACAGAAGCCAGGAGTGTAACGAAATGAATCGGAAAGAACAAGTTCAGATAAGGCGGGATAAGGAGATAGTCGGTTGGATGGAACGAAAAATATTCTTCAAAATAACTAGGTTGATGACGTGAGAATTACGTGTAAAATATAGTATCATATACTTTTATACTTATAAAAAAAACGTAGGAGGAAGTGAGCAGATGGTAGAATTTATTCCAATTTGGAAAAAGAGTCAGGTGAAGGAAATAAAAGCAGGGTGAGGTAGCGGTTGCTTTGCAAATGAAAGTAAGTTTACACAAGGATTTTGAAATGTGGTCATGAAGAACCTAGAACTGATATAATAATAATAAGAAAATAATTGGAGTTCACTCTAGTTTAGAAAATATCTTAAAAAGTATGTACGGTAAGTGATTAGCAATAAAATTTTGTAGTTTAGAAAAGTAGCATATATATATATATATATATATATATATATATATATATATATATATATATATATATAGAGGATTTATAACAAGGTTTAAAACTGAAATATGAAAGATACCGATTTGAAAATAGGCACGCGATAGTAAAATAATTTTACGACCAAAGAGGTTTTAAAATCAGTGAAAGAATTTTAACTCAACCGAAAAAAACAAGAAATTTTAAAATATATAATATAGGGGTTTTTAAAGAATTTGAGCCGAGCGAAAAACTTAATACGGAATTTCGAAAATACTTTTAGGGGGAGCATAATTGGTCAAGGAAGAGACTCGAAGGATCAGCGATACTCGTCAGGAATGATTACGTGACTTGAGAGAAAGGAAAAGATCGCATGATAGATATACTTAGGATATGATTTACGAAGCTACGATGGAATTCCTCGGTCGATCATACGAAGGGGTAAAGATCAGGTAGACGCTAGAAGCCAGGGATCCTAATTATCGGGTCGTCTAAAGATCAGGGAAAGCACAACACTAAGGCTTCCTAATGAACCAGATGGTAATAGAGAGATCTCAGGGAAGGGCCCTAAGAGAATCAAGATTACGTTCCGCTGGGCCCGAAGTCGATGGACCCGAGCGAACGACTAAAAGAAGGCCCTAGAAATCTAACACGGCCAGAGTCAAGTGAGAGCTACTAAGGTATCCTAAGACGAGGATAACTAAATCTTAACCACGGTGCCTGACTATTAAAACTGGACATCTACCTAAGTCTTCTTACCATCTAAGACAAGAAAACCTAACTTAGACTTGTACATGGATATTAAATGAATGCGGTACTCTTATTGTTCCGAACTTTTGCTTGACCTGCATGGGCCACCACTAAAACCTGTCACGCCCCGCTTCCCAAAAAGACGGAGGCGAAGTGTGACTAAGGCCCGCTTAGGCCAGAGCTGAGAAGCTCAGACCCAATAAGCGTCTGTAGGGGTACCATTTTAAAATTTCAGGTTCTTGCATTAATAAAGTTCGAAACAACATAAAGTACAGAAAGGAAGTTGCATTCATTAAAATAAAGATGTAATATCCAACGAGTACAAAGTCTAAAAAGAAGCCTAAGCATGTCAACGAAATATTTAAAAGTAAACTAAAAGCAGTAACCTCTGAAAGTGACGACTAAAAAGACCTCTAGGTCTGGTCCTCGTCAGGCACGTACTCTGGGTCGACGTCCTCGGCTACTCGTACTCTAGTGAGTCTGCCTCGTCCACGAACTCTGGCTGAGCACCTGACGTACAGCACCCAAGAGAAAGGAACTGTACGTCAGGTAAAGTCTACAAGAAGGGTTAGACTTTACTGCAAGTTCACCGAACTTTAAACAACGGTTTACTGGTTGATTAGCATGCTAAGGTTCTATTACACAACTGTTTACTGGTTGATTAGCATGATGTGGTTATAACAGAGTAACACAACAGGAAGTAACGCAGCAGGAAAGTAAAACAGGACAGGTAGTAGTCGTAGCGTGTGCTACCAACTACGGGACTAACCTACAGGTGTCAAGACAAGTCGGGACGGGACGTGACAAGACAAGACAGGACAAGTGAGACACGAAAGGGTTCACGTCTTAAGGTTCGAGGGGGATTAGACCCTCTTGCCGTGCGAACGCTCAACCCAACCCCAAACCCCAAGAAAGACAAGACAAGACAAACAGTACAAGGGATCACTCGCTCTAGCTTGGCGAGTGCCCTATTGCCCACAGGCTGTGTATCAGTACAAGGGATCACTCTCTCTAGCTTGGAGAGTGCCCTATTGCCCGCAGGCTGTGAATCAGTACAAGGGATCGCTCGGAGAGTACCCTATTGCCCAGCGGGCTGTGCAAGACGGGACGGGACGTGACAAGACGGGAAGGATTATTCTAGGGTGTCCACACACACGCACACACATGATAGCCCTATGATGTCAAAAGTTGTTGTCGGGCTCAGACTTCGTCGTCAAGTCTGAGCCGTCAGGAGTCGTCCAGGACACTATCATTTCACGTCCGGTTCTCTTTGTTCACCGTTAACAGTTCTAACAAACTAAGGCCTAAGCACGGCCAAAAGTGCAAGTGGGATACACTTGCCTGCGATGGCGAGTGTGTCGTCCTCTCGAAGCGTCTCGTCCAAGTGTCTCGTAAGCGGAAGTCCGTCTGAAACAGTGTCACGGCGACGGTGTCAGGTCGCGTTTTCAATAAATCCTATTTAGGTTCATTTCTAGGTTGTCGGGACTACCCTAATCGTCAAAGTCACAATTTTGATGTTCAGCCCTATTCGACGGTTCTATCCTATGTGCACAGTCAAAAAGTTCATTCGTCGATATTCTAGATTTGCACAACGTTTTAATAGAGCGAAAAGTAAATTTAATTCCAATTTGTCGATTTTTAGTTTAGGGTTCGATTCTCTACGGTGGGGGTTTCTACGAGTTAGGGGAACCAACCTGAATGATGATTAACCGTGAATCTGGCGTCGGGTATGTAAACAGTGGCGATGATCGTGTCCCCGACTGCGGGTAGCATAGTGGAGGTCGTCTCGGGATCGCCTCAGGATCGTAACGGCTGCGGGTAGCGCAGCGAAGTGGCTGATGCTCGATGCGTGACCACGAGTGGTGTAACTGGAAGAGGTCGTCGGGATGTTCCGCTGATCGAACGAGGATGAGTCACCCTAAATCCAGAACGGCTACCCCGACATACTGAACTAGCGGCTTTGGTATGATAATTGTAGTAAGTCCAGCATATGCCATCAATAAGGGATGGGTGGCGAACGATGGTTACACCAAATTTTACTCGCCATGGGAGGTCATCATCAACGAATCCAAGAAGAACCATGAAACAGATAGATGCTACAGCTGCATTATATTCCACAAGCCAATTCGAGTCTGATGTGAATTCGAAGTGCTGAAAAAGTATGGCGATGACCAAGTAGATGGTTCTTAAAACAATACCCAGTGATTTCAGGCACTTGGTTGAACCGTGAGAAGTCCCGTTCTTGTTAATGTCATAACCAAGAATGTTCCTTCTCAACAATTATCTCGCTGCCACGGGGAGATCTTGGCCGGAGAAACGTCGGGGTGATGGCCGGAGATCGCAGCCGCCTGCTGCTGCTGTCCCGCACGGGAACGCTGGCAACGAGAAGCGCTGCGCTGCAGCGGGAGACTCGAGACACGAATGGCGACACGGCAGGGGCTGAGAGGGTGTTGCGGCGGTCAGGAGCTCTGAGAGGGGAGGAGGAGCGACGGCGCGGCCTTGCGCTGGGATCAGCAGTGGCAGCGCAGCGCTCTGCGCGGTGACGGAAGCAAAGCACAGTGGCGACGCAAGAGGGGGATACGAGATCTGCACGGCGGCGCGGGGATGCTGCGGCAGCGTGCGGGTGGAGAATCGATCGGGGGCTGTGATCGTGGGCGGCGGGATCAGGCGGCGCCTCGATCGGTGGACGGCGGGGTCGTGAAGCGAGGGATCTCGCGGGGTAGGCGCTCGGGGGGTCGAGAACGCCGGAGCGACGGCGGCGCGCTACGAACGCCAGCGATCGGGGTCGGGGACGCCGGCGGTGCTGATGCGAGGGCGGCGCGGAAGACGCACGATGCGGCGCCGGAGGGGGTAAGCTGAGGGGGAGAGGGAGGAAGGAGATCGGGAGGGGGATCGTGTGGTAATTGGGGCCGGCGGCTGTAGAGCAGCCCATAGGGCTAAAAGTGATAGGGTATTAGATTTAGGTTTAGGGTTAGGTAGGGTTTGGGGGTTTTAAAATATTAAAAGTGATAACTAACAATAGGGTTAATAGAAGAAAGGGGAAAGATTGAGAGTCAAAGGGGTGTACATTCTGGGGTAAGTCTAGGGGGATTTAGTGAAACAGTTTAGAAAAGAAGTTAAGACAGATTGAGTATAGATTTAGCCAGATTTGGCTAACGATTCGAAATTTGAATCTGATCAGGGCAAATCAACGGTCCAGATTTATTCGGGCGATATCTCTCAATCCGGGCGTCAGAAAAATAATCCGAAAATACCGGGGCGATCGTGGAGACGAGACGCACAGATCTACGGAGCCCGATCGTGCGTAACATCTACCGAGAATTTACGTAAAATTGGAAACGACGTTTTTGAGTCAAATGGCTAAAACGCCCTTATCGTTCAAAGTTGTTTTGCGAGAAAACGAGCCGTGAAACGATGTTCCTGAAAATTACAATAAAATCCAACGCCCCAAAACGATCGAAACGGCACATCGCATCGCTAATTTCGGAATCCAGAAATAATCAAATAAAATGCGTGCACGATAAAGCACGTGCACACAGAAAATACGAACGGTCGGAAAGCGGCCGTTACAGTTCTTAGATGTTTCAAAAATCCTTTGAGAATATGAAAAATCAAAAAGAAGGATTTTGAAAACCAATTTGCAATAGCCAAATAATAATAATGATCTTAAAAAGAATTATAAAAGAATATAAGCAATAAGATCAGAAATTGAAAAACTGTTTTGGCTACGAAGCACTTTGAGAGCAATGAGAACGATGAGATCTTTTGAGAGCATAAGAATTTTGCTCAAGAATAAATTGGTGAGGAAAATGTTCTCATATGGTCTCTATATATAGAGCCAAAGGAGAATTCGAAATGATTCAAAATCAAGTTTGACTTTTGCCCAAAAATCAAGCAAAGAATAAATGAGAGAGTGAATCAAGGAATTCTGGTCACACACCTGGTAGTCGACTCCCTAACTTTGGTAGTCGACTCCCAGAGTGTTTCTAAGAAAATCTGCTACAACTGGTAGTCGACTCCCTAACTTTGGTAGCCGACTACCAGAGTATCTTTTCAGGGAGAAGACAGAAATCAGTGTAGTGAACTACTGGGTGTTTGTAGTTGACTATAAGTTGAAACTTAGCTCCTATGAAAAGTATGCTTTCAAATAAGTTTTAAAACAAGTTTAAAAACATTTTAGAAAATCATTTTGTGTGTGTACATATTCTTTCTTGGTTTTGACATAATCCTAAGAAAATGAAAAACAACTCACATAATAGACTCTATGAAGAACTTGAAGCTATGGTTGAGCTTGAGCTAGTTGCATAGTCTTCACTTGAGTTTGAGCTCCTCATTAGCTTGAGCTTGAGCACATTCTTTGAGCTTCATCTTCGAGATCCTCTTGTGCTAAAGCTTTAGAATGTAGACGTGGAATGTGAGCTCAATCCATCTTCATCTTCTATGTGTGTAGTTATAGTTCTTCTTCTTGGAGTATGTTTCGAGCTTCAATTAGCGTATTGCACAATCTACACACTTAAGTAGTATGATTAGTAATTTAACAATATTTGGTGTGATCATCATCAAAACAAACCACTTGGGTGGGACTAGATTCCCATTAATCTCAAGCTCGCATCCCGACAGACTTGCCCTTGGAGGAGCCATACACAGAACAATCTGCCATCCCCTATTAAATTTGAGCTTACAGTAGAGCAGATCAGATAGGCGGTATGGAACCAGCAACTTCAGGAACAGCCTTGTGAGGAAGAGAGAAGTCTGCAACGGCCATGTACCCGACTCGCTCCAAACGGCTGAGATGAGAACATCCTCCGACTCACTATCAGCTCAGACATGGCCTACCGTGATGATCCTCTCCTGCACTGCTAGTAGGGATGAGAATGGGCATGCCCAAAGCCCGATTGGGCCTCTAATGGGGCATGCCACATCATCATCCATACAAATCCTTCACTAATTCTAGAAAAATTAGTGAAGGATTTGTATGGATGATGATGTGGCATGCCCAATTAGAGGCCCAATCGGGATTTAGGCATGCCCATTCTCATCCCCAACTGCCAACAGCGGGCATGGCAGTAACACATAGGAAGAAGCGTAAGTTTGTACAGACACCAGACCTCTCCGCTTCTTCTTCCCCACTTTCGACTCCGATGGTTACGGACGGTGCAGGGTGCCCTAACCCCCTTATCACCATCAGCTTGGACGGAGTCAAGCATTGAGGTTCGACATCTTTGATTCCAAGCAGAGAGCCATAGCAGTAAAATGCTTCTTAACCTCCTGATCACCATCAGCTCAAACAAAGTAGACCCTAGTCCAGAATAGTCTTTCCATCTATGGCATTCAAACGACACATCATCCTCTCCTTTTCTTTCCGAAGAAGATTTACCTGTCTTCTCCACAAATGGGGACACATCAACAAGGGGAGAAGAAATATCTCAATGAGGATGAGGTGGTTCTCCAATAGCCTATTTGCCCCTCCTTTTATAGCCACGTCGGGCTAAAACCGATGTATCATGATTGTTCAAATCCTATGATGGAGCGATATTCTTGGAAATGCCTCGCCGCCATTTAAGCTCTGCCTCGAGTAATAGTCACATCCTTTCAAATCATGTCTTTAATGCAAGATATAAAAGCTTGTGGAGTGATCAATCCCATCAGCAGGCACCTCAGTTTCTATTTCCGAAGCACTGTTTTCTCCTATTAGAGCACCAACTTGGACTTTTGGTAGTGGACTCAACATTACCACATGCTTGACTCAAGACTCCCAATTTAGTTTGGGGCCAATCCACTGGCGAGGCCTCAGGGTCCATGTGTGGCTTTCTGGCTATCTGGTCTTATTCTTCCACTGGCTCAGGCCTCTGTGTCCCCAGTATGTTATTCTTCCACTGCCTCAGGCCTCTGTGTCCCCAGTGTGTTATTCTTCCACTGCCTCAGGCCTTCGGGCTCCACTGGTTCAGGCCTCCCCCGTGTGGTATTCTTCCAATGGCGAGGCCCCAAGGCCCTAGTGTGGTATTTTTTCCACTAGCAAGGCCCCAAGGCCCTAGCATGGTCTATTATTATCTTATTCCACTGGCGATGCCTCGGGATCCTAGTGTGGCTTCTAGGTTTCTTCCGCTGACAAGACCTCGGGATCCTAGCACAGACCTCTAGCATTCATCCCAGGTCATGCCACATGCACAACAAATCCCTCAATCAGCCTGAGGCATATACCTCTGGCATTTGACCCATGTCATGCCATGTCCATAGTAAAGCCATTAGCCAGCTTGAGGCATGACCTCTGGCATCCGACCATAGTCATGCCACATCCACCGTAAAGCCCTCAGCCATCCTCAGACACAGACCTTTGGTATCCGACTTCAGGTTAGCCATGTCCATAACAAAGTCCTTGGCCAGCCTGAGGCACAAACCTATGGCATCGACTTTAGGTCATGCCATAATAAATCCCTCAGCTAGCCTGAGGCACAAACCCCTGACATTCGACCCAGGTCATGTCACATCCAAATCAAACACCTAGCTCAGGCCGGGGCACCCGCTATCGAGACCTCAGTGTCCCAGCACTGACATTAGTCACTCGACCCAATTCATGCCATATCTAAAATCTTAACCCATGTCTGGATTGGAGTCTGACGACCTCTGGCATTTGACTCAGGTCACGACACATCTTGCCGACCTCTAGCTATTGACATCGGTTGAGCCACGTACAAAATGCACCATCGAGACTCATAGTTATGGTGATAGCGAGAGGAAATTAACCCCGGTCATCTTGTGCCTAACTCCTGCTCAGGCTGGGGCCCTCGATGGTTCGACCTCAGCGTCCCAGCATGGTTATTTCATTGTCTTCTGATGATTTGACTTGTCCATTACATGGATTTCAGTCCGGCATAGCGCTACTAAGTCCTACTACTTGCCATTAGAATCGAGGCCATGCTTCCAGCTCAAGCTTGGGCCCTGCTGATGGCATGCTCAACGCAGACTACACTACCCCAGGTGCTGTTGTTTTGCCAGCCTGACCCAATCTAACGCTTAAAACACCGAGTCCACCATGGATACTCCATGTTGGAGACAATTCATTACAAACAACAAGCAAACCCCAAGGCAAACTTACATTTACTTATTCAAAAAGTAACAAAAGTGACCACCATGTGGCCCAGCAGAAACTGTTGGGAGATGGGTATGCCATCGAGGCAGTTTATCCCTGTGTATGTGTTCAAACATCTTGTTCGAAATAAAAGTAAAATGTTTGTTAAGAATTTACCTAAGTTAATAACAATGAAGTCATCATTAGAACTTAAGTAAAGTCCTGAGACTTAATGTAAGGTCAAACATGTATCAAGATGGAGATCTCGATCATGGAGAAGTGCTTGACTGTTAGTAGCATATGTCTAAACACGTTCGTGGTCATAGATGTTTTGAGAAATGGATATCGACCCATCAGATAGACCATTGTTTCTTAGTCTTCACCATGGAGTGGTGATGATGATCTCATGTTCGTTTGACTTGGCACAGTCGAAGACGAGACACATGTGCTCATTAGAGAATGAGTTCACTGAACGACCGATCGAGGTTTATCATATGGTTAAACATTGACCGATCTGTCAATGATAACTCTCAGTGATGATATGCAAGTTGGTCTATTAACTTGAGGTCATTATACGAACCTGTACGTGAACGGTGTCATTTAAATCATTGATCTAGCCTCGATCTAGCCTCGGGAAAGCCCCGTTGAAAGGCCTTTGGCTAGGTGACACTTGAAGCGTGCGAGGAGAGTACTGACCAAGAAAGAATTCGTCTCTCCCGTTTATGGAGAGTTAGTGTCGCACGTGTTAGTTCGATCTTTAGTAAAAACTCTGGCTAGAGTATGTTGGAAGAAGTCCAACATCATTTGACTAAAGATCGATGGAGACTAACCGGTTTCGAGCTATTGTGGTTGTCAGTTAACCATACCCTAGGCTTGACTCAGCGACATAGTTTTGACGAAGGGACTAAAACTGCGACAGTCATCATGGACACAGTCAGGGTGGTACCGAGGATCAGCCTCATGAAAATCTTATATTCCCTTAGGAGGAAAATACTCATGTCGATGAGTTAACCATAAAATTATGATATCGAAACAGGAACAACACCTGCTGCTCGTGGTCATTACCGTCTGGGGTTTCGAGCCCCATCTATAGTAGGGTCAAGCTGTAGGGTCTCACACAGAGTGAGACCTTCGTCAAGTAATAGGTATAAATTAGAGAGATTATACATCGAATGTAAGGAAACTTATTAAGTAGCAAATAGTTTACGATATAAGCTTTAAGGGTGTGGAAAATTTCATATGATGCAAAAGGTTTTGAATATGTCGTAATGTGTATATGAGCATATTTTATATAGAATGGACACATGAGATGTGTACCTGGATGACGGGAACATCTAGATCTGGTTCAAACGACATTCAAAACGGACTCCAAACGCGAAAGATAAAGTCAAAATATCGAAAATAGCATATTTTGTCATTGCGGGACCCGCCTGGCAGGCAGTTGCCCGCGCACACTGAGCAGGGCAGGCGCCTGCATCTGCAAAGGCGTGCGGGGCCGCCTGCCAGCACGTGTCGCAAGCACGTGCTCAGTATGTGCCCTACTGGGCTGGCACGCGCCGCATGGTGGGGCCTACACTGTGGGCCCCACTTTTGGGGTTCCGAACCCTAATTGTTGGCGGCTCGTTTTTTTGCGAAAAACATTATTTTATGCTATCTTTGGACAATCGTTTGAGGAGTCAAACAAACTCAGAATGGAGAGCCGTTTTTCCTACGCATTCATTATTCAACCCTCTTCGCAATGATATATGACATCTTTGTTGGAGCTCAACGGTAAGGGATGGAAAATTCATTGAAGTTTGTCCTTCGTGAAGGTTAAACTTAAAGTTAATTTTCTCATCCAAACCTTTAGTCCCACATCGAAAATTGAGAAGAGAGGAGGGGTCAGCCGCCTATATAAATAAGGGGCCAAACCACCTCCTTGAAACTTGCACCAAGCTCCAGATCTGAGAAGCTCCATTAAACGCAAGAAAGCTCGGATCTAAGCCCTAATTCTTCCTTACCCTTGATCGGGCTCTAGCAAAGCTACGAAGGAGTTCGGATCAGATACAAAGTCTTGCCAGAGGATCCACTCAAGGTGAAACTTTCTAGGGCGCGTGGTTGGCTCGACGACAAGGGTGTTGCTTGCCTCGGGACGCGGTTTGGCTCGAGAGAAGCAGCGCGGGGAATTGCTTTGGAGATAAAAAATGTTGCTGAAAACAACGCTTCGTATTTTGCAGAAACGAAGTGAAAGGTATGTAGTTTAATTTACATGCATTTATAATTGCAATAGTTAGATAGATCTATCCTTAGGGGTTGGTCGGACCCAACCCTGAGATAGTAGAGATTCTGGCCAGTGTTTATTCTTTAGGGCTAGACTTAAAACTATTTTAAGTTTGTTTTCCGCTGCCTTTTATGCTTTCATCATCCGTCTGACTTAGGTGTACGTCGATTTTATAGCCCTAAGGACCCATAAAACCTACAGAAACAACAACAAAGACTACACAGCAGGCCCCGCATCGGGCTCGTCCAGTCCAGAGGCTGCTTCACCATTATGTCCTCTCCTGACCGAGGGCCCAGCCCCATCAGAAGTCTCCCACACAGAGGGTCCATCAGCAGTAAGAGCAGTGCCCTCCTCCAAGAAGGAAAGCCGGCTAGCATGTTCCAATTATATCCCTAGAAACAAGTTCCTCAAAAATGAGGCACGGACATTGAAGTCCATCTCTACTCGGACTTTGACTTTCTCCACCTTGCGATGGGGGTCTCAGGCCGCCCAGGCAACCTGCTCCTTCAGCTCTTCATTTTTCTTCTTGCCCTGACACATATCAGCCCCCAACTCTTCTACCTCCACATTCTGCATGTGAAGTAGGTCCATGTAACGGTCGAGTTCGTCTTCCAATTCCTCCACCCTATGCCCACACATGCGAAGGCTGTGGTTAAAGCGGAATAGCTTTGCTCCCCATGCACAAGAGAACAAAGACGAATCAGTACAATCCCAGGAGCACATGGTACTCACGACCACAATGAAATATACCTGGTGGATCTACTTAAGAGCCATCATAAACCCGTCAATATCAATCCTGAGTACGTTGGACGTATCACTGACCTCACCAAACATGTACTTAAGCACCTCGATGCCAAGGTTCTCAACATCATCAGATACCGAACGTCAAGGCAAGAAACCTCCTCCTGGCCAATACAACGTCTAGGTCCTCGTTGATAGCGGGTCATTAGCTATCCCATCTCCAGCCTTAGCGCTCCTCTTCTACATGTGCTCCACCAAGACACAGTGATGGAGTTTGACCTCTTCGACCGACTTATCACGAACCACCGGAAAAGGCTGCTCAGCCTCAATGATCGGCCGATAGGCTGCAAACCACTCAGCCCTAGCACCGCTACCACAGAGTCGATGTCTTTATGCTGCGTTCGTGGGTCCTTCTAGTCTCCTGAGACAGGACCCTTCCATCTGTTGGCTAGGAGCGACAAGTCCTCCAAGGAGGAAGAGGAGCGATCAAACATTGGTCTAAATGGCAAGAAGAAAAGTACAAGTACCAAAACCGCAAGCTTTCTTTCCTTTTTAACCTAAATTCTGGTGGGACCAGTGGGAGGTCGTGGTAACCATTTAATCTACTTGATATCAATTACGACCATCCAAATATTGATGCAATTGGTTAAGCCCTCGCATGGCGTACATGTGGACCTTCTCCCTCAACGTCTGAATCTCTCAACGAACGGGCTCGTCTTTTCAAGCCCTACATTAAAAGTGAGTCTCTTTGATGTCGTCGCTTAGTGTTCCAATGGCGATCACTTGCATCATTTCATATGTCGTGACTTTCCTTTCTAAGGCATCATCCTTGGATTTTTTTTCCTTATCACGACAAGGGACACTATCCCATCAGATAAGGTCAGCGATAGTTTGCTTCACCTCCCAATCCCGCAATGTCAGCTTGGATCAGCAGTGCCCGACCTTGGCACCTCGGCATTAAGAAGTACTCAACCCTTGGTCTAACTGAGCCTAACATTCCTGCTCGGCCTAGGGCGCTCTCTTGTCCTAATAAACCATATAGAAATTTTAGGCTACAAGGCATGGTCTAGCCGCAACGACTGATTTGGGACCATGCTCCCAGTTCAGACCCCCACGGGCACTTTCTCTAGAAGCCCGAGCACTACTGTCGGTATGCCCTCCTGGACTAGAGGGATAAATCTAACACTCGACCAAGGAATCCATGCCTGTGGACCCCCGAGTCCCGCGAAGAAATTTTAGCACGTGCCTTTGAGACTCCGCATAGTACAACTCCTTATTTACTAAGCTTACATAGGCACATAGAATAGACATTCACAGCAAAAATTTATTCCATTCACTGGTTCAAGATTACAAAATTTATTGCTTCAACGGCATACATTTCAAAATAAGAGGAGGAAAAATGCCATGATCATATGATCGACCCTGTACCAGATCTGTCATTACCCGGTGCTTTCTCCTCGCTTGGATTGCCTTAGGCCTTTTTCAACTTCTCCTTGGCCTGCTTCAGTTGGTCCTTCTTCTCCTCCATGTCCTCCTTCATCTCGTCGAACAGACCGTGAATGAAAGCGTTTTGTTTCTCCAAGTTCATCACTCGCTTCCTGTAACAGCTGAAGCTGTGATAAAAGTGGCAAAGGTGTCTCGGGTCCTACATACACGAAAAAGGAAGTTAGTCAAGACCACTGGCATCAGACACAAGATTGGTAAAAGAACTCAGCATGCCCAAATGCTTCAGAGCCTTGGACAACATGCGAATTGATTCAAGATAAATATTACATATTTATCCCCTCTTTGGTTAGCATTTTGTGCATATTTTGTGTTTATTTGGTCTCTAATACGAGTGTTTTTATAACATTATTGAATATTAGAGCAAAACCTTTATTTATGCACAAAACATCATTTTATGGCTTAACTTTGTCTTCTAATGATTTTTCAGGTCAAAACTATGTCAAAGATGCCAAAACGACAAAGATTAGTCATTAATCGACTAGGCACTATACCTAGTCGACTAGAAATGTTACTGTAAATCAAGACAGTCATAATAGTCGACTACCTCTTTAGCAGCAGTTGACTACCAAGTGATTAGTCGACTACTACCAAAGTAGTAGTCGACTAATTAGTACAGAAATGACTGGGTCGACTTACTAAGGGCATTTTGATCAATTCTAAGGTTTTGAAAAGTCTATAAAAGCATAATCGAGGCCATCCCTTGGAGTTTATCTCTCTTCCTATTAACCAAAAACTTCCTCCCATAATTTGAAGGCTTATTTCAATGAGAAGAAAAAGGAGCTAAAGAAGGAGATCTAGGATTTAATTGAAGAATTGGTGATAAAGTTCCATCTTTTTGTATTGAGTTAATTCATTGTATTAAGGATTAAAGATGATGTTTTTATTAAAGATTGATTCTTTTCTCTTAATGATTGGCTAAATCTCTTATGGGTTGGTTGTGATGTAGTTAGTGTTATATGATCGTGGTTATTAATGTTTTCACCCTACTTTCAAGATAAATTGGGTGTTTTGTCGATTTCTACATATTCTAATTATGTATGATCATTGCTAGCTGGAACATGCTTGAATCAAATATGAACATGATAAGGCTTATTTTTGTTATGATCTTAGTGGACATATCGTGACCCTAGAGGGAACTTATGCTTAGATTCTTCATAAAATTAATGATTCACTTGATTACATCTGGCATTGTTTTCTCGATCTTGATTGCAAAATCTTTTGACGTTCTCATGCCATTGCCTAATGAAAGTTGAGCTATAGAAAAGACATTAATATTCATCCATTGCAAATACCCTAACGAAATCATAACTGGGACATGTTCTTCATATTGATATCCTATCATCTACTTCTCGATAATTATTTTAGGACAACTTTTTAGTATTAAAAACCTTTGAAATCATTACTTGACCATCGGAAGGTGGTTGCTTTCTCGTTGGGTTATTGCTCTTGATACATTAGAATATGTGGTATTACAGATCAGATGTCTGTGGATTCGATCCAGGTCTCACCAAGGATTACTTGGGAGTAGTGCTCACACTTTTGAGACGAGTCAAGTTTTTGGCACCGTTGAACAAAAGTATTTGTGATCTACAATTTCGATTTGTTTGGATGAATATTGTAACGACCAGTCTTTTGATGATATTATCTGTTTTTCTCTAGTGTGTTTTTGTCTGTACGTATTAGCGTATCTGCCTCGGTGCACGTGCCAACCTATTCATGTTGATTATTCCTATTATTGTTTTCTGATACAAAGTTAATTTTCTCATTATTATTATTATCACAATTATTATTTGTTGGCACTCAGTCAATTTATTATAATGCTTATTATTATTAATATTTTTATTATTATTAATGTTGAGTATATCTAATTAAATTGTTTTCGATTTTCAAATTTGATTTCAAATTGCTAATCTTTTAAAGTCAAATAAAATATTTCCTCTTTAAAACTCCATGAATCAAATTGATAGCTAGATTTTCCTAAGTAACCTATTTAATCATTTCCATTACCTTTTCCTTCCTATTATAATTTCTTTTAATTTCTCCTTAAACCCTTCCTATTTTCATCATATCCTAATAAGACCCTAGGCCTAAGGTCAAGTGCTGCACCTACTCTATTTGAGCCCTACACAACTTTTAACATAAAAATAATAATAATAAGACCCCAAGGCCCCACAGCCGCAACTCCTCATAATATATATACTCTTAAAAAAGAACCCTAGTCTAAACCCTATAGGCACCAAAACCGCAGCACCCCACGTTGATAAAAACCTAGGCCTTAAAAACCCACATCCGCAGCCTAACATGTCCTTGTTTACACCCTACATCACTGTCCATGTAACCTAGGCCTACTCTTCATTTAGAAACCCTATTTCTATTCTTATAAAACCCTAGCTCCTAACCCTAGGGGTTTTACAAGCCGCAGCCGCCCCTGTTATCAACTTCTCCCTCTCCTCCTTCTTTTATCTCGCAACCACAGCCGCGCAAGCTCCAAGCCGCCGGCGGCTACACACGCCGACCTCCACGCGAGACAACCCACCCACGGCTTCTTCTCCCTCTCCTCCTTCTTCAACGTGAAGCCCGAGCCTCCTTCTATCATTTCATCTCCACGCAGCAAGCGACACCAAACCATAGCCTCCGCGTGACCGCGGCCACCTCACCTCCACCGCCCAGGCCTCAGCCCATCTCCTCGACTATCCGTTGCTTTCTCCCGCCCCGACGCTCCCACGAGCTCGCCGCACCCCCGACAAGTCCGACCAAATCCGCCGCATCTCCAGCCAAAACCCCGAGAGCCCTCACCTCCGACCTGCTTCCCCTCCTTCTGCCGTCTTGCACCGCTGGATCGCCTTCGCCTGCAACCATCTCTGGTGTTCTGGCTCCTCGCCGTGGCATGCGAACAACGAAAGTGTTTACACTGCAACGAAACTGTAAGTGTTAGCTCGATATTAATTTGTGTATGCCCGTAGATTAGGTGACCCTCTTCACCTCTAAGTTATAGTAATATAAACACTGGGTACGAATTTGATAGTTCATTTCAGCAGAACACTATAATAACTGGGCAGTAATATATTTCAGCAAGTTATTATATAATATAGCATATGTTATTATGTTGAAGATAGCTGTACCGTGTGATAAGTTTATGACCGATATTTTTCAGTAAGTTAGTGTTATATAGACATAATTAATGTCACATATATATGTAGGTTAGTAATTTCTTGTTAGAAAAAAAAATAGGATATGTTGTTTAACCAGTTAAGTGTAAGTAATAAGTTAGAATTTGTGTTTAATTCTTTAAAGCTTGATGTCGCGTATCCATTGGCACAGATATATCACGATCCTTGTCGCGTCCGCTCGTACACCAGAATCGTCAAATCAGGCAAGTGTGCACTTAAATATGAATTTTTGAAGTTGGTGAATATTTGTGTCATTTTCCTTACTTTAATGCGTATATCTTGAAAACCGCGCGTATAACGGCACATGAGAATGTTTTAGACTAAGAATGTGACATTTTGACATATAACTCGATAAGTTTCGACTTTGGACATTAGCAGAGAACATTGTTTCCTGTAACCAGTAACTCATCTCGACATCCCTTCAATTTTCGTAAATGTTGTGCACTATGAAACATTGACAACTGGAAATGAATGAATATCTTGCTTGGACATTAATGAGAGTGACATTGTGAAATCATGCGCCTCAAAGGCGAACTCGTGATTCGTGATGTCGTGTGAGTCGACTAGGCTGGCTCGTGTTCCGGCAAAACTTTTGGGTGGGGTTAGGGTTGAGCGGCCACTGGGCGTATGAAAGGTACTCTCCTCAAGAGCACCACCCGACGCGGTGGGTTAGTGTCAATCACGGTAAGCCCCCGTGAGAGGAACGACCTTCTCATCACGACCTAAAGGCGAGAACCCTAGATTAGATGTGAATTCTTGACATGGTCATTGTAACGCTAACTTGGTCTTCGTGAATATTGAAATGCTAACAAACTCAGAGAACCTTAACTTTAAACTTGCAACCGTCTAGAACTACATGCTAGGATTGTTCATTTATGTTTCTAAAATTGTAGATGTTAAATTGCTGCAAGTCGTTCCCTTAAAATATTATTATTGCTTCTTAAATTCATATTATTTGTATATCTTGCCTTGGGATGCTAATCTTTCCTTGCAGACCTTGCTGACATACATTCATGTTTATGGATGTATGTCAGATTCAGCACTTGAATACCCGGAGGATTCGTACGTGACGCCTGGCTTGGAGAGCCAGAGTTGGTCGTATACGCCGAGCCGCTTTCTGCGGAAGACTAGAGCCCCTTTTCTGTCACTATTTTGATTTTAGCTTTAGTACCTTGTAGTAGGACTAGTGTTTTTGTTGTTGTTTCTTTTTGGCCATGCTGAGCCCTGTTGTTTTATTTTTTTCTGTATGAACAATTCTGGAAGTGCCCATTTAATTTAATGAAATGTTTTCTGGTTGTTCTGATACGCAAATGCAAGGACCCTTTTCTGTGTTTTTATCACAGACGCTTATTGAACTCGAGCTTCACCGCTCCAGTTCAAGCGGACCACGTAACGCCCTTGCTTCCGGTGTCTTTTGGGAAGCGGGGCGTTACAGGTTTTAGTGGTGGCCCATGCAAGTCATGCATGTCACGCCCCGCTTCCGAAAAATATGGAGGCGAAGCGTGAGAAGGTCCGCTCAGACTTGAAGCTACAAAGCTGCAAGTCCGATAAGCGTCGAACAAATTTAAAACTGCAGGTCCTTGCAACGCGAGCGAAACAAGATAATAATAATGAAATGAGACAAAAGAATAATCTCAGAATATCCATAAATATAAATTCCAACATCGCAGAAAAGCCACCAGGCTAAAAGAAAAGAGTCTAAAAGAGGCCGAGCATGGCCAACAAAAGTACAAAGTACAACAGCAAGGTAATGGTGCAAGCACCGACATCTAACATCAACCTAAAGCAAAGCAACGCCAACAGGCTCTAAAACTGGTCTCCGGTGTCCACGAACTCCTCGACGAACGTAGGCTCAGTGTCAGCAAAACACCACGTACTCAGCAACGGTCTCTGGCTCAGGGTCTAACATGTGACACCCAAAGAGAAAGGGGCACATGTCAGCAAGTCTGGAAGACTTGTGCAAGTGAAACTGAATGTACAAGTAAGAGCAACCTAGCAGTTCTAGC
The DNA here is from genome assembly GCA_030789695.1 of Scilla litardierei. Classification (NCBI taxonomy): domain Eukaryota; kingdom Viridiplantae; phylum Streptophyta; class Magnoliopsida; order Asparagales; family Asparagaceae; genus Scilla; species Scilla litardierei. The sequence continues at coordinate 684,591,131 of CM061142.1, read as the reverse complement.
ATAATGCAATGACATGGCAGTTAAAGTATGAGTGCAGCAGGTAAAGAAAACAGCAAGTAAACTAGCATGGCATGGCAAGTGTGGCAAGACTAATAACATTTACAAGGATTTCTCTAGTCATGTTTTCATGTCATGTGCAAAGTTTACGCCTTACATCTGAAAATGACTTTCTTTCACACTGATTGGTCGCTTAACTCCGCCCCACCCAGAGTTTACGCCCTACAACTGCAGTTGCTGATCAGGCAGACTCCCAGCTGATTGGCCGCTTAACTCTTACCCCATCCCACGTGTATCGAGCCAGGGCCTTACCCCCGAACGGTAATGCTCGCTTCTGGATCACGAGCCAGGAAGTGTTTTTCATGTTTGGCATAGGGATGCACCTAGCCCTGGACAAGCAAGTACAAGTATGTAGCATGTGCTACGAATGCAATATTCAATGCATGGATGACATGTAAGATGCAATGCATGGCACTTAAAAGTATGTACAGGTAAGGAAAGTAAACGTGACAGTTTAGTATGCATGAACAACAAGTTTAAAGGGTTGGATCTAGCTTCGTTGTCAAGCTAGATCAATTAGGTGACGGATCTAGTTTCGTTGTCAAACTAGATCAAGTAGGCGTCTAGCCAGCTATCATTTCACTGACTAGTCTCTTTTACGCTAGGAACAAGGAAGTGGCCTAAAAACATGGCCCTACACAAGAGTTGGCAAGTTTCACTTGCCTGCAACTATCACGTCAAGAAAACACCGTCCAACGAGTCCAAAGTCACGATTCCTACGTGCACAAGTCCACCGGCCTACATCCGTTTTATTAATCTTGATTAGTGATTGATAAAACATTTAAAATACTTTAAAATACTGATTTTTAGTCTTGGTTAACATGCAATTGGGTTGGGGGTCCTAGGGGTGCAAAGCGTTACCTCATCACGACGCGAAAGCTACACCGGCGTCGGGTAGCGACGCCGGGGGTTGGAATAAGAGAACGCGCTCCAAGTCCTGATTCCAATATAGTTTCCTTGCTGGAAAGTTCAGAGCATCAACCGGAGCGACGGTTCCAGATTCCAAAGCTAACACGTGCGACGACGGGCTACGACGTGTCGCAACGTCGTGCACGGCGAATCGTCGGAGAGAAAGCACCTAGGTGGGGCCCACAGTAGTCCTAGGGACCTTTGGGGGACCCACAATACCTCTGGAGAACTTGGGGGGCCCACGGTGGTAAGTGGTGCGACGGGTGCGGGGTTGCAACGTTTGGCCATCGGTCGTACCCAGCCAAAGCGGGAGATTCCATCGGTCGGGCGCTAGGAACGGCGCTGCACAGCGCTGCGGTCGGTGCGGGCCTTGGTGCTCTCAGTCGGTGCGGAGCAACCCTTCGGTCGGGCGCTGCGGATGCGAGGGAGCGGCGCTGCAACGTTGCAACGGTTGCAACGTTGCGGAGATGCAGCGTGAGCGGGGGAGCGCTTCGGTCAGGCACGGAGGAAGGCGGGGTGCGGAGCGGCTTGGGTGCGGAGCGGGGATGCGGGGCTGTGCGGGCTCGGGCTCTCGGTCTGACTGAGAGCTCCTCTCGGTCGGACACGGGGCAAAGCGGAGCGGCGGCTGTGCAAGCGGGCGAAGCGGATGAGCGGGCGGGGGCTTCGGTCAGAGCGGGGGATTTGGGCCCGTTTCTTCGGTCGTGCGGCAGCAGCATGTCGCAACGTTGCGACGAAACGTCGCAACGTCAAATTTGGGTTTTGGAAGAGGCTAGGGTTAATTTCTTGCGAAAATAGGTCTTCCTAGAGGTTGTTTATATAGTGTAGATGGGTTGACTAGGTCTAGGGCTAATCCTAATGAGATTAGGAGTTTAAAAATATTTAAAATTTAAATCTAAACTTCTCCAACTTATCCAAGGATTTGACTTGGTCCAAATGAGCTGGAAATTGGCTCAAAAATTATTTAAAACATTTAAAACTCAAATAAATTTTATTTGGCCGAAATTAATTTAAAAATAAATTATTAAAAATATTATAAACCTTGTTAAAAATATAAAAGTGGTCAAATAAACTCCAAAAATTATAAAATAAATATCGGGGTGATCGTGATGATGAAAGTGAGCTAACTAAGAAGACGGATCTCAATTTTGACGTCGGACGACGAAACTAAAAATAGAAACGTCTCCCGTCAAAAGTGAAAATCGTCACGTCTCTTCAAGTTTAAATTGTGGGAAAACGACTCGAGAAACGTCGTTCCAATTTAGTGCCACTATTTAATACTCTCAGAGACGTTCACAACGGCATATCACACGAAAGTGTTCACAAACAAACAAAGTCTAAAACAAACACGTGCACGGCCAAAAGCACGTGCACGAACAACGCACTACGAAAAGTGGTCGTTACATCCTCCCCACCTTAGAATAAAGTCCGTCCTCGGACTTTCTAATATGGCTAGTCGCTCTAGTAACTACCCCAATCAAGTTATATAATAATTCAACCAGGTATTGTCATTACAAGTGCTTATACATGCACTAGGTAGTCAAACATTAATACTACCAACACGTATATATATATACATATATTCACGTACGTCACACTCTTTATACCTATTATAGTCAGTCAAATCCATTCACGTACTTCAATCATGCATATAAACATACATCCCTTATATAACTGCTACTCACAAAACAATAGTTCAGATACTTATATAGGGATAGTTTTACACTTAGCAAATACAATCATTGCTCTACGTATAGATAGCTACCTATGCACAAACATCAAGGGTATACTACCCTCTAATAATCCCTAGTATGCATCAAACACCAAACACATCAACACATGTAGTCACACCATACCATAATTAAGTCAAGTTTCACTATATTTATATATATATTCACCACTACTATAGTTTCACAATATATAGTCATTCACATACATGCAAATAGTTCACCATATATTCACATCACGTACGGTCCTATAACTGTATTTACGACACGCCACATATATCATAGTCATCAATACCTATAACTAAGCACATACTTACCCGTGCATGGCGCACACCCATACACGCTAACATTTCATTTACATACACCAATCATACCATTATATAACTAGCACACATACATACCCAGTTTTAGCTAGTACACATATGTTCACACGAGCAAGTCCTTAGTAATTAACTATACCACAAGACCAACACCTAACTATATACTGGCGTAGCGACCCACAATCATGTGCGTAGCACAACCAGGCACAAACACTCCTATCACTATTCATACATCAACCATTTCTATATTCAACTACAAACATACATTCAATATTCTTAGAGTATACCCACTCAAGCTTGAGTGAGTCCCAATACACGTATCAGAATATTCTTTATACGTACCACGACACTCATACCTATATCAATACCACTCCAATATTCATACGTCTACCATTACAACCATATACATACCATAAGTCAATCACACTTAATATTTAGTCAGGTAATACTCACACAGTTAAATCAATTTATATACCATAATAATAATACAGACACCAGTACCCACATATTTATAATACCCTCCCTAGTACAAACATTCACTGTATAGTCACACATAAATAATGTATACATTCACACCATAGCCTACTACCTATAATTAGTATACTAACACATTTACACATACATAATTAAGATGTGCAATAGTCGTGTATACCTCACGGTATGCACGCATGCAACATCCCGCAAGAGCAAGCAATACCAATCAAAATTATACTCTTACTTCCATATGTATATCACCTATATACTCAGGCAACAAAACATATCTACTTACGTCTAAACACAATACATACCCACATACGAGCACACACTCATACGTGCTAACATATAGATCACATAATAGGCCTACCCTCTAAACCATACGTACTCTTATTATTATCACTACTAACATACACATAGCTTTACCAATCATTTATTTCAACCATTATAAGTATCTCTTACTACATACACAACTTAAATATTTCAACGCTAACTCTTATATACACAGGCATCCCTAGTATAGTATAGCTATCTACACAAAAATCTATAACTACTAACACACAACAACTTCTTACTATCACGAATAACTCCGAGTATATATATATATTACTCAATAGGCAAACATCAATATACTATGGGAATTCTCATCCAAGCCCACGTACACAACTTAGGTACGTGCACCACGACAACCTCACAAGGGTCCAAGGGTCTACTAACAACTAAGAGTTGACACAGACATTGAAGGACCCTAAGGCCTAAGCAATAAAGAGAGATCGAGAGCGTGACGAGGGAAGGATCGATAAGCACGAGTTCAGATAGGACGAATACAAGGAGACAGCTTGGTTAAACGAAACATTGACTCAATGGTGATGTTTAGGTTGAGGGAAAAGGGAGATGTAGTGCTGCTTATATAGGAGGGGAAAAGAAAATAGGGTAAATAGCATGAGCTAAAATACGCAAGATTGAAAACTGTTGTACTTCAAAAAAAAAAATTGGAATTCCTCATCTGTATAAAATATTTGAAGATCGATAAAGCGAGTTGAAATAAGTTTGAGTCGAATATTCATAATAAGAGAAAATGTTTTATTGGTTTATCGCAAATCATTAAGAAAGGAAAGTAAATCATTCGCACGGACATTAAAGACGAATTTTTTTTGAAAATATTATACGGCAGTAATTTAATATAATGTTGTCAAAAGTTTTTGAAAGTCAAAGAATGAAATCAAGTAACGGAAGGATTTAAACTCATGTTAAATGCTTTCAAAACTTTTCGGCTATGGAAAATCAATATTGAAACTTCTTTTAGAGAAATCAGGATTTGTCAAAAATAAAACTGGTTACACTAAGCTCTTAGCGTACAAGCACAACGGGCCTGATACGGGTATAAAAATAATTGAAATTCAATTTGGTTTAGAAATTTTCTAAAAGCGTGTATGGTGAGCGGAAAGAAAATTATAGTAACTTAGCATAAGAATTATCAAGATCGAATAATAAATCTTTAAAATCAAATCAGGGAGGGTCTAAAGCAGGAAGAGGTTATGAAAATAGTAATTTTGCAAAAATCTGAAATAGTGAGAACGACGAGCAAAAACCAACTTGCTGAAATCTGAAATTCCATGTGACTTGAAAAGTATATTAAAAGTAAACACGATGTATTATTCAAATGGCATAAATAAGAGGGAAATTATAAATCGAATTGAGCAAAATAAAAGTACGGTTCAGTATAAAATTAATATATGAAGGAACGACACATTTACACAAGTACGAAAAACATAGGCTGGGAAAATACTATAAACTAGTATTCAGAAATTCCGACAACGTTTTTAAAAATTTGAATCAATGAAGGAGGATGAAATATAGGTATATTAAAATTTTGGACAAAATTAAACTTAGTGGAAGAGAAGATTTGAAAAATACTTTCAGAAGGTTCAAGATTTGCAATGGAGATGTTTGAAAATGGACGACGGTCGTCATGAGGCGATCTCGTGAATCGAGGCAAGGAAATTTGGTCAGGTGATCAGAACATACATACACCTAGGATATGAATCAGGAGACTCTACGGGGAAACTCATACGGTCGACCAACTAAAGATTAAGAACTAAGCGCTAAGACTTCTAAAGATTAGACGGTAAGGAAATGCGTTCGGCTTGGCCCGAAATCGATGAACCCAAGCGAACGACTAAAAGAAATTCTAGAAGCCTAAAATGGTCAGGGTTAGGCATTAACCACTAAGGTAACTCCTACGACGATCAATTGCTGACAGGGAGTCTAACTAACAATCAGAGGCCTCTAACTAGCAAGCACAGACGTCTAACTAAGCCTTCTTACCACCTAGTGTCGTAAGAAAACGACTGGATGTTGCAATTTACTTAATGGACATTCCGTTATTATCGTTGTTTCGTTAATTCGCAATTGCAAGACGGACCTGCATGGACCACCAACAAAACCTGTCACGCCCCGCTTCCCAAAAATATGGAGGCGAAGCGTGAGGTCCGCTCAGACTTGAAGCTACAAAGCTGCAAGTCCGATAAGCGTCGAACAAATTTAAAACTGCAGGTCCTTGCAACGCGAGCGAAACAAGATAATAATAATGAAATGAGACAAAAGAATAATCTCAGAATATCCATAAATATAAATTCCAACATCGCAGAAAAGCCACCAGGCAAAAAGAAAAGAGTCTAAAAGAGGCCGAGCATGGCCAACAAAAGTACAAAGTACAACAGCAAGGTAATGGTGCAAGCACCGACATCTAACATCAACCTAAAGCAAAGCAACGCCAACAGGCTCTAAAACTGGTCTCCGATGTCCACGAACTCCTCGACGAACGTAGGCTCAGTGTCAGCAAAACACCACGTACTCAGCAACGGTCTCTGGCTCAGGGTCTAACATGTGACACCCAAAGAGAAAGGGGCACATGTCAGCAAGTCTGGAAGACTTGTGCAAGTGAAACTGAATGTACAAGTAAGAGCAACCTAGCAGTTCTAGCATGATGCAATGACATGGCAGTTAAAGTATGAGTGCAGCAGGTAAAGAAAACAGCAAGTAAACTAGCATGGCATGGCAAGTGTGGCAAGACTAATAACATTTACAAGGATTTCTCTAGTCATGTTTTCATGTCATGTGCAAAGTTTACGCCTTACAGCTGAAAATGACTTTCTTTCACACTGATTGGTCGCTAAACTCCGCCCCACCCAGAGTTTACGCCCTACAACTGCAGTTGCTGATCAGGCAGACTCCCAGCTGATTGGCCGCTTAACTCTTACCCCATCCCACGTGTATCGAGCCAGGGCCTTACCCCCGAACGGTAATGCTCGCTTCTGGATCACGAGCCAGGAAGTGTTTTTCATGTTTGGTATAGGGGTGCACCTAGCCCTGGACAAGCAAGTACAAGTATGTAGCGTGTGCTACGAATGCAATATTCAATGCATGGATGACATGTAAGATGCAATGCATGGCAGTTAAAAGTGTGTACAGGTAAGGAAAGTAAACGTGACAGTTTAGTATGCATGAACAACAAGTTTAAAGGGTTGGATCTAGCTTCGTTGTCAAGCTAGATCAATTAGGTGACGGATCTAGTTTCGTTGTCAAACTAGATCAAGTAGGCGTCTAGCCAGCTATCATTTCACTGACTAGTCTCTTTTATGCTAGGAATAAGGAAGTGGCCTAAAAACATGGCCCTACACAAGAGTTGGCAAGTTTCACTTGCCTGCAACTATCACGTCAAGAAAACACCGTCCAACGAGTCCAAAGTCACGATTCCTACGTGCACAAGTCCACCGGCCTACATCTGTTTTATTAATCTTGATTAGTGATTGATAAAACATTTAAAATACTTTAAAATACTGATTTTTAGTCTTGGTTAACATGCAATTGGGTTGGGGGTCCTAGGGGTGCAAAGCGTTACCTCATCACGACGCGAAAGCTACACCGGCGTCGGGTAGCGACGCCGGGGGTTGGAATAAGAGAACGCGCTCCAAGTCCTGATTCCAATATAGTTTCCTTGCTGGAAAGTTCAGAGCATCAACCGGAGCGACGGTTCCAGATTCCAAAGCTAACACGTGTGACGACGGGCTACGACGTGTCGCAACGTCGTGCACGGCGAATCGTCGGAGAGAAAGCACCTAGGTGGGGCCCACAGTAGTCCTAGGGACCTTTGGGGGACCCACAATACCTCTGGAGAACTTGGGGGGCCCACGGTGGTAAGTGGTGCGACGGGTGCGGGGTTGCAACGTTTGGCCATTGGTCGTACCCAGCCAAAGCGGGAGATTCCATCGGTCGGGCGCTAGGAACGGCGCTGCACAGCGCTGCGGTCGGTGCGGGCCTTGGTGCTCTCGGTCGGTGCGGAGCAACCCTTCGGTCGGGCGCTGCGGATGCGAGGGAGCGGCGCTGCAACGTTGCAACGGTTGCAACGTTGCGGAGATGCAGCGTGAGCGGGGGAGCGCTTCGGTCAGGCACGGAGGAAGGCGGGGTGCGGAGCGGCTTGGGTGCGGAGCGGGGATGCGGGGCTGTGCGGGCTCGGGCTCTCGGTCTGACTGAGAGCTCCTCTCGGTCGGACACGGGGCAAAGCGGAGCGGCGGCTGTGCAAGCGGGCGAAGCGGATGAGCGGGCGGGGGCTTCGGTCAGAGCGGGGGATTTGGGCCCGTTTCTTCGGTCGTGCGGCAGCAGCATGTCGCAACGTTGCGACGAAACGTCGCAACGTCAAATTTGGGTTTTGGAAGAGGCTAGGGTTAATTTCTTGCGAAAATAGGTCTTCCTAGAGGTTGTTTATATAGTGTAGATGGGTTGACTAGGTCTAGGGCTAATCCTAATGAGATTAGGAGTTTAAAAATATTTAAAATTTAAATCTAAACTTCTCCAACTTATCCAAGGATTTGACTTGGTCCAAATGAGCTGGAAATTGGCTCAAAAATTATTTAAAACATTTAAAACTCAAATAAATTTTATTTGGCCGAAATTAATTTAAAAATAAATTATTAAAAATATTATAAACCTTGTTAAAAATATAAAAGTGGTCAAATAAACACCAAAAATTATAAAATAAATATCGGGGTGATCGTGATGATGAAAGTGAGCTAACTAAGAAGACGGATCTCAATTTTGACCTCGGACGACGAAACTAAAAATAGAAACGTCTCCCGTCAAAAGTGAAAATCGTCACGTCTCTTCGAGTAAGTTTAAATTGTGGGAAAACGACTCGAGAAACGTCGTTCCAATTTAGTGCCACTATTTAATACTCTCAGAGACGTTCACAACGGCATATCACACGAAAGTGTTCACAAACAAACAAAGTCTAAAACAAACACGTGCACGGCCAAAAGCACGTGCACGAACAACGCACTACGAAAAGTGGTCGTTACAATGCAACTGTGAAATTCAGAACAATGAGACACATTTAATTAGCCAAAACATCCAGAATTAGTTCATACGCAAAATTACTCGAATACCTAGTCTCAGCATGATAGGAAACCCAATACCAGGATAATATGAATAGTTAATTAGATACTCATGCTCGTTAGTTAGACGCCCTTACCACGACTTAGTGTCATCTTCTGGAAGTCACCCTAGCGATTGATCGTTCAGCTTTGGATACATTAGATTTTTGAGTTTTGTTAGTCGTTCACATAGATTCACCGAGTCTAGGGCCCAACCAAACGTAGCGATCGTCGCTGTGCAAGTCGAAACCGAGACGCCTGCGAGAAATAGACTTCGAAGCGTAGGATTTTCCAAATCTATAGATAAGATCTCGACCTCAATCCTCAACGAATCTTTACCTCGGTTTCCCCTATCGCAGTCTAGTACGTTGAAGAACATCATTGTTAAACCTTTAGTCGACCCATTGGTTATGTCCCCTGCTCCCACTATTTTCCTAAATCATTATACTTTCAATTGATGATCGTAGGAAGCCATCGTAGAGTATTCGCGGAGTTACCTCTTGGCCGCTCTTCCGTCTCGATCGTCGAACCTGATCCTTGTCCTCGATTCACTTTAACTCTCCAGATCCGCCATCTTTAACCTTGAACCCCTCCTAAAAAGTATTTCGATACTTCATTTATTGAATTCTTCGCTAAGTTTAAATTTCCTTCGAAAACTTTTCGCTTAGAATTTCTACGCTTCAGTCGACTTAAACCCATTCTTGACTAGGAATTTCTGACGCGATCTTTAGTTACTATCTTATACCGATTTTCAAACAAGTATCTTTCGCACTTCTATAGCTGCTCTACTTTCCTAATGTAATGAACGTCTTTTAAAAAAAACTTCATTTCTATTTCGCTAGTTCAAAATATCATCTCCTTTTTTACTACCGCATTTCAAAATAGTCATTCTACGTATTTTTAAAATACTTTCCTGGGTTAAATTGAACTTCAAAATCTTGTGTATCAAGTCTTATAATAGTTGTCTTCATTTATATATATATATATATTAAAAAAAATTCCATTTTACAAACCCATTTCCATTTACCAAACAAACACTACAACACTATGCCAAAATTACTCTTCACCTATTATTTGATTAATCATATTTTACGTTTTAACTTCTACCGTCTGCTCGCTATTTTACGTAAGTTATGACGATGTTATTATTTTTACATATGTCTTTATCTTCTTAATTATTAACTATTCATAAGTATTTTATCTCACCCAACCGACTAACCTCTTATCCATCCCCTATTCGGAACCGTTCATCACAACTTTAACTCGTTGCCTTATTCTACCCTATTACTAGGTTATCACATTAGTGCTTATCCTTGCTTGTGTCAGCTTTAGTTTAAGTATAGTGGGACCATTAGCTTGATGGTGGTGTTGTGGTGCATGTAAATAGATTTTGAGTTTGGACCCGTGTGTTCGAATCTCTATATACCACCCATGCATAAGTGTGTTTACCCTTAATATGTTGGTATAGTGGGATTATCTATTGTGTTGTATGTGCGTGTACGGTAATTTGTGATATATATGGTCGAGTATATAGTAGTAACCGTTATATTTCTACTTAGGCCAGTGATTGGCTATATCAATATAGGAATATCTGAGCGTATTAAATTTAGTATTGGTTAGTTACTATGCGTATATGTATCTTAGCCATACTTGTTATGGTTGTAATTGTATACTAGTACCGTGATGTACACGTTAGGTATAATGATAATAGGTGTACGTATAGTTGTGTGTGCAGATTTATTGTGTGATTTATATGTTAGAATGTCTGGCGTGTACTCGTGCGTATATATATGTATGTGGTTAGTTATAGGTGTGTATGTAAATATATATTGTATGAACAAGCTGTGTGTTTTATATATAGTAGGATTGTTATAATTGCCCCTACGGGATGATGTATGAGCATGTGTATAGCAGGAAGTATTTATAGTCGTATGTTTGTGACTACATATATAGATGTATGTAATGTTATACTAGCCCTATGTAAACTACCATGGTTGTGTATACCGGTGTGTGTATATATATGTCCTATATAGGTACGAGATTGGAGTATAGTAGTGTAAGTATGTATATACATGTAAAATGAACGTATGTATATTTATTTGAAAGTGTGTGATATGTGAGTAGGTATAAGAATATAGATGTATATTGTTTCGTTATAATGTACGTATGACTGGGATAGGATGACCTTAGTGTCTAAGTTCGCTCACCCCTATATCGGCCTATTTCAGGAAGTCTGAGGACGGACTTGATCTTAAGGTGAGTAGATTACGTTGACCCTAGTGCTACGAGTGAGGCTTATATAAATCTGTGTTTGGTGCGAGGTATTACGTGCATGTATATACGTATAGTGATATATAATATTATGTGTATATGGTAATGTACGATGTGTAAAAGTGATTGTACGATTGAAGTGTTAATAGACTAAGGATGCTTGTATTTTTTCATTAGTGGTATGTTTATGTGACGTGTGGTACTATATCAGTATAGACGGTGAGTGTATAAGAGGTGCGGTATTACTTTGTGTAATGCGAGTGTGTTGGGTGATGGGACACTTACATCTAGTATATCGATGTGGTCGTGTGTCACTATTCGCCCGAGTATGATATTGGATGGTATTGTATTGAACGTGTATGTTAATACGTAGCTAGTAATGTGTGTATGTGTATTGCTACTATTAATAGCATGGACGTTGATTAGTATTATCCACGGTAATACTATTGGTATTGGTTTTAGTATTAGCTGAGTATGGTGTGATGTTTACTTGTGGTGTGTATGCATTAGAAGAGGATATACGAGCGTTACCCCTTACTTTTTCCAGTGTCTTAGCCGATAAGATTCCGAGGACGGAATCGTCTTTAAGGTGGGTAGGATGTAACGACCAGTCTTTTGATGATATTATCTGTTTTTCTCTAGTGTGTTTTTGTCTGTATCCGTATTAGCGTATCTGCCTCGGTGCACGTGCCAACCTATTCATGTTGATTATTCCTATTATTGTTTTCTGATACAAAGTTAATTTTCTCATTATTATTATTATCACAATTATTATTTGTTGGCACTCAGTCAATTTATTATAATGCTTATTATTATTAATATTTTTATTATTATTAATGTTGAGTATATCTAATTAAATTGTTTTCGATTTTCAAATTTGATTTCGAATTGCTAATCTTTTAAAGTCAAATAAAATATTTCCTCTTTAAAACTCGATGAATCAAATTGATAGCTAGATTTTCCTAAGTAACCTATTTAATCATTTCCATTACCTTTTCCTTCCTATTATAATTTCTTTTAATTTCTCCTTAAACCCTTCCTATTTTCATCATATCCTAATAAGACCCTAGGCCTAAGGTCAAGTGCTACACCTACTCTATTTGAGCCCTACACAACTTTTAACATAAAAAAATAATAATAAGACCCCAAGGCCCCACAGCCGCAACTCCTCATAATATATATACTCTTAAAAAAAGAACCCTAGTCTAAACCCTATAGGCACCAAAACCGCAGCACCCCACGTTGATAAAAACCTAGGCCTTAAAAACCCACAGCCGCAGCCTAACATGTCCTTGTTTACACCATACATCACTGTCCACGTAACCTAGGCCTACTCTTCATTTAGAAACCCTATTTCTATTCTTATAAAACCCTAGCTCCTAACCCTAGGGGTTTTACAAGCCGCAGCCGCCCCTGTTATCAACTTCTCCCTCTCCTCCTTCGTTTATCTCGCAACCACAGCCGCGCAAGCTCCAAGCCGCCGGTGGCTACACACGCCGACCTCCACGCGAGACAACCCACCCACGGCTTCTTCTCCCTCTCCTCCTTCTTCAACGCGAAGCCCGAGCCTCCTTCTATCATTTCATCTCCACGCAGCAAGCGACACCAAACCACAGCCTCCGCGCGACCGCGGCCACCTCACCTCCACCGCCCAGGCCTCCACGCAACACAGGCAACCCCGACAACCCCGCAACCATCACGCGTCACCTTCGCCGTCTCTCCATCCCCGTCGAACCCCCCTCACTCCGGCCTTCCGCACGCCTCAGCCCATCTCCTCGACTATCCGTTGCTTTCTCCCGCCCCGACGCTCCCACGAGCTCACCGCACCCCCGACAAGTCCGACCAAATCCGCCGCATCTCCAGCCACAACCCCGAGAGCCCTCGCCTCCGACCTGCTTCCCCTCCTTCTGTCATCTTGCACCGCCAGATCGCCTTCGCCTGCAACCATCTCTGGTGTTCTGGCTCCTCGCCGTGGCATGCGAACAACGAAAGTGTTTACACTGCAACGAAACTGTAAGTGTTAGCTCGATATTAATTTGTGTATGCCCGTAGATTAGGTGACCCTCTTCACCTCTAAGTTATAGTAATATAAACACTGGGTACGAATTTGATAGTTCATTTCAGCAGAACACTATAATAACTGGGCAGTAATATATTTCAGCAAGTTATTATATAATATAGCATATGTTATTATGTTGAAGATAGCTGTACAGTGTGATAAGTTTATGACCGATATTTTTCAGTAAGTTAGTGTTATATAGACATAATTAATGTCACATTTATATGTAGGTTAGTAATTTCTTGTTAGAAAAAAAAATAGGATATGTTGTTTAACCAGTTAAGTGTAAGTAATAAGTTAGAATTTGTGTTTAATTCTTTAAAGCTTGATGTCGCGTATCCATTGGCACAGACATATCACGATCTTTGTCGCGTCCGCTTGTACACCAGAATCGTCAAATCAGGCAAGTGTGCACTTAAATATGAATTTTTGAAGTTGGTGAATATTTGTGTCATTTTCCTTACTTTAATGTGTATATCTTGAAAACCGCGCGTATAACGGCACATGAGAATGTTTTAGACTAAGAATGTGACATTTTGACATATAACTCGATAAGTTTCAACTTTGGACATTAGCAAAGAACATTGTTTCCTGTAACCAGTAACTCATCTCGACATCCCTTCAATTTTCGTAAATGTTGTGCACTATGAAACATTGACAACTAGAAATGAATGAATATCTTGCTTGGACATTAATGAGAGTGACATCGTGAAATCGTGCGCCTCAAAGGCGAACTCGTGATTCGTGATGTCGTGTGAGTCGACTAGGCCGGCTCGTGTTCCGGTAAAACTTTTGGGTGGGGTTAGGGTTGAGCGGCCACTGGGCGTATGAAAGGTACTCTCCTCAAGAGCACCACCCGACGCGGTGGGTTAGTGTCAATCACGGTAAGCCCCCGTGAGAGGAACGACCTTCTCATCACGACCTAAAGGCGAGAACCCTAGATTAGATGTGAATTCTTGACATGGTCATTGTAACGCTAACTTGGTCTTCGTGAATATTGAAATGCTAACAAACTCAGAGAACCTTAACTTTAAACTTGCAACCGTCTAGAACTACATGCTAGGATTGTTCATTTATGTTTCTAAAATTGTAGATGTTAAATTGCTGCAAGTCGTTCCCTTAAAATATTATTATTGCTTCTTAAATTCATATTATTTGTATATCTTGCCTTGGGATGCTAATATTTCCTTGCAGACCTTGCTGACATACATTCATGTTTGTGGATGTATGTCAGATTCAGCACTTGAATACCCGGAGGATTCGTACGTGACGCCTGGCTTGGAGAGCCAGAGTTGGTCGTATACGCCGAGCCGCTTTCTGCGGAAGACTAGAGCCCATTTTCCGTCACTATTTTGATTTTAGCTTTAGTACCTTGTAGTAGGACTAGTGTTTTTGTTGTTGTTTCTTTTTGGCCATGCTGAGCCCTGTTGTTTTATTTTTTTTTGTACGAACAATTCTGGAAGTGCCCATTTAATTTAATGAAATGTTTTCTGGTTGTTCTGATATGCAAATGCAAGGACCCTTTTCTGTGTTTTTATCACAGACGCTTATTGAACTCGAGCTTCACCGCTCCAGTTCAAGCGGACCGCGTAACGCCCTTGCTTCCGGTGTCTTTTGGGAAGCGGGGCGTTACAAATATTCGGTGAGATCCTTCCACCTTATAAATATGGTTTTTATTAGCTTATTTTTGGTTTTTAAAAAAATTCAAAAAATAGCAATGGAATTCAATAGCACAAATTTTTTGTATGATGCAGAATATGCTATTTTGCAGAATATAGAATGGAGAAAGTCAAGATTGTTGATTCTATGAAAGAGACTGTGAAACTTTCTATTAGGCCTGGAGGAGGTTCACAGAGCTAGTGCTGGGCTATCCACCGCATGGGTACACGAAGAACTATCTTATTAAGTTCTTCTACCAAGGACTACAACCGAAGATGCAGAAAATTTTGGCCTACATAAAGTCGACAGAGACTTGGGAGTACATGGAATCCATACAAGAGAATGACCAAATCATAAATGAGACTTCAGACAATGTGCCTACAGAGCCTTATTACGATGATACTAAAGCATGCCTTAATCAAGGAGAGCAAAGCGTAGACGTACCCTTGCAACCTTTGAAAGAGAAACTTCAATTGCTCATACAGATACATGAGGCTAAATCCCAACATTTTTCAGCAAAACTTCCTTACTCTGAGTCAGCAAATTCAACAAATAATTGAAAATATTACTTTGATGGCCATTTGCTTAGAAGAAAGTATCTTTTTAATTACAAACTGCGAATATCTCATATGTGTTCATCTTTTATCGCAGATTTTTACCAAGCAAGCCATGTCAAATTGAAAGCACATAACAAAATGTTAAAATGGCAGGAGATATGTGAAAAGAAGGAGATGACGAGCAAGCAATTTTAGATGAACATTAGGAGGAGACAAGTTGGGAGGAGGAAACAAGTAAGGACACAAGTATAGAAATTATCATGATGAAGCCTGAACTGTACCTTCCTCCATTTTCCCCCAAAATCATTCATTCCTTTCCCACATGGTTGAGCATTATACCAAGAGTAGTGCAATCTTTTCAGGGAGTGGTTGTCAACATACTTTAATTTTATTTACTTATTTTCATGGCTATATTTGAAATACTTGTATTGAGGGCCATGTGAGATCCAATTGGATTGATACAATGTATCTCATGTAGGATAAATGTGCAACTATTGAGGAGATGTGCTCTTTCCAGTAGTATAGATTTTTATTTCTGCGTACTTTTATATGCTTTCTAGGATAGAATTTTTTGAATAAACTCGTACCCTTTTCGACATTGAGGACAATGTCCATCTTTAGTTATAAAAAACGTACTAGATGTAGCTTGTATGCTAACTATTCAAGCTGAATTAAGCTCCAAAGTCACTAATTGTGGCTCAGGAATTCCATGAGAGGAGGAACTAGGATCCACATGGTGCGATGGAACATCTGCAGCACCTATGGTGATTGGCCTCTGAGGCCCTTGAATTATGGGTCTAGTCATCGTCAGTATGACTGAAGACGTGGATGTCGACTCGGTTCATACAGACCGTGCCAAATGTTTACGGGTGTTTTCTTACCACTGATAAAGTCGGATGAATAGACTGTTACTGTAGATGACGTAAGATGACGTAGGCAACTGACTAGATGTTGGGTGAATGAACCTAGGATAGATAGACCATAGTCCAGGCTGTTGGAGTCGAATTTAAACTGGCAATGGGATACCTTCAGCTTCCTGTAGCATGAGAAGCTCATTAAGGAGGGTTGGATCTGGGGTCTGACATATTCCCCTCCGATGCTTAAGTCAGATTGTAACTACCTGCTCTTAGGGGGGTCACTACTTATTTGAATACATTTGCAGATCTGCAGATTACCAGTAAAATCATTATAGCTACAATACAAAGATGTATCAATACTCAAACCAGCGTACATTATTACAGTCCATATTTGAAATACAACACACCACAACACTCTCATACTGAGTACATAAGGGAAATACGGAAAGGAAATACATAATAGCATACAATACGCACACCAACTCAAGTATCTAGAAATCAGCAGTCTCTGGATCAAACTCTGGCTCCTCAAATTCATGTGCCGCTTCTTCAATCTGTTCATCGTCTACCGGTGCCATAAATGAAATCGTAGTTAAGTCACAATAAATATAAACATAGAAAAGACGAGTGCACAAGTATGACTAGAGCAGGTGACAAAAAGTAACTACATACAAGCAAACCAGAGCGAAAAGTAAACAACTGAGCGATAACTGTGACAAGGTGTACATAACAAAGTAGTAAAGGTAGGCAGTGTAATTTTAGCCTGTATGGATCAATACACTAGAGGGAGGTGAATAGTGTATGTAATAAAAATGTTGCAAATAAAACGTTACTGATATTTGCAAAGATGGCACAGAAATAAAATGACAAGTACTGAAAATAAATCAATCGCAAACACAGAGATCTATCCTGGTTCGGATCCTCTTGATCCTAGTCCATTCCTCTACTCCCAATAGAGATTTTCAATCCACTATAATCACTTGCCCGAAAGTACAAACATACAAAAATGGCGACACTCCCTGTGTCCCAAACTTTGTACAATCTCTAAACAGAGATTCAAACCTGTTGTAATAAAAAAGAAAATAAACACCTTATAGCCTTGTAATGAATATGAAATATAAATTCAGAAGGATGGTGTTTAAAATAGGAACTTCAATGTTTCAAGATATATAATGGTGAAACACAATTGAAATTCTTCCGTTCTTAAACGAAAAGAGAAATCTAATGATTTCTTCTTACAAATAAGAAAAGAACAACTTTTCCAAAAGGTGTTGAAATCCAAGTTCTTCCGTTCTTAAACGAAGAAAGAAATCTAATGATTTCTTCTTACAAATAAGAAAAGAACAACTAATGGCTGAATGCTTAATAAAATCAGAGGCTTGATTTCAACAAAGATAGAATTAAAGAAGAGGAAAGTGTGTGAAGTGAAAGAGATGGTCTACCCCTCTATTTATAGTGTTTAAGGATGGTTGGAGAGTGTAAGTAACGTTGGAAGACGGTCATGAACCGTCCCTGAAAATTTGGGCTTCAAACGGCTAGTTTCGAAATTGGTCGACCAAAATGGAAAATTGGTCGACCAAAATTTAGAGAGGGAATTTTGACCGTTGGAAAACAGATCCAGAATCTACATGGTTAGTGGAGTTTGCATATGTAATCCCATAGTCAAATTTGAAGGTTAAAAATTGGTCAACCAAAATTGGGGTATTGGTTGCCAATTTTCAGAATTACGAATGTTCGAAATTGGGAAGAGTAGATCTTTGAGTAATGGAACCTAGGTGACTAAGACATATTATCACAAGGCTTTGTGACTCTAATAAAGTAAATTTTACATTGATTACATAAAGCCGTAGATAAGACTGCATCTGCAACTGAATCTGAGAAGCTTCTTTGCAGGGGATCCTTATCAAGTGATTATATATCCAAGTCGTGGATGCAAGGTGCCTTTGTCTTTCCAGCTTCATGAACTATGATATATCCATTTGAATATGCATGAAGATATCTGAATGTATGGAACTCAGCATTGATTTGTATCTGCATACATAGTGTTAGTAGCACTGAATGTGTTTGTCATATCAAAACCATATAGGAATAGAAACATGGAATTATGAAATTCCAACATTCTCCCCCTTTTGATGATGACAAATATGAAAAAATATATATCGTTAAATTTGAATATATCTGATATATGGTATACTCCCCCTGAATATGTGGAGTGTGTGAATACTCCCCCTGAGTAGGAGAAATATATTCTCCCCCTTTGGAATTCTCAATAAGAGGGAAATAAGAGTTAGTGAAAAAATAAGCGAGAAAATATTAGAGAAATAAAAATGACGGCTAAATAAGGAGTATATATCCGTAAAAAATAAACCTAAGTGGGCCATGAAGGAGGAAAAAAATTTGTAGGCCAAATTGAAATTAGAGGCCGAAATAATATGAGCAGGCCAAGTTAGAGGCCGAAGTTTATAGGGGCTGGCCAATGAAAAAAAAGAAAGAAAGGGCATGCCATTTTAAAAAATATATACGAATGCAGTCCTAAAATTGAGGGTTAATAGAGATCGAGCCATGGACTGTATTGGTGTAGGAAGAAAAATAATAAAATAGTAATCATATAGTAGAGGATAAAAAAATAATTTGAAAGAGGAGACATTAGGTACGGCCGGAGCTATTAGTGCGAAATGCCCAACATTGGTACTTGTTGGTGCGTAAGAATAGAGTAAAAACTGTTCTAGTTTTTTTAAAAAATATTGTAGGATTTCTTGGGGAGAAAGAAAGTTAGACATGGGTTTGGAAAAAAAGTTCGAAACTGGTGGGTAGGAAAATAATAGAGTGTGGTTTGTACAACTAAAGGACCAAGCTGCTATTTATGAAGCATGGAAATATCCTGTTGTGATAGCATAGAAATATCCATCATCATTTTGGTGCAAACAGGTAGTATAACTGCCGTAGAAATCCGTTGCAATTGTTGAACAGCATGGCCTTAAAAAATAGTGTTGGGTGTCCTGTACAACATGTAACAAGGAACAACATAAAGTATACAGCAACCAAAAAAGGCAACTGAGCCATTAAAAATACAAAACCAATGGAAATTAGACTTGAGATCCAAATATAAACATAGGACATATACATAAGAACAAGTATGAAGAGAGTACAACACAAAATTAATATCCAGTTTAAACAGAGGACATATCCAAAGGAACACTAAAAAAACCACTAAGAATTAACATTCAAAACAACTACCCAAGGTACTGAGTACAGAAGTGAAACAAACAGGACCATACTAAGGAAATGACATAGTAACCAATAACAACCCATAGTCTTACAGAACCTATTAACATCACCAAATAACACAACAGCATACCAAAGGTTTGAGAGAACCAATTACAACCCAAATTGTTTACAGAACCGAAATTTACACAACAAAAGATCAAAACATCAGAAGCACATATCGGGAAATCACTAACAGAGGACAAACACCAAGCAACCAGCATAAAAGTATCACCAGGCAACCTATGAAAACAGCAACAAACATCTGAAACAAGGGTCCAAGGCCAAAATAACCAAATGGTGAGAAAAAGCTATGGGCGAGAAGACGGCCCAGGCTGAGAAGACGAAGCGACACGGAAGTGAATAGACTCGAAATGAGTCGACATTGTGGCGACGACAACCTGAAGCGCATCCATCATCTTGTTGTGTTCCTGCATAGTGGCATCGCTGGAACTAAGGTGTGACTGAATCCCTTGAAATCCATCGTGTATCTCGTTGCAGATATCAGTGAAACCGCGAGTGATGGAATGTTGAAGAGCACGAACTTCACCAATCAAATCAAAATCACTTTGGGCAGCCGGTGGGGTAACGGGAGTTCTAGGAGAAGCCTCGGAGTGTGAATAACTCTTTCGAATAGGAATGCGGCCACGTGCACGGGAAGAGGACCCTGGGGTACGGGTGATGGGTGTGGGACGGGTGCGGGGAGAGCGGGTACGAGTGCAGGGAGAGCGAGAAGTGGAGCGAGTAAGAGGACGATATGTGAGGGGAGAGGTGTCCTGAGGAGAGGCATCATCATCTTCATCATGATCGAAAGTGTCTGAAAGAACTAACTGCATATGGGTAAGTGTCTCAGAATTGAAGTCGATTGGGTTAAAAATCTGGACCGAATTTGCAAAAGGAATCTGAAATGCTTCTAAGATCTTAATGATTAGGGAAGGCAGAAAAATATGGGAGTGGATGGGTTTGGCCAAAGAGTATAGTAGAACAGAACCCCAATCAACGGGAAGCTCTCCCATCAAGGCATACAAGCATCGAGCGGTTTTAGTACTCACGTACTTGAGGGATCCTATTTTCGGGGCGAGATTGGAGAGGATGATTTTAACCATCATTCTAGCCGGGGGATGAAGAGTGGCAGCCGATCTTTTTGGGCGGAAATCGGGGGACAGAAGAAGCTTAATGGCTGGGTCAGCGAGGGTTTCAGGGAGAGGCTGAATATGGGTCGAGGGTAAATTCAAAATCAGAGAGAGCATGGATCCAGTCAGTCGAAAATAAGAACCGTTGACGATAGTGGTTAGTGAAAGCATACCATCCTCTTGGACGATTCCAAATTCGCGTAGAATTCACGTACGAGAGAAGGGACGTAGGGTGTTCGGTTCGCAGTCGACCAAAGAGCTACTAGGTCGGCGGAGTGGAGGGGGCCGAAAATCCTGTAGAAGCCGTGATCAGCGAAGTCCACGTGGCGTTTCGGATGAAAGGGAAGATTCTCAAGGAGGCGACACTGCTGGGTGGCCGCCGGAGAACGGAAACGAACGGAAGAAGACGTCGCGACGAAGTCGAGATATCGGGGATCCATCGGTTGTGAGGGCGACGAAGGGTCGATCGAGGAGAGAGAAGGGAAAATCGGCGTAGGGGCTGTCGATTCTGAGGAGGCACCGGCGAGATTTCAGGGTGTGGCCGTCGAAATCGGGGTAGGGCGACGGCGATTGGGAAAGGCGCAGGTCGGGCGATTTGGGTGAAATGGTGCTTAGGGAAACGAGAGAGAGGAGAGCTTTATGAGATATTTTTAGAAAATGAAGTTCCCTAGGTACGAATTAAATGGGGAGAAAAAGCAGTTAGAGGAAGTTTTTGGAACTGAAATTTTTCAATCGGCAGAGTAGTTTGGAAAACTGAACCAACGCAAATTTGAAAAACGAAAGGATGGGTTCAGTTTGGGAACGAAAAATGGAGGGAACGGTTAATGAAAATAAGCGGAAAGACGAAGCAGTTACCGAAAAAATTAAAAAGCGACAATTGGCTACTAATATTGGTGAATTGGTCGACCAATTTCAAAACCAGCCAAAAAAATTTTGAAAAAATTTGAAAAAAATTCTAAAAATAAAAATAAGAATGTGTCATAAGTCTGATTCACTAATTATACCCAAATTTCTGCGAAGTTTAATAAAAGTTTCTTCTTTCAACGGTTTAGTTAAAATATCATCAGTCTGATGTTCAGTAGCTATAAATTTAAGAACAATATCTCCTTTCTGAACATGATCATCTAGAAAATGATGACGTACATCAATATGTTTTGTACGAGAATGATGCACATGATTTTTAGAAAGATTAATAGCACTAGTATTATCACACATAATAGGACAAGTAGAGCAATCAATACCATAGTCTGAAATAGTTTGTTTCATCCATAAAATTTGAGCACATGCTAAACCGGCGGTAATATATTCTCCCTCGGTTGTAGATAATGAAACAGAGTTTTGCTTTTTGCTAAACCAAGAAACTAAAGCATGTCCTAAAAAGTGACATGTACCACTGGTAGTTTTACGATCTGATTTGCAACCAGCAAAGTCTGCATCACTATACAATAATAAATCAAATGTGCTTGACTTGGGGTAAAATAAACCAAAATCAGAAGTGTGCTTAACATATCTAATAATCCTTTTTATGGCAGTTAGATGTGAATCCTTATGATCTGCCTGAAAATGTGCACATAGACATACTGAAAACATAATGTCTGGTCTACTAGCAGTTAAATAAAGTAAGGAGCCAATCATACCTCTGTAAAGACGTTGATCAACACTCTTACCATTAAAATCTTTGTTGAGAGAAGTAGATGTACTCATTGGAGTACGTTTTTCTGCAGAACTTTCTAAACCAAAATGCTTGATGAGTTCTTTAGAATACTTGCTTTGGTGAATGAAGATTCCTTCCTTCATTTGTTTGATTTGAAGACCGAGGAAGTAATTGTGTTCATCTATGTGACTCATCTCAAATTCTTTCTGCATAATCTTGGAAAAATCTTGACAAAGAGATTCATTAGTAGAACCAAAAATAATATCGTCAACGTATATTTGAATAATGATTATGTCAGATTTAATGTTCTTAATAAATAAAATGGAATCTATTTTACCAATTGAATGACCAGAATTTAAAAGATAGCTTTTAAGTCTTTCATACCAAGCACGAGGTGCTTGTTTGAGACCATATAAAGCCTTTTTCAATTTGAAAAAATGATTTTCTAAATTTTCATGAATAAAACCAGGAGGTTGTTCAACATAAACTTCTTCTTTGAGAAAACCATTTTAAAAAGCACTTTTGACATCCATTTGAAATAACTTAAAATTTTTAAAACATGCAAATGATAACAACATTCTAATAGACTCAAGACGTACAACTGGTGCATAGGTTTCATCATAATTAATACCTTATTCTTGATTATAACTTTGTGCAACCAATCGTACCTTATTTCTAATTAGCTAACCAGATTCATCCAATTTATTTTTGAATACCCACTTAGTACCAATAATTGAATGATCTGTTGGTCTGGAACTAACTCCCAAACATTATTTCGTTGAAATTGATTAAGTTCTTCCTGCATAGCGGTAATCCATGAACTGTCTTCACATGCATCTTTGATGTTCATTGGTTCAATGGTTGAAAGGAAAGCACAATGCGCCATTTGTTCTATTTGACGACGAGTTCTCACTCCATGTAATATCTCCAATGATTAACTCTGATGGATGATTTGGAACTTGTGCAAATACTTTAGGAAGATCTGTATTATCTGAAATAGACTCAACAGAGGGTTTAGTAGCATCAATTTCATCAATTTTAATATTATCTAAAGAATTAGATAAAGGTAATATATTTTCTTCATCATCAACGATGGGAGAATTTGATGAGGGGTTCTCATCAAATGTGACATGTAGTGATTCTTCAACTGTTGAAATTCTTTTGCTATTAAAATATGATACACGAGGAATGCGATTAAAGAATAATTCAAAACAAGTTTTATTAAGCAATGGCCTTAAAAGAACTTTATTCATAATGTAACAAGCGTTGCGACAGCTTCAGCCCAAAAATATGTTGGTAATTTACTATCACAAAGCATTGTTCTTGCACATTCTTATAAAGTTCTATTTTTCCTTTCTACTACTCCATTCTGAGGAGGAGCACAAGGAAAAGAAAAATTGTGAGTAATGCCATTTTCATTACAAAACTTAGTAAAAGATTCATTTTCAAATTCTCCTCCATGATCACTACGAATAATGACAATGTTAGAAGATTTGATCTTTTGTATCTTTTTACAAAATATTGAAAATTCTTCAAATGCATCATTCTTGTTTTGTAAGAATATAACCTAAGCGTATCTTGAATAATCATCAACAATGACAAATGCATATCTACTTCTATTCAAAGAAGCTACTCTTGAAGGACCAAACAAATCCAAGTATAGAAGTTCTAATGGTCTCTTTGTTGAGATAACATCCTTTGATTTAAAAGAAGATTTGTGCATTTTTCCTTGCTGACAAGCATCACAAAAATGTTTGTGTTTGAAAGAAATATTTGGCATTCCATTTACTAACTTGTGTTTCGAAATATGTGCTAGATTTTTGAAATTAGTGTGTCCAAAACGTTTATGCCATAAAAGTGCATCATCTGATGTAATCATTAAACAATGATTATGAATAATAACAGACATGCATAAGATATAGATGTTATTCTTACGCTTACCACGGAATAAAACAGATGACATATCAGAAACATAAATAATGCAATCATTTTGTTCAAATACTATTTGGTAATTTTTATCGCATAACTGACTAATGGAAAGCAAATTGTGTTTCAAACCCTCAACAAGGAGAACATTCTCAATGATAGGCTGATTTGTATTGCCAACAGTTCCAGTGCCTATGATTTTGCCTTTGTTGTTGTCACCAAAGGTAACTGTGCCTCCATCTTTATATTTAACGGTTGAAAGCAAGTTGACATTTCCTGTCATATGTTTTGAACATCCACTATCCAAAATCCATCTTTCCGTTTTAGGTACCTGAAAGATAAAACATTAAGCATTGGTACCCTTTATTTGAGGGTCCTTGGGATTAGATTTTTGGAAGCCAAACCCAAGTGGAATTTGGCTTTCTTATATAATCACTAGAATGAACAATAGAATGTATATAATGAGAAATATAACTATTTCTATCTTTTACGCATGAATCCTTAGGAACCCATATACTAATCGTAGTAGGTTTCCTAGGAGTTGGTTTTGAAATGTTAGCAATATTTCTTTGTGAAGAAGAAGAAGGAATGTTTACTTTCGTGTATATGAATGCGTGATTCTTCTTTTGTGATTTAACAAAGATTGTTTTTCCACATGATGAAGAAGTGTTACAAGACTTGGCTGCATCCTTATGAGAATATCCCAGCCCTTGTCTATGATTTGCTGGATATTGAATTTTTAGCAAATCATCGAGATTTGTCTTTTCTTTGTTAAATTTATTAACATTGTATGACATCTCGTCGTATTTCATTTTTAGTGATGAGAAACTTTTATCCATTTCGGATATTTGTGTATGCAATTCTAGATTATTAGTTTTAAGAATATCATTCTCTGTGCTAAGATCCAAAACTTGAGAAGATGTATTCTCAATATGTATAGAATTAGGTGTAGTGCTTTTAGAAGATGATAATTCTTGATATTTAAGAAGGAGATCATCATTATTCTGTTTCAAAGATTTATGTTGACCATTTAATTTTTTGAAACGAGAATAGAGATCTTTTAATGCATATAGTAATTCTTCGTTATTAAAAGCACTTACCTCATCTTCATCATCTTGTGTCATAAATCACATGTTATCACTTTCACTATGATCATCATCTTCATCATCTGAAGAATCATCCCAAGTTACTGCAAATGCTTTCTTCATATTGTAAAACTTCCTTTCTCTTCTGGATTGATCATTGTTGTTGGAAGTTTTGAAGTTGGCCTTGAGAAGTGGACAATCTTTCTTCATATGTCTAGGCCTAGTACAATTAAAGCAGAGAAAATAATCAGTATTCTTAGATATGAAATTATTATACTTACCTTTTTTGAAAGAATTTTCTGAAGTTCTTGGCAAAGAATGCCATATCATCATCTGAATCTTCATTTTCTGATGTTGTGTTGAAGGCGAGTACTTTCTTGTTTTGATCTGATTCTTCTTTCGCATCTTGTAATGTATCTTCATGGGCCATTAGGTTACCAATTAGATCTTCCATGGATAATTTGGAAAGATCATTGGCTTCCTCAATAGCAGTGATCTTTGGACGCCATTCTGGAGAGAGTACCTTAAGATTCTTGCGTACCTGATCAAGAGAAGAATAAAATTTTCCAAGAGCTTTAAGAGATTAATAATATTAGTGAACCTGGTGTTCATTTCTCCAATCGTCTCTTTGTCTTGCATCTTGAACAACTCATATTTATGAACCAAAGAGGCAATCTTAGTTTCCTTTACTTTATTGGTTCCTTCATGAGTTACCTCGAGTATGTGCCTAATCCCCTTTGCACTTTTGGCCTGAGATACCCGATTAAACTCATGTTTATCTATGGCACAGAATAAAGCATTCATGGCCTTTGAGTTGTTTGTCTTTGCAGATTTGTCGTTAGCGGTCCAATTTGCAACATGACTGGTTGGCTTTGTGTATCCTGTCTCTACGATGTCCCATATCTCATAATGCATACTTTGGAGATGAATCTCCATTCGTATTTTCTAATATGAGTAGTTAGAACCATCAAATAGAGGAGGACGAACTTGAGAGTGCCCTTCAGGATGTTGATTTGTGTTGTAGTTGTGTGGAACAGCGTTCATGTTTGATGCTGCGGAGCTTTCTGCCATCTTAACCTTGCTCTGATACCAAATGTAATTTTAGGCTGTATTGATCAATACATGACTAGGGGGTGAATAGTGTATATAATAAAAATGTTGCAAATAAAACGTTACTGATATTTGCAAAGATGGCACAGAAATAAAATGACACGTACTGAAAATAAATCAATCGCATACACAGAGATGTATCCTGCTTCGGATCCTCTTGATCCTAGTCCAGTCCTCTACTCCCAGTAGAGATTTTCAATCCACGATAATCACTTGCCCCGCAAGTACAAACATACAAAAACGGCGACACTCCATGTGTCCCAAACTTTGTACAATCTCTAAACAGAGATTCAAACCTGTTGTAATGAAAAAGAAAATAAACACCTTATAGCCTTGTAATGAATATGAAGTATAAATTCAGAAGGACGGTGTTTAAAATAGGAACTTCAATGTTTCAAGATATATAATGGTGAAACACAATTGAAGTTCTTCCGTTCTTAAACGAAGAGAGAAATCTAATGATTTCTTCTTACAAATAAGAAAAGAACAACTTTTTCAAAAATTATTGAAATCCAAGTTCTTCCGTTCTTAAACGAAGAAATAAATCTAATGATTTCTTCTTACAAATAAGAAAAGAACAACTAATGGCTGAATGCTTAAGAAAATCAGAGGCTTGATTTCAACAAAGATAGAATTAAAAAGAGGAAAGTGTGTGAAGTGAAAGAGAGGGTCTACCCCTCTATTTATAGTGTTTAGGGATGGTTGGAGAGTGTAAGTAACGTTGGAAAACGGTCATGAACCGTCCCTGAAAATTTGGGTTTCAAACAGCTAGTTTTGAAATTGGTCGACCAAAATGGAAAATTGGTCGACCAAAATTTAGAGAGGGAATTTTGACCGTTGGAAGACAGATCCAGAATCTACATGGTTAGGGGAGTTTGCATATGTAATCTCATATTCAAATTCGAAGGTTAAAAATTGGTGGACCAAAATTGGGGTATTGGTTGCCAATTTTCAGAATTATGAATTTTCGAAATTGGGAAGAGTAGATCTCTAAGTAATGGAACCTAGGTGACTAAGGCATATTATCACAAGGCTTTGTGACTCTAATAAAGTAAATTTTACATTGATTACATAAAGCTGTAGATAAGACTGTATCTGCAACTGAATCTGAGAAGCTTCT
This sequence comes from Scilla litardierei, assembly GCA_030789695.1. Classification (NCBI taxonomy): domain Eukaryota; kingdom Viridiplantae; phylum Streptophyta; class Magnoliopsida; order Asparagales; family Asparagaceae; genus Scilla; species Scilla litardierei. Next base: position 684,563,520 of record CM061142.1, on the reverse strand, counting down.
TTGCAGGGGATCCTTATCAAGTGATTATATATCCAAGTCGTGGATGCAAGGTGCTGTTGTCTTTCCAGCTTCATGAACTATGATATATCCGTTTGAATATGCATGAAGATATCTGAATGTGTGGAACTCAACATTGAGTTGTATCTGCATACATAGAGTTAGTAGCACTGAATATGTTTGTCATATCAAAACCATATGTGAATAGAAATATGGAATTATGAAATTCCAATAGGCAGAACTGAAAGAAGTCAACGAACTATACTGTGGTAGTGCAGGTGTAAAGCAGGCTAAGCAAGGATAGCATGCTACCGCTGTAGCTATAAGTGCAACAAGTGAAGTACATGTGACTGCACATGTGTGGTAAGTAAAATGCATGCAATGCATAAAGTAAAGGTGATCATGCAAGTAATAACTACACTAGAACTACGTGACTCAAGCCGAAGAGTTCGATATGCAACCATTTAATTCATCTCTTGCCTGGGTGTGCTTACCCAGACGAATGCCAGAACACAGGCAGCGGTACATGTATTTACCGAAATGCAAGCAGCGGGACAGGATGCCGAAACACAGGCATCGGTACGGGAAGATGAGCTCAGTCACTCCCACACTCTCTCAAGCTATGAGTTACCCTAAAACCCCAGTGAAGAGTTAAGTGTTCTATGTACATGTTTCATACGGGATGTTTTACAAGATGTTCCATACAATGTATCATATGATATTATTAGTTCCTTATTTACAATGATAGTTAAACCAGGACCATTGGGTGATTTTCTTATTGAAAATCAGAAAGTTATGAAATCATTTCAAATCAGACTGTGCCAAAGCAAAGTGGATGCTAACAAATTTGAGGATAAAGAGAGGTCCAATAGTGGTGAAGTTGATTCCATGCTTTGAGCATGTGATATTTCGATTAGTACACAATTTACCCAAGGTGATGGTCGTGTTTTACAACCACCAAAGTTGAACGTTGGCAATGGCATATGCTTAATTAAATAATCATTCTGTAGTTGATTAGTTTCCTATTAGATTAGGTCTCTAGTTTTTTGTTTAAGTCAATAGCCGTTCTAAGGCTTAATATTCTAAATCTAGAATTCATTGTGACTTACTAGTTTCGAGGTTATTGTAGTGAGCTGGGACTAGAGCTAGAGCTTCCAAGGGTGCTGGTGCACGAGAATCGATACCTGCAAACACGAGAAATAATCGGTTAAAGAACACTCTATTTTTTATCTATTTATCTCGATTGTTTTGATTTTATAATCAATTGAAACAGTGTCAAAAAGCGTTCTAAAATTTTATATGGGCTAGATATGAGGAAAATAATTTTACATAAGAAGGAAATATTTTTCTGAAGCCTCTGGGTATTTTTAATAAATTTTAAAATCTCAAAATGAATTTAAAAACTAATTTTAATCAGTTATCGTAATTGTTCAATAATTTCTTCTGAATAAAATATGTATCAGAATGTTTCAAGTAAGCTGTCAAAACGACCGTTTTGTTGAGTACTACAACATATAATTTTTCCATATATCAGTTTACCTGAAAATATTAAGTTATTAATTGGTAAGTGAAAACAATGTAATTAAATTCTAGGCTTAAAAATTTGCTATGAAAAATCTACTAGCCTGATCGAGATGAAATTAGCGCCAATGGGTTCGGAAAGTCCCGATCGATTTTCTGGAGCTGGTTTTGTATTGTTCTGAGACCTATAGAAATTTTTAGGAATTTTAGTCCAAAACACTTACTATATATATACTCGTATATATGCGTTTATATACGTATTCATACATATTAAAAACCCCATATCCTCTTCTCCTTCTCATGCACTGGCACTGGGGGGGGGTTGTTCAATGGCAGCGGCGGGGGAGCGGGGTCAGGCGGTGGCGAAGCAATGATGGCGGTGGGTCTTGCGGAGGCGACGAGGACTTGAGTAGCGGCGGGGTCACCGTGACAGCGGGGGTGCGGGGTTTGTGGTGACATAGAGGGAGTCGTCGGGGGCTTGTTGCCATGGTGGAGCAGAGCGGGGCGACGACGATGGTGAGGCGACGTCGAGAGCGAGGGAGGCAGGCAGAGATCGGCTTTCGGGGGCGTCACTGCGGCGGTGAGGTGAGAGGAGGAGGGGATGCGGGGTTTTTGCGGCAGCGACGAGGTGTGCTACTTCATCGGAGGGAGGCACTTGCGGTGTCTGAGAGGAGCTACGATGTAGGCAGAGCGATGGGCGGCAGGGAACGGCGGTGGGCGTGGGTGAGGGTGAAGGGGAGATCAACAGAGGAGGGGGGATGCGGGTTGATAGCTGAGAGAGAGAGAGAGAGAGAGAGAGAGAGAGAGAGAGAGAGAGAGAGAGAGATTTTGAACGGGGGTTTTGCGTGAGCTAGGGAGAGTTAGGAGGTTATTTATAGTTAATAGAAATTAATTATTAATTAGTATAATTAGTCAAATTTAATTAATACATTAGGTAGGTATATAATGATATTAGGTTTAACTTTTTGACTAAGCTAAGAAAATTTTAAACATTTCTTCCCCATGTGTTAGTCATTGTTAGGGTAAAAATGATTAGGTTAATGTAATTAGTAATTAGATTATAGTAATTAGTAAATGTAATTAGTAATGATTATATTGAAATATCATTTTCTCTATAAAATCGACTCCGAAAAATTACGAAAAAAATAACGATGGGATTGTATCGCTGCGAGGATCACAAATACGAAGTCAAATTTAAGGTTTGAGTGACAAAAAAATAGAACAAAAATTCATTTACTCATTTGAACGTATTTGATACTATCGTGAACACGAAAAGTTGTGCACGTTGAAACCTGACCGTTACATCCTACCCTCTTTATAAGAATTCCGTCCTCGAAATTTCTCGCAACTTCCTGAAATAGACAATTTATGTTATGAAGGAGCTCAAACAAATAAAATGATAGAATGATGGTAATCTAGTAAATCATGTTGTAAATAACATGAAATATAATGTGATATCATAGAATCAAGAAAACAAGAGATGATGTTTATGAATACTTACTATTGACATCACCATAGCTTCCGTAACTAGCATCGAGACTAGTAAGAAGATCCTCCGACTCGGTAAATAGGTGTAATGACTGGTTTTCATGTATTTGGATTATTTATATTATATATATATGTTTTGGTGGATTTTCTCCTTATGCGTGGTTTTCGTCTCCGTAGCTTTCATTTTCGATCGTTTGATCGTGATTTTCTAGCTTCTTCCTTAGAATCGTTGATCTTGGAGTAAGTCACTCATGACGAACTTCAAATCACTCTTATTTTAGGGTTAGAGTGATCCTAGAAGCCGTAGGAATCTTCCCGAAGCTTCGCGCTTCGATTCGGCACTTTTAGTGCACTTTAGTTGGTTCAAGAAGGGGGACAAACCGACTAGATTGAGATCTAGTCGGCCAGGAACTCTACTGGAACCGACTAGTTCATTGATTCTATTGTACAGGAGTTACTGTTTATTTTTAGTCGGTCTAAGAACAACCACCGATCGACTAGATGTGAAACTAGTCGGTCAGAACTTGCTCTCAGACCGACTAGTTCCTTTGATACATTTTACTTGAGTTACTGTTTATCGTTAGTCGATCCAAGAACAACCACGGACTGACTAGGTTGCAAACTAGTCGGTCAACCATTGTTCTTTAACCGACTAATTCTTTGACCATTTTGTCGACCTGAGTTATTGTTTGGATTTAGTCGGTCAAAGTTGGTCGACCGACCGACTAGTTCTTAAACTAGTCGGTCAGCCACTCTTCTTTGACCGACTAATGACCCCAGAAATCCTAATTTCTGGGCAGCCGCCAGGTCGTTTTCTATTTAAACCCCACTTCGTTTCTTTTCTTTCTTTCTCTCTTGGCCTCTTTCCTTACCCCTTGACATCTGATCTTCCCCAACCTTCCTCTAGCCTTCCTCCTTCATCAAGTGCCTCTCCCCCTCTCCATTTTGGCCGGCCACCATGCCCTAGGCCATCTCCAACCCCCAAAATCCCCAAAACCCCATTTCTCCATATTTCTCCATCCATTTCCAGATCTGAACTGTAGGTTCCCCGGATCATTTCTTCCGTTGCCGTGCTTGCTCGGCATCGTTCTTCCGCTAACGATTCGGTAATAAATCGATCTCTTAATATTCTCAGAACCCTTTTGTGTTTTTGTGAAACCCTAATAAAGCTAGGTTGGATGTTGTTCTAATGTTTTGCCATGGCATCGATCTCTTCTCCGTAGTTAGCATTTGTGTGACGGCCTCGTTGATTGTCATCCTCGGTGCTAGGCAAGTGAAACTTGCCACTTAGGGTTTTGGGCCATGTCTTAGGCCATTTGCTTGTTGTAGGCGTAAAAGAGACTAAGCGACGAAATGATACTCGCCTAGGCGCAATTTCAGGAACTAGCTTGACAACGAAGCTAGATCTGACATTTATCATGTTGCACAACTACCATGTCATGTTTAATTTCCATTAACGGTACGCGAATTAATTGTCATGTCATTGCATTCTTTAAGTGTTCCCGTGATTGCGTAGCTCCGCTACACCTTGTGAAATGATTGAGGCTAGGTGCACCCCTATGCCAAATGAAATACGCTCTTGGTTTGTGATCCAGGAAACGAGCCCTTGTGCGGGGCAACACTGGCTCATTTACTGAGCATCGTGTACAGGGTCCCTGGCTCGTTTACACGTGGGTTTTGGGGTAAGAGTTAAGCGGCCATTCAACTGGGAGTCTACCCGATCAACAACTGTAGTTGTAAGGCGTAAACTCTGGGTTCTTGGGTAGTGTTAAGCGGCCAATCAGTGTGAATGTCCAACAGTTCAGCTGTAAGGCGTAAACATCTACAAACAACTTGAAACGTGACTAGTGAAAAGATTGAGATTGTTAGTAGCTTGGCTACTCTTGACATGCCCTGAAAATTTTTCTCATGTACTTGTGGTTTCACCATGTCTTACTTGTGCACTCATACAATAACTGCCATATCATGCATACTATAACTGCTAGGTTGTTAGTTTGTTTTCCTTTTCAGTTTCCTTGCCCAAGTCTTTTAGACTTGCTGACATGTGCCCCTTTGCTCTTTTGGGTGACACATGTTAGATCTTGAGCCTGAGTTCGTTGTTGAGGACGAGGTGTTTACAGACGCCGAGCCCGAGCCTGTGTTTGACGAGGACTTCGTGGACATGGATGATCAGTCGTAGAGACTGTTTGTGTTGTTGTTTAGACTGTTTTGTTGTCGGTGCGTGGCACCAATACTTTGTTATGTTGTCCCTTTTGTTGGCCTTGTTCTGGGCCTTTAGACTCTTTCTTTTAGCCTGGTGGCTTTTCTGGATGTTGAACTTAATTTTCATGTTGGACAAATTTTGAGATTTGAGATTTTATTTCTGTCTCTCCGTGTGTTATTATTGTTGTTCCGTTTGTGGTTACAGGGACCTGCTTATGTTTTATTGACGCTTATCGGGTTTGGGGCTTCACAGCTCCACTCCCGTGCGGACCTTTTCACGTCTCGCCTCCATTTTAGGGAAGCGGGACGTGACAGGTTTTGTTGGTGGCCCATGCAGGTCCTTTTCTGTAACTGCGATTATCGGAATAACGATAATAATATTAGAATGTCCAATAAACTAAGTTCGACATCCGAGTCATAAGCTATGAGTCTAATTGTTTCGTTTTCTATGTCATTAGATGGCAGGAAGGCGATTCACCCGAGGTGGAGGTAGTGGTGCCCCCCCTCATGACAAGGAGCCTGAGCGGGAACCCACCAATGGAGAGATGATGCGGATGATGCTTCAGATGATGCAGGTGCAGCAGGGCGTGCTCCTGCAAGTCCAGAATGCTCTAGTTGTTCGAGCTGGTCGGGCAATCCAGGATGCCCCTCGCTCCGAGCCGGGAGCGAAGCAATTTCGGGAGCTAGGTCCCACATATTTTGATGGGTCTGAGGGTCCTCTGGATGCCGATGAGTGGATTCAGAACATTGAGGATAACTTGAAGATGGCTAAGATCAGCCCGGCTGGATGGGTTGATTTGGCGAAGAGGCAACTCAAGGATAATGCTCGGAACTGGTGGGATGCGGAAGAGAAGATGCTAGTGGAGTAGATAGCCTAGGCTACCTTTAAGTCCAGATTTGATGAGGAGTTCTTTCCGAAGGCTGCTAGGAAGGAGATGCTGCAGCGCTTTATTGATCTGAAGCAAGGGAGCTTGACGGTGGACCTGTACCACCAAGAGTTCACTAGGCTGAGTCGGTTCGCACCGAAGATGGTGCAGGATGCTGATCGCGCCCGGGCGTATACCCTAAAGAGCGACCGTGTAGTTTTACCGCAAGTGCACGGTGTAGCGGCGAGCGGGTATCGAACACAGGGAGGACGTATGATAGTGCCTTCTCCGAACAACCTGGCTATAGGAACAGAAAAGTAGGAAATTGCCTTTCGGCGATGTTGTCACAATCGTCAAACAATGTAAAGAGATATAAAATCAAATAAAGACGCCTAGGGAATAGGGAATCCCCGCTACTCACCGTATCTCGTCATTGTGATTCATCGGTTTCACAATTGCTAGGGTAGAATGTCGGGTGAACTAGTTGCAACTGAATGTAAAACCTAGCTCACGCTCTCGCGCTGTTGCCGGTCTATAGCAAACCTAGGCTCGGGTCCAATCTCTTGCAAACCCTAGCCTAGGCAAGCTAGCATTAGGATCAACGTCATAGTTCAATCGCATCCCGAGCCCACTCTCGTGCAAACTCGGGCTACGACCTAGGTTGGGATAGTTCCTACCCGTCCAATCTCTTGCAAACGGGTATCGGTGTAGAATTACAACCGAGAATCCTAGTATCGGTCCAATCTCTTGCAAACCGATACTACGGAAACTCAATTTCAACCCAATTCGGATTTCTAGGGTTTCCTATCGAATTGGGATCCAATCTCTTGCAAATCCCAATTGATATGAACACCTAGCTATCCGTATTATATCAATCCTAAACTAACCCTAATCAATTCTAGCAATAGTTCTACCAAATCGGCACAAATCGGAAATTGGGCTCGTAGGGTTCATCCCCACGCCCTAGGACGTTAAAACTACTCACAAATCATATTGCTAATGGAAGAATAATCAATAGAAACAGCAATGGAATTCATAGCAATATTCAAAATAGCAATAAAAATAGGATTTTTAATAGAGAGGGAGACAAACCAATGTAGCTTTCCAAGAATCCAACAAAATAACACTTTTCTCTCCTCTCCAATCACAAGAATTAAACTCTAAAAATCTAATCTAAAAAGGCTGCCAAAAGCAATGGAAAAAGCTCTCTAAACTAGGTTAGAATCTGGGGTTAAATACCCCCCAAAACTGACCAAAAATTCGTGACAAAACTGCCCCTGCGTAGCTCCAAAATCGTGATTTCCGCTACAGGCAGCGCTGCTCACTCGGCCGAGTGACAAATGTCACTCGGCCGAGTGAGGAACCCTGACGGATTCCAGAAACTCTGGGGTCTTGGGGGTCGTCACATCGGGCGTCACTCGGCCGAGTGAGTTGTCGTCACTCGGCCGATGGGCTTATCTTCACTCGGGCGGTCGGCAATTGCCACTCGGCCGAGTCGGGCTTCTGCTGCTCAGACTGACAGATTACAGTAAGTTGACCTTTTTGATGGCCGTCGTCTGGGTGCCACTCGGGCGGACGGGATACGTCACTCGGCCGAGTCGGCTTCTGATGCTCGGCCGAGTGCACGCTGATATGCTGCTTGGAGCGTGTCTGATCTGGCCGGCCGAGCGGGGTCTCGTTGGTGGGCCGAGTGACTCCTTCACTCAGCCGAGTGAGACACTGAAGATGCCCAAATTGCGTATTTTTGCCTCCTCGTCGCTTCTACGACGTTCTTTCTTCTTCCGCTCCTCTCCAATCTCAAAATACCCCTCAGGGAAGTCATCGGTGACACTCCAGAGTGGATGTATCTCGGAATCACTCCAAATCGCTCCAAATCTCCTGAAATACGACAAAAACAACAAATCGTGAAAAGTATCGCAATGTTGTCGATAAATCGTGAAAAACGTGATTTGAGCGATTCAAATGGCATGCAAACATGCGGGAAAAAGATGTAAAATATGGAGTGATCAAAATCCCCCAAGCTTACCTCTTACTCGTCCTCGAGGAAGATAAGTAAAAGGCGAACCCGGTGGATTTAGAAAATGAAAACGATGGAAAAATGGAAAACGAAAAAAAGTAAGAAGAAAGCGAAGAGGGAAGCTGCTAGATCATTTTTCTCAGGACGTGGGTTTTGCTTACTCATATAGCATGCATCGAATGCAAAACACATGTCAAAGATTTTTATTTCGATATCATAGTATAATGGTGCAAATAGAGATAGAAAACCCAAGAATATCGATATAGCATGAAAAATGGAATAATTCTAAGATTAACATCGTCTGAATCAGTTAAATCGGTATACAATATCGCAGATCACACACTTTTCAATTGAATGCTTTCTATGAGGAGTATAGAGGATATCACACAATAGAGTAGGAAGAATAGAAAAGCGTGGATTTCATGAAGTGAATGCTATGCATAGATTTCTGGATTTCGTGAAGCTAAAACAATCTCACCGAGTATAGAATATTACTTAGCCTAGGTTGTCATGCACCGTCAGGTAGTCACTCTCTTACACATCATTGGATTCTCTCCCCCAAGCTTATCTATAAGCGTGGTGGCATATACAAAACTATACTTACATCCCCCATCTCTATTGATGCTCCAAAAGTAAAAGAAAATAAAAATAAAAACAAAAAGAGGGAAGAAAGAGAGAAGGGGTATGAGATGGGATCGTTTTGAGCTTCCTTTCTCTTTTCTTTTCTTCTTTTTTTTTTCAAATCTTTTTCTTTTCTCTCTTCTTTTTTTAATAGCAATAATACACAAATGATCCCAAATCAAAAGAGAGAGAAGGATATACAAGAATTTTTCTTTTTCTTTTTGGTTTTGGGAAATTTGGAGCTAGGAATTTTGTAACTGGGGAAATGCCAATTACTAGAATCGCTAAGGGGAGATTCACCAATGATTTTAAAATAGAGAATTAATGTTCAAGATATGTGGATAAAGAAATAAATATGTCTCTCAGTTCACTCTATAAGACGTGCATGACAACTTCAGCAGGGTAATCTAATCTACTCGGTTTTGATCTCAAAAAAGCAAACTAATCCAGATTTATCATAGCTAACATCATTCAATCATCCTGAAGTTAAGTGTACAAGTCATGCAAATAGAAGTGATATAGGAAAAGAAAACGGTACTCCAGATATAAGCATTCAATGCGTGAATCTTGGTGTGTTTTCTATGATAGCATACATATGAATATTCAGACTCAGCTAATAATAGAATTTCATCCATTTTCATACGGAAAAAGTATGGGTTACTATCTCTAAATGCAAGGCAGATCATATCGTATGATATCAGAAATAAAAGCTAAGACATGACAAATATAGCATGCATATAGAGAAAGCTAACTCCACGTCATCATCATAACAGAAAAGTCATCTCTAGCATGAGATGAAAGAAATAAAGATAAAAAGGGAAAATAAAACTATTTACACTGCGACACACGAAGAAAATAAGAAAAACGTGATGCATGGTAAAAAAAGGAAAAAGTGATGAAAATGAGTGCAAATGCGAAAATGGCATGAAAAAAAACTAAAAACAAAGGTGGTAAATCAAAAAGCGTGAGAACTCACTCCCCCAAGCTAAAGTGCACAGTGTCCTCAATGTGCGAAGTGTGGCACACCGAGAGACGTGTAATGGGAGGGGGGGGTGGGGAAGCATGCATGATAAAAAGAAATAAAAAGAACAAAATGAAAAATATGATGTGAATGTGATGCATGCAAGGACAAGAGTTATCCTGATATGTGCGTGTCACCAAAAATACGCTCCCTTACTCCCGGAAAAAGGATATAGAATCATATGATCAAAACGTGGACAATAGTAGTGATGGGAGGGGGTGGTCAAAAATATCGTCAGGACCAAGCAGAGAATGGGCAGCATATCGACAAAAAATCGGGGTCATCAAGGGTGTGCCTAAGCTGGTGGTGCAGCGCCATCTCCGTCCTGAGGCGGAGGTGAGGGGGTGGTGGTGGACGTGGAACGGTCAGCTGGGCGGGTGGTGGTCGTGGCAGTCGCTCGAGAATCTGGGTCAAGCAATAGTGAATGCTAGGAAGTAGCTCGAGGCGGTGCTGCATGGCGGTGACTGTGGAAGACAAAGCCCTAAAATCGCCCCGGAGTCCACTCAACCCCTCCTCAAGAGCACGAATGCTCTGAACTAAGGCGTCAGGGGGTGGTGGCGCGGAGGGACGGACAGGTCTAGGCTGAGCTGGTCAGGGCTGTCTAATACGGACGGTGTAGGTGATCGGGACAGCAGGCATGGGTGGTACAGGTGCTGTGCTCACTAGTGGATGCCCAGCCTCAGTGCGAGGTTGGGACGCAGGCTGGTGTGAGGCGGAAGCAGCAGCAGTGGGCATGGGAGACAAAATCGGTGATGAGGCGGCAGGAGAGGTCAGTGACATAGAAGTGGGGACAGACGTCACGATGCTCTCAGATAGAACGACTACGGTGAAGAAAGAAGTGTCAACCACTGGGGAGGCAGTGTGGGGTCCAAAAGGTGAAATCCCAGCGGAGATCATACTGGTCATGGTCTCCACGACAGTAGCGAAAGAAGGCTCTCCGCTCTCAACAAAAGTAGGTGGGCGCTCGGGTAGCAGAGAAGTGAGTGGCTCAACTGAAAAGGGCACAGCAGTGGTGGTGGCAGTGGTAGACGTGGTGGGCATAGGCTCAGCAAGTGTACTCCCGACACTGGCAGAAGTGGGGACAGAAGTGTCGGGAGTGGCAGAAAGTGCAGGCGTAGGCTGAGGGAACACAGGGTCAGCTGGTGGCGCAAGGTGTGCAGGTGGTGCAGGCTCAGCTCCCTCGGCCTCTAGCACGTAGGCGGCGGGGATCAGGAGATCCATCACCGGAAGCCAGTCGTCGTGTGCTGGTCCTAAGTGTGTCCGAGCGGGGCTCAGAAGGATCATGTAGTCAGCACCGTACGGACCGTGCAACCATACCCAGTGCCGCTGACCGTGCGGACGAAGCATCTTCATCCGGGCCATGACGTCTATCGATAATGCAGTGGGGCCCGGGGCTCGTCGCAGGTCAGCCGGAAGGTCCTCACCGGTCATCGGGGCTAGCAGGGTAATCAGACCACCGCAACATATCGGGGAGCGAGCACCCACCGATACGATGATGCGGTCCAAAAACCAGCTAGCGACGTCAACCTCAACGGCGGGGACCAACGTAACTCCATCCCTATCAAGAACTCTGGGGCGAGTCATCGCATAGAGCATATAGAGCTCAGGCGTCGACATCGTCCCAGGCTCGTACCTCGCCAGAAAGGTGGTCGCCATAAGGCGCTGTGCTATGCGGAGGCAGGGGTGGACTATGGCCGAGGCCTTGGCCCTACTAGGGTCAAAGTCCGGTGGTAAATCTGTGATCCGGGCCCAGAAGGCGTGTGAATCGAAGGATTGGGGAGGGATGTGTGTGTGGGCGTAGGCTCGGTCGGGTGTGGGGACATCGGGCCACTGAAAGAATGCCCTAAGCATATCGAGAGTGATCTAACACTCTCGATCCATGAGTCGGAAGGAGCATCCCTCAGCGGTCCGGGAGATCGAGCTGAGGATCTCGAGTGTCGGACGGACGTAGGTGTCCGCCGACATAGAAAGAAAGTCTCGCCAACCCACATTGTCATACAACGTGAGTAATCCCTCTAGTACCCCCAGGCGGTCTAGGTCAGCAAGGTGTGCAAACCTGGAGGGCACTATCGAGCGCTGGGTGATACGCTCAAAAGCGACGCGATGTGTGTCGTCTCGGAACGTAATACCCAGCGGCCCGACAAGTGGAGCCAGCGGTGGCAGTGGGTCGACTGGGAGTGGCTGTTCGGGGTGAACGGGGTCTGCAGGCTATGGCTGTGTGGGGTGAGGTGGTGTAGGCGGTGGAGAGTCCTCCATCTCGTGGGAGGGGCCGGGCTCATCCGGTCGCTTCCGCTTGGCGGAAGCTCTCCTAGACCGTGGCCGTGTCCGGGGCGGCATAGGTGCCCCGAGTGCTCACCAAAAACAAAAAAATGCGACGTGCGAAAATAAGTGGAACGAATATACCGGAACACGCCGCGAGATCAAAATAGTGGATGCGTGCGAAGACGCCCCCTCCATAAAGCCAAAAACGCTCCCTGGAAGCTCCCCTAAGCTCCCCAATATAGCCTGCACATCAAACGATGATATCAGCGTGTAACATTCAAAATGTATGGGGGGTTAGGGGTATAATAGATAAATATTGAAGTTAATTTGATTTAGGGGTTCGATTAGCACATGGATCGTCGAAAAATACAAGAAATAGGAGAAAATTGGGCGAAATGGGGTTACCGGAGCTCGGCCAACGGTAAGATCGTCGCCGACGACTCGGGCGGAGGGGCGGCGGCGTCGGACGGCGGTGGTCGGCCGAGCGCAGCAGCGGCGAGGTGAGATCGGGCGAGTGGGGGTCGCAGCGGTCGGGAGTAAAGGGGCGCGGGTTCGGGCGAATGAGGATTGTGACGCTTCGAATTCCGCGCCGAGCCCACGCCTCTTATAAAGGAAAAGTTACGACTCGGCCGAGTGAAAGTGTCACTCGGCCGAGTGATCGTAACAGAAATATTTTCGAAAATTCCTCCCCGCTTACGACTCGGCCGAGTGGCTTTGCCACCCTCGGCCGAGTGAGAAAAGTCCATTCGGTCGAGTGGCTCCAGCTACTCGGCAATTCTCGCCCTAGGAGCGTATCAGTTTCACTCGGCCGAGTGAAGATATATACTCGACCGAGTGGCAATTATACTGAAATCAAGAAAAGAAACAGAGAGTTGGGTGCAGCAGACTTCCCTCGTTTGTGCGCCGCTCAGGCAGACGAACTTATGTACTCGGCCGAGTGGATATTCTACTCGGCCGAGTGACCCCCGTTTTCTGCTGTTTGGCTCCGTTTGGGCTCTAATCTCTGTTTTTCTTCCTCCAGTTGATTTCTTCCTCCTCCTAAGCATCGAGCGAATTCCTGGAGCGCTCTTTGTCGCCTTGTTCATCCTCCTAATGATAGATATCCCTTTCTCCTCTCTTGTCAAAGAAAAATAGGACCCGTTATCACGAATTTTTCTGGCAAACGACTCAAAACACTAATAATTTCTAAAACAAAAATAAAGAACAAAGTAAAAATAAAGCGATAACCGTTGGGTTGCCTCCCGACAAGCGCTCGTTTAAGGTCTTGAGCTCGACCCCCTTGGATTTTCAATTTAATGCGGGATATTGGGTGCATATGAGATGCACCCGTCGAATTTATCAGGAAGAACGCTCGGATTTGGATGTTGTGGCGGCGTGTTCTTCCTCAGTGCTCCTTCGTCTTGGGTAGTGTTGGGAGGTGGCTCCCCCAAGCTAGTGCTTGCTCTGGGCCTCGGCTTCACCGGTGACACCGATTGTCGTATCGGTGGATCTTTCTTTGGAGTCCTCATCTTTGAGAGCTTGCAGAGCTCCCGTATTCTTGCGACATCAGCGTCGCCTTCGTCAACTTCCATGTAGAGATCGGGGGAGTGCTTCGTCTTTTCTTCTTGGCCCAAATCTGGGCCTTCTTCGAAGTCATCCTCGAATATTGCACCGATGGAATGGGGGATCGCCTCCTTAATGACCTCGTTAAGGAGGTCCATATAGTCGAGCTCCTCATGATAAGGCATGTGTTTCATTGCCTTGGGTATATGAAGCTCCACTTCAATGTTGCCGACGTTCAATGTTAGAGTCCCTTCACATACGTCGACAATGACACCGGCGGTGGTGAGGAATGGGCGTCCAAGTATTAGCGACGTATCGCCCTCCTCCTTGACATCCATGACCACAAAGTCGCATCGCAAACATATGCCTCCCGGGAATTGTAACGGGATGTCCTCTGCGATCCCTATCGACCTTGTGATCCGACCATCTGCTAGTTGTATCCGCATGTCGGTAGGCTTCAAATCTGTGCCGGTGTTTAGTCTTCGGAACATAGAGAGAGACATGAGGCTAACACTAGCCCCTAAGTCCACTAACGCCTTTTGTAGAGGGACGCCGCCTAAGGTGCAAGGAATTCGGAAACTCCCCGGATCTTTGAATTTGGTTGGCTCCTTCTCTTTCCTTGTGAACTGTAACGGCCTGTTTTCCTAGTCGTAGTTGACCGTTATGCACGTGTGCTTTTACTTTGTCGATTCAGTTATTTTTGTCCGAGTGGATTTTTCATCCGTGCGTCGACCAAAGCGCGACGTTGTTTTCAGTTTGATCGTAGCGTAAACTTTAACCGGTTAGATCGTAATTATTTTTATTACTAATTACTTTTAAATAAAACGTTAATTACTATTTACTACTAAATGATTGTAATTACTATTAACTAAAAGATAAATTTCTAATTAACTTAGTATTTTAACTAGCTTATTACTTTTAACTGTAAATGTCTAAGTTACTTATTACTTTTAACTAATTTACTTTTAGCTATCACATTTCCTAAACTACCATTACCATGTTACTTTTACCCTAACCATACAACATTAATCTCACCAGTATGTTGGTGAGATCCGACATGAGCTTTTAAGCCCCCTACTACACAACCACCCCATTCAATCTGTTCCCCTCCTCTTCTCTTCTTAAATCAACAATCAAACGGCAAAAAACCTACAGAGACAAGCAACACAACACCAACAGCAACATCATCCCATGACACCCTCCTACACCAACATCATCACCACCACCATCTCCATCGCCACCACCAAATCGGCCACCACCACCTCCATACAACAACAATCAGCTTTCCCCAACATCCACACCACCAGCCTCGACCATCCCCCTTACAATCCAAATCAAACAAACCAGATTACAATGCCAAAATCGACCAAAACAGAAATCCCAAAACAACCCAAATCAGAATCGAAACCAAAATCGAACCCTATTGGAATCAAATTTCAGAATCAAATCCACCTCCCCTGGAAGTCGCCATCGACCACCCCGATTTCCGCCGTTGATCCTGTGCCTGGGAACCGCCATCGCCACATCCAGCCGTAGATCGCCGTCGAAGGCCGCCGTGACCCCCTCAAGCCCGATCAGCCCCAGAGCGCCACCGTCGCGATCTTGCCTCACCGCCGCCTCGGGAAGCCGCCACCCTCTCCGATCAGCGCCGCCTGACCTCGGATCGCCACTCGCCGACCGCTGCTACGCCTGGAAGCCCCGATCCGCCGCGTACCGCCTCCGATCGTCGCCGCGCTTCAGATCGCCGCCGCCGCCGTGGAACCGCCCGCCTCCGACCGTCGGATCCCGCCGCCCAAGCCCGAAGCGCGCCGCTCCGATCCAATCCTCCGTGGCCGCCCTTCGCCCTGTGCAGCTCCGAAAAAAAAAGAGAAAAAAAATGAAAGAGGAACAGGTAGAAGGGAAAGAGAAACAGGGAGAGGAGACGAGAGAGAGGGAGAGAACAGAGTGAGAGGGGGGGGGAATTAATTAATGGTAAGTTATTTATTATTATTATTATTATTATTATTATTATTATTATTATTATTATTATTATTATTATTAAAGTTTTCAGTTGTTATTATTATTAAGTTTTGGTTAGGTTATTATTATTAAGTGTTATAAGTTTTCTTAAAGATTATTAAGGTTAGTAATTAATAAGCTTAAGTTTAATAAGTTAAGTTAATTATTAAGTTTAACCGCTTGTAACCCCTTTTAAAACCCGTAAGCTAGGTCATTAAACTTGTTAATGCTATATATCAGTAAGTGCCATGCTTTATCAGCATGTATTATGTTGCTACACGGATTAACTTATGTGATAACCGTATATTGGTTAAATGAATGCTAGTAACCCTGATATATTAGAAATTGGAAAACCTATCGAACAGGTTGTAGCATAACCTTAAGTTATAACTAGTGCAAACAAATCTGTTTAAGTTATACCACTTAGCTAGTTATCAGTAATGGTTCCATAACACTAGTTAATAAGTTTTTTTTTCCTTAGCATAAATTAATAATCTCATACGTGGATTTATTTGATGCAGATAAAACGTACCGCACGTCACCACCACCGGGACACCCACACCCACGTCAAGGCAAGTATTTATTGTAATTGAATATGTGACAACTACTTAAATTAGTGTAACATACCATTTTAACAAACTCTTAACGCACATGTCGCATTTATTTAGTAGATGAATGTTTTATCAATGTTTATCCATTTTCAGAGTAACTTTCTTTACTTAATTGAACCCAAACGAAACAGAGGGTGTGTCACGACCCTCAGCAACATGTGTAGAATGAACTGCAAACTTGGTCTTTAAAACTTAGCATCAAACCTGGTTTCAATATGTTTGACAAATTCTAGTAGCCGGATATTATGTTACTTATTGCTCTTTTTACTTAACGGGACTGCTATTGCTTTTCGCATGTTAACAAGATAAACAACTTCGGAAAAGACGAGTATGTTACTACACATATGTGAAAACCGTCGAATACAGACGGGGTGAAACCATCGACTACAGATGGGGTGAAACTCAATCAGTAAATAAACATACACAAAAAGCCGAGTTGGCTACTCCCGTCAGGTCATGTGTGACTAGTCTGGCTCGTGTTCCAGTAGGGTCACATATGACTAGTCTGGCTCGTGTTCCAGTATACGGCGGTACACTTTAGGTGGGGTTGGTTCATTGCAGTAGGATTTGTGAGTGTGTCTCGAACACGACTACGGCCCCTCCGGTGGAGGCAGCCAATGTGTGGAGCGTCACGGTAAAACCACCGGTGATAAGGTGTATCGAGAACATTTCACCTACCTAGGCATGGACTTATCACGAGCACAAACAATCAAATACTCAACATACAACTGTTTTACTTTACTTTTAACTGCAAAAAAAAATATCCATACATGCTCATACTTTACTTTTCTGCACTTATTATTTATAACTGTGTACTAACGCTCTTTTGTCATCCTATAATTGTTCCTCATTTCATTACTTTAAATATCTTGCTGAGCTTATCGCTGACATATATTTCAACGTGTTATGAAATATATGTTAGGTTCAGGGACAGAGTACCGTGAGGACCCTACCTTTGAGGATCCCACTTTAGAGGTGGACCCCGCTGACCAGAATTACGAAGACATTGAGATCCCCAATGCAGAAGACTAGAGCGGGACATTTATATTTCAGTCTATTAATTGTATATTATTTTCAGGTGTGTTTGCTTTCAGCAGATTGTACGGCCATGCTAGGCCTTAATTGTTTGTGTGTTTACTTTGGACGCTGGTATTGTAATGTAATAATTATTTGTGTTGTTTCTGAGAAATTCGCGTGCAGGGACCTGCCTTCGCTAAAATCACGCTTAGTGTGCTTAAGACAAAGAAGGGAGAAAAAAAAAATAAATACATCTTCTTTGCTTTAAGCACATGCGGACCCGCTCTCGTTCTCGCCCCCAAGTATACTGGGAAGCGGGGCGTGACATGAACCAAGTCCCCTCCTCAGCGAGCATGATTTCTCCTTCCTCTTTCTTCCCGTAATCAAATCCTTTAAGAACTTGGCGTATGTCGGGATCTCCACGATAGCGTCGAGGAAGGGG
This sequence comes from Scilla litardierei, assembly GCA_030789695.1. Taxonomy (NCBI): domain Eukaryota; kingdom Viridiplantae; phylum Streptophyta; class Magnoliopsida; order Asparagales; family Asparagaceae; genus Scilla; species Scilla litardierei. Next base: position 684,545,915 of record CM061142.1, on the reverse strand, counting down.
ATATTGAGGCTTACCCCTCTCAAATACTCGAGAAACTTGGCTAGCCGTTTCTCCATCTTTGCTCTAGCTAGCCTCTGAGGGAATGGGATCGGTGGCATAAAACGGCGCTCCTCAATCTGCTGCTCGGCTCTGGACTTTACTTCCCCTTGCAGCTCTTTCTCTCTCTCAACTTCAATGACCGGCTCGCTTGGCTCTACAATCTCCACCACGGACTCCTCGGTAGGAATCATGACGGGAGTGGTATTCTTCCCGCCTCTCATAGTAACGACAACCACGGCATTGATATGGCCGGTGTTGCCCCTTAGATTTTGCTCGGGTTGAGCCGGCAACTGTTGACTGTTTCTATTGAGCAACGCAAGTTGCTCCACAATTTGTCCAACAACAATTGTAAGAGAGTCTTGGCCCGCCTTTAAGGAAGCATTGATCTTCTTCTGCTCGACCATAAACTCCTCCACCTTAGCTTCAAATTCAGATCGTTGTTGTGCTTGTGGAGGGTTTGGATTTCTCCACCCTTGATTGTATCCGGGCGGCCTATAGGGTCCCACTTGTTGCCTTGGTGGGAGATTTTGTTGCGGTGGCCCCCTTGGTGGATAATGTTGTTGTTGTTGTTGTGGCGGTGGTCGAGCTTGATGAGATAGTTGTTGCAGGGGGTTCAATGCTCCATCATTGTTGGCATAGGAGAAACCGGGATGGTTTCTAGTGGCTAGATTGGCCCAATATCCTTGGTTCCCCGCGACGTATTGAACTTGCTCCAAAGATCCCTCTCCTTGTTCTCCTCCCAAATACATAGCTTGGGATTGGTCTTGCCAATCACACATTTGATTTGTTGGTGTGGATGTGGAAGGGGTTCCTTGGGGCTCCGTAATATATTTCTCCAATCTCTCCACTACCTTGTGGAGAGAATCAAACTTGTTGGCAAGCTCCGCCACGGCCTTGGCCTCATAGATGCTAGATGGCTTCAAGGAGGACGAAGAGTGTCCTCGCTCGTCGCCCCACTGTTGATTGTTTGAGGCCATCTCCTCAAGTAAGGCCGTAGCTTCGTCGGGAGTCTTCGATAGGATGGCCCCATTTGCCATGGCATCAATAATCTGCTTGGTCCCCGGTTGGAGACCATTGTAGAAGCTATGGACGAGCTCCCAATCTTCAATGCTATGGTGGAGGCACTGATGCTGTAGGTCTTTGAAGCGCTCCCATGCCTCGTAGAGTGTCTCTTGAGATCCTTGCTTGAAGGACATGAGAGCACTCCTAATCTTTACCGTCTTGGAGGGCGGATAGAACTTGTCGATAAACGCTCTCGCCAACTCATCCCATGTGGTGAAGATTCCTTCAGCTTGCGTCCTCAACCAATAAAGAGCTTTATCCTTTAGTGTAAAGGGGAAAAGGCGTAGTCTGATGGCATCTATGGTGACGCCCGGCATCTGGAAGGTGGCGCACTTTGATAGGAAGAGCTGGATGTGGTAGTGGGGATTTTCATGGGGATTCCCATGAAAAGGATCTTGTTGCATAAGGACCACCAATCCGATCTTCAACTCAAAATTCTTGTCGGCCGCCAACTCCGGCATGGCTATGGACGAGGTCGTGGAGGAAGTCTTAGGCCGGAGCCTATCTCGAATGGAAATAATCCTCGCCATTCTTGCCACTAACTCTTCAGGCGTCTCCTGAACGTTCATAAACCTCCCTTCTGTATCGGGTCTCCTCTCCGCTCTGATTCTCCGCAATGTATGCTCGATCTCAGGATCAAACAATATATCTACGGGGTCCGCTGTGGTTCTCGTGTACATGCACGGGAAAATAAAGTTTCAAAGAAGTGATTAGCACAATGGAAGGGTTAGATAAAAAAAATGAAGAAATAAAACAAAAAGAAATAAATAGCTAGGGTGGTAGGATCAAACACAATCGCCTCCCCGGCAACGGCGCCAAAAACTTGATCGCGCCCGGGCGTACACCCTAAAGAGCGACCGTGTAGTTTTACCGCAAGCGCACGGTGTAGCAGCGAGCAGGTATCGAACACAGGGAGGACGTATGATAGTGCCTTCTCCGAACAACCTGGCTATATGAACAAAAAAGTAGGAAATTGCCTTTCGGCGATGTTGTCACAATCGTCAAACAATGTAAAGAGATATAAAATCAAATAAAGACGCCTAGGGAATAGGGAATCCCCGCTACTCATCGTATCTCGTCATTGTGATTCATCGGTTTCACAATTGCTAGGGTAGAATGTCGGGTGAACTAGTTGCAACTGAATGTAAAACCTAGCTCACGCTCTCGCACTGTTGCCGGTCTATAGCAAACCTAGGCTCGGGTCCAATCTCTTGCAAACCCTAGCCTAGGCAAGCTAGCATTAGGATCAACGTCATAGTTCAATCGCATCCCGAGCCCACTCTCGTGCAAACTCGGGCTACGACCTAGGTTGGGATAGTTCCTACCCGTCCAATCTCTTGCAAACGGGTATCGGTGTAGAATTGCAACCGAGAATCCTAGTATCGGTCCAATCTCTTGCAAACCGATACTACGGAAACTCAATTTCAACCCAATTCGGATTTCTAGGGTTTCCTATCGAATTGGGATCCAATCTCTTGCAAATCCCAATCGATATAAACACCTAGCTATCCGTATTATATCAATCCCAAACTAACCCTAATCAATTCTAGCAATAGTTCTACCAAATCGTCACAAATCGAAAATTGGGCTCGTAGGGTTCATCCCCACGCCCTAGGACGTTAAAACTACTCACAAATTATATTGCTAATGGAAGAATAATCAATAGAAACAGCAATGGAATTCATAGCAATATTCAAAATAGCAATAAAAATAGGATTTTTAATAGAGAGGGAGACAAACCAATGTAGCTTTCCAAGAATCCAACAAAATAACACTTTTCTCTCCTCTCCAATCACAAGAATTAAACTCTAAAAATCTAATCTAAAAAGGCTGCCAAAAGCAATGGAAAAAGCTCTCTAAACTAGGTTAGAATCTGGGATTAAGTGCCCCCCAAAACTGCCCAAAAATTCGTGACCAAACTGCCCCTGCGTAGCTCCAAAATCGTGATTTCCGCTACAGGCAGCGCTGCTCACTCGGCCGAGTGAAAAATGTCACTCGGCCGAGTGAGGAACCCTGAAGGATTCCAGTAACTCTGGGGTCTTGGGGGTCGTCACATCGGGCGTCACTCGGCTGAGTGAGTTGTCGTCACTCGGCCGATGGGCTTATCTTCACTCGGGCGGTCGGCAATTGCCACTCGGCCGAGTCGGGCTTCTGCTGCTCAGACTGACGGATTACAGTAAGTTGACTCTTTTTGATGGCCGTCGTCTGGGTGCCACTCGGGCAGACGTGATACGTCACTCGGCCGAGTCGGCTTCTGATGCTCGGCCGAGTGCACGCTGATATGCTGCTTGGAGCGTGTCCGATCTGGCCGGCCGAGCGGGGTCTCGTTGGTCGGCCGAGTGACTCCTTCACTCGGCCGAGTGAGACACTGAAGATGCCTAAATTGCGTATTTTTGCCTCCTCGTCGCTCCTACGACGTTCTTTCTTCTTCCGCTCCTCTCCAATCTCAAAATACCCCTCAGGGAAGTCATCAGTGACACTCCGAAGTGGGTGTATCTCGGAATCACTCCAAATCGCTCCAAATCTCCTGAAATACGACAAAAACAACAAATCGTGAAAAGTATCGCAATGTTGTCGATAAATCGTGAAAAACGTGATTTGAGCGATTCAAATGGCATGCAAACATGCGGGAAAAAGGTGTAAAATATGGAGTGATCAGATGCTGATGAGAGGGCTCAGAGGTTCCTACAGGGGCTTGCTTTGGAGCTTCAGAGTTTTGTGTCTTCCTCTGATCTGGACTCTTATCAGAAGGTTCTGGTCACTGTGAGGAGGCAGGAGCTGAACCTGAGTCAGAGGAGAGGACATGTATCTGGTGCTGGGAAGAGGCCTATGGAGCAGGCCAGGGCGGTGGTTAGGCCTGGTTTCAAGCCTAATCATCCGGTGCAGTTCAAGAGGCCAGGAGGGCCTAATCAGAAGACTTTCCATTTCTGCGACAAGCCTGGCCACATCAAGGATCAGTGTAGGAAGTTTCTGGGCCAGTGTTTGGTATGTGGTGATGCTTCTCATGTCGCGAAGGATTGTCGGTATGCGAATCAGCCGCGGAGGGCACCTGTTGCAGCACAGCTGTTGCAGCAGAGAGTGCCTGTTCCTGTCGGTCGTGGAGCAGCTCTTGTCCCTTAGAGGCAGGCCTTTCAGCAGGCTTTTCCGTCGAGGATGCAGGCTTTTCTGATGACCGCTGTGGAGAGCGAGGCTGTGGATGAGGTTATCACAGGTAACTCTCCTTCTAGCTGTTCCTTTCTTATTTGGCCATGTTTGTTAGATTATGTTGTTTGCTTGGACATGATTGTTTGCTAGACTAGGGCTTGATTGTTAGACTGTTTTTAGGTGTGGTTTTGGTGTGCACATTTCCTGCACGAGTCGTCTTTGACTCCGGTGCGTCGATGTGCATTATTTCTCGGAGCTTCGTGGAGAAGCATTCCTTGTCGACGTCCCCTCTTTCCAAGAGTTGGAATATCGTTACAGGGAATGGCGTGGTCTCGGTGCATCTTGGTTGCAATTCTTGCCCGTTGGTGGTCTGTGGACATGAGCTTTACGCTTATTTCATTGTCCACGACATCATCAACTATGATGCGGTCCTTGGGATGGATTGGCTTGCGAGCTTCTATGCTACGATCGACTGTCGGAGGAAGAAGGTGGTGTTCGAGATTCCTGGACATCCAGTATTTGAGTTCAGCCGAGGTAGCAGCTCACTTGGTCCTGTCAGATTTCGGGCCAGGCCAGTGGAGTTTGTGGCTATGCAGATGGAGCTGGAGAGGCCAGCGGTTGTGCGGGACTTTGATGATGTCTTCCTCGAGGAGATGTCTGGTCTGCCACCTGATCGATCTCTAGAATTTTCTATTGATCTTGTTCCGGGAGCGCAGCCGATTTCAAAGGCGCCTTATCGTATGGCACCCGCTGAGTTGGAGGAATTACGGAAGCAGCTGGATGAGCTTTTGCAGAAGGGTTATATCAATCCTAGTGTGTCTCCGTGGGGAGCACCGGTGCTGCTGGTGAGGAAGAAGGATGGTTCACGTCGCATGTGCGTGGACTATCGGGAGTTGAATGCGGTAACCATCAAGAATAAGTACCTGTTGCCTCGCATCGATGATATTTTTGATCAGCTTGGAGGATCGAGTGTGTTTTTGAAGTTGGATCTGAGGAGTGGTTATCATCAGTTGAAGGTGAAGAAGGAAGATGTTCCGAAGACAGCGTTCAGGATGAAGTATGGACACTACGAGTTTGTGGTTATGCCTTTCGGTGTAACCAATGCACACGTAGTTTTCATGAATCTGATGAACCTGATTTTCTACGACTTTTTAGATAAGTTTGTCGTTCTCTTTATTGACGACATTCTGATCTATTCATAGTCGGAGGAAGAGCATGCCTCGCACTTGAGGACGGTGTTGGAGATTTTGAGAAAGCATCGGCTGTATGCTAAGTTTTCGAAGTGCGAGTTTTGGCTGGACAGAGTTGCTTTTCTCGGGCATGTGGTGACTGGAGATGGTATTTCAGTGGATCCCGAGAAGATCAGGGCCATCAGAGAGTGGCCTGTACCGCAGTCAGTGTCTGAGATTCGAAGTTTCATTGGGCTTGCTGGTTACTATCGGCGCTTCATTAAGGACTTTTCCCGTATTACCGAGCCGATGACCAGATTGACGCGGAAGGATGTACCTTTTGTTTGGTCGAGTGATTGTGAGAATGCCTTTGGTGTTCTGAGGGAGAGATTGATGACTGCCCCTATTCTTGTTGTGCCTGATCGCAGCGGTGGGTTTGAGATCTTTTGCGATGCTTCTGGCAAGGGTCTCGGTTGTGTGTTGCATTAGCACGGGCATGTTGTGGTGTATGCTTTGCGTCAGCTCAAGACTCATGAGAAGAATTACCTGACGCATGACTTGGAGTTCGCTGCTGTTGTGTTTGCGCTCAAGATTTGGAGGCACTTCTTGCTGAGTGAGAAAGTGAAAATCTTCACCGATCACAAAAGCTTGAAGTATATTTTCACTCAGAAGGAGCTCAACATGCGACAGCGTTGATGGTTGGAGCTCATGGCGGATTATGAGATTTATTTGCAGTATCACCCTGGCAAGGTGAATGTGGTTCCTGATGCGCTGAGTAGGCTTCCAGCGGTGATGATTTTGACCTCGCAGTGAAGATTGCAGCAGGATTTTTGCGAGTCTGGTGTGGAGATTGTTCTTCCTGGAGAGGCTTCTTCGTTGATATGTATGCAGATACAGTCGACGATCGTGGATCGGGTCAAGGCTTGCCAGGCTGAGGATCCGAAGCTGGTGAAGATTCGGGAGCAGGTGGAAGCCGGTCTGTGGACTGACTTTTTGATTCATGAGGATGGCTCGCTGAGGTTTGGAGCTAGGTTATGTGTGCCAGCTGGGGATATTAGAGAGGAGTTGATGGTGGAGGCACACAGTTCGTCGTATTCTGTGCATCCTGGTGGGACCAAGATGTACCAGGATCTTCGTCTGAACTATTGGTGGCATGATATGAAGAGGAGCGTGGCTCGGAGTGTAGCCAAGTGCTTGGTTTGCCAGCAAGTGAAGGCGGAGCATCAGCGTACGTCTGGGTTGCTACAACCGCTTCCGATTCCGGAGTGGAAATGGCAACACATCACTATGGATTTCGTGACTGGACTACCTCGGAGTCAGAAGAAGAATGACGCGATTTGGGTGATCGTAGATCGATTGACCAAATCCACGCACTTTATTCCGTTCCGAGTGGGACAGTCCACTGAGGTGCTAGCGAGGAGATACATGGAGGTAAATTCTTTTACTCTCCGTTTTTATTTCCTTTTCCTAGTTTAGATAGTGATGTAACGTGAATCGTGCAGGAGATCATACGACTTCACGGAGTCCCCGTGAGTATCGTTTCGGACAGAGACACGAGGTTCACATCTCAGTTCTGACAGAGTTTGCAGAAGAGTTTGGGTACGCGTCTGAGTTTCAGCACGGCGTACCATCCGCAGACGGATGGCCAGTCTGAGAGGACGATTTAGATCTTGGAGGACATGCTGAGGGCGTGCATGTTGGATTTCAAGGGTTCGTGGGAGGACCATCTACATCTGGTAGAGTTTTCTTACAACAACAGCTTCCAGGCGAGTATTGGCATGGTGCCTTTCGCCGCTCTTTATGGGAGGAAATGTTGATCGCCATTGAGTTGGGATGACGTTGGTGATCGAGAACTGTTGGGACCTGAGATGATTGTGGAGGCCGTGGATGTTGTCAGGAACATTCGGGAGAGGTTGAGGATTGCTCAGGACCGTTTTAAGCATTGGACGGATGCTAAACGCCATCCTTTGGAGTTTCAGCCGGGCGACCATGTGTTCTTGAGGATTTCCCTGAATCATGGTGTGATTCGCTTTGGGAAGCGAGAGAAGTTGAGCCCGCGATACATTGGACCATTTGACATTCTGGAGAGAGTTGGCGAGGTAGCCTACCGCTTAGCCTTGCCGCCATCTTTGGAAGGAGTTCACAATGTTTTCCATGTGTCGCAGCTTCGTCGATACATTAGCGATCCATCTCATGCTGTGGATTTCTCGGAGATTACCGTTCGCCCTGATATGACGTATGACCAGCAGCCAGTGCTGATTCTGGACAGGCGTCAGAAGTCACTTCGGAACAAGGTTGTCAATCTTGTGAGAGTGATGTGGCGACACGGCTCGCCAGGAGAGTCTACTTGGGAGAACGAGGATGAGATGCGAGAGCATTTCCCACTTTTGTTCCCGGACACGTGAGTGTTGGGAAATTCCGAGGACGGAATTTTTCTTAAGTTGGGGAGGATGTAACGACTGCTTTTCATGTATTTGGATTATTTATATTATATATATATGTTTTGGTGGATTTTCTCCTTATGCGTGATTTTCGTCTCCGTAGCTTTCATTTTTCGATCGTTTCGTCGTGATTTTCTAGCTTCTTCCTTAGAATCGTTGATCTTGGAGTAAGTCACTCATGACGAACTTCAAATCGCTCATATTTTAGGGTTAGAGTTATCCTAGAAGCCGTAGGAATTTTCCCGAAGCTTCGCGCTTCGATTCGACACTTTTAGTGCACTTTAGTTGGTTCAAGAAGGGGGACCAACCGACTAGATTGAGATCTAGTCAGTCAGGAACTCTACTGGAACCGACTAGTTCATTGAATCTATTGTACAGGAGTTACTGTTTATTTTTAGTCGGTCTAAGAACAACCACCGACCGACTAGATGTGAAACTAGTCGGTCAGAACTTGCTCTCAGACCGACTAGTTCCTTTGATACATTTTACCTGAGTTACTGTTTATCGTTAGTCGATCCAAGAACAACCACATACCGACTAGGTTGCAAACTAGTCGGTCATCCATTGTTCTTTAACCGACTAATTCTTTGACCATTTTGTCGACCTGAGTTACTGTTTGGATTTAGTCGGTCACAGTTGGTCGCCCGACCGCTAGTTCTTAAACTAGTCGGTCAGTCACTCTTCTTTGACCGACTAATGACCCCAGAAACCCTAATTTCTGGGCAGCCGCCAGGTCGTTTTCTATTTAAACCCCACTTCGTTTCTTTTCTTTCTTTCTCTTCTCCTGGCCTCTTTCCTTCCCCCTTGACCTCTGATCTTCCCCAACCTTCCTCTAGCCTTCCTCCTTCATTAAGAGCCTCTCCCCCTCTCCATTTTGGCCGGCCACCATGCCCTAGGCCATCTCCAACCCCCAAAATCCCCAAAACCCCATTTCTCCAAATTTCTCCATCCATTTCCAGATCTGAACCATAGGTTCCCCTGATCGTTTCTTCCGTTGTCGTGCTTGCTCGGCATCGTTCTTTCGCTAACGATTCGGTAATAAATCGATCTCTTAATATTCTCATAACCCTTTTGTGTTTTTGTGAAACCCTAATAAAGCTAGGTTGGATGTTGTTCTAATGTTGTTTTGCCATGGCAGCGACCTCTTCTCCGTAGTTAGCATTTGTGTGACGGCCTCGTTGATCGTCATCCTCGGTGCTAGGCAAGTGAAACTTGCCACTTAGGGTTTTGGGCTATGTCTTAGGCCATTTGCTTGTTGTAGGCGTAAAAGAGACTAGGCAACAAAATGATACTCGCCTAGGCGCAATTTCAGGAACTAGCTTGACAACGAAGCTAGATCCGACATTTATCATGTTACACAACTACCATGTCATGTTTAATTTCCATTAACGGTACGCGAATTAATTGTCATGTCATTGCATTCTTTAAGTGTTCCCGTGATTGCGTAGCTCCGCTACACCTTGTGAAATGATTGAGGCTAGGTGCACCCCTATGCCAAATGAAATACGCTCCTGGTTTGTGATCCAGAAAACGAGCTCTTGTGCGGGGCAACGCTGGCTCATTTACTGAGCATCGTGTATAGGGTCCCTGGCTAGTTTACACGTGGGTTTTGGGGTAAGAGTTAAGCGGCCATTCAACTGGGAGTCTGCCCGATCAGCAACTGCAGTTGTAAGGCGTAAACTCTGGGTTCTGGGGTAGTGTTAAGCGGCCAATCAGTGTGAATGTTCAACAGTTCAGCTGTAAGGCGTAAACATCTACAAACAACTTGAAACGTGACTAGTGAAAAGATTGAGATTGTTAGTAGATTGGCTACTCTTGACATGCCCTAAAAATTGTTCTCTTGTACTTGTGGTTTCACCATGTCTTACTTGTGCACTCATACCATAACTGCCATGTCATGCATACTATAACTGCTAGGTTGTTAGTTTGCCTTCCTTTTCAGTTTCCTTGCCCAAGTCTTTTAGACTTGCTGACATGTGCCCCTTTACTCTTTTGGGTGACACATGTTAGATCCTGAGCCTGAGTTCGTTGTTGAGGACGAGGTGTTTGCAGACGCCGAGCCCGAGCCGGTGTTTAACGAGGACTTCGTGGACACGGGCGATCAGTCGTAGAGACTGTTTGTGTTGTTGTTTAGACTGTTTTGTTGTCGGTGCGTGGCACCAATACTTTGTTATGTTGTCCCTTTTGTTGGCCTTGTTCTGGGCCTTTAGACTCTTTCTTTTAGCCTGGTGGCTTTTCTGGATGTTGAACTTAATTTTCATGTTGGACAAATTCTGAGATTTGAGATTTTATTTTTGTCTCTCCTTGTGTTATTATTGTTGTTCCGTTTGTGGTTACAGGGACCTGCTTATGTTTTATTAACGCTTATCGGGTTTGGGGCTTCACAGCTCCACTCCCGTGCGGACCTTTTCACGTCTCGCCTCCATTTTAGGGAAGCGGGGCGTGACAATAGGTATGGGTAACGTTCTTGAATATCATCTTCTTGCTCCCATGTAGATTCACCAGGTGAGTCGTGACGCCACATCACTCTGACAAGGTTGATAACTTTATTCTTGAGGGTCTTCTATCGACGATCCAGGATCTTGACTGGTTGCTGCTCATAAGATAGATCCAAACGTGTAGCAATCTCTGAGTAATCCACCACATGACTGGGATCCCTCACATAGTGTCGTAGTTGTGAGACATGAAAAACTTCTTATACTCCCTCCAAAGCAGGTGGCAAAGCAAGGTGATAGGCCACTTCACCTACTTGTTTCAAAATATCAAATGGACCAATGTATTGTGGACTAAGCTTCCATCTTCGTCCAAAACGAATCATTCCACGATTAGGAGAGATCTTCAAAAACATATGGTCGCCAGGCTGGAACTCCAAATGTCTGTGCTTTGCATCTGTCTAATGCTTGTAACGATCCCGAGCCAACTATAGTTTCTCCCTAATGGTCGTGACTACATCCATTGCTTCAACAATAAATTCTGGCCCGATGAGCTCTCGATCACCAATGTCGTCTCAGCTCAAGGGAGAACGACACTTTCTGCCATATAGCACTGCAAAGGGCACCATACCAATGCTGGCCTGGTAGTTGTTGTTGTAAGCAAAACTCTACGAGATGAAGATGGTCTTCCCACGATCCCTTGAAATCTAGCATACATGCATGTAACATGTCCTCCAAGATATGAATGGTGCGATTGTAGGATCCTGTCAAAACAACGATGTTAGGATCGAATGAAGAGGAGAGACTTACGCTTGCGTACGCGGCACCGTAATCTCTGAACTTCGCCCTCAGATTCGCCACAACGGTCAGTACTTCGTCACGGAGGATCGAAGCAGCGTTTCACCGCCTAAATCTCTATTTAGAAGAGGATTTTAATGGAAGGGAGAAGAAGAACACAAGTTGCCTTATGCAAACTTATGGCATGGTAAGATTAGTGTAAATGCCTTACCCTTGGGTCCTATTTATTGGCTTTAGGGGTAGTTATTGTAGGAAATAACTAAATATAAGCTTATTAGCCTATATTAGCACATTCACTTATCCTCTTCTTCATTCACTTATCAAGTGCCTTTTTGCACTTATAAAGTGACTTTTTCCACTTATCGAGTGGTCCTTTTCACACGAGAAAAGGTTCCCTTTACGCACGCTTTCGTGTACGCGACATCTGAGGTCCATAGGCCCTCATACATCCCCTCATGAGTGTATATATGTCGTCCATATCCAACATCTCCCACTCACACTTGAGGGGATTGTAAGGAAACATCTTTTCCTTTAGTTCTTCTGTTTATCATACCGAGAAATAGACCATGTGACCATCATGTGCATAGAGTCCGCTGTTGTGCACTTGTTAGAGATACACAACACTCCTCGAGGTGCAAAGTTGAGTAGATTAACGCATGCTTTACCCTAGATTATTTCTTCATATTTCTTATGCTTTATATTCAACAATTGAATCCCATCTGGATTACAATTGGCTGGCCGGCTTTGAATCTTTAAAGTCCAAATGTGAATATGAAATTAATCTTCCTCTTCTTGCGATCCTTTCAATTTTGACTTGACTTGCTTTTCTAACATGCCCCGTCAGACCGAATTGACCATAGTCCATAAGCAACATGCTAAGATAGCAATCACCCAGTCAAATCTAAAGGAACCAATTAGAGCCCATAAGGGTAATGAGTTAAGACCCATGTGGTCTTTGGGTCTCACATAATAGTACACACAATTACTATTCTAACCCAATGGTCAAATGCATACGTAGTATGAATACGTATTACAACATCACTCCTTTCCCAGGGAGCGTATGTCTTAATGATGTTGAAAGGATGATGATCAGACAACACAATGTCTGACTTTGAGTCCCTTTTACTACTCTTTAATCTCCAGGACCCACATCCCGCATAAGACAGATAGGGAAAAAAATCCTTTTATATCTTTTGTAAGCATCCATATGATGCAGATCTCTCATACGACCATTTTGTTTAAGTCATGACTCTAAATCATCCGTCTGATGATTTTGACTTTAAACAGGTCTCATCTTTATCTTATCCGTCTGATAGAATAAAGGCGGTTGCTCATGTGAGAGAGCCAACCTCAATCTGTCCGACATACTAGAAAATACAGCTGAGATATAAGAAATGTACACAAACATTTTCAAAAAAAACTCATATGCAATGTCGAAAAGAACTTATTCTTTTATTAAATTTGATCATTCATAGACATGGGAATATACATTGGTACAACTCAGCTCTTACGCAATCCTTGAGATGATAAGTGTTTGTAAAACACATCTCTGGGGATCGCCTTCGTAAGCGGATCCGCTATCATCTCATGCGTAGATATGTACCTAATGTCTACCTTCTTGGTTTTATCATAGTCTTTTGCAAATTTGTAGCGGATATCAATGTGTTTGGTCTTACAATGGAATTTTGGATCTTTGACATATGCTATAGATGCTTGACTGTCATTGTGAATTGGTACAGTACCTGAGTCATTTGCATCAATTAGCCTGTCTAAGAACTTCCTAAGCCAAACAGCTTCTTGGACCGCCATGCTAAATGCTACAAACTCGGCTTCCATAGTTGAAAGTGCGATGCAGGATTGCTTCTTGCTACTCCAGGATATTGCACCAGATCCGAGTAGAAAAACATATCCTGAGGTCGATCGTCGCTCATCGAGATCACCTGCCCAATCAGCATCAGTGTAGCCTTCGAGCCTCAAGGCATCTCCTTGATAGCATAAAGCATAGTCCGCAGTTCCTTTAAGATACCGCATTATCCTCTTAACCGCTTTCCAGTGTACTTGCCGTGGATTGGATTGGTAACGACTTACCATTCCAACGACAAAACAGATGTCCGGTCTTGTACACATCATAGCGTACATAAGACTACCAACTGCACTGGAATATGGAACTTTTTCCATAATCTCCTTTTCTTTTTGGTTCTTTGGACACGATTTCAGACATAAATTATCGCATTTGCTTATAGGAGTATCAATGGACTTGCAGTCCCGCATATTAAAATGTTCTAGAACCTTCTTTATATAAGTCT